>VNJM01000681.1:0-600000 GCA_008042475.1 Drosophila kanapiae | reverse complement strand
AAAATTTAAATAATCCTTCAAAAGACTTTAAGAACAGTCTAGAAAATGAATAAAATGTCCGCTCAAATGTATCCTCGTTCTCCTATGTCTACCAACTCCTTTATTCAGTCTTTTAGGAACTACCTTAAACTACTTTACTCTGCTTTCAAAATCAAATTACATTGGTTTAGAGAGGGTATTCGGTCCCCTAGGTATCCCCAGTATCCTTTTCTTGTTAATGATGCATTTGCCCCAATGCGATTTCCCTCACGTAACCATCTCCATGTCCCTGCTGCTCTTGGGGGCCGTTTCCGTTCCGTTTCGTTGCTGGCTGCGGTTGCAAAATGCATTTGCAGTCCCTCAATCCTTCAGTCCCTCGCCCTGAGCCTGGCCCACTGCCACTTCCAATCGCAATCCCTTTTGGCCGCCAATGCACGCGCTACAAATGGCCCGCAAAATGCCTTTGCGTAGGCGTGCGTGTCTGCGTGCACGTCCTGTAAATACAACTGCAACTCAGCAGCACGCAGGATGCGAGCTGCTGCTAAAGTCTGCGCTTCATTTGAGCTGCTGTGCTTTGGTTGCTGGTCAAACAACTCATAACAACTCATTGGCAGTAAAGTTGAATGGAGCAATTACGACGGGACTGGTGGCCATGGCTTTAGACGTCAGCACGCTCCATTGGACATGCTTCGATATCGAAAATCGACTTAAAAGTGATGTCTGCTTGGCCTTTTTTTGGGCGGAACAATAACCATAGTCCACGCCCAATTAAGTTTACATTGAATTACTAAGAAATATTACGTATACGTAGTACGTATGCGTATTATGGAGTATATACTGCCGAAAATGAACAAAATTCCTCGTTTACTAACTAATTAACTTTAATTATAAGCTATTTAAGGTAAATTACAGCTTAACCAGTTAAATTCAAATGTAATTTGTCAGTTAAAACATTAACTAAATACAAATGATACTCATTTAGCGACATTTTCTTAGCAACAACACTTTTTCTTTAACAACAATTATGTAAACTTCCTTTTTATATTACAACTCTTATTAAAATGCGGGAAATTCGCTTTAACATTTGCCAGTTTTTGGTCCAGTTCGTTGGCATCTCTGCTGGCAAAGTCGGTGTACTCAATGGGTGCTAGGACTGGGCGGGAAAAGCGCCGCGCCGCTGGAGGCCCCCCAAACTTTTCCGAAAGCGTCTGATGTCACATCAATTTGCGTAATTAGGTGTCGCGGCCTTCGTACACTTTGCCGCCTATGCGATGATGATGGTAACCCCGGGGACGTTTCGCTTTTGCCATTTTATGCTATTGAAAAGTTTTGCAGAAAAGCATTCAATCGCCGCCACAATGGATCAAACGCCATAAAAAATTAGTTGCGGGCCGACGACCAACGATTTTTGCTGTTCTGCGGCCGGCGGGACATAAAACAACAATCGGTACGGGATGGGATGGAAATGGAAATGGAAATGGCCCGCAGTGCCATGCTATTCGATGTTTTTTCTGGGGCCTTTCGGCAGCGGAAGAGCTGCATATATGGGCTTTTTATATATAGTATGTATGTAGGATAAAATACGATTCCATCAGAGTGTTTTATGAGTTCATAAAATTGGTGTGTAGGTGTTTATTATCGTTGTATTATTTTGGTTTCTTCCCACCCTCACCACGCAATACTTATATAGCAGGGGAAATTGAAATTGTGAAGTTACTTTTCTGCTGAATATTTTATCGCCCTTCTCGTGCCATACTCGTAAATATGAATATCCCACGGCCAATATCTTAAAGCTGCAGGCCGCATTCCGGCAACCGTAACTTGATTAGAAATAAGGCAGTCCGTCCGTTTGTCCTTCTGTCCATCCGGCCATCCATCCATCCATCCATCCATCCATCCGGCCATCCTCGAATGGGAGGCCATATAAAAACTTTATTAAACGCAACTACGCATAAAAACAAAACGATGACAAAGTACGCGACCTCGTTGTCCCATCGTCCATCGAGGCGCGTTGTCCAATTTTTTTCTTCTCTTTTTTCTCCCGACGCGGCCGGTCTGCGGCCTGCAACAATTCACTTCAAGATGTAGCAAATTTCATTACAATCGTAACAAGAAAACGTGTCTCAACAGCTAAATTGCAAGGGACGGAAAGCAAATCAAAAACGAGGCGACGCGCCCACGATTTTGGCGAAAGGCCGTAGGCCTGATTGGGCCCGGATTGTTATAGGGCCCAAACCAGACGCTCCGAAGTTGCCAAAATTCGGTCACTCCCTGGAAGTAAATCAATATTTAAAAAAAGAATAAAAATATTCTAGCAGTTGTCTGCTTAAATCCTGAATAATTATAATTAAAAAGGTTTTCCACATAGTTTGACTTTTGTCATATGTAAAAGATAAGGTACCAGGCCTTTTCCTTCTCGGAAAAGTTCAGGGTGGCCCGCATTATTATTTCTCCCTTCGGCTTATTGCTGTCATACCATTTTTTGTTTGCCTTTCCTTTTGGGGTCGATAAACAAACTATATACATATGTCTGTATCTTTGTCGGTATCTATCTGTATCCTTTATTTTTTTTTTTTGCTGACTAGCTGCCGTTGCCTTTTTGTCTTTTTATGGGCGTCTCGGAACGGAGGCCAGAGTCCCGGAGTCAGTCGGAGATGAAGAAAACGCAAAAGGTGTTAGTGAATTTTATTCAAATTTGACGCTAATCAAAAGCTGCGTGACAGGAAAGTTAAAAGCAGCGAGAAATCCAATTCGCTTGGGATTTGCATTCGTGCTTAGCCTCCCCCAGAGGCAAGATTTATCCCAGACTGGGGATTGCTTAGCCGATTAGCCTGACTATTTTATGAGATTGTGTTTTAAGGAGGAACTCAATCTAAAAACAACTTCATTAGGGCGAAACGCTCTTTCCTTTCGAGTTTAATATATAATAAATTCAAAACCATTTTGGTCTATGGTTTCCTGATAATTTATTGACCACCCAAAAGCAAATATAAATAAATATTAAACCCGAAATTAATAGATAATAAATAAGCCTCCTCTTTGAAGTTAATGGGCAGCATGGTGTTTTTCTGATAAAGTCCTTTATTGGCATAAATCAAAATCACAAGCGAATGGGAACTGGGTAAGGCTAGTCCGAAGCTATCTTAGGTTTATCCTGGAACAATATCGACCGCGCCATATTTGCTCACGTTTCGAACGAGATTTCTACGTGCTGCCTAGGTTGGGAACATAAGAACAATCCAAGTAACTATTTTCGTGGAAGTACTCCTCCTTCTCCTCCTCCTCCGCTCCTCTTTGATACTCCACGCCGATCGACTACCTCTGACGGCCTAGACGCCTTTGGGCTTGGGCTTCCGCAGCCGCTTCCAGGAAGGGAAGAGGAGGCGCCACACCCGCGCAACCGCCAGACGTCGCCGGCTTCATTTGTCCATCGCCGTGCCAGCAGGATTAACCCCGCCACCATCGCCTTCGTCGACCGACTGCTCTATGGCCTTGGCCGCACTGGGATCCGCCACGCTGCCAAAATAGTTGCCCGTCGGCTCGATCTCCACCACGCGTTCCACGTCGTCCAGCTTGGGTGGTGCTGGCACCGTAATCATGAGTATCCCGTCCGCGGAGAAGGTAGCCCGCGCCTGGGTGGCATCGTAGTGGCGCGGCAGCTTGTAGGATCGCGTGAACTCCCGGGTGATGCACAGTTGACCCTTCTCCGCCCGATCATCCGCCTGCTGGCCCTCCACGCACACGGTGTCGCTGTTCTTGGCCTTCACCGTGAGCTCCGAGATCTGGAAATGATGCACATCGAGGACCACCTTGAAGGTGCCACGACCCAGCGAATCCGGCTCTGTGCCCGTCTCGATTACCACGCGTCCCACCAGACAGGAGCCGTGACACCAGGCACTGTCCTCCATCCGAAGGTGAAAGTCACGGGCACATACATCTAGGTCGTGGGAGAGGTAGTAGCGACGCTGCCGGCACTTGGGCTCCCCGGTGGACCAGTGGCGACGCGGCGGCCAGTGGTAGTGGCCCCCATGACCCTCGTGCTCGTGCTCCCAGTCCCAGTCCCAGTGGATGGGCATGACTATGTCTCCGCTCTCAGGACTCCTGTCCCTGTCTCCGGCCTCCGGTTCGTTGGACACGGAGCAAGCGTGTTAAATTTTGGCTAAGATGGCCAAAAAAACCGTTGCTCTCCGCCCGGTTCGAGTCTTACAAGCTAACTGCAGAGTATTCTGGATTATGGTATGGTAATCGTCGGAACTTGGAGCTACACAACTGTACCTGGCACCACTGCCTCGGTTACTGAGCTAATTTTTGCAATGCCTTCAATGCCGCTAATGAAAACAGTCCTGCATCGATAAATAAACCTCTGAGAGGAATGTCAAGAAGGTCTTGGAAATCCAGAAGATTAAAAATCAACTATGCTACATTATTCTCGAATTCCTCCTTTCTTTCTCGCTTTCAGATCTTTCCAATCCTAGCTTAATAGTTCAGAAATCTCCCCTGGGAAAGCTTCACTGTATCGCATTCCTGCAGAGGAGCACGCGTTCGGGCCCAGAAACTGGGTCTCAGCCTTGTCCGACAACCCAACTGTTTGATCAATACCCGTCCCAGTCCCAGCCGGCGCGCGTCGTCCAATCAGCCGCTGAAGTTTCCTGCTTTTATTGCACAAATGGCGCCGAGCAGCCGGAATAGGACTCGGAATTGGAAACAAGACAAGGAAAACATACTCCGCTGCGAGTTGAGCCAGTTATGAGATAATGCCAAAATTTTGAAGGAACCCAGCGCGGAGCCGAGCGGAGTGAGTGGCCACGACTGAAATGGCGATGGTGCCACTAATTGTGGCATTGTCGCCCTATAACTGAAGGGAAAGCAAAGCGAAGCCACACCAAAGGAAAGTGGAAAGGAGCAGCCTGGCAGACGACGAACTGTTACAAATGAAACTAATGAAAATCGTGACCCTTATCCACTTTGGATGCGAAGGCACTGGGAAAACAAATGATTGCTAGGAAAATGTGTTTTAAATTTTTGATAAACTCCATTTTAGAGATTATAAATGAATGTATCTCAAATGAATTGGTTTTATTTATGAATTGCGCTTTGGGTTGGTCAGGAATGACAGAAGAATGGGAGTGGTTTTTAAATCTTTGGAAATGCCGCTTATACGTAAGCTACAAAATGTTGCAGCGCTTAAGATTTCTTAAGAACTTCATTGCATTTTCAAGAAGATCTGCATATTTTCGGACAATTTTGCACAGCTTTTTAAAGGTTTAAAAGCTGTATTGATTTTTGAAGCACCTCTGGTAGTTTTATAATCCTCAAAATCAAAGTTCCTCTCTTGATAGTAGCTTGCTTTTTTTTCTCAGTGTATGTAAGTGCATGTTCACAACATCCAGCGAATACAGGGTGCCACTCCACTCTCTTCCCTAAGATATGGGAGCGTAAACAACCCGTTTGTCGATTATGAAAACAAACAAGGGAATTGCTCAGATCAAATCGCTTGAGTAATCATCGCGGAGGGGAAGGATTGGATTACCTCCTTCTGCATCCTTTGGCACCCTGTTTACAGGATGTGTGTGTGTGTGTGTGTGCTGCATTGCATTGTCCTAGACAACGCCAACGTTGCGTTGTCAAGACAGTTGTTGCCTCTTTGTTGCTGCTATTCCGTATTACTGTTGCCCCGGGTTGAGCCAATTTGTAAAATATATACGAAATATATTTTACTTATGTCTCATGCTGGGGTCAGGCAATTTGGCTGCCCGACTGCTGCTGGATGCATGCTGCTGAAATTGAATTTTTGCCCTGGCTTTTAAGCAAGTTTGACAAATTCTCAGGGCCGGGGCCAAAAGCGACTGCAACAGTTTCGTTGGCTTCTTCAGCCAAAAAGGAGACCCCGAACAGTTGGGGCTGGGTGCTGGGGGAGTGGAAAATTGCATCGACAGGCGCAGTCAAGTCCTTCCACTCCATGGAGCTGAGACAAATATAGATTACGCAAGTGCTTAAGGTTGTGCTAATATTAGCTGAAAATACCAATTGCCCCTTTAGGAGGTCAATTGGTTAGCTCTGCTACAAAGTTGTGTACTTGCTTGGAAGCAATCTCAAACATAACACATGGGTGCCAAAGACGTCAAGATGCCACTCCTCCTCTTTTCACATGCTCTCGTTTATAGAATTAGCAGGAACCTGAACAAAAGTGATCTCTTGGGCCAGCGGCACCTTGGGTTTCAGTTTCACTCCGACTTTAAAGCCGTTTGCAGGCCAAAAGTAAGCAAAAATAGGTCTTGATTTTGATTTTAAGTGAAAAGGATTCGTTGTCAGTGAACAGAGTGAATTGAAAATGTGCCCGAAAGTAAAAGACATTAATATACGTAGCCGGAAGTGACTCAATTTCGGTGCTCAATCAAGGGCAATCGAAGATGGCTTAATGGGCGGCATTTGCTTAGCCGCAGTTGGTAAACCGACTCTAATAATAGTATTAGTGCCGTTGTAACACTTAATCAGGCCCAGCGACCTTGTCGTCCCTGCCGCCCCTTTATCCAGCGACATACATTGCAAAGGACCTAGGATTAGGGGCGCAATTAATGGCCGTAGCCGGGTGGCAGGCAGCCATAGATTATTTTACACATGTGGCAGGCTGGCTGTCGGGGCTGCCACAAGCAGCGAATCCGAAACCGAATACGAATGCCATGTTAATCACAGCCTCGACCTGGGAGGGTCCTGCGAGCCTCGGGAGAAGTCCTGCTCTGGCTTGCGGGCTCCTCGGCCGCAGGCTTTGGGATGCGTTAGCGCCGTGATTGGAAAATAATTGCATTCATTAAGTGGGTTATGGCCTCCTCTCGGTCCCGGTTCTGGGCCCGATAAACATCTGCTAACTGGGTCAAAATTCGGCAACTGGCAATCCAATAGATTAACGGTCGAACGCCTTCCTTTTCGTGTCTTTAAGGTTCCTTGAGGGATCTTAATAATACGAGGAAATGAAGGAGAATATTAAGGATTTATTATTACATGAAGGGTGCATTGTTCTTTTGAGGAAAATCAATACAAATATAGGGAATTAAATCAACTCACTTAATGTTCATTACATATGTATTTATGTAGTCTTCAAATATCCTTACACCTTTGATAACCAAATTTAATCCAACTTTTCAAGCATTTCCAAGCTGAATATGCTTTAAGTGAAAGTTCTTCTCACTTCACTCATGCAAAGTGTTCGATTTCCAGTTTCGTAATTGTTTTCAAATAGTCATCGTGGCGAGTAATCAAGAGATGGGTTGTATTAGCCCTATTGCGGTAATAAATAACAGCTCTCCAAGTGAACAGCTCCTTCTCTGCTCCGGTGAAATCAAGCATTAAAAATTCACTTACTTCCGGTTATTTTAGTACGCAAAAGTAAAGTCATCGGACGGATTTAATGTGTAGTCGTTTGTATAATGCAAAGTTGGTAAATGTCCAAATGAATGACTTCACTCACTTCACTTTAGTTAAAATATTTACTAATACTCTTGCCCCATAGTCAGGGGAAACATGTGTTTGCGGCTTTGTACGGCAGTCATTTTTTACGCATCAATGCGTTCAACTGGGCCACGCTCTGGGCTTGGGTTGGGTCCTGCCACGTGGAGCCCTACTGCTGGGGCAGCAGAGAAAAGGAGAAAAGGGTGCCCGAGTAGGGGGTAGGGAAACAGGAACCAGAAGGGATGTATGTAACCACATACAAATATGCATAAAAGTAATCACAAATGGGGCTGGTTCGGCGAACTGGCCATGAAAGGGTCCTGGCGAATTGTTTTAGTTCGGGAACGCATAGTTGGCTTCACAGGATAACAAAAAGCCAGCTCCCAGAATAGGTTCGACTATCGATTTGTTGGGGTTGGGCTTGGTGTAGCCCCACATTTATATTTATTTATTTGAAAGGTAATATACGGTTGATCAAACATTGATTCGGATGTTACATCAAATATAAATAAAACACATCGTTTCGGGTTCAACTTCAGTAATTATGATGATTAAATTAGTTGTGATGTGTTCCATATTTATGCAAGCAGCATTTTCTAAGAATAATAATAGAAGGTATCTCCTAGAAATTATTCTAAGGAAGTGGCCTCAGATGAATGACTTCAAAGCCTCTGAATTCATTTATTAATATATGATTTTGGTCTTCAAATTTGTCAGTTATTTAATGGAGGTATTTTCATCATTTTAATTAAAATGTGATATACAAAATAAATGATTGTGAGTCAGTGGGTCATTGTATTTTTCTGCCGGTCCTCTGCAGACACATGCACACTATCAAAGTTCGGTTTACTTAGGCAAAAGTCTTCGTGCGCGCATTCGGAATATAAAAGCACAGCTTTTATCCTGTAACATTTGCATCTTCTTGCTAAATCTAACCGTTTTTATAGTTAAATATAAATATTTTTATAGTCCTAGCTACTTGTCATGCCTTATTACATAACATTTAAGCTCTTCTTTATCTCTAACCATTTTAATTAATTTCTCTTTGTAGCCTGCACCATCTGTGTTAAATCCATAGATAGACAACTATTTCTTAGTCCAACTTAGCTTGAGCTGTCCTTCAATTGTATGCAAAAAACCTGCATTTATTATACGCTTAGAAATCAAGTGTAAAGCCCCTTTGAAAGTTATGAAACAAAGGAAAAATTCACATGGCCTCCGAGTTAAACTCATGATAGGCTGTTTGAACAAACATTTTTGACAGCGACGCTGCGTGACATGCTTTGGCAAACTAGACTTTGGCACTGAACACTAAAAGCATTCCTGCCAGCGCTTAAATTTTTGTTAATGAATTGCGAATTCTATCGGCATCTGCAGCGCACTGCAAAGCCACATTCCCCGGACGAGAACGAGGACGAGGACCGAGTACGGAGCACCAAGGACCCCACCATTCTCTCATTTCCCATTCACGCAACACATTTAAAGTTTGAGCTTTGTGGTGGGGCTGCAAGGCGAATTGTCAAGGCAACATGCTCGCAGCTCGGTCGCTGGGAAGGGCTAAGCTAAGCCCTCATAACCCCAGCCAAGTCGCCCAAGTAACAGCCCCTCGTTAGTTACGGCCATATGCTTTTTATGTAATACACCCAAGAGCGGGGGAATCCGGGGATCCGAGGAGGAACTGGAGGCAGTGCCATTCGTATGTGTTGGCCACACATGTGCTCACCCTGTTGGATTTATGATCAATCACTCGGCTAGGCTTACTGCGGTTAGCTTTCGGTCCTGACCAGGACCCCAACTTCGACTTCGACTTCGGCTCCGAACTTCGACTCCCAACTATATAGTATATGAGCTGGCACTGCGACTGTGTCCGTCGTCCACGACGCCTCGGCTGACAAATCTTTATCTCGGCCTGACTTATTTATCCTTTCTGGCCGTTTCGTTTCGTTTTTATTCTGCCAGGCATTTTTATGTCATGTTTATTGATGTGTAAAAGTCATAAAGTCAAATTGAACACTTGTGCGCTGTCGGGATGTCCCTCGCGAGTCTGTCTCTCTGTCCTCCCAAGTGTGACATTGGCTGGAGCCGGATATGCCTGGCGACTGAGGCCGAGACGGAGCCGGGGTTTTGGATTTTCCCTATTTCGGTTTTTATACTATTTTATTAAAAACTCAAACTCTGGGCTTTATGGTGTGGCATGGCCCGGGCACTTCACGGAGATAAGCAGCTGCTGCTATGATAGTTCACTCACCTCGTTGCCCGGCTGGCATTAACCGCAGCTCCGTCTTTGAACCACTGAAATTGCATTCGCGATGAGCCCTGGGCGGAGCAGGATATGATGAACTCGCTGGCCTCGCGCACGCCTGCCTGCGGTTGATTGACGCTCAGCTCCTGAAATCGAGACAATGTTCCACTAATTAGACACTGGATGGCTGTGGGTTTGGGGTTTCGGGGTTGGTTTTGGGGTTTCCGATGGGCGCTTCAAACGGATATGCAGAGCCGTCAAACTCTCCACTGAGGTTTGGCGGCGGCTTGTTCGTCATGTTAATGCAACTTAATTGCAGGCCGTCTGTCCGTCCGTCTGATGAGGCCAATTGTTCAGGCTGGCGGCCGCAATTAATAAATAATTATTTTTGTTGCTGGGCCGAGTGTCAAGTGCCACACTGTTGACATATTTATGTGCATATTTATTAACACGGCACTCTGCCACATTGGCTATTACCGCCTTGTTTGCTTTTTTTCCAACACGTGCCTCAATAGTTAATAAATAATTGTTTAATATGTATCGGAAATGGAACGAGTGCCTGGGCCCAGTAATGCGTATGCCAACAAACCAGCCAGCCAGCCAGTATATTTATTACGCTTTTAATAGGCGGCCATCCTGTCCCGATTGGAATTAATGAAAATGCCATTGGGCGGAAATCAATGATGGAATGCCGCCGATTGATGGATGTGCCATTGGGAAAAAGTGCCTCTGACGACGAAATTTAAAATTTATATGTGCGAACTGGCGAAAATTTCAATAGATATCTGCGGGAATGCTTTACAAATGCGTCGTCTGACCTTCTACTCAAAGCCAATCAAATTTATCTTCATCGTAATAAAAATTGGCAAAAAGAAGAGATGGATTAGGACTTGTCACACTCACCAGCAAGCTCAAGGGCGGGTTCTCGTCGAAGTGATGGAAGTTGGCCACCAGGGTGAAGTTCCCTATCCTGCCTCGCTCCACCATGCGAGTAATGGCATCCCGAATGCGCTGTGAGTCCCCTTTGACGCCAAAGAAGTGGAAGGTTATGTCCAGGCGATCGGTGGTGTTGGAAATCAGCTCCAGATCGCTAATTTTGGTAATGTTGAAGTTGCGCAGCACCCGTCCCAGCTGGAAGGAATAGAGAAGGCGGAATAATATAGTTTTCATCATATATTGGAGTAGATAAAAGCTAGATTCATTCCTCCTGCTTTGATCAAACGCAAATCCTTTGAACACACTGCTGGGACAAACAAATTCCGTGATATTAACCTTTATGGCGCACCTATGTTACCTTTATCCCCCCCAACCAACCAAAGCCAAAACTCTTTGACTGGCTGTAGCCACTTTTTCATAATTTGAAATTAATGATAATATATTCGGGCTAAATAGCACCACTGGGCATTGGACCCGCATCGCAGTACATCGCACACTTTGGCGGGTATCTGGTATCTAGTGTAGAGTTTTGTACGAAAAAAAAGAATATACATATAATAAAAGCGGAAAAGTTCACCTAACCACCTTACACGGGAGAGCGGTTAAAGAGCGGCCTTGGACTTTGGTTCTTTTGGCTGCTTTGTTCTTATCGTACCGGCTTTAAGCTGCGGGCCAAGCCTGTCCGCTGGAATTGGCCATAAAAGGACTTTTCCATCCGCCACGCTCCTGCAGCGTGTGTCATAATGCAGGACTCAACTTGCGGCCATTCTGGACGGGCTTATCCTTGTTTAAATGATTATGCATTATGCCAAAGCCGTTTGCTCGGCGGTCCACCTAAGTCCTAATACTGTGGTTGCTCTGCCCTGTTGTCTAAAAGTTTCAGCCACTTTATTTTGTTCTGTTTGCCCCGCTCTTTTTGTGGCATGCTTAAATATTTATATTATTGAGTCATTTCCTTTTCATACCGCAACCTCTCCATGTCAATGTCTGTTTTGAACAGGCTAAAAACTTCCTAAATGAAACCTGCTTCTATTATTTATTTGGGAGTAGAAACTAAACTTGTTTGTGTCGACTCATATGGGGGAACACTCTTAAAACGGAAAGGGTTTGGGGATGGTCTTAAACTTCCTTTAATTTCTCACTTATTTAGTGATATTTCTCTCTTCGTGCGAGTCACAGACATAACCAATTAGCGCTCTTAATTAAGATGGCATTAAACTCCCAGGGAGAACGATGGGGAAAAAAGGAACCATAACTGACCGGCAAGAATGTGGCGTGCCATGAAATCAAAGCTGACAGGGAAAGTCCTCGCCACGCCCACACTGGTCACCGAAACTTATTGGAAGTAATTATGGAGCACCGCGAGTAGCCCCGAACCTTGGCTTCAATTGGCCTTTCTCCGCACTGCACTTTGTAATTATTTTTGCCGAATGCCAAAACTAATGCAATTCTCGTGCCCTAATTAGTGGCGGTAGGTCGGTTGGTCCCGGTGCGGTACTCATACAAATTAGTAGAAGGCAGGCCCATTGTTTGGGGGGCACACAAACACTCGGGTTCGACAATGGAGGAGCACCCGGGCAACCAGCACCAGCAATCCTGGCGAGAAGTGGAAGGCAAAGCTCCCGGGCCTGGCACTCTTCACAAGTGGCCGCGGCTTCGTCGTCATCGCGGCGAAAAACTTCTCCCAAGTTGTGTAAATATATAGTTACGGAATTAATCAGAAAAGTGCGCACAAAAACGAAGGCAACAAGCAAGAAAATAAATATTTTCGGTTAATATAAAAGAATTTCCTTCCATTTTTTGTGTTTCCTGCTGCTTTTTTTTTTTTTAATAAATATGCCGCAAAATGAAAGATGGCAAGTGGTAAGAAAAAAATATAAAAAGAAAAAAAGTGCAACAGCGAACGTGCTGCAAAGTGGCTTCGGTTGTTTGGCTCGAAAGTTCCTAAGAGGCTTGTGGGGAACGGCTGACTGAGTCCGGCCAGAACAGGGCCAGATCCTGAACCAGGAGCGGAACGGAACGGAACGGGGCAGGATGAACGGGTTCCCAGAGACCAAGAACACAGGACAGAGGAAACCCAGACGAGTGTGAGTAGGCCGTTTGTTTGGGACTGCTGTGAAAAGTTTTTAAGCAAAAGTGTTGCAAACAAAAAAAAAAACCAACTGTTTGCGGAAAAAGTTGCCCCGTGCCGTCAGAGGATCCGGTGTAAGGGTTTCCGGAAAATGTCAACTGGCTGCTCATAAGGTGTATTCAAATATTGATTTTCTTGAGAAGCTGCTTATTGTGGACTTAGTTAACCGGCTAAGCCAATGTTCACAGACAAACTAACACACATTTCGGGCACAGCCTTAAAAAAAGGATATAAATAAAACAATTTTTTTAAATTGTATCGCTTGTTTCCCCTTTAAAACCCAGATATTCTTCCTGTTTATGCGAAGAGGAAGTGCATTTCCAGCTCAAGTATCACCGTGATTTCAGGGTAGAGTAAAAATGGCATCTCCATTAAATCTCGGCTCCTTATTCGCTTACACTTTCGCATCGCCGGCAAGCCGGGGCTCTCGAGAAGATCCTTGCAGGCAGCGCCGGGTATTAACCCAGGGCATCAGCATTCCAGAGTCGGTAATACTCCGTAGTCCGGACTTTCACGTTGTTCTCCTCTGTGTTTAATCACACTCGCATCTTTTTTTTATCTCAACGCTCGCTGCTAATGGCATTTTAATTTCGAGCAGTCGGCCAAATATCCTTGAGCAAGCATTTTACCTTTTATTGATACAGGAGAGAATTACCGCCGGGAATATGCCAGGCGAAACGGTTGCCTGGCCTCTCCCGGGGCACTTTAATTAAGAAATTGTTGCATTAATCTGGAAACCATTGGCATAGCTTGCCAGGAAGAACTAGCGGAGAACTACTAAACTCGCGTTAGAAAAATACAAACAAAGCTGAAACTACTTATAGCAACCTTCAAAGCCCATTTACGGCTGTGAAAGTTGCTCCAACTCCAAGAAGTTAAGGCTGAAGAGCGAAAATGAAGCCGGACAGAGATGCTAATGTAGTGACTGAACATAAAAGTCGGGGATAATGGGCTGTTGCTGTGGCACTCGAAGAAAATAATATGGCGAACTTATGTGGAACAGAATCTTAACAAGGAATGTATTTCAAGAGGAACAGTCAGATATCGCAACGTGAAAATATTGATTTATATGTCGAATTGTGCAACTTTAAAGTTGCCTTTAAAATTATAACAAAAATCTCTTAAAAAACTATGAAATAAATGTATTGTAATTTTTTATTAATAATTATTTCTAGCTACGCTTATTTTCGTATACTTTCAACAATTTCATGGACCTTTAAATCGTTATTGAATATGTTTTGGAAAAGTTTTCGTCGAAAGACCAATTAAGATCGAACAACAAACAAGTCCAAGGTTTTTTCTATTTAAATTTCAACAATTTCTATAGCAAAATAAACTAAATTATAACTAAAGATTTTTGTAGCAGTGTCTCAAAGTGTATCTACGGCTTATGCAAAACACGGCTCTCTGTTTTGGATGCACTCACGGGAAGATGCATACATCTTAGGCGTTGGCAAGTCTCGCCGACCAAGCGGACTTGCCAAGTCTCTGGTCGGCTTGGGATTAAAAACGAAGGCCTTCTCTTCCGCCTCGGCGAGGGGGAGACCATTAAGATGGCCTGACACAAATTTGCAAAACTAAACGGCCACTTTTTCGGGTTCATCCATTCGCAGACAACGGGCGGGACGTTGACAGGATGCCGGGCGTGGTCTTCCTAATCGTTGTGCCGACGGCGAATTTTGAACGTGAGCTGATTTACGGTAAGTACGGGCCGGTACGGCAGGTAAGAGCGGCAAATTGAATAAGCGCCCGTGCCTAATTAAATACAAAGTTGCAATTTTGTTTACACGACGCGGCGTGGCATTTATCTAGGCGTCGGCAACCACATAATCCGCCCCACTCACAAGCCACCGCCATTGCCATCGCCATCGCCATCCGTATCCCAATCCCATCCAGATCCCTACAAGCACACACACACACATAGTACACCTGTATGCATTGGGCTTAGGCGCGTAATTACGTTGTTTAGTGGCGTTATTAATTATTTTATGACATCGTAAAAGTGTTCTCTGTGCCTAAGAGCTTGCCATGAATGTTGCATGAACCCCAGGCCTGAGTAGGGCCTGGGACTGGGCACACGTGGGAGTACGAGTAGATTTTTTTGTTTCGCATTTTCGGCTTGCGGCATTCGGAGCGGCGAAACTTTTGCAAAGATAATTTAACAAGCGGATGCCGAGCGTACGTAGCACATTTCGCCGCCCGAAAAATGTAATATTAAAATTTAATTAGCCACGACGACGACGTTGAGATTGGTTCTGAGGAATGCGGAGATGGCGAGCTGATGTGTTGCTGATAGCTCTTTGAAAATAAACGATTGTGTCTGGCGTCGAAACTGAAAATTTGGTAGGGAAGTAGATGAAAGGCGTAGTCTCTAAGTCGACACTGTATTAATTGCGAAAACTCTGCCATCACCACTACTGCTTACTACTAGCCCGGGGGCAGTCTCTAGTAGCAATCATTTATCACAATCAGTGGCGATAAAAAGCCCATAATAAAAACCCATAAAACAATATAATTTATGAAATAAATGGCATCAGGCAAAATATGGCATCTTGTGAAATCCGGAATCCAGAATCCGGCAAAAGGCAGGCAAAAACTGTTCGGGCGCGGCATGTAGGAGTCCTTCTTGTCGCTTTTCGCTTTCGCCCGAGGAGCATTAATCAAATATTTATTTAAATACAAAACAGGGCGAGCTGGCAAAAGCCATCAAAGAGAATCATCATTAATTTAGTTTGTCACTATGGCAGCGCCCGGTCTGATAATGACAATGGAGCCGAGCCCAGCACAGCAGCCACTGATGATGAGGACTGGTTTTGGGCGTGAACAGTAGCTCAGGGTCGTGCAAAAAATAAATCAGCTCTCTCTGTATACGACTTTATATACATATATATATATGCTGATATATACATATATATATGATATAAATTGTGTGTGTGTGGGGGAAGCCTCTTACCTCCAGAGATTAGGGTAGCTCCGTGTCGAAACGCCACTGCTTTTTACGAGCCTAGCCCTGATGCCAAAGAAATGTCGGCCTTGGCAACAGCTTAAAGAGTGCAAAATACTTGGGCAAACAAAAGCGAGCAACTGAAAGATGTGGCAAGGAAAAAAAAGCCGAGAAAAAAGTCGACATGCACTCGAGAACGGCGGTCTCATAGGTGTCAGACATAAATCACGGATCCTTCAATTCCATGGCGACGCGCCGAAGAGCAGGAAGCCGGTTCGAGTCGGAATTAAATAGGCAAAGAAGCCCGGTCAGGTGGTGTGGCGATTCTGCGGACTTTTTGGGGAACTTTCTCCACTACCAAAACTATGCGAAACAAGTTGCGAGAGAGAGGAAGGTTTTGGGGTCCCGGGGTCCTGAGTCCTTCGTCCCTAGCTGGGGGTGACGGGGGTGCCGCAAAGTCCTGGCCTAAGCGCATTTAAGCTTTATTTTGGCATTTGTCAATGTGGCGGGATTTATATTACATTTCGATGTCTGTCTGGCCCCGTTTGTTGGCATAATAAATTGTGATCCTTTGTGTGGTTTTTATGTAGACTTTGATTTGATTTTTCGCTTGCCACTTTATTTATTTATTTAGCGCAAGTGGGGCTTAGTTCAGTGGGCGTGTTTGCTTTGCTTCTTTTTTTTTTGTTACATTTTGTTTGTGTTCTGCCCAGAATTGTTTAAACAGGCATCGCTTTAATACGGGTCGAAGCATAAGTTATCTATATAATTGCATAACAGCCATTGGATATTTGTTAACGATAGCCAGGACATTTAATTAGCGTAATTTGCAGCAGAAATGAGCTTAGCGGTCGAAAAGGTACACACAGGCAGAGTAAATATTTGCCAAAACGCCTAGTTGCATCCGAAAATATCTAAACAATTTGTGCTAATTGTAATATAAATAGTGCAATTGCCGAGAATTAACTAATCACAGCCAATTTAAGCTCACAATAGCCTACTTAGCAGGTCGCCCTGAAACTGTGGCAAATTTAATTTAGCATTTCCATGTATCAGATTCTAATCGGACTCCTGCCCCAGGTCCTGCCACCTCTCCATCAACATCAACAACTCCATCAGCATGTCCATCTCCCGCTTCATGGACTGACTGGGCGAGCCTAGAATCCTGCTTAATGGCAAATCAGCTTACGTTTATGTACACGGTCATATCACCTTTTCATTAACCCATGCCAGGCACTTCAAATAATGCCCTCGTGGAGGCGACAGCCGGAGCCGGGGTCCAGCAGCCGGGACACCACCATGGCCACCATGCTGCGGTCGGTGCAGGTGGCCCTGGAGGTGGCAACAATAATCTGAACATCAATCTTCCGGAGAATAACAACGCAATACTACGACTCGAAGTTGAATTACGTGACAAGAATGTGCCCAAGTATCGCCGTGGACCGGGCGGAGGAGGGCGTGGCGGTGGCCCCGGCATCGGTCGTGTGGGTGGCGGCGTCACTGGAGCCGCCTTCAGTCCGGGCTCAGGAGCGGGTGCGGTAGCAGCTGACACCTCCATGGTCGTCAGCCCGCTGGACAGACGTAATTTAGTGGTGCCGCTTGAAAAGGTAAGTCGTCCGACGGGCAACGGAGCACAAGTGCCTGCTTCTGGCATCCCCTGTCTCCTCCTGCTTCCAGGTCCTGGTCCAGTTCAGTCCGGTCAAGTGGGCAGAGCTTTATGCTTCCCCGAGCACTTAAAGTTGATTTTCGTGTGCGTTGCGTCCCGAGGACAAGGGTTCGTTGGAGGCTTTGAGTGCGACTGGGTGCACTGCGAGAAGGGTTTTTAAATTCGAAGAAATTGTGTTTTTGTAATTTAAAAGTATAAAAAAATATGTTCCTCAGGATCTTAGCTACGGTTAGAATTATAGAAATACATTGTCTTAAAGGGAGACATCATATTTTTCTATATTGTGAACCTTTAGTATATTTTAATTAGCTTAAATTCAATTTAAATTCCACCCTTTGTGACACCTTTATTTAATCGAGTATACAGACAGAGATAAGTACAAATTTCTCGCAGTGTAATACACCGATTGCCGTAGCGATTGGCGTTGCGACAACGATTGTTGCTCCGTTTGTTAGGATGCACTTAACGGACCAGGACGTGACTCGAGCACGCTGCGTAAAAGGTTACCCAAATTGTATCTTGCGGAAGATTATACTGATGAATGTGTTGGCTTAGCTGGCCGGGCGGCCAAGATGGATGGATGCACCACTCGGCCAGCCAAGGCCGCCCAAAAACTCACCAAAACTCAATCCAAATTCGTCAGGCGATCCTACCCCGACATGGTCCCAACCCTTGCACCAAACCCCCAAATACCGATTCCCAGGCGATCCAATTAAATGCAAAGCTGTAAGCCATAAGCCGGCGAAATGCCACACTAAGCTGCCGCTCTCCTCCCGCCTCTCATCCCGACCAGGTACTCGAGGAGCTGCTTGTCAAGTTGGAAATTGAGCACGTTACTTGGACGACCAGCAAGAAAGGTTACTTCCATCACGTCGTCTTCCCGCTGCAGGCGGGCGCCGCCTGCGAGACCACCCTGCACTGTCTCACGGAACTGGGCATTGGCACTAAATTGAATTCCAGTGTCAGGTAAGTTGAGACATTGAGGGGGGGACACCGGACGCCAATCGCCAATCGCCGGACGTGCTGCGAAAGTCAAGGAGCCCAGCAACAGCTGGCCGGGCTCAGCGAGTTCCTAACGTCAATGGTCTCCGCCTTTCAATGGAAATGCAATAAAAATGCAGAAAGATGAGGCGCCAGGCGACGAGCTGACCGAGGGGATTGGTTGCCAAGGTCCATATTTTGATTGCTTGTAGGCGGAAATCGCCGGAGTCGATTACCCTTGGCAACAGCTGGCGGAAACCAGGCAGAATATCAAGTGCAATTGCCATGCAATGTAAATGCAATTGAAGGGAAGCTTGTTTCCCAGTTTCTCTACAAAATTCCTCAGTAATTAAATTAAGCAAAATACAATGGAGCCGAACAATGAACCTTGCTACCAATAAGTACTACTTCTTATTAATTAAAGATGAGCAGGCAAAGGCAGCCAGGACAATGGCAGACAGTGCTTGGAGTGGGTGTCGTGAATATAAGTAGGTGTGATAATCATTTAATGGCATTAAGCTGGGGGATTAAAATGCAGTCGAAGGTGTGACCCAGCTGGCGGCACAAGGAGCTCCAGGGCAGTCAAAAGGCAAAGACCAGATGTTTTCCATGGGATGCTGAGGAGCTGAGTGGCCAGACAAAGTACGACTTAAGCTGATTAATATGCGCAGAAATTCAATTAAGAAAGGAGCTGCGAGAATGCACCTTGCGTTGATTAAGTGCCACTCGAGTAATCTATAATTTATGTTTGCTCCGAGCGCTCGTCTCAAGATCTCCTGGCCGGGAGCGAGTCCTCCCTTGATGTTGCCAGTCAAATCCCGCCCTCAATGACATGGCCACGATATGCACACGACTTTCTCTGCTGAGATGCACTGACATATATCAATTTCACACGAATATTTACACAGAGAAAAATGAATGAAGCACTACAAATACGAATAAAGTTGCCTTGAAACTCTAGTTATTAATTAAAATCTCTAAGGATCCGTTTCTACCCACACTGTCAAAATTATGCGATTAGATAAAGACTCGGCTAAGACATACAGCTCTATTGAGTGGTATCAATATCCAAAGCAACTCTGTGATTGCGCCTTACAGCACAAATATGTGCTATACAGTAATAATCGATCATTAACAGCACTCTTAACTGCACTATGCTATGCTTTCACGTTCAGATCAATTTAAGGAGAGCACCTAGCCGATTTCCTTTACGATAGGTATATCTGGTGGCTATCTTTCCGGGCAGATAGCTTACTTTGTCAGTAAGGATTTGCTGTTTTACTTTGATACATATTATAAATGAGTTAATTAAAATGATATTTAGTTTTTCTATCCACCCATATTTATCTCCGTGTACTCCTTCCGTAGCGTGCTGCCGTGCAGTGTTAGTTATGATGCCATCACCGATGCGGCCAACATGCGAGATGACTACAGGTGAGTCTGCATGCGGTTCATGTATGAATGTTATGTAGTGTGGCTTAGCAGGTGCGTGTACACAGGGTATTGTGTTCACCTGGCTTTGTATTAACGGGCTTTGTTTGGACCAGTTAGCAGTGAAGTACCTTTGGACGGGCTCTCGCAGCTGTCGCTTTGTTAAAAACTAATTTCAGCCGTTCTCTCCGTCGTGTCAAAGGCGTCAGTCATTTCATTAACTTTCACTGGCACTCACATTCTAGCCCATCGTATGGCGGGAAATCGTGACACTTGGCACTCCTTGGCGCGAATCGCTGTTTGGCATTTTCCTTTTACGGCCGGGGCCAAAAGGGAGAAAGAGAACCTTGGCCCAGGCCCAAGTTTATTGCGGCCCCCGGCCAGACTTATAAGCTACTTGCAAGGGGAGTGACTTGGTAGGAAAGTGAAAATGACAAAATTTGCATACGAAAAGGGGTTTGGGGAAAGGGGATCTAAGGGCTAGGGGTTAAATGCATCCAGTGTGTGCGCACGATTTATGGGCCTCCTCTCATCCGGAATGGCAAAGCCGGTTAAGGCATAAATACACATAGACACGATGGCTTCTTGGCAAGGAATTGTCACTGGGCCGGAATATGGCAGGGCTATGTGCATACCTGATGAGCTTGTAATTGAGGTTAGCTTGTGTGTGTGTTTATTTTTGGGTGACGATTGAGACGATGCTGAGTAATTAGAGCCACACATTCTAATCAGCAGCAGAATGAAAGCAAAACCGAAATTATACCAAGCTCGAGCCCTCAAACTGATTCTCTAATATGACTAATCATTCAAGGTTATGTCACATTAATTTGCAATATTTTAAACATCTAAGAATATATACAACAAGTAAGAAAGCTATAGACGATTGTGAGACATACCACTCAAGGCATTTGCCTATTTATGGTCAAATTTATTAAACTTAAATCAAAACAGGACGAAAAGCAGAAAATAATGCTGCTAGGATATGCTTAGCAGCACCGAAATTAAGACAAATGTTGCTAGGAACATTAGTACTGCCAACACAAATGTAGAAGTTCCTGTATAAACAAGAACTTTATTATTTAATAACTTTCATGTTTATTATCCGATTTTACTATAATCCGCTCAAACATGAATAGTTCATAATTATTTACCTTAAGCCGTATATAGCGACAATAGCTTAGTTGTATGTTTCGAGGGTTGTACCCTATGGATGCCGGGTATAAAAACCACATAAGGCTAAAGGTTTTTCTTAAGAATTACTATCATAATAGAAGGTTACCTCAATGGCACAGCTGGCTTAGATTTAGCCAGTGAGAGCTTCAAAGAATCGTCTGCCATTCCCTTTTATGACCGTCTTTATTTATTTCTCTTTTTCAACGTTTGCCACAAACAAAACAGCGAGGAAGCCGAGGATGCCTCGAAATGGAACAATTTTGTGGAATCAATTAAATCGAAATTAACGGTCAAACAGGTGGTGGACGGTGTGCGGGCCGGCGGATCCCTGTCCTTCGACTATTTGCTGCTAATTGTTACCGCCGAGTAAGTAGCCAGCAACAAGGGATATTGCACAATTAGTTTGCAGAAAAACCAACAGCATTGAAAACAAGCCCTAAAGGAGTAACCGTAATCGTAATTGTATCCTGCAGCTCCTTGGCGGCCCTCGGACTGGTGGAGAATAACGCACCAAATATAGTGGCGGCCATGTTAGTTTCCCCGCTGATGGGTCCTGTGATGTCCATAACATTCGGCGCAATTATCTCCGACAAAGAACTAATGGTAAGTGCAGCTTCCCCTTTATGTGACTGTGGCATTTCCCAGCGGCAATTTGGTAAAGCCATTCAGACCACCGTTGCAAAAATAAGCGAAATAACAACGCTGTTGTGTGAAAAATGGTAGAGTGCATCGCCGCCAACTCCACCCGAAAAGCCATTTCAAAGAGTGTTAAATGAAATCGTCAACACTGTTTCGAGCGGCTCTACGCGGGTTTCTATGCGCTCTCTGTACTTTTAAGTGATTTATGAGCAAATGACATTTTGCAAATAATAAAAATTTCACCGAAAATTGGTATGCCAGTCCGTCCGTCCATTCCGTTTCGTTCGGTTCCGTTCCATCCATCCGTCCTTTGTGCCAGCTGTCAAAATTCGCAGAAATATGTGATATATATATATATATATAGACGTGGGACCATTCCAGTCAAATGCATTGCGACATAGCGCTTGATGTTTTGCAAATTTGCATCGCTTTTGTGGTAAATGGCAAAAGTTGCTGAATTGTTTATTGACAGCGGCTTTGGCTTGCTTGAAGAGGGTACGCCTCTGCCACATCAAATATTTAAATGTTTTCCCCGAAAAAAAATTGCGATAGAGTTGTAACGCGAGAGCAGCCAACTGTGTGCGATGTTTATTCAAATCGATATAAATAAATACTTGGCGAGGCCTGCGGAATTTGTATACAATTTTGTTTTCCAGAATGATTTATTACATTGGTATAAAAGGTAAGGAAGCCCTCACTTTTCAGTACTTTGTATGCTTTCATACAAAGTCTAAGGACCTGCACAAAGCATTCTACGAGTAGTTCATTATGAGAATCCCAAGCTTAAAACCACACCTTGCTGTGCGGCTAGTAATAATTTTCTCCACTCCAAAGTCGAGCTAAGCTACTTTGGAATTAAAGGACGCGCAGCACTTGGGGCCGCATTCAGTGCGAAGCCAATAAAACTGAACTTTAACTGCAGCCAGACGACGAGGAGACATTGAGGAGGACGACGAGACCGGCAGCTGCTCACCAAAGTGTCATAATTGTCACCGCCAGGTGGCGCAGTGCCATAGTCTGTGATAAGACCGCTCGTCTCCATAGTTTTGTCGGATCAAAGGCGGCGGTTTGCGCTTCAGGAAGCCCAAAGACAGGGCTTAATGTGCAGGCAGGCAGGGCAGGAGTGGCAAACAGAAGCGGCAAAAAACCACAACAAATAGGCAAAATAAAATAAAGCGAGATATATAAAGTGAAATAGAGGGAAAATAAAAAAAATACGGCAAATATAATCGTCTGCTGCCATTTCTAATGAAGAGACTGGCCTGGGCCAGGCGGAGCTTGTGTGGCCGCCCTAGAGGCAACTTGTTGTCTGCTGACACAATTTCCACACGAGGCAGGTGTGCCTGGCCCGGGTGTGTTGACATCTGCGTCGTGTACTTCAATTAAATTTTAATTGAAATGAATATATTCGTGCACATGCCATCTTCCCAGCGTGTGTGTGTGTGTCTGTGCATCTTTTCTGTCGCCTTGCCTTGCCACGCCTTTTGTGAAGTGGCTCCAGCTGTGTCATCATAATCTTTGATAGAGCCAAACTAGTGAATTGGTATAACCGCAGCGGTGGAGCCTGTCCTGAAATTGTCAGCAGCACTTGCGGTCTCCAAAATACTTGCTTACACAGTTTTCAGATACTTACCTACCCTGAATACAACATTTCATTTCCGGTGCCTTCCGGCAGCTTATAACAAGTTTCCAAAAACATTAATGCCTTGCCAGCAATGTTACATGTTCGTCTGCGGATAATCGAGCCACAAATAATATCGTTAGCTCGTTCTGTAAAAGTTATTTAATTTTCAGCTGACGAAAGCTACTTCCGAGCATTTTTTTTTTTTTTTGTGGAAAACTTCACACACCTTTGACGTGTCTTGATTTCACTATCAAAATGTTTGAAACTATTAAAACAGAAAATATGCAACAGCCACCGGCATAACCCGCCCAAATGCTTGGCAAATATTTTACAAAGTTATGGCTGGCTTTCAATGTTTGCCGACAAATTCATATGCAAAAGTGCTTAAACAATTTCACACAAAAATGCCAATTACAAACGATGAGAAAAATAGCAACATCACACAGGGCCAGTGAAAATGGATGGTCTGCTATTAAAAATAATTGTCAGTGGGAAAAAAACAGATCGGAACTGCCTGTAATAAAGTGAAAACGAGTTGGTTTTCCACATATTGCCAGCCCAGAAGCTAGTTGAATGCTATTGAATGGCAATTTTTGTTTTTTTGTAAATATTTGCACACCATTTAAAGTTGATTCGGTTGTGAGTGTAATTTGTTTGCGCATTACGCATTCGCAGTGTGGGACGCATGTGTGTGCTTGGCTACCTGCAAATAGAGCAAGAGTAAACAATAAACAAGAAATTAGCAAAGTTTTCACACGCAACTTGGCTGGGAGTTTGGGTAAAAAAACCCTTTAAACGGCAGCCTTTTCAACATTTTTCCCATTTTTTTAGGCGGCCGCTTTAAGTCCCCAAGACAAGTTACTTTATATGCGTGGCAGTTGTGTTTGACTGGCGAAGGAGGCGGGCAACGGGGTGACGGAATGTGGCAAGAAGCACCAGCTAGACACCACCCCAATGCTGACTTGGAATGCTGGGACGACATCATGTGGCTGACATTAGAGCTTTTCCTTTGTGTGTGCAGCTGCCAACAACAGTTTGCAGTTGCGTGGCTGCAAATTTGGGTTAACATGTCACGAATCTGCTCGCAGTTCCTGCGCCCTCCCAAGTATGCAGCATTATCGCTTAAAGTGTCGCGGGCTGCGGTCCTTTCTATCCTTAAGCTCCCCCTTCTTTTTTGGCATTTAACTCGCTGTCTCAACCCCGATTTTGCCAACTTTGTCTGATTGCAGCGCGTCGGCTTCCTGTGCCTGGGCCTGGGCATGTTCATCTCCCTGCTGTTTGGCTTCATCTTTGGCCTGATCCTGGGCACCACCGAGATGCCGTGGGGCCAAAACTCTGACTGGCCCACGGAGGAGATGCGCGGCAGGTAAGGTGAGCCCCTCTAAACAAGTCCCCCAAATCAATGTCAATCAGTCAGAACAATCAGCGGCAGATTGCGGAAAATGGCTCACGTCCAAGCACGCAACGCAGCAGGAAATCGCCGGGAACAATAAATTAATTCTGTCATTTGGCCATTCAACGGTTATTGGATATAATCAAATTTGACGACTGCTGCTGCAGTTGCGTAGGTTCCACCGGAATTCCATTCAAATTTCAAAACTGATGCAGAATTTAATTAAGATATATGTACAATATATGCGTATATTTATGATTTGCATTTGCTGCGAGCAGGGCTCTGCACTCGCCAATATGCCACAGACCGAAACGAGTCTGAACGACAGCTGTCTATCTATTTGAATTTATCAAAGAAATAAGTCAGGCTAAATAAACTGGCTGACCGGCTGGAATAGGCAATTTCTACTACCATTACTTATTCAACGAGTTTGAAATACTTTTCAGAAAAAAAAAAAATATTTAAATGGATATGAAATTACTAAATACGGATATTATTTAATTTAAAGCTGCGTTCTTTGATTTATGTATATCATATTTTTCATTATTAGCACGTTATTAGCACATTATTAGCACATTATTAGCACAGTGTGCCATTTTTGACAAAATCACTTTCATAGATATTTCATGTTAACTCTATTAAATATATGCGATCATTTTGCTTAAAATATTTATTAAGCTTTTAAATTTTTATCTTCAGATACATATAGATATTCCTTCCATGAGAGTTTTAAACGTATCTGCTTTTTATTTTCGTGGAAATCTTCGATAGAAACATCTTTCAAATCTAAAAAGCTTTCACAAACTCAGATACGATGTCAAAGTCATGGCAGAATAAAGTAATTTCAATGTGAGTGATTCTTTTAAACTTGATTGATGCTGTAAAACGCTGCTGCGTAAATCAATACCCCCCAGGCCATTTTCAAATAATAATTAAAGCGCATTATCATAAGTCATTCATTTCTCCAGGGCCCCGAAGTGCGACGCTGGCAAATCCCTTGACTTTCGAAAGTGAATTAAGAGTTTGCCGAAACTCCAGAATCCATTAAGTATGTTAATTACCCAGTGTATCGCGTAGCTCAGCCCTTGCTACTACACTAAGGCTGTGTCTAAGACGCCAGCTAAATCTATGAGTGCGAATGTAACAAATTACTTGCAAATAATTCAAATAATCTAGGGCCCCCTTGGTAATGTGAGGCGTGTGCTCATTAGAGGGCCTTTCTGGGACAATCCTCCCTGCCTCCGCGGCCACTCTCACTTTCGCTTTCACTTGAGTCTATAATATATATGAGCACACATTTATTACGGCATCGTTTTTTGCCGAACGAATCTTTAAGTCGCCACGCGCCGTCTGCACAAATCTCCTCCAGCGTCTGGGCCCACAATAGAGGCTTAGAGCCACGCCATGCCACGCCACGCCCCCCGCAGGAGCGATGGAAAAAGCGGCAGTGGCGGCAACAATAAATTAAGCTCAGCCACAGAATTTGCCGGAAGTTGCGTGAAATGAATGTGTGTCGGCAATTGTGTTAATTGCACAAAATAAATTGTTAAAATAATAATACACACAATGCACAAGACTGGTCTGTCCGAGCTGACATCTAAATATATATACGTACATAGAACGTATCTGCGGCGTATCTGTATAATTAAGTGCCCTGAGTCCCGGCTTCTTTGCTTTATTGTTGCCCCAGTCCAGGCCAAAGTGCCGCAGTCCGGGCCGCACATCTTCATCTCAATCTACATCGCCATCTACGTCTCCGTCGCCATCTCAATCTCCATTGCCATCTCCATCATAATAATGCCCACACATAATGAATTCCTTTGGATTGCGTGTGCCTATCACCGGACTGTGTGCAATCAGGCTGAGTTTCCAACGGTCATCCTTATCCGAGACTCTTGTCGGTGCTCACTGGGCTCAATAATTGTGTCACGTGGCGCGTGAAAATGGAGCCTTGTCATTCGGCCCATTGGATCCGTGACGTCCGTTTTTGGTCAAAACGCAACCACATAAAGGTCAAAGGGTGCATTCGACTCGAAAGGTATGTCCATGTTTAATTAGATTGGTTATTATTCAGCCTTAATTAAAGGCCACCTGAAGCCATCTTCTATAAATATTATAATTCCGTTTCTAGGAAGGAAAGTCCATGTTACCATATAAAATCTTTCATTTAAAAACTTCAATTTATTAAAATCAAAATGCTAATTATATTTCGGTTTATTTGCTCTTTAAATTTTAATGGTGGACTTATGAAATAGTTAATGAAAGGGTTGCCTATTGGTATCCGTTGTCAAAGGGAGTAATTTTACCATAAATGGTGGCCGCAAACATTTCGTGTGTGGATCCAACCACCATGATTTGGTGATGAAAAGGTTAATTACATCGCAGGGATATGGAGAACCGCTTAGAGTTATGTTATTTTAATTACGCCCCACGTTCGGTCTGGCCGCAGCATGAATAACAACACCGAAACAAATTAAATTTATGCTACTTGGCTGCAAGGGCGTGGCGGCGACACGCCCACATAGTTGCAACTGTCGGCGGCTGGCTGCCACACACATACATGCCACATGCAAACTGGCCAAAATAATCAGTGCAAATGTCGCCAGCCAAGGGGAAATCCCCGTGAACCGGGAAGGTGGGGCAGCTTGTCTGGTTTCCAGCAGCCAGGAATGAAGTATCCATGGCTGGGGCGAGCGGGATTTTCAGCATATTTTACGGCTGCCAGCGACGGGTTCTATGTGTGTTTTGATTATTACATTTTAAATGCGCACTAAATCCGATTCCCCTGGCCAGCTTAGTTAAATAAATCGCAATTAAAAGCGGGGAACGTCTGTTTGGGGCGTTTTCCAGTTTCCCCCCGATGCGAATAGAAAATGGGTACCGAAGTCTGGCTTAAACGATTTTTTATCCTTGGTATGAATCGGAATCGGGTTCGGTTTCAGTTTCAGGCTCGGTGTGACCCACATCAAACCAATCTCGATCTTGTTTTTGCCCTCATTTGCATTGTTTTCAATCTACGAAACTCAGCCAGAATCAATTTGCGGGTACAAATTTATACAACTCGCCTCCTAATGTCGGTGCTATAATTGAGCGTAAATTGCCGGCGTATAATAAAGTTGTTTTATGCATAAAAGTTAAATACTTGTATAACTCAAACTCCAACATTCATAAATAAAACTCGCACTTTCGGCGACGCACAAAAAGCCACCATAACCCAAGTAAAAGCGCCATTAATCAGGAAAAGTTTGTCCCAGGTAAAAAATCATGAAATTTTCATATAGGCAAAGGCAAGGGCAAGGCACAAATGAGGCGCATGAATCAAAAACCGAGAGAGTTACGTAACTCGGGCTAGCCAAAGTCTAAAATACCCTTGCACTCATAGCTAACAAAGCATAGAGCCAAGCGAACGACATAAAACAAATCTGCTGTAAAGATAAATCCAAAAGGAGTCCTATCCAGGGTGGACCTTGCTAACTAGAGAACGTCATAAGGTTGTAGTAAATAATTATAGACCCAAAACAATTTAAGCCCCTATAGAGTTATAGCGAAAAAAAGAAAATATTTTTCACAAATCTTGTTCAATTTCTTATTTATAAATAACAACTCTTCGAAGACTGTAAATAAATTAAAAAGAATGAAAAGAGTTATTTATTGTGCAAATATCATTCGTAGTCACAGTCTACAGGAAATTATATTTTCAATCATGTCAACACTGCGTACGAGCGATTAGCTTCACATTCTACACCAATCTGTCCACACTGACTCACCCTAACGTTGTTAGCCAAGGAATTAGGACTAATCACGCGGCCTTGACTCTCCATACCAAAGAGTGTGAGGGGATGAATTCATAATACCCCTAAGAAGGGTATAAAAGCCAGGGCGCAATGAAAAGTTTGCCCACATTTCTCACCATTAAATGACTCTGACTCCTGACTTCTCGTCGAGCCCAGGGCGACCAGGCTGGTTGGCGGAAGCGATAACAAAGCCGCTGACACTTGACAAACTTGCGCGAGTGTCAAAAAATGTCCGCGACCGGGAGATGGGCTATCCAGCATCCAGCATCCAGCAACCAACATAGCCCCCCTACCGATGAATGGTAAAAAATCCGCGTCACCTGCCGCCGACGACAACGAGGTGCTCTCGGCCCACCTGCTGACCCCATCGCTAAGCGGCAGATAAGCGGTGTCAGCGGCAGCCGTCCTGGCTGGCCAAACATTCATCTTAATGTGACTTAATTTGCAGTTGCCAACCCGCCTTCCGGCGGCCCTTTTCAACTTTTTCAATGGCCCGCGGATGTAGAGCGTTTAGCGGGCATTTTCGGGGTCGCCGACATTTGTCATACGCCGGCTGTTGTATTTTTAATTAATTTTTATTTTTACATTTCATCTCGGTCCTCTTTCTGCAGCCTGCTGCTGCCCGCCAGCTTTACAGTTGATTTTTCAATAATTTGCACTCCTCCCCTTCGATTTGTTTGCAGGGGCAATGTGCGCGCCCTCTGGATGGGCGTGCTGTGGGCCTTGACATCTGGCACAGGCGTTGCCGTGGCCTTGCTCCAGGGCTCCGCGGGCCCTTTGATTGGCGTGGCCATATCCGCCTCCCTGCTGCCGCCCGTCGTCAATTGTGTGAGTATCCAAAATTCAACTAAGATTAGAGGGAAGTCAGCAGAGATATTCAGAGAGAGAAAAAGCCAAAAATTGGATAAAGCTGACTAATTAAAAGTGACACACAAAAAAGGGAATTCAGGTTCTCACATAAATTTCTCTGCAGATATATGAATTAATTTAGACTGAAATGGGATAAAGTTGAGATAATATGTGAAAATGTGAAAGCTGGATTTTAATTAGGAATATTTATTCCAGTTTATTTAGCTGCTAAAACCAGTTGCCAACAGTAGAATGTAATCATCTTATTTAACGTTCCTTATATAATAGTACTAACAAGTGCGACGTAGATTCAAACCTGAAAATCAGTTAATTTGAGAACAAGTCTAGGCTCAACTGTCGGGGGTATATAAGAAATCGAATTTCGCTCAGAACCCATCAAAAAACTCAAAGATGAAGTTCTTCGCCTTGTTCGCATTTTTGCTGCTCGCTCTTTTGGCCGTGCAGGCCACTCCTTTTACTCGAGAGGTTTTCGCTTCTTTAACTGGTTCGGGAGGAGGAGGAGGACTTTCTGGCACATCCGTTGCAGCCTCTGATGCCACTGCCAATGCAGTTCCTGCTGCCACCAATATTGATCCAGTAAAAACGGCAGCAACATAAGGAAATATTTGTCGGCGGTCAATGAATAAATAAATGAAAAATACAGCAAAAGAAATACGAACGTAAAATAAAGAAAAGAGTTTTTGAGTTAAAGAAGCGAAAGATATAATTTTAAACAAAATTATTAAGAGTTTTCTCCTAAAGTCAATAATTAATTAATCCACAGAATACTTTATTAAATGATATTAAAATCAGTTGCTAGTAAATATAATGTGTATGATGTAGAAAAGATAAAACAAAACCCGATAATCACACAATAAAAGGTACATAGGTACTTGAGGTGAGCCTTACATAAATCGGTATATTTAGTACTTCTTTTTTATTAAAGATCATAAAATAAACCATCGATAAATTAACATCAGCAAACCTTGCTATAACCATTTGATATGATTGATATTGGTGATTTGCATACAAATGGGAATACATACAATTCTGAGAAGTTGTTTACGAAAACGCCAGTAAAATCTCTGTCTGAAGTTAGCTTAATTGGTAAGCCGATACTTGAAGTAAACAATCGAGTCCTTAGACTTACATAGCACTCGCAGTCGTACACATAAATATGTATGTATATGTTGGCGACGAGGAAGAGAAGCCCACTTATATGGCGGCCTTGAAAGCGGCTTCTGCGTAGCAATTTTCGATCCATTAACATGCTATTAACAAAAGCCTGTTCGACCTTCGATTCCGGCAGCGATGAGAATGCGCAGTTTGATATTTCATCATGAGTGAACAGGTGCCGGAAATGACTTTGCAAGCCATATTTATGCCCATCCGTCCCCGGAAGGAATTCCTTGAAATGTAAATAACACAGGAACGGAACATTCCAATCAAATATCCACTTTGGTCAGCCGAATGGAAAATTACGCAATTCCCATTTATGTAGTATTAAGCTCTCAAGTTTTGACTCACCACTCCATTCCCCTTGAGGTCTCCAGTATCGATGACCGCTGACTGCCCCACAAATGGCAATATTTCAACTGCCGCAAACATTGTGCTAACTTCCGAGTGGCTCTAAGCCGTGAGATGATGGTAACGCACTTAAAGCCCTGGTAGCCAATGGAAATGCAAAACGAGACAAGAAGTTGGATAGCCCATTCCATTTTTGTGGGTAGCTAAAGGCCCTTCAAGTGAATTTCGCCATAAATTAGGCCGAAATACAATTTGCTGATTAATCTGAAGTGCATTGCCCAAAAACTTTTGGCCATAAATCTGTCCGGCGGCACCAGGAGCGGCACGGAGTTGAGCAAGGACCGGCTCTCAGCTGTTCTCCCCCCAATTTCTGTGGTGCAACCGCAGCGAGTGCATAAATTTCGACCCAATTTTCAAGTGCAAATTGCGAGTCCAACTGCAGGCGGATGTTGCGTAAAATTATAAAGCAGAAGGCTCCAAAGGGAGGCGCAGACAAAAACTTGCGAGCCGAGCTATACACAGGAACCGGCAGTCAGGAAAGAGCCACACAAACTCACAATCTCACAAACAAACGGCGCACAGCCGGCTGACATTTATCAATGCTGACAGAGGGACAAAGGAGCCGCCGCCGGGAGGCGGTCTCCGCAGGCATGACAAAATGATGCAAAAGGCGAATTATGGACACTGCTAACTGCTGAATACGGCTAGCAGCTAGCTGGTACATGGTTACTGGTAACTGGGACCGCCGAACTTTAAGCGGCTAAAACAATGGCGCTGAAATCGCTTTATCATGGCGGCCGCTGCGGTCGAGCATGTGTGCAAGTGTCGCTCCAGCTCCCCTCGTGTCCTTATGAGCCGCATAAATCAGTGGCACGCACTGGAGCCGAAGCAACCTTTGTCCATGTTTTTTTTCGGTGTTTGTATTTTTTGTTGTATTTTTTTTTTGTTTAGCCTCAGCGGCAAGAAGCGTGTTACAATTAATTGCTTGGCCTGGCCGTCTGGGCGAATGGCAATTGCTCGGCCAACAGAGCGTATGAGTAATTTCAAGTACTTGTTTGGTGTGCTGCTTACATTTCACCGGAGGTGTGCCATGTGAAAAGGAAATGCAGCAGCTCCAGTGCTCTAATAATTGCCACTCTTAATTCCAGCTTATTAAATTGCCAACGAACTTATTTATGTGGCCTGGCATCATGAACTCCGATTGCAAAACGTTCTACATCGCCTTTGCTTTCCAATCCCGGCAAGCCATAATTTACCCAGAAACGGTCGTAAATTCGAATAATAGCGAAAATAGAATGTAAGTCGAGGAAAAGAAAAGTCATGAGCTCGCACACACAAATGGAAAAACAAGCACACACCAGTAGATTTGTGGATATTACAGTTGGGGTCAGAATAATAAGAGCAAAGGTTTAAAGAGTTCGATAGGTGCTAAAAGAAATTCGCCAAGAAAGCTTACAATTTAATTATATATTATAATAAAATAACGAGGATCATCTAATGTAATGTGGTTATTTATAATAGCATGGTAACACTGTCCGCTTTATTTTAACACCAATAGTGTGACCGGCCTTTAATATCTTAAAGTAGTAATAGAGTGTAGGTATTTATAAGAACATAGTTTAACTATTACTTTAGTAGCATGGTAACACTGCCACCTTATGTTGACCCCAACTGTGTGACCGTATATACATAGGAAAGGCACGCACTTCCGGACTTGCTGAGCAATGTGCTGAGTCATTATAATTTATAATAGCAGAGAACATGGCACAAAAGCGAAATCAAAAAGAAATGGCAAAGAGGAGCAGAGAATGAGAACGAGCAGAAAATGCGACAATGAAGTTCCATCTACGACGGGATATATATGCTAGATGTGTGCACCCACACACGCTGGGAGTTTATAACAATTCAAGGCCGGGAAGCACTACTTGGTATGCCAACGGCAGCGGCATCTAGCCGGAACTAGGCACGCGGCGACCTCATGACCTCAAAGGCAGCATCAGACGCCGCCAGTCCGAACCACATGTGTGACCGTGGCCACTTCAAAGTCACTTCAGCATCCCAGTTTCCACAGCCAGTGCCACTTCCACTTTCTCCACTTCCACTTTGTGTTGTTGCAGGGTCTCTTCTGGTCACTGGCCTGCATTTGGCTCATCTATCCGGAGAAGCGGATTCCGCACTTGAAGAACGAGTCAATGAACTCGACCAGCGCGTATCCGTTCATCTACACAAACTACCTGCCCACCGAGTTCCTGATCAATGGCATCGTGTCCGCCTGCCTGACCATCGTGAATGTGATTTGCATATTTATCACAGCCATAATTGTACTGAAAATTAAAGAGGTCTCCGCACCGTACACAGCCAGTCCGGACTTAAAGCGGTAAGTTGAGAGCATTTCCCAGTCACTTTCCACCACTTTGTAAGCAGATTTAAGTCGATGACGACATGCATTCGATGTCCATTGTGGTAACACATTAAAGTGAACCTTATGCAGCAGTTTTATAAATATTTAAGTTCATAATCACACCTTATAGTTAGGGTAAAAAATTAAAGTTAGGGCTGATATAGAAATTTCTGTGAGTTAATCACATAAGCTATCAATCATACGCAGTGATGTTCACCTGCGAAATAGTTATCAATCATACGCCAAGTTAGCCAACTAAGTATATGATGATTGTACTTTGCTTAGATTTTATGAGAGCCCTTTTTGAAGGAAAGTATATTAATTATGCACCATTGAACTTATTTGAAATGATATTTACATTAACATAAAATATAGAGCAGTTTTTTAGAGCAGCTATTTAGAGTCCAGTGGTCCACCCTGTGTCACATAATACATATGAATAGCAGCAAATTAAAAATCTGCACAGCGAGACGCGATGGAGTGTGTTTAATGATGGCGGAGCAAGTGCTTTTATGCTTATCATTTCCGTTATGTGCGCTTGGCCAGTTGCCCATTAGTAAGTGTAATTAATAACGACAACAGAACCAGTCGGAGCAACGGGACAGGACTCTCCGATTCCCAGTGACCACTGCGATTTGTTTGTCGCTCCTCTGTTGACGCTCATTTAAAATGCACATCTATTAGCAGGCAAATTATATATAATATCAACATTGACTTTGACTTAATCAGGGATAAGTTAATAAATCAGAGCTTGTTTGTTTGCGCAATCTTAGATTAACCCCCAGCCATTTCTCCGGCCAAACAATGGGCAAACACACGACACGTGTGACCGCCCAACTAGCTGGGGAAATTAACTTATACTGCCTGACACTTGCCCGGCTGCACATTTAAATCAATAAAGGACCTGAAGCCTTAGCAGAAGCAGGAGCCAGATTTCAGCTTTCATGTTGATGTGGTGTCATTTCGGCAAAGGATTTTCTCCGTTAGCTTGCGAGAGCTCCCTCTTAGGCCAGGCGATTTGTTAGCCATGTCTCGAGTGCGAAGGAGCCCAGAAAATGTATATATATTTTTGGCAGCCTGTCTGCACAAGTGCCACGCTCAAAATATGATGTATCGCGTAATTAACTGACTGATTTTTTGTTTTTTTTTTGCTCTTTTTCCTTGCTGCTGGTTGCTGCCCACTCTCGCAGGCGTGGCAAGTGGCCGAGGCAATCTAAATGAAAATAAATGCTCTCCATCGCCAGCTCGAATGACAAATGGGTATCTAAGCTCCAGCGTCTGCGTCTGCTTCAGCGTCTGAATCCAAATCTGAATCTGCGGCAGTGTCTGCTGCCTCCGTCGAGTGGCAAGGCGCGGCGAGACCAGACATGTGACTGCCCCGGCTGGCGGCCTTTAATTTCCCAGAGTGCCGCATTAAATTGCTTTAAGTGAGGGATAAGCTTTCGTCCAACTCGCTTGTCAACATCCTCATGCGAGCGGCGCGGAGCAGAGCCCGCATAAACGGCCCGCGAAAGTGTGGTACAATTTTATTTCGCTCCTGCCGTTTGCGGCATTCTTTTTATTATTATAGTGTGTGCGCCATGTACGTACATGTGTCTGAATGTCCTGTGACTATTCCAACGTTTATTTAAGCACGCTCACGCTCGCCTGTTCGCTTGTTTGACTTGTTTGTGTAGCTTTTAGAAATTGTGTGTGCTTTGTTCCATACCCTTGCCAAAGGATATGCTCGTTTCTAGGCAAAATATGCCCGTCAGATATTGAACAATTGTGTGTACAGAGAAAGGCAATTATTCATGGGGAATTTAAAAAAATACGTATTGAGGAAAAAATACCACATATCTTTAATACCTTTGGCTTTTTATAAAAGTTGTTTTCTTATTATGATTTAAACAGCAATCAATCTTTGTCTCGGTGCTTAGTCACTCAGTTCTGATTTTCATATGAGCTAGCCAATGGACAGAGCCGGGCACTTGTGTAAATTTGCAAGGACTATTCACTGGCCAACAATCATCCAGTATCCGTTGCCGATTGTTTCTGCCTGTTTGTTTTCCTCCACTTGAACCGGCTTTGGGCCAAGAGTTTGAAGCAGGGTAGCGAGAGCTGGACAAATAGCAGTAAAGGGAGTCCTCACCCAAGTGAGGACGAAGGGCTCAGTCCAGCTCTCTCCGCAGGCTGTTGCATTACGCATAAAGTGCATGATTTCATATTTATTTGTCGTTACCCGGCCCCAGTTTGCTCGACTCTGGCGAATTGGTTTTGTTTTCATTGCTGCGGTTTTTCCTTTGACAGCGGTTTATGGTTGCGAATTTCTTGTCTCCGCCAATTCAAACTGATTTTTATGGGGTTTCTGTCAGACGCGACTCTTATGCCAACAAAAAAAGAAGCAAAAATGGGAACTGGGTTGCCTCGCTAGCTGCTGGGCACTCCGATAGCCCGAAGGGTATTTCCCATAATAGGAAAACTTTCTCGATAGGGACTGCGTAAAATTGAACTAAAACTTTTGCAAAAAATGTCGTGCGTAGCAAACCCTTCAAAATATATCATTTTACAGCTTTTTTGGCTGGGCATCTATGGAGGTGGAAAATGAAATGACACTACGTCATCTTGTCCTAAATCGATATGTCAGAGTTATAATTTCTTTATGACATCTGAAATAATACTAAGCAGTTAATTTAAAAGGATGAAAAGACTGTGAAACACTCAAATATCTGAGTACCTAAGTATTTATTTGTAATAAACAAATAATAAAGCTACAGTCGAATGTGCTCGAAATATGGCTACATTTACTTGTCTAATTATGCACAAATTTAAATTAAATAAATGAAGGCATCTTTTGCTAGGCTTATGTTTGCTACACCCATAAAGAGCATTAATTTCGTCTATTTTAAACATTTAAAGCCTGCCAAAATTAAATAATAGAATGAAAAACGCAACAGCTTTGTTACAAAAATAATTCCCACACAAAGCATATAATATTTTACAAATAAATGGTTCTTTCTATTTGGCACAGATTTTGGGAAACAGATCTTCGCACCGTTCGCAAGACGAATCGCTCAACAATGCGGCATCCACGTTCCAGGAGCAGCATGGCCGGTGGCGGAGCTGGAGGAACCATGAGGGGCTTGGACAAGCTCGGCGGGTGAGTGGGAAGGATGAGGAGCTCTGTCGAGACCGAACGCCCCTGAACTGATTCTCATATTTCCCCATATCCTTTACAATTCCGTTTTTGTTGAATAATTGAGCCCCGACGTGTGTGTGTGTGTGTGTGTGTGTATGTGGCCCCGAATCCCATTCCCATTCGCATTCTCATGGACACGTCCTGGGGCCAAGTCAATTTACTCTCCGCATTTGTCTGGCAAATGCTTGAGCGCAATTTGAAAAGGTAAATAATGAAGGTATTTATGTCGTCAGAGTGCGAATGTGCCGTACCGCCCACCCGCAGCCTAGTCCATAAATAAATAAATACTGCGCTGCACCTTCACAAAAATATTTATCGCATAATTGAAATCATTGTCAAGTATTTATGGCCGTCTTAGGCAAAAGCAGAGACCGAAAAAGCAACACCAAATGCTTGGAAAATATGAAAAGAAATTCAAGAAAGAAAGTCAACCAGGAAGTTGGAACAGACCCAAGTAGACGGAGTTATGTTGTAGCTCCAGAAAATCCGCATTAAATGGCAATAAACTGTGGTATCCCCTTCAAACGGATTTAAGGTTTTTTTGCCAACATGCATATTTTAAAATAAAGCAAATGTTTGTAAATAAATTAACAGCAACAGATCCAAAATGTATACATATCCGAAACTAATTTAGGTTGCCCAAAGGGCAAATTGAAAGCGAGCATTCTGTGTAAATGACGGCTAAATAAACATTTTAATACCTAGAATTGCCGAATTAAAAAAAAAGAATGCACTACACGTTGTGATGGACATTATAACAATGCAAATTCAGGCAACAAATTAACACACAGCTGCAAGCTTTTTAATTTAGCACAAAACGCCGGCTACATTTGTTTACACAAAACGTACAAAACCATTAATGTTTTTGGTAAAGGCCACTTTTTTTTCCACAACGACGCGTCGTTGAAAGTTCACGGAATGGTTGCATAAAATTAACACTTGTTTTTATCTATTTTTTTTTTATTGTAACACGTTAGAGGCTACCGCGGACTGGATGAGCGCGATGCCCAGATGGACAATGCCCTGGAACGGGCCCTAGCCCAGGCGGAGAATGATGCCACTTTCAAGAAGGTCAAGCGGATGAGTTACTCGAGCAATGCGGCTGGCGAGGTGAGCCGGATTTCCCTCAAATAAAGATTATATTTAATAGACTCTAAAATCTATATAGTTTAAGATAAATTTTAATAAATAAAGGATTTCCATAGAGTAGCTCATTAATAAGAGGTACTGGTGGTAGCGCACGGGAACTGGTCTATCTAATTAAGTAATTAAAAAATACTCCTAGACCCTGAAATGTAAATTATTTCTTAACAGAGTTAAAACAAATATTAAGTTTATATTTATACAAAAATTGGGCCCAAAAGGGAAACTTATTCTAAGTCTTAAAAGTATGTTTTCGGGGGTCAGGCGTTATCGTGTGGAAACTTCAGTTTTAGTAGTAATTAGAATAGTAATTAAGTGTTTAGCCAGAGTTCTTCTTTCTCCTGTTGCTCCTGTTCCTGGTCCTCCTCTTCTTAATAACCCTGGGCCTCCTGCGGACAGTCTTACTCTTTCTCATCGTCTTCCTTTTCCCAGTACCTCCGGACGAGGCTGTGGTGGAATCGGTTCCAGCGGATGCTGCTGTGGTGTCACCCGCCGCTGCACTGGCAGCCGTGGTGGTCTCGGCGGCTACTGTGGTGGCTTCGGCGGCAGCTGGTGTGGTGGTTTCAGCCTCAGCAGCGGTACATTCGGTATTGGACGCGTTGGTCGCATCCGTGCAGTCGATACAGGCCGCGTCGGAGGGATCAGCCGCACAGGTGACGGCCTGGCCTAGAGGCAGACTGGCTAGGAAGATGGTCGCCAGGAGGGCACCGAAGATCACTGTGGACTTTCTCATGTTGCTGGAGAATGTCAGATGGAAATGATGATCTAACGTCTTTTAGAGTATAGCTTTTATAGCAATTTTCAATCCTATTGATAACCATTTCCAAGTTTGGACAGCTTTATTTGTGCCCTCTATCAGTGTTTGTTTGTTCATTGTGTCAAATATTGGGTTTATTTGCTTGATTGCCCTATATTATTTATTTAATTTGCTTATTAGGTCAATTTGGTAATAACAATTGATTTTATGGTGCGCGATCTCCTTTTTATATATTTCTTTTAAAATTTTGTATGTTAGAATTGAAACAAATATTTACTTGTTGGAAAAATAACTGAATTTGAACACGCTTTGTGAACTAGAAGCCAAATATCGATTGTTTTGGCCTGTATTATACTTGACCTGTATTCAAAAAGCCGTGACCGAAAAATAAGATTCCATATAACTATTAATCTCATCCGTAAGGTAACCCTATCATAATCAAAGCTTAGGAAATTAAAAAAAAAGAACATTTGTGGAAGGTATTTTTATTTTATCATTATAAGCTACAAATAATCTTTGTAGTGATGCTTTTTTTACTACAAAATAGTTTTGTTTGTCAAATCATAAATGGATATTAATAATAATAACAGTTTTCGATACATTTCATATAATTTTAGGATATATTTTTTTATTCCCAAGTCGTTAGCTATGAAAGCGATAGTTTTTTAAATAAATAAACACATATTTGTGTATTCTGGTAGAAATCTGACTTCTGTGATGCGCTGGAAACGCATAACTGCGTATTAAACACTGAAATCCGATCCGCATTAAAGTTTACTAAAGATCCCAGTGGTAGAAGTGAAATCAATAACAGAAAAAAATTCGTCTGCACTTGTCTTCTGACAAAAAATCTCTGTAAACTGACCTAATATAGTCGAATCTCCATTTATATTTATGGAAATCAAATCGATAATAGAACACTAGTTAGTAAAAAAACACTAGTTAAACAAATAACTGCTTCACATTTACATTTTGTGTATATCTTTAAAGTGTTTCTTATTGGTTCAATTTTATACAGAAGAATATTAAATTTATAATGATTAATAGTATTTATTAAAGGGCCCAATCGGATATAAATATATTTTCATAAAATTAAATCTAAATTAATAAAGGGTATAAGCGTTTCTCGTGTCCTGTACAAAAGGCGGTTTGATGGTCTCAGCTAGCTTAACCTGAAGTGTTTCTCCTCCTGTTGCTGTTCCTGTTCCGGTTCCTCCTCCTCTTTGTAATAACCCTGGGCCTCTTGCGGACAGTCTTACTCTTTCTCATCGTTTTCCTTTTCCCAGTACCTCCGGACGAGGCTGTGGTGGAATCGGTTCCAGCGGATGCTGCTGTGGTGTCACCCGCCGCTGCACTGGCAGCCGTGGTGGTTTCGGCAGCTACTGTGGTGGCTTCAGCGGAAGCTGGTGTGGTGGTTTCAGCCTCAGCAGCGGTACATTCGGTATTTGACGCGTTGGTCGCATCCGTGCAGTCGATACAGGCCGCGTCGGAGGGATCAGCCGCACAGGTGACGGCCTGGCCGAGGGGCAGGCTGGCCAGGAAGATGGTCGCCAGGAGGACGCCGAAGATCACTGTTGACTTCCTCATGTTGCTGGTTAGTGCCTGAGACAAATGATAATCTCTTCCCACTCGGATACCCAGTTTTATAGCGATTTCCAATCCGATTAATACAATTCCGCGAGTTTGTACAGCTGTTTGCCACTCCGTTTCATCCGCTATCAGTATTTGTTGGCCAATTGTTTTAAAGATTGGTTAACTTTTGTATTTATTATGTATTGTCACTATATTATTATGAGGTCGAGGTGCCATTTGCAGTAGGAATTCTTTTTATATTTATTTTCTTGCTTTCAGTACCAAGATACCGCCTATCAAGGCAAATGTATGCTTAGCTTACTTCATACATTGATTTTGTATTTGATATATTATATTCCTTAGTTGGTTTAAATATTGTCACTAAAACCAAACTGTTTGCCAATTTATATTATTCGTATTTTGTTTTCATTGGGATATACATTTAAAAATTAATAAAGTTAGTTTAATTGGTGGGTAATTCGTTATAGTATATACAATACAAGTGGATCAACGCAAAATAGGTATTTCTTCACGATTTTCCTATTACGTTCCAATGCCAGTCTTTTCACTTAAAATAAAATTGAAAATAGTATTACAAAAAAGTCTTGTGGTAATTTTAAAAGCAAAATAGGAGTACACACCCAAATAAATTAAGTGGGTTTATATCGCGCCATTTACAAAATGCTGTTAAAAAAAAAGTAGTCTAGAATTATTTTATTTACTTTTTCAATGACAAAAAACTGATATTGTCCAACTTTATACATAAAATGCATCTCACTTTGAATTATCTTTACTTTTGACTTTATGCTATCTTCCACCTAAATAAGTTATGGAATTTGTAATTGCAAACTTATTAAAATACCTAATAATGACAACATTTTTTATAATAATTGTCTATTAAGGGTTAGAATTTAGAAATATTTAAACCTATATTTTATAATGATTATTGCAACTTCCGCATGGCTTTCCCTTGTTTCTTTAGAGTTTTTATATAGTTTTAAGCCCACCATTCACCCAAAAACTCTGCAATAATTAATTATTCCATTTATGTTATGGGCCCATCAATTTGATATATATTTCGTTCTTATATGATATTCAGATTTGAAAAGTAAAAGCGTTTTTTTCGTGTCCTTTATAAATGGCGGTTTGATGATCTCAACTGGTTTAACCGGAAGTGTTTCTCCTCCTGTTGCTGTTGGTATTGGTGTTAGTGTTCGTGTTGCTGTTCCTACTCCTGTTCCGGTTCCTTCTCCTCTTTGTGACCACCCTGGGCCTTTTGCGGACAGTCTTAATTTTTCTCACCGTCTTCTTCTTCCCAGTACCGGACGAGGCTGTGGTGGAATCGGTTCCAGCGGATGCTGCTGTGGTGTCACCCGCCGCTGCACTGGCAGCCGTGGTGGTCTCGGCGGCTACTGTGGTGGCTTCAGCGGAAGCTGGTGTGGTGGTTTCAGCCTCAGCAGCGGTACATTCGGTATTGGACGCGTTGGTCGCATCCGTGCAGTCGATACAGGCCGCGTCGGAGGGATCAGCCGCACAGGTGACGGTCTGGCCGAGGGGAAGACTGGCTAGGAAGATGGTCGCCAGGAGGGCACCGAAGATCACTGTGGACTTTCTCATGTTGCTAGATAATGGCAGATGGGAATGATAATCTCTTCACACTTTGAGCTCCGCTTTTATAGCCATTTCCCTCGCGATTGATACTAAATTCGCCAGTGTGCACAGCTGTTTCAATATCTTTTCGCAATCTATCGGTGTGTTTTATGATGGCCCATTGTGCCAGAGATTGGGCCTAGCTCGGATGAACCATAATATTTGGCATGCTTCATCGGTGAATGGGCAAATGCCGCTGTTAAATAATATATATTGACACAGTTGATAAAACACTATGTTTGCCATCGATTTCTAAAAACTAAAATGCCAGGCACACCTGTTTATGTTTGCGCTCTACGGAGGCAAACAATCCGTCTCGTATTTACTTTAATAAACTAGGTTCCTATTGAATTGCCCATTCTTTCCTCCTTTCTTTCCAATTTAAAACAAGTTTTTGGGTCAGAAAGTATCTTCAAACTGCATTTTTCATGAACCATCGACCTCGCAGGCCCTGGAGGCCGAGGCGGAGGTCCTCCGAAACAGCATTTAAGCTTAATTACTGGCAATTATTTGGCGGAGGCGAGACAGCAGCATAGGGTGGCCAACTGACCTCAATCATTAGTTGATAAGCCCGGCGAGTCGGGCAAGAAGTGCACGGTGTCCCGGAAAAACTGCCAGCCCCCGAGCGATGCGACAATAAAGCAAGTTGCGAGGATCATAAATCAAGGCGGCGTGCAGCGACGGCAAGGACAGCGGAAAAAGGACTCACTTGGGGACACTGCAAATGGCAAAAAGGGCGCGGCGAAGCAACAACCCGGGAAACTGAGTAGTTGAAAATCATGTAAGATTTATAGTTAAGCCAGCCCGAACCTGTTGGACTCGTCCTAAGGAGCCCGGGACGAAAATAAACTCCTGTCGCTTTTTATGCGCCACCAGAAAGTAGACCCACTGGGCAGTTCGGGGAGGGGAAAGCCTTCAGAGTTGCAGTTGTGCCATCGACCTTGCCACTGAGTCCACTTAAGAGCGGATTTTTTTTGGGTGTGGCTTCCGGGCAGGAAAGACCTACTTATGGGAGCAACACCTACGCTAAAGGAAAAGTAAAGCATGGAAATAGATAGACCATCTTGGGATCACAGCTACTTTTCCTTTATAGAAGGGGTTGTGGTTTTTGAAAATTCTTGCCATATCCCTGCGCTAATTACACCTGAATCCATAATCATAGGGCCTTTTCGAAAAACTTTCTTAATTTCCTGCTTAAGCGGCAGACACGAGCGAGGCGCCTCAATTAAAACTCGCCGGCAAGAAGCATTCAAAAGCCAACGAAGCGTCGATTGCCACAAATCAACTTCTACATTAATTCCATTTCCACCGGGAGGCGGTCCTGAACAGGTGGCAGAAGGGGTCGTCGTCGTTGTAGCTGGAGTGCCTGGCAGACTGACATGCTCCAAATATTCCGAGAGATAGAGAGACGATGACGGCCGCCGGATAACCAAGCCGAATGTAAAACAAACTGGCAAAGCCTACGGACGGACGGACCACTCCCCCTTGCCGGCTTGTAATCAGTTTAAAGTGAGTCCCGGCCACTAAAACTCAATTAACCCCATTTGAATGGAGCACGAGGCAATTGAAAAAACACAGAAACATGAAATGAAAACGAAAACGAGAGCCAAAACGAGAACGAAGTGAAAAGCGTAAAGCGAGCAAATCAGGGCAAAAGATTAAAAACGGAAATGTTCGGCCATGGAGTTCGGTGGAAGGGTGGCTCTCGTTACTCTCTACGTGTGGGCTAAGGCCAAAGGTTGGCAGCATTTTTCACTTAAAACCGCATTGATACTCAATTACCAGAGTCGGCACTCCACTCCACTTGGACACAAAACAAACGGCGGATGCGGAGCCCAGGAAAACGGAAGCACTTTGCAACGGAAATGAAACATCAATTAAAGTCGCACGCCGAGCAGCTCCGGCATTCTGGCATGGCGGCATCGTGGCCTCGCCTGACAGCCAGCCAGTCAGCCTTCGACTCTGAGAATATATTGCCATTCTTCTCTCCAGTGCAGCCCTGGCACTTCTTGGTTGCCACAAGGCCTAGGGGCATATTTCGTTAGTTTTTATTGCTTAATTGTAATTTCGCATATGGGAAAACGAAAAGTTTAATTGGCTCAGTCTCAGTGCCGCTCACAGGCGATTTATTAAGAAGCGAGAGCTGTGTGAGAAGTTCTTGCTTTTGGCCCACAATTGCCAACTAATTGGGCTGAGAGATAAATTATAGCCAGAGTGGCGTCATCAACGCTGCAGTTATTTGTTGCTCTATTTTCTTATGATCTACTTTAATTAGTCGTATATAGTTATATACTTATTATTTAAGCATTTGTTTTAATAGTAACTTTTCTAACGAAATTTGGTATATCTCAGTATTTTATTATTACGAAAAAATGTATAAATTGAAGTCAAGGTTTTATTTTTCCATTGAAGGTCCCTGCTGTTTATTTTTAATCATTTTCAATATTTATAATTAAAAGTTCTTTGTTTGCTTTCCTTCTTTTTCGGCAGCTCACCGAACGTCTGGCCAAGATAGCCGGCCTCAACCGTCTGAAGGCTGACGGCGACCCTGGACAAACAACTCCTGGCAGCCTGTCTGGCAGCCGGATGAACTCCATACCCAACTCCCAGCTCAATGTGGACCTGAAAGTGCTGGACAAGCTGGTGAGCAGTCTGCTGGAGCAGCACACGTCCGGTAGCAAGGCAGGCGCCTCTGCCGCGGAGACGGGCACCCGCACTCCGCCCCTGCAGCGAATGGCCTCCAAGAAGCTGAATCGCTGGCGACCCCTTTCCCGCTCCGCCCACAGCTACAAGCGCGGCGGGAACAGCGACCAGATTGGTGGGAGCTTTACCCAGCTGTTGGAGCGTGTAGATCCGCCGGCTACGTCCGCCCAGCATCAGCCCAACATGCCCACGATCATGGAGAGCAGTGCCGGCAGTCCGACAGCAAATAATGCCCAACAGCAGGCGGCTCATCCGCCGGTGTGGAGTGCCTCCTTGGAGGCCACGCCAGGAGCGGTGCGTAATGTGCTTCATGCTGGCGCAGCACGGGGTCCCGAGGTCGAGGAGCAGCTTAATAACTATGTGGGCTAAGCTAACCGAAAACCATCTATAGCATAATTATTGAACAAGTATCTATGCAAGCAAAGCAGCATTCATAGAAAGTATGTAATAAAGAACATATATCGAGAGAAAGGTAGTTTTTCATGGCGTATATTTACTATAATTTATAATGAATATACAATATATTTAAGTACAAATCTGCTTAGCTCACCTGTCTCTCCATAACGCCCGAGAGCTGATCCCTGTCGGCGTGTCGATAGTATCCCGTGAGATTGGCCCCGAGTCGCATGGTTACCTCGTATCGGGTTTTACCGCTGCGAGCCAAGTTCCGGTTAGTTTTAACGGCGGAATAGCGCTGGCCGGGCGGCAGGGAACCGATGCGGCTGAAGCTGTCAAAGTCGCAGGCCTGGTGGCAATCTATAGAGCTAGCATTGCTGATGCAGCCTGAAAAAGATGTCAAAGACTGCAGTAATTGCTTCCCCTAAAGGTCAATCTACTACGGAGTATGTGAAATATTTCATAAAATCCGGACCCGGCCCACACCTGGGGCAAGTCTGTGTGTGAATAGAAGAGTGTCAGGGCGGGACGCCTAAAATCGCTTGAATGTAGCAAATATGCGAAGCATGTGTCAGTGCAAAACGTTCGGATAATCTTCCGAAGTAATCTCTCCATTTCACACTTTTATCCCAGCTCCATGCCCAGCGGGCAATATGAAGGCCGAGTGTCAAAATCGATGAAATTGGCATTTTTTCTCGTCTGCAGTTCACCTTTGGCTTTGACGTCCCTGCATTTTACATGCCGATGAATTTTAACCAACTGCTGGAAGCTCTTCTATTTAACAATTTCCCTGGGTCTTATGGCATGTTTGTACAGTAAAATCTCCTTGGGAGAACTCTTTTTCAAGGACACTACTGACTAAGAAAATGAATCTATTTACTAGAATTTTTAAAGCAAGACTTTGCGGGAAACGTATTCATACATTACTCATACGCATACATTTACCCACCAAAAGTGGGTCCTTTTAAATTCCCTTTCTTTCTTAACATAGTCTTTACTGTTCCGAAATCGCTTGCGAATATCTTTGGGGTTTTCTGGAATGCAAATAGCTCAGTTGTCGGATTCCTTCATTCCCCGTCGAATCACCGGAACATCGGACAATCCGCTTGCAGCATGGCACTCGGATCTTCTGTGCCTTTCTCATTACCATTTCAGGCACTTTGCGATTCAATGAACTGCGCAACTTAAACCTTAAACAATGTTGGCGGCTGGTGACATGTTCCTTGTTTTTCTTGTCATGCGTTCTACCAACCTCTTTTCCGGTTTTGTGAAAATGCAGGAGGAAAATTGGCACGGCTCGTGGGACAGTGAGAACCTGAGGTTTTTTCGCCTGCTGATGCTGCTGCCTTTTAATGCTCCCGGCTGCAGTTGTTATACATTTTTATTGTTTTTGCACGCACTTGGCGATTAAATGGCGCAAAAGGACTGGCGGCAAATGGGGTGGGAAAAAACCAGCATCCTTTCAAGTTGTCTGCCCTGTGTCTGCGCGTGCACCTCAGCTGCCATTGAGTGCATTTTTAATGCTAATTATTTCCTTAATTACATTTTCACTTTAACAGCAGCGACAGCGCCGCCCCTTTCAGCCCTCTGGCTTTTTTTATGCCCCCCCTCGTTTTTGGGCAGCGGCGCCTTTTAGCCGGCGTGTGTATATAGATATATATATATATATATATCTGGGAAATAACATTTATTATTGCACTTACCCTGTGTCGTCTCGTTTATTTCGGGTATTTCGCATCTGGTCCCCTTGAAGCCCTTCGGACAGTGGCAAGTTATGGCGGCGTCGCCGATGTGCCTGCAAATGACGATCCGACAATAAGAAAATTGGGCCAGCAAAAGGGGAGCCAATAACATGCGAGTGGGCCAAAAAAATAAATGTACAAAAGTGAATTCATATATCGCCGGTCTTAATTCTGGCTTGTGTGGGGCTCAGAGCATTAAAGTTTTCCTTTTGAATACGAAAAACATGGCATTTTTCGAGAGGCCAGTGTACGGATAAGAGTTCTTTTTTATTCATATTTATGAGAAAAAAAAACCCAGCTGGTGGCGAACAGCGAACAACTGAAGTCCCAATAAATCCAAGAAGTAATGAAACAATTTAGTTAGGATAAATAAATTATAAGAAAATAAAAACCATGTTTGCTGTTATCAAGAATTGTCGGAAAAGAAGTAAAATCTCTGTGGCAGCCGCCCACTTTGTTCTTTTTATTGATGCTTACATTTTATCGAGGCTCTGAGTAAGTTCGATTGATTTTCGGGGACTCTTAAATTATTATGAGGACTTAAAAAGCATTTCCCATTGTTTGATGGCTTTCCCTTACTGGCTGAAGTCGGCTTTCCGATGCAAATTTCAAAAATATACTTACTTGCAAGTGCCGCCGTTCTGGCAGACATTCGTGTGCAGGTCCTGGCACAGCGGGCCATGTCCGCAGTCGCTGCCACTGAAGCCGGGAAAGCAGGCGCATCCATACGAGCTGCAAGGACAAAGAGCGTTAAGACTATAAGTGGGAGCACGTTTCGAGTTCTGTTTGGCGATCTGGAGAGCAGTTTGCCCGGAACTGCAAGCAGGTCCAGCCGACAAGTTGTCACCGCGCAGGACTCGCACTTATCTGGACCCGAGATTGCGGCTGACGCATAAAAGTTTTATTGGACCCACTTGATGGGGGCGTTTCTTCTTTTCTTTTTTTTTTACTGAGTACGTGCCTAAGCTGAATTTGTAGTTATCCGGAATTTCGAGCCAGCATCATCATCAGATACGGATGCCGGGGTCAAGCACTCGGCCACAGACAATAATTTAAATATGTAAGCTGCCAGCTGGCCAAGGTCATGGAATACTGAATGAAGTAGACTGTCGCCAGGACATCCTTAAGTGTGCTCTATTCAAGCATACGAAGGAAACTGCTAACTGTGTTACTTATAAAAATAAAGTTCCTAGAACTCAAGTGGCAATCAGCTTTTAGTTTCGAATTTTAGTTCGAATGTAATGTGTGTGAGGCTGTGGGAACATTATTTCCCTAAAAATCATATGAAATTTAAATTGTATGACAACGCAACAGCTTAAAAATTGTTTCTGTACTCGCTGAAACCATTAGAGAAGGGCTCCGAAAATTAATGAAATCCCTTACCATGAAATCCGTTTCAAACGCCATTTTTCGCCGGAAAATGCCAGACATTTAAAATCACAGAACATAATTCACGCTTACAGCATTTTTGACAATTTAATTGGGCTCCCTAGCTTGACCGAATTTTTGGGCGGCGCTCGAATAACAACAAAAAAAAAAACGTGTAACCATTTGTTCAAAATAATTGGGCATCCTTTGCCATTTGTTTTACCCCTTGTCGCTCGTTTTTCAGCTGGAATAGCAATTGTTATCCCGCTGTTTGTTAGTCATGCGTTGCTGACACACGTCAACCGAAATTAATTTTCCATTTCGTCCCTTTTTCCCCCATGCTCACTTTCTGCCAAAAAGGTCAAAACCCCCCGAGGTCTTGTAAAGCGTGAAAAGCCAAAAGCAAAGTCGGTCCAAATCCAGTTCCTTTGCTGGCCACTTCTTCCGGATCTCGGCCATAATGCGTATTCAATGAAAGAAATTTCTAATTGATCTATTAGTGCCATCTGCAGCATACCGTCTCTTCACTATTACCATCAAACTCGAATCACTTTTGGACTAAAAGGAGCGGCGACGGCAACTCATCCCTCAAATGGAGGCCGAAACGAAAAAAAAAAAGTTTAACGCCGTCGCTTTGTCAGACGGCCGAATAATCAAATGTTCCCCAGGGAGGATGGAGGACAAAACAAAAAGTGACGAGAAAACTTTTCTGATGGCCGTAAAACTTTTACTTTTATGCGAAATCTTTGTGCGGGCTGAAAGAGGACCAAGTACAAGCAGGACAATTTTTGAGTTGGAAATTTCATTGGTGACCGCAATTATGCAAAGTATTTGTATTTCGCTCTAGACAAAATTCCGTGTAAGTCCTGCCTGAATTCCGACCACTATATATATATTCTAAAACAAGAAGCAGTTTATCATTGGCACATGGATATACCAGCATCATGCTTAGTTCTGCAAAGCCGCCCCTTTGTTGGGGCTTACACACTGACCTACACACACATACTGCCAGGACCTGCCGCTTGTTACATAAGAATGCTGTGGTCCTGTTCGCCAGCCATTGTACGGCGGAAATTAATTGCCTTGTGTTTTGACATCTGCGATGCTCACAACTCCGTGCTGCCTATTTATCGCCATCGTTTCGTGTCGTGCCTTCTGCGACGGAAGCGTTTTTCCCAGACAGACCACATACTATATAGTATGTACTTTGCTTTATTTTGCAGCTGTAAAAATTCTATTTATAAAGGAAATCCTTAAGAACTTGACTGAAATTGAGTAAGTCACAAAAGCAAAGAAAATGTCAAGTTACTTGTAATTATTACAGAATACCAAATAGAGTGCAATTATAAGTATAAAGTCTAACGTCTGTCTTTAGAAATTCTTCAATAATTAATTTAACTCTGTGAGCCCTCTGTGATTCACCAAAGTGTGGTTCATTATTAAAAGGTTAACTTCCAGTAACCTAAGACGGCTCTCATTATTTATTTAAAAACTTTTCAAACATGTTCCTAATTTATAAATATTTTGGTTTACTTCGGGAAAGTATTTGCTTGCATTAGAATCCTTTACAGTTGACTTACTTTTTTGAATTTTTAAATATAAAAAACATTCTTCTTCCTCACACATCGCTGAATCTTTAAAAGAAAAAATCCGTTTAAAGAAAAATCTCTTTTGCAACCTTAAAGTTTCGTAAGGATAAACCAGCAGAGAGAAAAAAAGGGCAGCAGGGACATTTTCGCTGAAGCTCTGGCACTAAAACCACCTTCATTTCAATGAAACGGGCTTTGCATTTTTTACGAATTCGCCAAAAATCACCTGCAGCTGGTTTTTGGGCCGTGTGTTCGCAAGTTCGGGTAGATGTTTTCTTTATTTTTTGTTGTATTTTTTGCATAATTCTGTGTATTTTGCGACATGTGCACTTCGAAAGTTTTCTCTTTTTTTGACACAAAAAAGTATTTGGCACAGAAAGTTTTATTTATTTTTTGGATTTTTATTTGTGCCTGCCGCCGCTGCCGGCCCTTTGTTTTAAATAAAAATTAAATGCGCTGCTGCTGCGCATACGGAAGGCATGTGTTACTCGTAAATTCCAGTGGCGGTGAGTAGATAGATTCCGCACATGAATCCCAAAGCATGGCATTGTTTTGACTGCAATCCAAATTTGCGCATTTTAAATTCATTCAGATTCTGAAAGCCGAACAATTAAAATCGCTTGCCAAAAATCTGCAGCAACTTTATGCGACTGCACTCGAAAAACTGCTGACAACGGCGCTGGGGAAATGCTTGACTGCATTTGCGAAATGACGTTGGTGCGAATGCCTCAATGGATATGGCTAACCCAAAATATATACACGCATATGGCCGCCATGAATATGTCATATGAGTCGCCAAAAGTTGCCCCCGGGTTTTTGCTACCCGGCATTTTATAGAATTAAAAGGGGTATATGGGATTTGGAAATAGATATGCAAGGGGATAGGAAAATTAATATGCTTCATTTAGATTGAATTTAAAAATTTAAGCCAGTAATAATATATTTCATCTTTCTTATGTACATATCTAATGCAAATATTCATAGAAATTTCATTATTCCAATATAAAGGAAGCGACAAATAAATTTAGTTAGGGAGACTCAAAAGATTCCACATACTTGATCTTCCTGATGAATACATTTAACTAACTGAAGGGATATAAGAGCAGAACTCACTGGAAACATACTAATCCTGTTATTTTAATACTAATCATAAAAAATATAGTTATTGTTAATAAAAAAGTTAGAAAAAAGGCATTCCATGGTCGGTATCCTAAGCCATTGCCTTCTTTCATCTCAGATCCCGGATCTCCGGAGTTGGGTTACTTAGTTGCGAGACGCTGCCCGGGATTCTGACAGATTTTTGACAAAAAGCCAAAGTGCATGAAAGGAAAATATGAGCATTCATACATGCACAAACGCATAATGGGCCAGCGAAAACTTTAAGCCCAATATTATTCTTGGCTGGGTTCCTTCTACGTACCCTCTCTCTCTCTCTCTCTCTGCCTTCAAATTGAATTGCTTTCGTTGAGACGAATAAATAATTAAAAAACGCGGCAATCGAATCAAAGACCAATGAATTTTCACTCACGCATTTAATTCCACTGGAAATGACGGGTGTATTCGAGTGTGTATGTGTATATGAGGTGTGAGTGGGTCCGCGTGCGATGGGAAAACCCAATGAAATTACAACAAATTGCTTTTTTCTTGCCGGTGGCACGTGGAGCCGTAAAAGGAAGCGGTTGAACCAGAAAAAAATAGGCAAGAAAAGGCTGAAATGTTGGCAATTACTTTTTCACCCATTCGCCTAATGCAATAAAATTTAATTTGATGGTCGTATGTGAAAAGGTGACTGCGCGGGCAAGAATAGGGGATTGTGAAATGGCTTGCGGCCGCCATTTCACCGCTCGGCAGTCGTAAAACACAAAAGGATGTTTAATATGAAATATATAAAAAAGCGGGCTCTTCTATTTGCATTTTAATGGTTTTGTTTTTTGCATAAACATTTTCTTGTTTTATATTTTGAGGCTACGCCAACTTATTTAGTTCGAAGGGAGTGCTTCTTTAATTATGATATCCTTTTATAACTTTACATATATCTGACTTTTTATGACAAGTCACAATATAAATGAATTGCTCAGCGTCTTGGGACAACAGCCGTAAACTTAAAGATTTAAAATGACAGCAAAAGCCAGCTTTTCTCTTTGTTTTATTTTGAAACTTTCGAAATATGTAATAACATCTCCTGTTCAGCCGAAAAGACCAATTTGCGGTGAAGGTGCCTTCGACGTCATTGCAAGACAGGAAAATTAAAAGGACCGAATTGCCACAACATTGGGCGGAAAAAGTTTTAATTGAGCGAACGAGCGGCATATGCTCGGCATCAGGCGGCGCCTGCATCGTCCTTTCAATGTGCGAAATTTTGGGACCAAACAAAACTTAATTGCAATATGCAAAGCTTGGACTCCGGACTCCGGGAACAGCTACCCTGGGCCCCCAGGTCGTCGACTTTGGGTAAATGACAATGTTTGACATGGCAAACAATGCACGAAGCGCATGCAGCCGAATTGCAATGACACTGACACAGTTGCCATGTGGCGGCAGCCCACTTCCATGTGCAGCGGTCACGTCGGTGCATCGGTGCATCGGTGCATCTGCCTCTGCACCCACTCCCACACTGGCACACAGTGTGTAGTCCTTCGCTTTCCAGGTCCTGCACTCGCAGCCTGATCTCATTTGGCGCTGACATTCTGTTTGCTCAGCAGTAGCCTCGCTTATTAAAGCTGAAACATTGATTGTCGACCCCAAAAGCCAGGATATGATCCTGACTTTAGTTGTAAACAAAGTAACTAGTGTGGTTGGCTCGAATTCGAACTTAAGACTATAGAAATAAAAGCATAAACCTGGATATTACAGAGTTAAAAGCCCTATGCCAGCGAAATTCTCTGCTGGTGCTCTGCCTACCCATGTACGCTATCAACATTCGTACGACTTACTATTTATATTCTTAGCTATATGTCATGCTATATTACCAATAAATTTCTCACTTAAACAAATGCAATTTCGACATGTGTAATGGCAAAATATATATCTCCTTTCCAAATTAAATATAGATTAACCATTTAATTGGAAAATATTCTCTTCCAAACACGTTTATCGATTCTCCTAGGATACCTAAGCGTTTTTGCCGATTTAGTACTTGCGTGATATCATTCCATTACCAATTTTTACTTAAGAAAACATTCCCCCTCTAAGTTGACCCTTGGCTTTGAACTAAAACACTTAATTTTTCAACTTTAATTCAGAGGAGGGTTCGAGACCTATATAAGACCCGAGACTGTCCCATTTTTGTGTGGGTCTCCGCCTGAATGTGGCCGAACTCCGAGTCGATGTCATTGCCGCTGGTGCAGCCTGTTTGCCGATGCCGGGCAAAAAGGTTGCCCAATCAGTTGGCTGGGGATTCGGGTTTTACAGCCTCTTTTCCATTTTCCGGGGCCCTCAAATATACATTGTTGTGTTTTTAGAGCGAAAGTCTGGCGTCGGACCTAGCTCGGTCTGCTAACAGTTTCAAATATATATGCGTAATGCAAACGGAGGGCATTTTTTTACTTCTTTGGGTTCTCTCATCAACTGTGAATACATTTTGGCACTCCGGCTTCTCTGTTGCAAACTTGAGAGGAAAATACTCGTAGATTAAATTACTGAATCGGTTCGATAAAGAAGAGGCCGGCCCAGGCCCCTTTGACGACGGGCCCTCAAAGCGAAAAAGTTTTTCAATTAAGCGTTTGTTAATGAAAATATAGAGATGCGTCGAAAGTGCCCTTGCGAAAAAAGGGAAAGAAAAGCAAAAGTGCGGGCCCAAAAATGGCTTAAAAACGGAAAAAGTATTTAAAATATATAAATTGGTTACTGCTCTGTTGAGCTTTGCGGTGAAGTGCAACAGATTTTCGCTGGCCGGCAGCAAATTGATGGACGCTCGAGCAGCAAATAAATGCATAAAAATGCTACCAGAAACGCATTCAGTCAGGCGAAATAAATGCAGGATGCAAAAGGAAGCAAAAGGAAAGGGTTCGAAAACGAAACGAAACGAAAGCGAGCACAGTGGCTGGCAAGGACAGCAGGTCCTTGCTGGCTTCTGGCCAATTGTTTATGGCTTATTGTTTCTGCTCTCTGGCATTTGCGGCAAACTTGGAAGCGCTTTCCTAAAGTTTTCTGGCTGCAATTCGCCCAGTTCGCAGCTCAACAGCATTTTGAATATTTTACACAAGTTTATTGGCAATTAAATAGGGTTAGTGGTCGTCGACATTAATGAGCCTGGGGCGGTACTGGGCAGCGATTTGACATGTAAATTGCAATCAGTAAATTAAATAAATGAAAGCAAACAATGTGCCATGGAAATGACAAGAGAAAAGATTAAATTTTAGCCTCTTCTTTCGTAACAGCCTTTCATCAGCTATAAGCTTGGCAACACTTGACACTTTTACTTTACGCATGCGAAGCAGCTTATTAAAATGCCAACACACAAACACCTGAGTTCAACAGTATAATGCTTAAAGTTTAAAAGGAGTTTTAAAGATTGTTCTAAGTTTTTAGACATCTCTTAAATGTATTAACTGAGCTTGGAGTATAAAGAAAGGTATTAAAAGTTTCAAGACCAAATGAGTTCTTGCAGCGTAGCTTATTTCCTAAAAGTCAAAAGTAGCTTTTTTATATCTGATCTGAGATACTTATTTAATACTATATTGTTTGTTTTTGCTGTCTCAAAGTATTAATATGACTGATATATGCATATGATTCTAATGCTAGCAAGGAATCCTCGTCAGTACTATTTCCGCTGACTGATTTTCCCTAACATTTGTTCGTGGTTAAGAAGCAAATGGTCACCGACTTCGTACTTGGGAATTTCTAGCTGTCATTCCTGCAACAACTTGTTCACTTGCTGTTGTAAGCAGACTAAAGACAAAAATACAAAATCAAAAAGGTAATTATTAAAATACTATATTATAATTATAATAAATAATAAGGCAGATTGTAATTTCTAATTTAAAATAATAATCCACTCAAAACCATGTATTTGCAGCACTACTTTTTGGACCCCAATTGTGGACACATACTGGCACTGTCGCCATCCATGGAATGGCGCTCCCAACAAGTACAACAGTGGCGGCAAAAAATTAATAAACGTGGGGAGGACTAAGCATACGCACTGGGTGCCACATAAAGTGTCAGGAAAGATGCTCCGCCCCGCGCTTTTATCATCTATTTAGCATTCTCCGATGCTATGCATTTTTCGCGCATTAACTTAACAAAGGAGATGCGAGAAAACGAGTGCCATAAACGAGGATGCAGTAGGAGATTGAGCTGCCAGGCTACAGTAAGGGGGATTCCCCCGACCATCCTAAGCTTTTGAGTTGGGGTGGCGTTTGACAACATGAGCATGACTGTTTCGTTGTTTATACGAGCACGACAGTATGTACGAGTACTACGCAGCAGCAGCAGCAGCAGCTGTGATGCCTTGGCTGTGACACAAGTCACTTGACAACCCCGCACATTTCACCCCACTCCATTTCGTGCACTGAGCGATATTGGGGGTTGGTTGCTCCGTGCCACCACTTCGTTATCTGAGGCACGTAGGGAACGGAATGGAACGGGCCTCTGCTCATTTGGCCTCCAGTTGGTAATTAAGTTACGGGCCGCCGCCGCTACGTGGCAGGCGCGAAATAATATATATTTCCAGGGCTCCCGGCTCCGTTTTGGCCGATGCAACTTCTTAGTTCAGCTGTCACTTTTATATTAATTTCTCCGGCCCTTGCGGCTGCTGGCAGCACACTTCACTCTCGTTTCGACATTGATATTAATATTCAATTAGCGCGGCCAAATGCGCGACCTTGGGCCCCTGGGCCGGCCCGGCCAATTAATAATAATTATGTTAAGTAGACGTCGAAGTTGCAACTTGGAGCTGCCAAAAGTTTTTGCGCAATTAATTTGATTTGTTTAACCTCCTGCTGGGTTATTGTCCCGCATCCTGTTTACGCGTTAATTGCCCCAAAATGGTCTATTTGCTGACACTCAACTTTATAATTGGATAACAATTGAAAATGTAATTTTATTTCGTCCGCCAAATGGGGCTTTCAATCCAATGGCGTCTCTCTCTCTCTCCTCTCTGCACTCCTCAATTAATCAAACAACAAAAAAAAAACGAAATGGAAAAATAACCCACGTCCACGACTTGTCACGGCATTGTACCGCAAGTCCTCGCCGTCGAGCTTGTCAAACTCAATTGCGGAGCTTATTCATAAAACCCACTCACTACCTGGATTTTTGCCGGTTGCCAGGGAAAATGCATTTTCTTTTGACTTTCAACTTTTGGCGGCTGTGTGTGTGTATGCATACGTTTTGTACTTTTCTTTTCACTGATGACACGGGATGCCTTCCGTATCCGTCCATTGTCTGGCCCGCGTGGGGGAAAGCTTGTTTTCGGGCGCTCCACTTATTGAAACATTACAAATGTATGGCTCCCACTTGGTTTAGGTTGAGAGAGCCTTGAACCCCGGGTACTCGACTCCTCGAATCCCGGCCAGAGCCCAAATGCAAAGCCCTGCCAGAGGAGCAACTTTACCAATGGGGGAACGAAAAGATTGATGTGCAAGCAGTTAACAGTTTCATCGGTTAGGTTACCTGTCGGTGATTTTCCGTGTGTTCGGATTTTGTCAGAACCGAAGGTGGTAGCTGCTGCGCCCTAAAACCATGTGAATCTCGGGTCCGTTCTCAACCATTTTCACTTTCCCTTGCCATATTTCCGAAAAGGGTCGATGGGAGCCGTAAAAGTTTTTGCTGGCGCTTAAATATTCTACATGCTCCACAGTCCGGAGTCCGGACGCAGGTGCTCGTTGCCCACGGGGACTCAGCTTTGCAGACTGCCGGATCGTTCGAGTAGTTGAGCTTATGGCTCACAAAAAAAAAAAACAAGGGCCAACAAATGTTAGCAAAATACAGGCCAGTGCTGGGGTAGTTCATTCGGCTGTCGGTTATTAATTGCGTTTTCAAAATGTTCAACAAACTTGTTCGAATGTCAAGCGATTAATAAATTATATAGTTTGAACTTAGAAAAGGTTTAGTTCAAAAACTGTCGCTTTCCTTGATTAAATTCTTTGACACTTAAACCCGAAAACTATTGTTTGGATAGTCCTTCTTTTAAATCAATAGAAAGAGGAGGCACTATATTTTGTTATTTAAATTTGGTAGCTTCCTTTCAGACATTATTTTTTATTTATTGAAGAAACTTCGAATTTAAATCAACATATAAATTACAGTTAATTAAAGAAAAGGTTTTCTTTGTCTTTTATTAAATTATTTGACAATTATGCTTGACAATTAATTTTCCCAGAAAACTGACCCTATAAACCAATTTTTAAACTAATATATAAATAGAATACCAACATATCCAATCAGTTTCAGGCATATATTTTCTAAAGTGACTCAAAAATGCATAAGTGTCGTAGTGAAACCCTCACAAACTCACCTGTAATCAGCGCTGGCATGGCAATCTCCCAGGAAGCGGCACTGCAGGGCATTGCACTGCGACGTCTTCACCTCGTTCTGCACCTCGTAGGTGATGTTGAACCCATAGACGTCCAGCAGACGGTCCAGTGCCCGCAGATGGGTTCCATCCAACGTGGACATCGTGAAGCGTATCTCCAGGTACTGGCTATGGAACTGCACCCACGTGACCTGGGTAACATCGTCCTCGGTGAGCGTGAAGACCCGGTGGGCGGGCACCTTAAAGTCGTCGGAGTAGTACATGTACTCCGTGAACTTCAAGCCACTCAGAACATAAAGCTGGGTCAGGTACACTACAATGGAGACGTTCTGACCCTGGGGCGTGGAAGGCAGATCGGAGGCGTCGATTATCCAGACGCACTCGATGGGCGTGCCGAAGCGATGCGGGAAGTTGGGCGTCTGGATGACGCCATGCCGTGCTCGAAGCATGCCGCCGCATTCGGAACTGCCGCCTCCGCCGAACGAGGATGGTGATAGTCCAGGAGAGTGGCCGCCGGCGGAGGAGGACTCTGCGCCGGCAAAGGCATTCAGGGCAAAGTTATGCCCGGCTGCGGAGAAAGGCGGCGGCGGTGGCAGCGGAACGGCCGGCAGCTGGAACTTCTGGTCCGTCACATGCTGCTGGTGGTTACCGGCGGCGGGATCCGTCGTCTGGTGGGGCAGCACCGCCGGCGGCAGCAGCAGCAGTAGCAGCGTCAGGAGCCGGTCCAAGGGGGTCATTGACCTGGCTTTGACTCCTCCAACTCCCGACGTATGTATGGTATTAATTTTGCAGCCAGGAGCTGGCCTATCATGCGCCAGGAGATCCGACGAGGACGTGGACTACGGCTGCGGCCCGGCAGTCACTCATTGACAGTTGGCCCATTTTTTGCGCGGGAGCCTGCAAGAGCAGAACAAAAAAGGGTTGAAAAAGGGGCAAGATAAAGTCGAATTTTTAGTTAAAACCATTTTGACAGCTGTCGTTTGCATTTGAATAACTGCCGCCGGCTTTCCACGTTGGCGAGCCGTCGACTGTCAGCGGGAAAAAAGCAATTTGGAAATCCACTAAAGCGGCGAGCAGCTCGAGGAGCGCATCAATCATGGCTCCGTGGGCCATAAAACACAAACACAGCGCTCGCCGCCGCCGCGCTTTTCTTTTCGGCTACCAAATTGTTTTCCCATATTTCCAGCATTCACTTTTTTTTCCACACATAAGTATAGTTGAGGTCAAAAAAAGAGGGCACCGAAAAATGTATTTTATTTGTTTGGTGCTTTGCTCATCACTATGATTTCTATTACTAAATATAAAGAAAGCTCTTCTTAGTAAATTTTAAGATTTACAGAGGTCGCTAGGGATTTCAAATCAATTGAAAAAGTGCCCAAAAGTATGCACTTTATTTGTAAGTACAAGTTACTTTGCCTGGATGTTCTTTTAAATTAACTTAAAGCACTCTTTAAGGTAATATTTATATATATATTACAGCTGACTTGGCTTGTGTTGTTTAACCTTAACAATTAATTAATTAATTATATAGATACATATTTAAAATGCTATTTCTTTTATGAAACTTGTCGTTTTTATAGCTTAAACTCAAATATAAAAATGTTAAGCCATAGTTTGAATATGTTTTCTACAATCTAAATTATTCCCATCTATCTTTTTATATATTATTTGATTTATATTATTATTATATATATTGATAGTAAATATTAACTAAAACCTACAATACCTATTCGTATTGACTGCAGCTGTTCTCTCCCTCCTTTTGACTTTGATTCAGTTTGGCTGTCGAAACCGAGACGAGTTAATAAATATGTTTGCCACTCGGACCGGCCAAAGCCAAACAGGAATGCAATCAAAACTAATCAAATTGAAATAGATGTGACCGAGCTGCCACGGCTATGCAAACAAACAAGCGACAGACATAGGCACACAGGTATAGTAATTAGGACGGGCTAATCGGATAAGTAAAAACTTGGGCAAAGCAAATCAAAATGCGGATTGCCACAAACCGTAGACAAGTTGTCAACAATTTCGGGCAAATGCCGCTGCCAGGGATCTGAATGCATAAATTATTTCGTAGTGTGTACTCTGGCCTGTCTCTCTCTCTATCTGTGTATGTGGTTAATAAGATTATGCAATAGAACTTCCTGCCGTGCCAGGAAATGCCCGGACAGATATACACCCGTAGTATGTTGGAATTTATGCTTCTTCGGGCCCGAATGAGTCCGCACCGTTGACTTCTTTGCCGACTTTAAAGTAATGGCCTGACAAACTTTGGCATCCGCTCCTTCTTTCCTTTCCGCGAAGATGCGGAAAGTGGGTGTGTGTGTGTGTGTGTGTTAACAAGTTTAATCAAACGACAACGTCTGGAGATACGTGCATACTTTTAGGCGCAACCCTCGAGTGGCATATGAGCACGTAGAGGGCCGAGGGGCTTGCTCAAGTGAGGCGAAGTCGAGGGTGAAAATGAGTTTTACTTTGAAATTGCTTTAGTTACGCATTTAAGGCATAATGAATAAAAACTCCGACGCCTAAAGTCGCGAACTTTGCTCCTATCGCGCAACGCTCGTAGAATTCTAATTTGTCAACACATTTGATTTAAATTCCTATTTTACAGCGGGAAAGAGAAAATAAAGGGAAACGATATCCCTTTATAAGGAGAATAAAAATTGATTAAACTATTTAAAATATTTTTTTTGTAATAGGAAAATTATGTTAAATGTTATTTTTGTCATTTTAGTTAACTAAAAAACCACAGATTAGTTTTGAGAGTGTTGCAACTTCTACAATTTTGCTGATTACGTAAATTTGTTCACAAAAATATCACTATATAAAGTCTGCACGATCACAATAATATTAGGAAGCTATTTAAGGCTTCTACCTCTCCTAACTCGACTTTCCTGTGCTCCAGGTCAAAAAGAATTGATTACCTAGGGGGAGGTTGGGTCGATTATAGGGTAAATTATCACTTAATATCGTGTGCATAATTTGGTAAGAGGCTTTCTACAAATTTTACTCCCTCTAACTAGACTGTACAACAAAAAATTTATTACGTATGCAGAGTATAATTAAATTAAATTAAAAACTATAACTATGCAAGCCCAAGTATGACATAAAAAGTTGATTGATAACAGATATGATTGATATAAGTCTCAGCTTTGTAGTGTTAGCAATTTTAATAATAATAAAATACATATACAGTCCCTAAAAATTGATTACATAGGGGGAGAATGCATCAAAATATCAAAATATCAATTTTTTGCTTTTTTTCAGCAGCTTCTTACAAGCTAAGCGCCCCGCTAACTCGACTCCCATGTGCGCTGGGGCCAAGAGACCGCGTTAACAGTGACGCCCGGCATACCCAACACTTCTCCATAGATAAGGCGCTAGGCAGGCACTCGACTCCAACTGATACCGATAAACATAAAGCTAGGCGGCAGTCGCCGTCACCGTCGCAGTCGCTGTATACGTCGCTGCCAGCGTTGAAGTTGGCGTTACCGCGTCGAGCAAATTGCCAATTTAAATTGGCCGCGTTAAATTAGTCGAGTTATCAGCCTCCACGGCGGCAGGTGTGCGGAAGGTATATACGGATCGGTGTGGCTCTCTCAACTAAGTACTCAAATTTCCCCTGTGCACCACCGGGCAGCCTTGGGGCTCCGCAACCGATGTGATTCCGAAGTGATTCAGACTCGAAATGGCCCCCGAGCGGCGGAAGTTGTTACGTGCGATCTTGTTAAATGACCAAAACCTTGCGGCTCTTTTTAGGAAGTGCCATAGGCACGATATATGTGTTCCCAAATAATTCCAGGCCCCTTGGTGTCCAGTGTTCAGTGTCCGGTACTTTAGTGGCATGCCAGTTCGGCGTGAACGGCTCAAGTGGTCGGCGGAAAAGTGAATTTCAAGTGTTTCAAACGAATAATTAGAAATATCCATGTTTTGGAAACATATTTCCATTCATTTTGACAAATTGAAAGTCAACAAAATATATCAATCATCTTGAAGTTCCCTGATATTGATATCTAATCAAAAGATATGGCTGACATATTCTCAAACAACTTCGAGGAAACATTTGAGTGTTTTAGTGAAAAATAACGCATGCGTCAGTCCATAATAATTATACTTCGTTATTTCTTTTTTTTGTTGTTCAAGGGTTATGGTCAAAAATACATTTTCCCAATTGTTTTGTAAAATTACGTGAAGTTTACCTTTGCGCGGCCATAAAAAAAGCTTATCGTCAAGTTTCCTTGGAACAAAAACAGTCGTCAACTTTATGTTAGATCAATAAACGAAATCAAAACCGACAAGAATGAAAGAAATCAGAAATCACTATGAAATGCAATGAAATAATAGCATTGAAAGCCAGTGAGAAACAACAAGTAAAGAAGAGGAAAAGTGTGCTGATAAATGTCAATAAATTAATATAAATGAGTGAGTGACTCGTGACTGCTAGCTCTTTCTCTTAATTCTCTTGGGCTTTTCTCCGGTCGTTGCTGTTGCCATTTTTTGCTTATTATATTGTGTTTAAAAATTGAATCATGGCCGGGAATCAAAAACACAAATATGGACACAGAGTTCTTTATTTTCCGATTGCTCGCCACGTTATCGGACAATCGTACAAGGAAATACAATACAATTCGCCGTTGATATAGCCCATATACTCGTATATAAAAGCATGTACAGATATATGTGATTTTTGAGACCAGTAAATTTGTTAATATTCCAAGCAGCGGGCATTCGGCAATCCCCCAGCATTGTTGCCGTTCCTTGGGGGCGACCGTTCAAGGCATTTGTTTTAGAGCTTTTGGCCAAACAATGAAAATCCCCCCGCATAAATAGAAAACAATTAGGCATTTAAGACGATAAGAGGCCCAATGATAAAAGCCAGCAAGCATTCTGACTCATCCGCAATGGCCGAGAACCGTTGGAGTTGGTAGCATTTTTGCTCTGAGGCGGTAATTAAAGCAGCCCGTTTCTCTCTGCCCGGCTGGTGATGCGCATCGTTTTTGAACTTTGAAACTTTTGTTCGCCAACAAACAAATTTATCAGATGCAAAGCAAATGCTGCCTTTACTTTCTGGGACAGTTGATAAACGGATGTGGTCAGCCCAGAATTTAGAGCGCCACTCCCCAGATCCTTTTGTTTTCTGATGTCAAAATGAAGGCTTTGATGGCATGCACAATCTCCAGCTGGTTGGCATTCTAGTTTCCCCGCAAGGGGGTTTGAAGCCTCGCGAAAATTCATCCGAAGCTTTAAATAGTATTTTCCTAACTCTAAAGCTTGTATTTATTTATTTTTATACTACTGTACTATATTAACTTGGCTTTAATGGCTTACAATTCATATAAAAAACAGATATACTTGTTAGGAACCCACAAAGCCTTCAGGTTTATAATTCGCTTAGCTTGGATTTTTGAATAATAAACGATTTTTCCTTGTTAAACATTATGGCAACCTTTTATATTGCATTTTTGTTTATAATTTAAAGTTAATACCAGCTAAAATGTGTTTAAATACGTGTCAATCGAATGCTAATAATACTACTTCATAATATCGATAAGATCTTCCTTAAAATATATACAATAAAATACTTTCCCCCCTCTAATCGAATACGTGGCAGGCTAAGCTAATCAATTTAAAGCAAATGAGTATTCAATGTACCGAAGTAAATCGAAATAATAGTCGAAGCATACATAATCCGCGACAATTGCAACCGAACACAACAAATTTATAGCCGCAATTAAATCCTCGACCATAAATCACGGAATATGGCCGGGGCAATCAAAGTGTTGAACCCACACGCATCGGCAGCCGGAGCCAACGATCTGAGATAAAAGAGAGCGTGTACCCCCTACCTAACAAAGCAAGTGCCACACACAAACACACACATATCCACAAAGAACTATATATAAGGATAAATATATATTTATATCCTTCGGCGAAAATATGGCCTGCTTTCCCCGACTTTTCCATCACCGCAGCAAAAACAAATTCACCCCCGCTGAAGATGAGAACACCGATACGATACTCAACACACAAGATAGTCCCGTGGTGAGTTCCGCGTGCCACAGATCACGCTCTGCTATTGCACTTGTGTCTGATAAGTCCACTGATAAGTTCATCAAGTGCTTAATTAAGTTAATCGGGGCGGCGAGAAAAAACCATAAATAATATGTAGCGAAGCAGAAAATAAAGTGCAAATAATTGGTGTGGCTTACGACTTAGATAATACTCTCTGATAAATGTTTGTAAATATTTCATTGATAAAATTAATCACGGGGAAGCACATAAATTGGAGTAGGTTTGGGATCATAAACAAAGGTTTCACATAAGTATATATGCTTTATTTATTTACCTAACTGTCTAAAAACAATATACAAATATTACATTTATTAAAACCTATTTAACTTTTTACTAGAAAAATAAAAATTAAAGAACATAAATTTTTAAAATATTTCTGGACACCTTTTGAGGGGATGGTGATTTCTAAAGCACCCCCGATAGTATTAGTATTTCTTTAGTTAGAATACAAGTCAGTAAAAAATAAACAGTTGTCAGTTGGTTTCTAACTAATTCATTATTCCATTTATCTGCGGTGTTTTTTCATTTGTTTATTTACAAACAGAAATTGCCCTGGTCTGCCTGGATATAGGGTATTGAATCACGCTAAAATGCCTTTGGAGCGAAACCTTGTTTCCCTTATCATTAATTTTTTCTGCCCATGACGTTCACTTTTTAACAGGCTTATCTCACAGGCACAAAAAACTGGGGGAAAACACGAGTGCAGAATCTGTAATGCCCATTGATTCCCATTCTTTCTTTTATTATTGTTGGGGAACATATTTTGGTAGATGGCAAAAAACAAAATATATTGTTACAATAACCTTGTCATGTGTTATTCCCCCAAACGGAATATATATATTTTTTGATTGATGAAAAGCAACCTTGTGCCATATAGAAGAATTGCATAAACACACATATATTTGCATATTATTTCTTTCTGCAAATTGGTCACATGGCCACATAGAAACTTATCGGAACAAGTTCAATCTGCATGGCACTTGACTTTCTGCAATCTTGGCGTTTCATCAATAACAAACCGTCTGCGAGGAGTCCTCGCTGGTATTAGATATATGCGAAAATATGATAAGCATGCATATAAATAGGTGTGGGAAAAACAGAAGTAGCTGAGAGTCATACTATCGGGCTCATGCATAAATCCAGAAGGGAAATCTGTGTTGTGAGTGCGAGCAGCTTGCAGCCGGAGCTCCAAATGACGTATAAATATGCAGGATCCGTCGGATGCCCCGGCTATCTGTAAAAACATCTGTACGTATGTATGTGTATCTGGTGTATCTGACATGGTTCTAGGCGCGGGAACGACAATGAACGTGATTGCACGCACCAGCTTACACGTCACAGTAATTCTAAATAACTGCGGGACGTTCGGGGCCAAAGCCGTTAGAAAAGCAAACGCCCTTCGGCGAGGAATGCTTGAAATGGCTCAGACTAAGAGAACGAGTGTACACTGCACGGAAAAAGGTATCAATATTAAATGGGAAAATAGCACAGCAAAATGGGATTTACTAAAAATAATAGCTTAGTATATAAAGGAGTTTGATTTGAATGCTTAAAAGTACCCCCTAACTATTTATATTGATTCTCTTCTAAAAAAACAGTTAAAAGCAAATGAATCTATTTAAATAGAGTTAAAAAAAATATTTTTCTGTGCTTTAAGGACATATTTTTGAACCTAAGAAGCCCTTTCATTTCCCTCGTTCCATCTCTTCCCAAAAAAAAAAGGAGAAATGCCGCCTTCAAGTGCAGGCTGGGCGGGCGTCAACCTTATCGTTGACTTTATCGCCAAAAACAGAATTCGGCGCTTCCGTGGGAAAACGGAAAACCTGTCAAAATGCCGTCGTTTAGGTCGATTAGCATATCAAAGCAGAGCCAGCCAGGCAACTCGCAAATTGACACGTGTTTATTTATGCCTGCACTAGGCCCCCAAACAGGTTTGAATATTTCATTAGGCCCCACGCCAATTGAAAGATAAGATGTGAGAGCTTTACCCATGGGTGAGCTCAAACTGTATGTATGCCAAAACTTTTAAACGGGGTGGCAAATTAAAAACAAAAAACAACAACAACAAAAAGTATTGCTAACCTACCACAATATTCCCCGAACAAGCTGTGTGCTTTTTCAAGCTGTGAGGTCGATCTGGAAATGCACTTTCTTAAGATTATGAAAAAAAAAAACAAATAAGTGGACCTGAAATTGGTATACCTTTGCAGGTTAAAATTGAATATATTAGAATTAGAAAATTAGATTGGATCGATCGAAGAAACCGTACTGGAGTTGTATTAAATACTTGTAAATAGAAACATCAACCTTAGGCTGATTTTAATCACAGTTTTGTTTACAAGTTGTCCGATTTCATAGAAAATGACAGCTATATGATACAAACGAGTAAAGTTGAAAATTTAAAAATTTGTTTTAAATTGAAAATAAAAATTATTTCTCAGTTTATATGCGAATATGTTGAAAAATAACAAAGTTATGCCAATTATCATATTTTTTTGCTATCAATTTAGGGATTGTTCTTATAGCTATAATATATAGTAGCACGATTTTCATATAATTAAAATTCTGAATTAATAATTAATGGTTCTATCTCAAAGTAGATGAAAATATGTTGAACAACAGCAAAGAAATAATATTTTCATTTAATTTCCGGATCGTTTCATTCGACAGCTATGTATATGATATAGTGGTTCGATCTGGCTAGTTCCGTCTTATATACTATCTGCATAGTGTCATTCAGATATCTCAAGCTAATGGTCAAAATTATAATACCCTGCAGGTTTATAAAAAGAAAGAGTAGATAATAATAACCAACTATTCAGATTTAAAATCACTTAAAAATTTCTATTAGTATGCAGTAAAATTGTTTATCTTTATTATATTTATTCAACACATTCATTTAAATGCATTTCCAGATAATTTAAAATCCTTAAATCACTCTCTGTCCTTTTTAATAAATATTTAAATGACTTTATCTGTTTTATTTTGCATTTAGTTTAACTGACAAATACTTAAATTTCACACCACACCATCAGCGTTATAACATTTTATTGTTGACTTGAATGTAAATCATCAAGTCAAGAATGAATAATAAGTTGGTTACTCACACACACCGAAATACTTATGTATGTATTTATGGAAATTCGTGAGATTTGCTCAAAGCTTGACTATCATCACCATTTTAAGCCAATCAATCTAGAATAGTGGCCAGGAAATCCTCAACTGACGTGTTGAAAAGGACAACAAACGAAAAAAAAGGGACGCAAAAGGGCAACTTTAGAGCCAAGAGTATTTGGGACATAAAATACGGAAAATAAAGCCCAGTATTTAAGGGACAAAATGGCAATGCAAATTCCTTGTTCGGTTCCAGGCTTAATGGAGGGTTACATTGACAATGCCAGCAGATCCATAGATTGGTCAAAACAAGCCGTCCTAAGAGGTGTTAAGCATCAAATTACTTTTATGGAAAACGGAATGAAGGAGAAAATCAAATCAAAATCCAAAATTAAATGCTGCAAACTAACCAAGTAACTAATAGTCTGATTTTCTGAATATTTATTGGATAGAGGTTACTGGTATGCCTTGCTATCAATGTGATAATTGTAGATAGCGATTTGATTATTGAACTTTCATAAAACTGCATTGTAAAACATACAAATTCCCTTCTAAATATATAAAGATAAATATATAAGAAAAGGATAAGTAAACTGCATAATGTCTTATATTTTCTAATCAACTATTCCTTGTACTTAAATGAATTCTAACTCAGAAAATACTGATTATAATTGTATACTATAACGTAGTCTCTTCTCTTCCCTTCCAGCAAATTGGCCTTTACATTCGTCGCGAGGAGAAGCCACTGTACTCCCCCATAGTTACGCCCAGTGCCAGCGAGGTGAGTTTCCGCCGAGCAACTTGCTCCACTCTCGCCTGTTCCGTGCGCTCTTTGCGGCACTCAACTAATATTTGCACACATGCTTGTATGTTTCTTATACTTTCAAACGAATCGCGATGTACACAATAATATCGGCACAAAACACTTGTAAATATATAAACACTGTCGACAACGCCTCCAATGTCCACCGAACACCGAACACTCAACACTCAACACTGAACACTGAACACTGTACACCCAACACCCAACACCCAATGCCGAAACTTTTGCACCGCTTTGTTTGTCTTGGTAAATGTTTGGTGCTGTTCCGGCCTTCAGGCCCAACTTCAACGGCTGAGACAGCAGCCCGCCTCCGTCTCCGTGGGCACCGCCTCCGCCTCCTTGCTGGCATCTCCTTCGCAGCTGCAGCCGGTGGCCGAGAATGGCAGTGCAAACAATGGCCTGGAGAAGAGGTTCATCTCGAACCGGGGCAGGCTGCAGCAGGAGGAGAAGGCCTCTGCCAATGGCAATGCAATTAATGTCACACGCTCAAATTCGAAATTAAAACCAGTCAAAGAGCGGCGACCCACCGCCCTGCCCACCGAGGTGCCAAGCATCGAGGTGGAGGAGTTCCAGGATGTGGCAACGGCGGGTGCTAATGCACATGCCGATGATGTCGTGGATGGCGGCAAGTCAAAACTCAAAGTGAATGTGAATGGCATAATTGATGAGGGCGGCACCGATGATGGTGATGGCGCCTCCGCCACAACACCTGGCACCGACACCGAGACCGGGGCGCCCGTAAAGTTTTTCATTGGTCACACGCAGGAACTAAGCGCACACCAAACAGATGACACCTTGTCCTGCCAGAGCGGCGATGCCAACAACAACAATACCAACAATTGCAGTGGCAGCAGCATCAGCGAGGCCAAGCTGACAAATGGTTTCCTGCCACAGGAGCGACGGGAACAGGACAGTAACAGTAACGGGAACAGGAGTTTCTACCTCGAGGCTCCGCCCCTTCGTGCCAAGAGCTCTAGCAATGTGTCACTCAATTATCCTCCGGCCAAGAGCCAGGCGGCAGACAGTCAACGTCGCCGACGTGTGTCTACAATGCCCGATATTAACATACCGCCAGCACCGCCAATGCCTCCGGAACTCCTTGTGCCGGGCACACCGCTCCACTTGCGCAAGAAGCGGAGCGTGGAGCGTCCTGGCCAGGACGAGCAGGCGTCGGCGAACGCTGCGAATAATCAAGTAAGTAATGAGGCGGTGTGTGTCCTGCCAGATGACAGGACCGGCAACTGGCCAGAACTCTGCGGCTTTCGCACCAATTGCTCAACCATCAGTCACTAGACAGGAAGTGGGCAAGGGCTCTTACTATCCTTTACCAGTTAGGAAATGGGAAAGGTACTGCAGGTAGTACTAAGTGCCATCGATACTTGTTAAAAGCGGGAATAATCTTTAGCTTTAAGTTTAGTGCTCAAAATATGGTTTTATGTTCATTAAATAAAACCATATTTTACGGAAAAGGGAAAAACTATAAGCCAGCCACTGGCACAATTAAAACTTTTTTGCTTAAAACAATTAAATAATGTTGAATTAGAAAAATAACAACTGCATTTCAGTGCAATTTAAATTCAATTCCTAAATTATAATATGCTTTATTATTTTCGAGATTTCTTCATCAAAGTTAAACAAAAGTTGTTACAGTTTGATTTATCTTCCAGCCACAATATAAATCAGTGATGATTGGGCTTAATGGGAATGTAAATAAGTTTAAACTATAATAAATAGTCTTCTCGAAATGCTTTGTTCTGACTATTATATAACGAGGAGATATTTTATTGCCCTGTTATGACATCCCCAAGTAACCTAATGGCTTACAGACAAGATAGTTAAGCTTAGTTTATTAGTGACTTCATTTTTCAGTTTGCAAGCTGACTAATTTATTATAAAATATACCTAAATATAGAAGTAGGAAATATGTTATATATTTATATTATACTAAACATGAAATAGCTTGGAAGTTCTCTGTAGGGAAAATCAGTAACAATCTGAAGCCATGTGTCGAATCTCTCCATTGGTGGGTGTGTGTTTAAGGCAACTTTTATGGGAGAGTCAACAAACGTATCTAATGTTCCTCTGCCCTCTTAACCTTATATTTCCCGAGGGCTCTCACACAGAAAATGAAGCTGGCAACAGCTGCTGACAATTGTGCCGTGCGCCCGGCACACTTGTAAAAACAAGTTGAATGTTAATTGTTCGCCAACAGACACGAACTAAAACTTTCTCCCGAGCAAATAATGCCGTGGCCCCTTGCCATTACCATTGCCTGCTTGGATCTGCTCTTATAGATATATCTGCTGCATTGGCAGAGTCTGTGGCTAATCAGCCCTTAGCCGGGAATCCGAAAACTGGAATCTGTTGCTGATTCAGCGAAATGGCCTTCTTACGGCGGAGTTTCTTAGAGAGCATATGCCCGAAATGCTGTTGCCTCAAAGCGTTTATTTTCAGGTACTGAGTGTGGCTAGTTGCCCTCTTAACCGAAACGGCAAGTGCTTATAATGGCACAGGGATTTGGAATTTGTAAAGTTACGATTTTGAGGAAAAAATGAAGCCTTAATTCCATTTAAATCCGCCTTTAAACGGCTTGCAATCTCAGCTCTTATCAACCAAATAATAAGTATCTATTCCTAAATTCCTTTTTGTTTTTTTCGTTTCTCTCAATTTCACACGAAAACTACCAGGATCAAATAGCGAGGCCCAAGGAAAGCAGAGAGGGTGTAAAATCCAGCGATTCCTCGTCTCCGAAGGCCCAGCGCGTGGAAGGTGGCCTCATCCATGTCCGACCGAATTTCCCCATTCAGGGCGACATTGAAATCGAATTTATTGCCAAGGACGAAGTGTAAGTGAAGCAGAATTAGAGAGAAAGACAAACGAACGAGTCGCGGTTATTACCCCATGAATCCGCTTCGCAGCACACGCAATCTCATACGAACGGCCATTGAGCACAATGATTTCCTCAATAATCTAATGGACAAGGAGCGCAAGGAGATGGTTATCAATGCCATGGCCCCGGCCAGCTACAAGAAGAACAGCCTCATCATCCAGGAGCACGAGGATGGCTCCGAGATATACGTGTCTGCCGAGGGTCAGTACGATGTTATCCGGGCGGGTCAGCTTGTGGGTAGCTTTGGTCCTGCAACGGTATTCGGCGAATTGGCCATCCTTTACAATGCCCCCCGCCAGGCCACCATCCAGGGTGAGTCCCGAACATATACCAAAAATAAGAAGTAGTTCAATCGGTACTTTATAGCCTCAACGGATGCACGCGTCTGGAAAATTGCCCGCGAAACCTTTAGGGCCATCATGCAAATCTCTGGTTCCAGGGAACGTGAGGAGAACCTGCAGTTCCTGCGGTCAGCGCCGTTTTTGCAGGAGCTCGACAAGAGTCTGCTGCACAAGGTCGTAGATCTCCTGCAGAGGGTAATATTTCACCAACCATGTCGAAGCCCTAAATCAGTGATAGTTTTCATGCTTCCCTCCCAGAAATTCTACGAGACCGACACCTGTATTGTGCGCGAAGGCGAATTGGGCAACGAGTTCTACATCATCCGGTGCGGAACTGTGACCATAAAGAAGCGGGATGACCAAAAGATTGAGCAGATTGTGGCCAAGCGGAAGCGGGGCGACTACTTTGGCGAACAGGCTCTGCTCAATGCGGACGTGCGGCAGGCCAGTGTGTATGCCGATGCCCCGGGCACCGAGGTGCTCATGCTGGACAGAGAGTGAGTACCAAAAAAGTATCTTACACATGATTTATTATTTAAACAATATTTTTTCAGGGCCTTCATTAGCTATTTGGGCACCATCAAGCAGCTGCGCGAGAAGCCCAGCAGTCAGAGGGGCGACACCAGCGGGAGATCCAGTAACAAATCCCTGGAATTCGACAACGAATACTCTCAGGTTGCCATTTCTGAGCTAAAAAAGATCGCCACCCTGGGCTGCGGAGCCTTTGGACGCGTCGACCTGGTGTCCTACAACCAGAAGGCTTTGGCCCTGAAGATAATCAAGAAAATCGAGGTGGTTAAGCAGGATCAAATCGAGCACGTTTACAACGAGAAGAATGTAATGAATAAGTGCCGGCACTCGCCCTTCATAGTAGAGTAGGTCGTAACTCAACCTGTGCGCTGACTCGCCACACTTAAATATAATTTAATTCCAGGCTATATCGCACGTACCGCAATGACAAATACGTTTACTTCCTAATGGAGGCATGCATGGGCGGTGATGTGTGGACGGTGATGTCAAAGCGCCAGTATTTTGACGAGAAGACCGCCAAATTTATAGCCGGCTGTGTCGTCGAAGCCTTCGACTACCTGCACTCGCACCAGTTTATCTACAGAGACTTGAAGCCCGAGAACCTGATGCTGGGCACGGATGGTTACTGCAAATTGGTAGGGTATCTCACAATCGATCACACTCGATTGTAACTTTCTTACTTGTCCTATTTATATCCAAATGAAACCCGCTTTTAATTACTTATACTTCTTAATGATTTCTCTGACAGGTTGATTTTGGCTTCGCCAAGTTTGTGCGACAAAACGAGAAGACTAACACCTTTGCCGGCACCCCGGAATATGTGGCCCCTGAGATAATCCTGGATCGTGGACACGATCGTTCCGTGGACTACTGGGCTTTGGGCATTCTGATATACGAGCTGCTTGTCGGTAAAACCCCCTTCCGCGGCGTCAATCAAATTAAGATCTACCAGCAAATCCTCAGTGGCATTGATGTCATACACATGCCATCGCGGATTCCCAAGTCCGCCCAGCACCTGGTTAAGCATCTGTGCAAGCAGCTGCCGGCAGAGCGTCTGGGTTACCAGCGCAAGGGAATCGCGGATATCAAGAGGCACAGCTGGTTCGAGAGCCTGGACTGGCAGCAGCTGAAGACCAAGCAGTTGCCATCGCCCATCAAAAGACCCCTAAAGAGTTGGAGCGATCTGCAGTACTTTGGGCCGTCGGGCGTGGAGAACGACTACGAGCCGCCGGAGGAGCTGAGCGGTTGGGATAAAGACTTTTGAATAGGCGGAAAGTACATGCAAACATGAGTAATTATTCGGATATTAGGCTATAGTCTGGGCAATATATCTTGGGACTTTTTAGAAACCCGCATAGCAGCCATGTATTAATTTCTAGCTTTGAAATACCTTGTTAAGTCTGTACCCATATGTTGTTATATATGTTATTATATTGTAAAAAGTTATATTTTAGGTATAACCATTAGTTTTATAAAATTAAAGTAGTTTAGATTTTGTATGCGACTTACTAAACATGAACAACTATAACAATTAACAATATTTTGCTAATGAAAAGCCATTCCGCTTGGTCATCCCTGACTTTTACGAACTTTCTTAGAAGAAACCTTAGGCTAAATATATTCCTAAGAGTAACCCCTAATAAATTGACATTTCATTAAACGTTAATACTTATTTTAGCTGATATTTCAAATAATCTGAAGTGCGTCCGAAGTTTCCATCAGAATTAAAGCCGCAAACGAATCTTTTATGCCATCAGCAATGCACTTCAAAGGTAAACAAGCAGATTCAATTAAGACCTCTTTTTGCGAATTTCCCCGTCACTCTTTGTTGTGCCCACAAAGTTGCAAAATACAAGACAACTTTTTCCTTAGCAGGTGCAATCTAGCAAGGGGGAAACTCCAGATGCAGGCATCTCAGTTATGCGGTTGCCCCCTCAGTTGGCAAGGGTAACTTGTTGTGACGCTTCAGTTGTTTATTGGTGAATGGCAGAATGGCTGGCAGGATGGCTTTTATCGAAGCCATCAATATCAGTGGCAGTCCTTTGTCTTGCCCTGTGGATATATCATTTGTGTGTTGCATTCATCTTTATTGTCTTCCTTAAAACTACATGAGGTAACCATGTTCGTAAGAAGCTGCTGTGTTAAGTTTCCCATTCAGTGATTGTCAAACGAGCCGACAAAGCAATATGGACTAGGTTATAGGAAAATTGCATTTTCATATTGATAAAACTCGAACATCGCCATACGGCGATGGTTCTAATTAATTAGGAAACAATGCAGTTCAATTGAAGTCGGCTCTCCTCCTCACATTGTAATATTGATTCGGTATAAACTACCAAGTAATAATCTGATTTCCCCTGTAAGACATTTTCTTATGCTTCTACAAAAGCTTTTTGAAGAGGTCCTCTCACTGATTCAAAAGTTTCCAGACCAGCCCTGTCCCTAAGACCAATCAATTGACATTCCGTTCAGTAATGCGGCGAAAAATTCAATTCAATTTGAGCTACGCATACAGAAGTTGGAATAAGCCAGGCCAACAACATTGTTAATCAATAATTTAGACCAAAGGACGAGAGTAGGGTTCCCACAGAGCGGAGCCCTTTTTCGCTGTAGACATTCGCACTTATTTAACAATTTTACGCTTCGTTTAAGAAACGTAAGAGGGATTGGCTGGGACCAGTGAAGAGTTTTCTTTGATTCCCGGAAATTCTACATACATACATATATATTTCTATAATTTTGTTTTTTTTTTTTTTGCGGCCCCAAAAACTTTGTGGGGAAATAAAAAGGCATTTGCATGGCTTTCTTAGTTAACCTTTTTCAACCAGGAACCGCCATCATTGCTGTGGAAAACTAGGCGGCGGTTTCCCAGCTACCCCCAAACATTCCCACTTTTCCCGGGCATTGACGGTTGAGCGCGCACAGTTTCCCAACGGAAATGATGACATTTCGTCTAACTTTGCCGCCGCGGTGTGCAGTCGCATAGAAATGCTGGATGCTCGATGCTGGTTTCTGGATGCTGGAGGTGTCTAAGAAATGGCACATTTCATGCGGCATCGTTGAAATGAAAATTTTCACTTTGTGCCGGCAACGGTGACGGCGGAAATTGTTGAAATGTTCCTCGGTTGTACGGTTCCTCGGGTTCCTGCGTATTCACTTCTTTTTTTTCTCTGCTTGCTGGCTGCCGCAAAATTGGAATTGTGGCCAAATGTTGTCGCCATCGCCTTTATTGATTTCCCCCCCACATACACTTACGGGTATTTTATTCCCTTTTTCGCTCCAGTTTTCCACTCCGTTTTGCTTTTGCGGCTTTTTGCGTCGGAAGGAAGGTAGCAAAATGTTATTATCAATTATCATTTATTATTGCGGGGCATTTTTTCGCTTGGTCGATTATATTTTCCTTTCTTTTGTTGCCATTTCCGTGAGACTCCTTATTCCTATGTCTTATTTTTTTAGAGATAGAGAGAGAGAGGGTGAGCCGTAACGCCCTGATCGATGATGGTGTTTTTGCGGCTTATTGGGGGGATATTGGCCACTGGTAGCATATTGTTCTGGAGCTGTAGCTGTAGCTGGAGCCTTTGATAGCTGATTGAATTGTCTTGTACTCTCAGCTGCCTTTGCCGAATTTAAATGTGTTTTGATTTCGATGTGCTTTCTTTTACTTTCCCTGTTCAACGCACACGAATACGAGGATGCCTAGCCTAGAGTTCCGGCGAAACTTTTGCAATTCACCAAAAACACCAAAACTCTCTGCTTCTAAAAATAAATAAACATATGACATGTTTTCGCCCATATTGTTTAATGTTGTTCCATCAACTGTGCTTTACAAGGGTCTTGTACATTAAAGTGAGTGTGTGTGGAAAAGGATTCTCTTCTTCCTAATTTAAGTCCTAAGCTGGGGTACAAAAACAGCGGTTCTAATATATGCATGGCAATACACGACGAGGACGATGGCGACAGCTGCTAAACAAATTTCTATTGCTCATACACGGCCGTCTATTTATGAAAGTCCCTTAGAATCCATAGTCCATAGAAATGCAAATTGTATGACAGCCTTTTCCGGGCATGGCTTTAAACAAAAATTAGACCCTAATCAATGTAACTATTGTTTACTTTATATATATATGTATATGGCATCTGGCGAAAGGGAAAACTTGTGTTTAGCTGCCGGCAACGGATATCTTGTATATTTATTTTTTCTGAAACTCGATTTATCTTGGAACATTTTTGACTTGTTAAATTTTGTTTGCGCTGCGCAGCAAAGGTTATCCGAAAAGCTGACCCAATTTATCAAAGGGGATTTTATTTAAACAGGGAAGAGTAGAGAGAGTAAGTATGACATGTATAAGATGTTGTCTTTGCTTGATTTCTTTTTTTTTTTAATTTAAGAAAATGTACTTTAAAGAATGTTATATTATATCAAAAAAAATGTTGTATCATCAGTAGTCACGTTTCTCCACCAGCTTGCAGCTAAAGTGCGTTTGGGGATTCTAATGCAGCGCAAGCGATAAGTATGCGGTGCTTTGTCTTCTTCGAACTGTGTTCTTACATCAAAATGCTTAATAATATAAAATATAAATATATATCAAATAAAAAGGATCTTAAAATGTTGGATAAATATATTATTTAGATCACTAAGTATGGTGACTATATGTACTTATTAGAGAAAAAGAAAATAAGCTAGCTGAAATAGCATTTAAAAGGTCACAAGATCATGATGCAAACATTTCGGAAGCTTGCAAATAATCATCCTTCAAACATCACCCATTATTGGGGCAATCCTTTTGTCAGGACTAAACAAATCGACACTGCCATTTCGCATATAAAGCATCCATCCATTCCCCAAATGAGCCAAGTCGTTGACCATTTTCCGTTCGCAAAACATGGACAAACAGTCGCACTTACTAGTGATCACCATGGGTGCAATTAGGATTTGAGTGTTCAATAACGATTTACACAAAAGCCCGGTCTGGCCCCAGGCCCCGGGCCAAGGAGAGAGGTCTCTTAAGGGAACCCAGAACTGTGGAGTACGTGGGCCGAACAAATAAGCTTTAAAATGTTACCATTCGAATGAATCGAACAAATGGCACTGCAAAAGTTGCCCCGGCACGTATGGATTTGTGTTTGGCAACAAGAGTAGCAATTATACGGGGCGGGAGGGAGAAGTGTGTCCTACAGGACAAACTGAGCATCCGCATTGCCACTGCCACTGCCAGACGCACTGCCCGAGCCAATCTAATCAGCTTCGGTCGAAAAGAATCTGTTTACAATATTGACAATTTCGTTCGGGTGCGCCGGGCACAGAGACCTAAAACTAGAGGTTGAATCAAAAAGTTTATTTTTATGCTGGGTAAAAAGTTAAATTTGCATATTTTTTTCAAAGCCACTTGTCCTTTTTTTCCCCAGCTGCCCTTCTCTCTTTTGCTGTTAGCCAATTTGTGGCCAAGATGCGGAGATGCTGGGATGCGAAGTTAGAGGGAACCCGGCCACATAAACACTTCTGTGCTGAATGCTATGAATAAATAATGAGCTTTGTCTTCTCTATGGCCGCCGGAGTGGAGTGATGGCCCTTGCACTGCATACTTTTAGCACTGGCCACCGGGCAATAGGCTCATGCAATATTTGTGGGCCATTTAAGCGGCTTCCGTGCATTACGTATGGAGACCGAAATGTACATCCTGGATCAAATCCATGGAACCTTGCACTGAGCCGAGAGCACTGACTGTTAAATGCCAATAAATCACAGACGGAGAGAGGCTTTGTCATGGGCAAAGGGCGCAAAGGGCGATGTGTCATAAAAGCCTCAAAAATATCTAGGCAAACGCAAACATATGTTTACATTTGTTCAAGCCAAAATCACATTACCTCGCCGTGCTCTCTGGCTGAAATCAAATTATGTTATTTTCCTGAGCGGCCCCAAAGTATGCAAATATTTGTTAAGCCCAAACATTTGATGCGCCAACCTCTTGCCACTCGACTCGACATACGGAATACAGAAGGCAGCTGAGGCAGCCACAATGAGGTAGCCGGGCCAAAAAGGTCGTTAGATTGTTAACAAGTTCATAAAAAGACGCTGGCATAATACACACACACACACACACAAGCACACACACAATTATAGGTGGAACAAGGCGGCGGAGGAAGGGGCAGAGTCCTTAGCCAGGACTGCCTGCCTAAATACTATACGACGCGTCTCGCTGCGTATTTACAGAGCACTTTTTCCGTTTCTACTGCTGCTGCTTTTCGAGGAGAAAGCAGCAACAAAAATGCAAACAAACGTACACTAAGAGAAAAAAAACCATTTTAATAAAATAAATAAATCATATTAAGTTTTATATGCAATAATATTGATTAAAAAAATGTTTTAATATTACAAACAGCATGAAACATTTCATATAATTCTCAATTCATAATTCTTAGATGATAATTTTCAAAGAAGTACAGTTTACCCTTTTTCGAATCCATTTCTTTCACACTAATATTTATTATCAATTAAATAAAGGTATTTATTAATTTCTGAATTAATATTTAAAGTGAACGTTACCCTTAACCGAACACTCAATAATTTCTCTTCATTATTATGGCTTATTTAATGATAGGCATAACACACATCATAAATGAATACTTTTTATAAGCCATCAATTTAATAATACAACTCCAACAGCAAAGCGCTATAACCAATTAACCTGTACGTTAACTTTAACCTGTACGTTAACTTTAACCGAAACTTAAGATTATGAAGATTAACGTTAAATATTCAAAACAATATTAAATTATGTGATCATATTAGTAAGTAAATCTGTAAACTCATTAAACAAACCTTGATTTTTTCAGTGTAGATCAGTTAACAGTGAGTAGAGGAAGAGGGGCATTAGAGGGGCTCGGACGACTATGAATAAAATCATGGGTGTGTGCACAACAACTGAACTAAGCACGAGAGTCTCCTGCTGCCGGCTCCTGACTTCTGCGGTTGTTTGCATTAGGCAATTGATGTTTATTATTTCTGGAGGCGAGCTGGAGAATCGGCGCCGCCGACGGAGACCCCTTTCCCTCTGACGCTTTGTTTGCCAGTGTTTTCCATTCCGGCGCTGCATGCCGCATCGTCGCGAGCAACAGTTAAAGTGGCATTTGCATTCGCTTAAAGCAAATTAAAGCCTAATGAATGCCGCATGCAGATGCATTTGCGTTTGCACGGGCTCCCGGATAAATCCCCGAATTGCGACAAATTCCTACTTCGCCGCGGGCGTTTTTTGTCCGCGCAGCCTTATTTAATAACCGGGCTGGCCCGGCAATTAAGCCCAATAAGCGACCGCAATGGAAATTGCTTTAAATTTAATGCCACCTTTGCTCCAAACCAAGTGTCGGAACCAGAAATATGGTTGTGCAAATTAATTAAAATCGAATAAATATGGCATTATTAATTATTAACTTTTTTCGCCGATACGAGATAGGAGTTTTTCATCGTTTTCAATTTGAATAAGTATTTGTTTTTATTAGCTTTTGGATTATGATTAATTTACGAATAAAATTTCTAATTAAGGGTCCATTGTTGAATCACATTTTTTTTTTATTCCGATAGCCACGTATTTACTTATGCACGTACAAAAGCTATTAGCCGGCATATTGATTTATGTTTTTGCCCAGATCGCATAAGCGGAATGTTACACCACAACTAACTAAGCGAACCTCTTTTAATATTCCTCGAAGTGGCTACAAATTTAATATTAAATCCGGCTTGCACGAGTATTAGCCAGCAGACACGCCAACGAGCACTGTCAATCCGGGGCAATTGAAAAGGATGAAGTTTTAATTAAATAGAAAATATTTATTCAATATTTACGGACAGAGAAGCAGTAAAAACCGAATATTGAATTATTTAGTGAAACGTAGCGGAGATGCACAAGTGTTAATAATGGAAATACTCGCTTGCCGAGGCCGAAAAGTTTCAAAAGAAAAACTTGTAAAACAAATAGGCGGAAAACTTTCGGCGGTGCGGCGTTGGCCAATTAATAATAAATCGCGGCCAAAAGGGAGACTGAAAATCAACGTCTAGCAACTAATGATGCGCCTCATTTGAGCCGAGTACCGAGAACCGAGAAAGCCAATGGTCCGGGCTACCACGTGAAACAACAACAAATTACCGCCACAAAAGCGAAAAACTTGCTAGATAGCCATCGCCACCCCGAACCGGAAGGTGAACACCGCCGCCAAACGCTGAAAGCCCAAAGGTGAAAGGTGAAAGGTAAACGGTTTCCCAAAAACTTGAGAAAAGGGTCGTTCGCGAGATTCCTGTGGACTTAGCGCTTGATTAAGCGCCAGGAACACCCCCGAATCCCTACCCATCCACTCAACCAATTGTGGACTGCCGCGTCAGTTGATTGATAAGGTAAATTGGTGTTGGGATTGTATCCAGCTTTCCCCGGGCCGCAAAAGTTTTCTTAGCCAATGCAAATTATGAGGGCAGGCGGCGGCCTTATATAAACTCTGCGGTTTTTAATTAAAGGTAAAAATTATTTTGTATTCCTGGTAAGGCCTTTATTTGGGTAAAAATATAATCAATTCGAGCGTTTAATAAATAATAAACGGTGGTATCCAGGCCATTTGGTTTCGTTTTCGAAATCACTTTATAGGCCAGCGCACTGGAAAAATAAGAAAGAAAGAAGGCTGACTCCGAGAAGCGAATTGGAAATCCGTCATACCTAAGCCACAAAAGCATTAAATTTTAATTCCGAAAGCATTTATTTTTTAGTTTTTATTGAATATATATATATGTTTATTTATTATATAAATAAAAACTACAAATATTTTATATTTGTTAAATATATTTTGACAGTCTTTATTTATTAGATATATGTACATATATGTACATATTAAGTTAAGAAACAAATTGTTTGGGGAAAAATATAATTTCGTAGCAGCTTAACGCTGAATTTGTACTTGGGAATTTTACGTGCAACGATTAACGCTTATAATATTGAAACCCCAATGGGTTTACTCCTTTTATGTTTCTACAGTTAGAAATAAAAAGAAAAGGGTTTAATATCGTTTGTGTTTGTTAATATCTATATATATGGTAGAATAAAATTATTTATATAATTTCAATAGGTCCATGAAAGTTAAATATCAAAGCATATCTTTTATTCAGATGCTTTAAAAATAAATTCCTTAAGACCACTTGAGAAGCTTAGCCCCCTCATGCATTTACTTCAGTTTTTTTGAAGCTATCTGGGCTGTTCCTTTGGTTTTTGCCTTCATTTACAGGACCGGAGGTTTACATGTGCCGTAAGTATAATAAAGTTAATTTCCACAAGGTTTGCATATCGCTGGGAAATATATGTATGTATAATAACGCTTCCTGCCGCCTGCCTGCCTTGCGGCGTAATTAAATTTTCTAATTGAGTTACCACTGACTCGAAGCGCCGGGAATTTTTGACGCGGCTCTCACAACAGAAACAGAATACGCAAAAGTAAGATTGCCTTTTGCAATTTGAAAGCAACATTTCGCCGCTCCAGTGCCGGCAATCTGGTTATATGCCTGTTTCTGCTCGCGACTTTTACATTTCGCTGACTTTGCTAATAAATTATTGTATGCCAGTCAAACTTTAGGCGCGTAAAAAAATAAACGAAAGAATAAAAGGCAAGCAGTAGGCAATGCTTTATGTTGCCTAAGCGTAAATTGTTTTTGCTCCTCTGATTTATACGCAGTGCACGAAAAGTGGTCCAAGTCATAATTTATGCTTGAGCAAAGGCAAAGTCACAATAACCGCCAGAAACCGCAGAAAGTCTACCCGCCATGCATTTAGATAATTGGTGATTTTATTGACTAAGAAACTTGTACAGGCATTTTAAGTAATGACTCCTTCTGTGACTTTTACAAAGTTGAAATGAATTTAAATGAAAAAAAAGTATACAAGAACCATTGCCGTCCTTCAGAGCAACACAAGTATGATTTGTGCGAGATAAACCCATTTCTATAGCATTTTCGCTACAGAATCATTGCTGGAGCTTAAAAGACACTAAAGTTGGGCTCGTTAGTGTCTCGTTGGCCAAGCTGTCACGCATAATTAGAGCATCAAGTCTGCTAAAATGAATAAATTTATGTCATGACTCATGCATTCAACCCCTGAATCCCCATTTATGTGTGTGTATGTCTCCCGAGTGGTATTCATGGCAAGACATGGCTCAGTATGCACGTTTGAAGGTGCTTGAAGGTGTATTATGTACATAGATGTACATATGTACTTAATTGCACGTCTGAAGGTACTACGCCCAAACCACTAAAAAAAACTGCTTGCTTGAATCATTTTTAAAGCGAATATTTTAGGGAAACTGCTACCGCATCCTGAAGGCTATTACCAGTCAATGCCTTCCATGATTTATAATTATTAGAATGTGTTCACACACTCTGTTAGGCGTTCAATTTGCACCAACTAATAGGCGGAACGCAACGATGATTAAAAGACTTAATTCACCGCTAAAAGCTGTGCTGCTCCTTCAACCCCATGGTTACTTTATTGAGTGTTTATTGAAATTTATGGCTCGCTTGGCTTCAGAAATAACCAAGTTGAGTACTTTATGTGCTCGGCAATATGTTGGATTTATGGCTAAGCTTAATGGCTAATGTTAGCACTGCACTTGGCTTAGATTGGGTTGAGTGGAGGGAGGAGCAAGGAGCGAGGAGCTCGGCGGATACTAATCAACTCAACAAGCTGTCTCGCTTTTCAGCAATAGATTTATTTAGTATCTGATGATGTTTCCTGATGCTAAATACTTGTCTCGAAGCACTCGACAAGAGCATTAAGCTCCGAACCACCTGATTTTCATGGAAATGACACAAATTCTCACGGAATTAAATATGTGATGATGAAAATTAACATTAATTTTAATTATTCATGTATTTCATCGTACGCTGAATTGATTATAATTAAACATAACTGAATTAAGACTCACAAAGAGGCAATATCAATATATATTTTTCTGTTTTCAGCGTTTACTGTATATATTTTATTGATTTAATCTCGGGCAGCTGCTATAATTCAAAAAGGGGTATGCTAAGTCCGCCGCTGCTTTTGACGTTAATTGCCTATTAATTTACAGCAACATTCCCGCAATTCTATAATTCAATATAAACGAATGCTCAGTTGCAAAATGTCAAGTGGCTGGAGGGAGGAGAGCTGTGAAAAATCATATAATTTTGTATTTACCCTATTGGAAATCCAGTTGCAGTGTCCAGGGCCAAAAAGCCGATGATAGCTGGCTACTAAATCAATAAAATGGTCAAGCAGTTGGCGCATAAGTCGAAAACATAAACACATAAAATGCTGGCCCATAAAAAGGAGCTTCCATTTCATTTGTAAACAAAGGCATTCCGTATAAACCCCCGAGAAGTGGCCGCTGGGTCCTAACCCCTGGCTTTTGTGTACGCCCATCAGTCCGGGCTTTTATTCCGTTCTGCTGGCTGGCGTTTTTTATTTTAAAAATAAAAAAAGAAAGAAAGAAATTGGTATAAGAACACTTTCCTTTGGCACAATCCCACGCAGCTGGACACAGATAATGTCCGTGAGTCGGCGTGACGGACGGCTGTTTAACTGCAAAATCAATTTATGGCTACTAGGGCCGCATTTTGTGATGTAACTAAATTATAGATTCATGACTTCCCATTTTTGAAGTCATCCCTAATGTTATGTTAATATACCTTGGCCCAATATAGGTCCAAAATGGTCAGGGAAATAACTGAAAAGAAACCCAACATAATGGAAAGCGGGAGAAATTATCCGAGTTCGAAGAGTAAAAGTGGACGCCGGCAGCCACTATTTAATTTTATTTACGCTTCATTTGAAGCTCCTTTCACATCCGGCATTCGGCAGGTCCTGGCCGGGAGTGCCAAGTCCCTGTGGGCCGCTTTTGCCTTTTCGGTCACATTTTTGTTATTTTTTTGTTGACAAGACAATTTGCAAGATACACACACACAGGAGCCATGTAACATAAGACGACTGCCGAACACACACACCATACACACATCCCCAATCCCCTTACAAACACAACAAATAAAATATTAATGCGGTAGATCAAAGCGGAGCATACCGTAAAACTTGCGAATTATTCCGCGCAGAAGGAAAAGTTTTATTTTGTTTTCCGTTTGTTGGTCCAAAAGTCAATTTATGGTTTTCCACCCGCATAATTTCATTTTATTTGGCCGTTCGCCTTCGCTCGCTGTGTGTTACTTTTTTCCCCATTTTGTGTTTGCTTCATATGAGTGAATTATGTGAAACGCCTGTATTTACGTTAACGTTTGTTTCAGCGGTTGTAAATTTTGTTTTGTTTAAATGAAGGCTCCTTTGTTTAAAGTATTTTAAGCCATTAAAAAATATTTTTATATTCACATATTTTTCTCGCCGAAAGCTGACATCAAATTTTAAAAAGCCACCAGTGCAAAAGTGACTATAAAAGGCTGCACAAAAAGGCTCGACTGACTCTACTCGATTATAATAAATAAATCGGACCTTGTTATGAACCGGTTAAGTTTATTATAAACAAAATACTGTGAAGCCTTTTTCGCATTGTTTAAACTTCGACAAAAATGTGTCCGCATTTTTGTGCTATTTTTTTCAAGAAGGCATTAAAATTATTAACCCCCTTTGGCGTATTTTTAGAAAATGTCCAGCACGGCGACAAAGAATATAGAACATATTTTTATATCGGTGTTTAGGGGATGAGGTAAACTGCTGACAGCGCTGACCAAAACTGCATCGCTAAAGCCATTTATCAAAACTAATAGCCGACTAGATAAAGAGTGAAAAAGTGCAAAACGATAGGACGAAAGTAAAGCCATTAAAATGCAACAAGAAATAAAGGCTACTAAAAAAATAAGGCAAAGAGTTAGCTTCTGCGACCATAATTCAACCGATAGTTGGCCCAAAGAAAAAAGAATTCGCGACGTTGATGGTTTATGTTTCAAATTAAAAAAAGAATATATATATTGTATGGAATTATGCAATTTTATTTACAAATCGAATGGAATTCACATGACATAGTTGGAAATATTCAATAAAAAATGAAATACAATTTATGGCCTTATCAGATATTTGTGAAATATGTTTTATAGTGTCAGAGAAGGTGGCAAGTATTTTAATTTGTATTTAATTCATTTAACAAAGTGATTTATATATTATATATTAAAAGACCAATAATTTCTAAAATGACCAAAGTAAGCCTAGAGATTTCTTATAGTTAAACTATATCGAGTCTGAGATAAATAATAAGAGAGAGATTAAGAAATAGTGAAATATGGAACCCATAAACTCGAATAACGAATCGTTTGACCTCGGGCGACCGAACCATCCCCTATTGAATTTTGGGGAAGAAACCAATCAATGCCAGCCCAGTTTCTGGATGGAACTTTGGAAGTTCATCCGTATCCTGGGCCATGAATATTGGAAACGTTTTCTGCTGAAGGTGAAGGAGTCCCTGAAAAATCTATATTGCCTTCCCCATCCGATGGATCGGTTGCCTGCCAATGTGGACTGCCTGGCTAGGATAAGCCAAACGCGAGACTGGAAAACGACGGCTTTTCGCTGTATGGATATCCATCCCAACAGTCCTGACCTGCTGATGGCACTGGTGACCAAAGAGGATACTGTGCTCCTCTACGACGAGAGCTTTGAGATGAGGTCCTGCCTTAAGGACTTTGATCAGAAGCACATCACCTGCGTCGCCTTTCGTCCATGGTCTCAAGAGCTGGCCGTGGGCTGTGCGGCGGGAGTTTGCCTTTGGAAGAGCAACCGACGGTCCGTTGTGTACAGTCAGATCCGTCACATGCAGGGCACCCATCGCATGCGAATGCTGGAGGACGAGGACCACACCTGCGTGACTTCGCTGCAGTGGAATCAAGACGGAACCATCTTGGCCAGCGCCGCCCTGGGCTCCACCCACATCGTTCTGTGGCAGCCGGACCACCAGCAGAAGATGCGCTGGATCCCAGACCGCGGCAGACAGAGCTCCTACTGCCTGCTCCGCTTTAGACCCGACTCCAAGGAGATTCTCTGTGCCCGCTATACTGGCGGTGCCAGCATTTGCCAGCTGGACAGGTCGAAATGGAAAAGGGAGCAGATCCAGCTGCCGGGCCGCATCCAAACAGCTGTCTGGACCACTTGCGGCTCCCATGTGCTGTTCGTACAGGAGGGCGATACTCGGCTACACTCGAGAACCAAAGACGTGGAAGCGCTGCTGATGAAGCTTTCCAAGCCTTCGTGGCACATCGAGATGGTTGCCAATCTGCAGGAAGTGATATATTCAGGGGAGAGGAGGCACTGTGGCGAACCATTGGCCATTGCCATGGATCCACTGGGCATCTACTTGGCGTTCATCTTTAAGCATCAATCCTTTGTGTTGCTCTGCCTTTTATCACCCACCATGCGGGGTCCCCCGCAACTTATTCCCATGAAGTTCATTGAGTGCGATGGAGAGGCGACGACAGAGGACGAGGTGTATCCCGCCTGCATGGGATTTGGGCCTGTAGAAAATAACGATGCCATGAGCACACGATTCCTGATCATCTGCTGGAGTACGAAGCATATTCAGAGCTACGCCATCACCTCACAGAGTTTTCAGGAAGTCCAAAGGAACCAATACTGGAACCATTGTGCCTGAAAGTAAATCTACGATTTATGGGACCCAAGAAGATGGGAATTCCCTAAGTACAGAACGATGATGCACGGAATTATGGAGGCATATGTTAATAATACATAAAATAAAGTCAGTAAATTATCCAAAGGCGGTGTTGATTCGTTTTTGATTAGACTTAACGCTGCTGCCAGATGTACCATTAAGGAAGAAAAACGTGGCAAAGGTAGCACATGAGTCCTTTAGCTGAAATGTAATTTTATTGTATTTTGTTTGAAAATAAAATAGGAAAAATAATAGCTTTCCTGGATACTTATTTTATAAGCAACTTAATATTTATATTTATGCAAATAAAACAAGTCAATCGATATGTCCCTTGATACTCGAATTATTTTTTCGTTAGAACTTGACAGGACAGTGTGCGTATAATTTCCTTCCCCATTTTCCACTCCACGATCGTCGCTATTAAATACTCATCCTGGCGTATGAATATTCAATGGAGGCGCTTATGCAAATGGAAAATATCTCAAGTGTGCGAGAAACCACTTTTCGTATTTTACCAAACAGCCAGCCAACCAACGTGATTGTCGCTTATTCTGCAGGTAACACACTTCCCTTCCCTTCCACCTGACTCGTCCATGGAGCCCAGCTTAAAGCCAATAAATCTTCACATTCCGTTTCTGATTGCAGATAAGCGAAAAATTGGTTTTACACAGAGCTTCCCTTTTTTTATAATTGATATTTTTGGTGGCGACAAATGGGAAACGTGTTGTGAAGGTTAAAACGTGAGGAAATATTTATGTTTTATATATTTCTCAATTGTTGATTTTATTGACCCTAATCATAGGATTATAATGTATTTTTTCAGTCGGTATCTGTCAGTCAGGACCCCCATTTTTAGGGTCTTTTCTTTTTTTGTTTAAAATGCTCTTTAACGACTCCCTCGATGGCGGCAACAACCGAGGCACGTGCTAAAAAGGGCAGGGTAAAAATAAATTTATGCAGTCTAACGACCAATTCTCCATGGATATTGACAATACAAAGTTAATCTGACACCTAATGGAAATTGATTTCCCGCTGTTTTTCGCCATTTTGCAAGTCAATTTCCATGTGGGTCCAAATATTCCTAAATGCCAAAATAAGTAAGGTAATTAAACATTTATCTTGCCTTGTTTGCTGCCTAAAGAATTCGGCTTGAGGTAAAATTTGTGCCAACAAATGTATTCATTAAAAGCCGGAAACGTTTAAATACTCTTTTCCCAAGTATATGTAAATATTCAAAATAAAAAAGAAAGAATGAAATTTGCAATCAGGAACGTTCACTCACTTCAGCTTTTCAATATTGACCAACTAACAATGGAAGATTAGTAGATATAAGCCAAAAAAGAGACCAAAACGGAAACTTTGTGGAAGGATTATAAAGCAAGACTGGTCTTCAAACCAACATTGACTTAGGTCTGCAACTTTCCGTAGGTAAACATCTCAAAACGAAAGAATGCCTCAAGAGTCATAAAGGAAGTACTGAGAGCACTGGGATTTTCAGGAATGCTGACCAGGGCGGAAAAAGCGCAAAAACATGAATGCAAATAGGTTTTAACAATGGCCCAGGGAATGGGCAATACTCATGAATCACTTAACTCACCAAGACGACAAAGGACATATCCAGCCATTGTTTGGTCACAAATACCACAACTAATTGAATTATCACCCTATTTTATGGCACTAATAATATAGAAAGGAACGCAGGAACAACCTGCACTTATGACAAATTTAAGTCAAGTTTTAAAATAAGTAAAGTTGAGGTTCTGCCAAATAAACGTCATGAATTTTTATTACTTACAAAAACACACAGGAGTCTTCGATATTACTCGTAACACGCATAAGAGTAAAAAGTCTACAGACCGAAACATTAAGGTTTAATGTTGGGAGCCCGAATGTGTTGCCATAAAAATCATTTAAATGTTTGTTTGCTTTCAGGGGCTTTCAGCTTTTAGGGCTTTCAGGCGTACTTGTATTATTATTCTGGAAAAACAAAGACTTTTTAATGCAAAAACCAACGAAAATGTGAAGTCTTTTTTAAAACAAGGTGCCTAAGAGTGGGCTGTAAAATACAACAAATGTATACAAAAAGAAAATTCAATTGTGGCATAATTTTGGCATCATTTTACTTGATTTTAAATCATTATTTTGTAAATCTATCTTACAACGAGTTGCCTTAAAAAGGCTGTTAAAACAGAAACAATATATTAAAAAAGAAATTTAAATTATGGCATACTTTTACCGATTATTTTAATTGATTGTAAGGACATGATTGTAAGGACACCTCTCAAATATTTAACTGATATATGATTTCTAGTCCACCTACGACAAAAATTGATTTGCGAAATATAATCTAATATTTTTTTTTGCAACCAAAGAATGTTTTGGATATAAAAAAGAAAACGCCGTAGAATAAATTTGATCACAGCTTCTTTTTTATTCAAAAAACACTTGTCTCCCCACCACTGAGTCAGTGAATGCCGGGAACTTCTGTTCGTACAGAATCCTCTCACAATCAGGCAAAGCCGTATTTATTGTTTTACCATATTTTGCGCCAGCATCAAAAATACAATTTAATGCAATGAATGCGAGTTCCCGAAACGGCAGACTTGGCAATAATTTTACGCAGATGCGAGGAGAAGGCATTGATATGCTGACAATGTGAACGTTGATTTTTTGTGTCAGTTTTCCTAGGAAAACTGTAATAACACAAGGTCCCCGGGACCCACCGCAGGGATGTGGAAATGTGGAGGGGAAAATGCGATGTACACGCCAGACATACCAAATAACTTCACTTACTTTTATGCCCAAATGTGTGTCCTTTTGGGGGAACCGAGGGTCGTCGAATTATATGCCCACCCCCGGGATCTGGGCTCTGGATCTGGCTCTAAATGTGGATGCGGGATGCGGATGTGTGTCAAATGGCGTAAGCGCAGAGCAATCAGCAATGAGGCATCAATAATTCTTAACGCGTTTGCGGCACTCTCGGCGTTTGGAGCAGCTTGGAATTCGCTCTGTTTTTTTATTTTCAGCAAATGATCGGAAGCTGGCGGAAAAGCGGGACTTGGCCCATTAAAACTAAAGTTTTCTCTCAATTTTCTACGTTTAACTTTTCCCATGACCCGGGCGAGGCCTGTGGTTTTTTGATTTATGGTGCCACTGGCGGCGAGAAACGCCGCCCACCACGAAATATACCCAATATTTAGGGCCGCCGTCTTCAGGCCCAGTGTCTTGTTTCGTAATCACGTTTTTATCTTTTACTAAACAACTCATGTATACGACCCCGCAAAATTTCTACGAAAGCCTCACGTCGAGATTATTTAAAAATAAGAAAAACAACGGCTGGGCATAAAAAAACGCGGCACATGGCAGCGGCGGCAGGACGAGAAGAAAAACTTGTTTACAGCCCGTGTATCCAACGTATCCTGCTTTGAAAACCGATAATTGACAGCCAAAAGATTTTCAAGTTGCCAACAACAAGCGGAGGAAGCCTGAAATTATGGAAACAAAAAAGACAAGTGCCTGGGGAGAAGTGTGAGCTGTATAAGTAAAGTTCTATAGATTATTACGGAGCCCCCCCCAATCCGAAAATCTTTCGAGGGGAGAAGGCATCCTCAAGTGGAAATATAACCGTAGTTTTCAAGTTGTTTTCTAAGTGATGTCATAAGCAGTCTAACAGCTTTGTCTGTCCCGTCATATTTGTGCATAGTTCTGGCCAACTTTTCTCAACAACGCAATTAGGTTCGGGTATTCGTTTTCAGTTTGTGGCAATTTTGCCAAGGACTCTCACTTTGACACTGTTTTGGAAGTCATCTCTGCGTTAACAACTGATAAATACCCAGCCAAATGTAGGCAACAAAAATTCATTTTGTTTTTAAAAACACACAAAATAAATTTCAGCTCTGGCCGATAAACAAGCAAAACCCAGCGCATGTTTTATTTTTCGGTTTAATTAAAATTTATGCATGTTGAATGCGACATCATAGATTACAATTGTTTTGTAAGCACACAAACAGACACAGATATAGCCCCGGCTATATATTGTGAAATTTTGCTCAAAAATCAATGTGTAAACTATACCCTGTTTGCCATTTCGTTATCCTTTCGGAGGGAACCGACTGCAAAAAGTAAACACAGAGCGAGGAGGAGGCGAGCAGCCAAAATAAATTTCCAGCCGCAAATCCTTGACAAATCTGCTGCATTGGCTTTGGCGGCCGTCCTTTTGAGATAAATCTTTATTGCCTCATTTCGCTTAAAGTCGATTCTATTTTTATATACCCTGCCTAAGGGTGTCTCTGAATTTTATTCAAAACTTCCGTCACAAATAGAAAACTTTTGCTTTGAATGGAATATGGGACTTGCGCAACTTTCTGGCAACACATCTGCAAGAAAATTCAGTATAAAGAATTGCGCTCTTAGAAGTGTATTTAAGAGTTAACTGCAGCCAGGAAAGTTTTATTTAATACACTTACATGTATTTATGTTTTTTTGTTTGCTGTTTTCTGAGCCTCATCCTGGCTTTTTTTTTTTTGAGACTAAACTAACTGGCTTTGTGGCAGTGTCTTCGCAGTGCGGCCAACAGGAGACAATGGCCTGGAGATAACATGGTTGAGGAAAAGCCCGCATAGAAAACGGAGAGTCAACAATAGCAACACGACGAGGACTAGGACTACGACCATGTCAGGGCAAAACTTTGCAGAAATAGAAGCGAAATAAAAACCTTAAGTATTTCAAACAGCCGAGTGAAGCGGAAAAGATGATATGTAAACTGGTAAACTTCCCTCGAGGCCGTTGAAACCCTTGACTTGAGTCAACGGTCCCATTTTTTCATCACCAGTTACTATTTAAAAGTCTATTTTGGTAGGATATTCTTTTTTGTTTATACAAGGAGTTCCTTAAAAAGAACATCACCATGAAAAGACACCGAAGTATTTGCTACTTACATTACGTATACGCCATGCGAAATTCCCGTTGCGCGGCAAAATTGCGTGGCGAAGCGGCACCTTGAGTATAATTTAAATACAACCGGATGGAAATTATGAAGTCCCGGATACTACTCTGACAGAATCCCAAACTTTATGTTTACTTTTCCGCAGCTGATGTTTTTCCCGCCGCCATTCTGCGTTCGCTGGCTTTTCATACGTAAACTGCTGCTCGCACTGTTTTTTTATATTTATTTTTTTTTTTGTATTTTGATGGCTTTGTTGTTGCTGAACTTTGCATAGACACTTCCGTATTATTCTTTGTCCGACACGAAATTAATTTAATTACTTTTATCTGGCATATTTAACATTTTCAGAGCGCATTTACTGCGCTGATGCGCATTAATTGTCTGCTAATCATCTGCAAAAATAAAAAACACAAATGCGAAGCTGTCACTAACCGTATTCGAAATTGTATTCTGGATAACAAAATTAAATAAAGCCTTCCTTTAGTCTACATGGAAAAATCTCTGTCACGTCCATGTGTCCTTATATCATAGTTAATGTAAATGTATTGGCTGGAACTCAAATTGAAGTAAGCCTGATTTGTAGTCGATTGGGAAATTGAATTTTCATTTGATTCAGTTTGCATGGAACTATATTCAATTGAATGCAATCAAAGTCTGAGAATGTTGCGAAGGCAATGATGGAATTCAATGGCAATCGAGATGGCTATCGAGAGGGACATGTGTACAAATCTACACAGAAGCAAAATACTATGCAATTCAAAAGTTAAAAAACAAATAAGCTGAAATAAATACAAATACTTTTGTAATAATACATTTTAATAACAAATTAAGCAACAAATTATAAAGTTTAATAACCTGAAAATAACCTTGCTTCCTCTCTAAACAAAATGTAAATCTTTATAATGACAGGTTATATATATTTTTCATATTATCAAGGGTCCTTTCTTCTCTTTCTCAATTATATATTTTTTACAACATTTAAAATACAATTACTTCACTTTATGAAATATTTTTAACAAGTTTTTATATTCACACTTTAACACAAATATTAGTTACAATGAACTTTGCTCCTGTTGTAATAGAAATCTTCCAGCAAAGACGACCCCCAGCTTCTTGTGGCTTAGGGAATAATGTACACTGCCAGTCCCAGGGAAAATTGCAACATAAACTAACGAATTGTACAATCTTTATTTTTTTTATTTTATTTTTGAAAACTGTCTGAAAAATGCGCGAATATATAGTATATTTTCAATGGTAAACCGATGTATTGCTGCGCCTGACAGCCCGCAATAAAAAGCGCGGGCACGTCCACAAACATACAGGGGCATAAAAATGGCGAAGCCGTGGGATCCGGACGGAGATCCCAGCCCCAATCCATGGAGAGTAGGCCAGGGAGCCCGGCAAACCGCTGATGTACAAACAATAAAGTTCAAGGGTATTACAAACAGGCGTTCGCCGCACACTCGCATGTGCTTAAATATGAGTGATAGGTGGTGGCGGTGGTGGTGGTAGGGTTTGGGCTGCATGTGCCCTGCGGTGGCTCAAGGCCCGAGGACCAAGGACCAAGGACACGGGTATCACGGTGGGTCAAGTTGGGCCAATGTTGACTTTGGGGGGGGGCCCAGTTAATGAAGCTCCGGCGGTGAGAGAGAGCGAGCCTAGTGTTTGCCGCCAGCCTGTTTAGCGAATTTTAATTATGCTAATGCGAGGCGAGAGCAACACTTTCCTCTGTGTGTATGCACACACAAAAACTCAGGTGTATTCATCTGAAAGGTGAAACAGAGCTTCTTTGTGCCTGTTTGTCTATTCCATCGCCTTTCACCTGCTTCCTTAACCCTACTCTCGGCTATCAGGTATTCCCATTACTTTAATTCTCCACCTGAGAAACAGACAGAGAGAAAGAGAGAGACAGTAGTGATTACTGATTATCTTCTGACGTTAAAGCTAATTAATTGGAGGAGACGCAGCTCTAATTAGTGTGGAATTAAGCAGCCCCAAAGAAGCTTAAACATGATTTGTCCTTATCGATTCGAATCAACTTCACAGCATACAAGTACCACTCCTAATGTTTACTTTGGTAATAAAAAACTATTAACTCCTAAGCTCTATTTGAAACCATAAAATATTAAATAAAAAAATAACATACAAATATAACTAAGCTCTCAAAGGGCATACATTTTATGTTATTCATTTCGTAAAAAAATTAACGTTTTTTTTTTGGCAGACCAATAAAATATTCGATTTCTAAACGTTCGTTATCCAAGTCGAAACAAAGGCTTTAACCCAATCATTTTTCCATCAAAAAACTATAAATAATATACATTTTCTGTGGCTGACTGATGGCGGGGCTCAGCTGTCCGTGAAAGCCGCTAATCAAAGGGCAGTAGTAATTAAACTAACGAGCCAGCAACTAAAATAAAAAACACACAACTTCACAATTGAAACGTGGGAATGCGGCTTTGTGGCAAAACAAAAATAATTCCTGAATGCGGCGTTTAAGCATATCGCTTGGGTTAGGTCAGAGCCGGAAATTCGTAGAGTTGCATGAACACTTCCGAAACTTGACTCACAGTTTGTTCAATTACAGGCCAGGCCAAACTATTTGATTACTGGCCGAATCAACACTCGCGAACAACACCCAAAAACCAAACTATTTTTGCGTTAATTGAAATACTCGCAAAATCACGTATCCGCTGGTAAATCACGGACGAATTTTAGAGGTGGCAACCGCGACGACGACGTCCGCGAAGAGAACCGCACGCAGAGCCGGACACGAAAGTACTAAACGCAGCGCCCAAAGGACGAAAGCGCAACAGCATCCGGAACCCGGGATCCGGCGACAGGGTTGTTACTGTCACACGAGCTCCCACGAGGAATTCCGACTCCAGCCGAGCATACTTCGGCAGGATGCTGTTCGCTTGCTCTCCCTGCTCTCAGTCCTGCAGATTCAGCAGAGCTCAGCAACTGCTTACTCGTTCAGTAGGTCAGAAATTCACCTGCGTTCCACACAAACAGAATAGGTCAGAATTATAGGACTTTTAAATAATGTTAATGGAAAATTGGCCGTAAAAAAAGATTTTTTTAAGCTATTGCATCCTTTTTGGCAGCAAAAATATACCTTTTACATAAATATTCAAATCTTCTTTTGAATCGTTTCATAAACTTAAGTTAAATGTAGAATCATTCTTTAAATTTAATAAGAAAGAGTAGAGTATATTTTAAATCACTATTTAGATTGGTGAACTTTTTTAAAGCAAGTTTAGTTGGAATGGTATTTTATTTTTAATTTTCTTGGAGACTACAGGCACTTCTGGAACTCCCAGGATATCAAAAAAAAAGTTGTTAATTTAATAACCTTGAACTTATAACAATGCTTACTCCTGGACGTTGATGCACTACGGTCAGTACACTTAAGTGGCCCTTGTGTTAGGATTAGGTGTTAGTAGGCGCGTTAGGAGAAAGTATAGGTAAAGGAAATTAACTACCGGCGTGCTGCTTTAATGTTAAGCTTAAAGTTTATAGTTAAGAAAGGCCAATGTCAGCAAGTCTTCGATAGCAATCAGCAATTCTGGTAATTTAATTAGCCCTTTTCCATTTTATTGGAACTGTTTTATGGGACAAGCCATCCGTGGCAGCTGAAAAATACTAGTGCTCTCTCAAATGCCGGCATGTAGCAAGTTCTAAGGCAAAAACTCTTCGAAATGCACTCAATTGTGAAATCCCAATGGATAAATATAATAAATACAATATGATATGATTAGACGACATGACTTTGTGTAGCACCGGGGTTGTGATGTGAGTGTGGAAAAAAGTGACTGGGTAAACAGTTACAAAACATCCTGGCGATGCCCAGCCAAGCCCGGCCAAGACTGGCTGCGTAAGACATTTACGAGCGTTTGAATTTGACAGATTTCTTTTATTAGAGCGACAGACAGCGTCAAAGAAACTGGCGAAGCGCTCATGCGTGCCAAATCCAAGTGTAGTCCATACTATATAGCCAGTTTCCCGGATCCAGGATAGGGGGTTCCACGAAAATTTAATAAAAACAACCACAACCTCGGACGAAAGAGCCGAAGGCGATTGAAAATTCGTATGAAGACGTCATAAAATATATATCTGTTATGCAGTTCAGCGCATTTATGGCAAGAAAAGCTGGAGTAAATAGATACAGGACCCTCTCTGGATATATGTATATGTACAATTAATGCCATATGGTTCTTATGGTAGTTTTTCCCTTTGACTCCTTGACTCACATATTTACTTACTCTTCTTTGTGTGCTTGTATATACTTATAGTACACTTTCAAGCACGCACAACTTAATTAGACAGCCAAAAAAGCATTATCCTCGTCGAGGTTTGGAGCTGCATACATAACAAAGTCGGGTTACTGACTTCCCGGAATTTCGTGCCGATAAAAGGGAAAAGTTGCCAGCTAATTCAGACAAACAAATCAGCAAATCAAAAAGCTTCACTAAAACAGAGATTGCTTTGCCTTGAACTACAATTTGGCACTTTATTTCATTCTTTCAGGGCAATGAAAAAAAGCATATGCAGTAAATATGGTAAACTCTTAAAGGGTTCCAATTAGCCATCGATCCGGCACTCCACACCCCCACAGAAATCAAAGAGGCTTGCTGAGCAAAAAAAAAAAATATAAAAAAGGGGGAAAATCCTTCCCCTCCGAGCAGCTACTTAACAATGCACGCTCCTTATCGTCAATTAAGTTTAATTGCCCCAGCGAACCACTCGAAATATGCATACAAAGTGAACGGAGGAGGCATCATTGAAAACGCTGCCTGTTTTCCGCTTTTCCGCTGGCCAACATTAGCACAGTCCCGATGCCTAGGCCCCATTTAACAATCAATTTATTTCGCAATATTTTCGGTTTTGTGCTCCATCGATCCTTATCCTTCCCCACCATTGTATGCCTGCCCTGGACCAAAGCGGAAGGCAAGTTTTGAAAGTGCCATTTCCTTCTCTACTCACTGAATGAATATTCATTCAAATTTCGAGTGCGCTGAGGTAGGCATCGCCTGTCCGAAATCGAAGCCTAATTGGCTTGACCTCGTTGGCAGCGCAACTTAGTTGCAACTACAAAAATTGAACATAATAGTAGTGACTTTGCCTATTTATAACCAACAAATTCTGGTTACTGGGAGTCGAAGAAGAAAGGGATATAAAATATAAAATATAAATACAAATATTACAGCTTCTGTTCAGATGTTTATTGTCAAAGTTAGTTCTCTATATAGAAACTAAGCGAGACTAGGGATAAATACTGGGGAGTACAGGTTATACAAATAAAAGCTTCTCAAAATACATACATATTTATAAGACTACGAGTATTTGGTTATTATATAGTAAAATATATTAAAATTCAGCTGTTATATTTATATCTTTTTATAAAAAATATCCTGGACATTTACAAAATAAATACCTATTAACATAAAAGCTTTTTGAGATACATTTAAGTACGAAATTCAGCAGATCTGTTTTGTTTCACCACTAGAGTGGTTCTTGTTTTTGAAAAAGTAAACTGGATATGTGTACAAATAAATAAATTAAATACATTATAGTTAAAGACGTTTAAGAACGTATATAAAGAGTATCTAGTAAGGGTGAATCTACCACTTGCTGGCGCCCTTCTCCAGAAGGCTGTGGAAAATAGATCCCGGCAGCTGTTGGAGCACCCTCGGATTGCCATCCTCGACAATGCGCCCCTGGTCAAGCACAATTAACCGGTCATAATCCAGAATAGTTGTCAGGCGATGCTGTATATATTTATATAAATATTCATATATATAATTGCTGCTACCCAACCAGGATTAACTCACGGCTATGGTAATGATGGTGCGACCCTGGAAGGCCTGGTCCGCTGCCTTGAGAAGTGCATTCTCCGTGCTGCTGTCCAGGGCACTTGTTGCTTCGTCCAGGACGAGGCACACGGAGCCTCGTAGTATGGCACGTGCCAGGCAGAGTAACTGCCGGTGGCCAGCACTCAGGTTGACGCCCCCATCGCAGATTACAGTGTCTAAGGGATACAAATTACACTTTATTCCTAGCTTTTCAAGGTTTTCGATATAAAAAATAAGAATTAAATAACGTAAACTTAAAAATATATACAGAATACCTTGGCGTACATATTTGCAGGGCGATATATACAAAGGTAAGCCATTGTAAAATCAATAAATATATAAAACAAGGACACATTCATTGTATAACTTTAATAATGGATCAAAATTAAAATGAACCAACGAATAAAATGGATTCTATCACAGAATATTTAATAGGTATTCGGAATTCGTATTACATATGTAAGCAAAAGGCCTTTTGTTAATAAGTTTAAAGTTAATTTGTTTATATACAAAACCTTTTCAAATTTTTAAATCCCTTTTAATACCCGCTTGATGTTAATTTCAATTTAAGTTAAATGAAGTTAACAATTTGATTGACAGAGCTGATTAAAACTGATTGACATGAACATTAATTTTTAAATTGAATAAGAAATTGAGTAATCACTCAACTTCCACTGAATAAAATAGTAAGCTCCAGAAGTACACACAAATATAGTTTAGTATTCAATCAAAAGGATAACACCAAAAAAGCATCAACTTCCGCTGCAAACGTCGCAAAAACCATCGCCTTCTGCCATCGCAGCTCCTCAATAAAATGGAATAAAATACCATGACTTTTTCATAAGGCAAATGCTGATCCCAAGGACAGCAAAAGCCACTCGGATTGGCTGTGTTTATTCGAAACGTCAGCAGCAAATAGAAAAAAGGCCAAAATCACACTCACCCAGACCGAGCGGCAGGTGCACGTTGACGAACTCCTTCAGCTGGGCCAACTCAAGGCAGTTCCAAAGACGCAGGTCCTGGTAGTAACCGCGTGGATCAAGATTTTCACGTATGGTTGCATTGAACAAATGCACGTCCTGGGGAATTATCGACAATCTCGTTCGCAGCTCGTCTGGTCGGATGCGTTCGATGTCCACGTCATCGATGTAGATGTGGCCTTTGGTCGTTTGCAAAACCCCAAACAGGGCCAGGCCGAGGGATGATTTTCCACTGCCCGTTCGACCACAGATGCCAATCTGTAAACCGTATTCCATAGAGATTGAATAGTTATATTTTAAAGAGTTTTTCACATTGCACAAGCTGAATAGTCAAACTTTAATTAAACCCTGACATTATTTTAGGTATCGGACCAGGTGGAGTCATTTTTATATAATTAGTCCTCCACACATCATACATAAATGTTGTATATGCGCAGTTTTTTTCTATAATCAATCAAAATTCCTGTGTATACGTCAACTGAGAACAATTAAAACCTATTAAGCGCTTTAGCGGGGTTTAAGAGGGCCTGAACTGAACTACATTTTCGCTTTGTCCTGATTTTTTTATTTATTGTCATACCAATTTTTTCAATTTTATTGTTCAAGATAAATTGACTATCTCTCTCGTTGATTTTTTTTCCTCAATTCACAGTTTAATTTTAAGCCCCAATCAATAATGCTGGCATCTGCCATAAAATATTATGGCCACCGTTAAAGGCAAAGTGCACAATTAGTAACAGTCTGCTGAGTCGAAAATTTGTTGATGTGATTTGCTTATTTATTGTCTTTCAAATGAAACAAAATATATACATTCTTCCTACTTACCCTTTGTCCTGCGGGAATCTTTAATGTTAAGTCGCTGATGACATTTTGCTTTTGTCCTTCGTAACGCAGGCTCACATTATCGAAGCTGATGTCTCCCCTTTGCGGCCAAGAAATGGGGACACTTTGGTCTGAAAAATAAAAAAATTTGGGCTTAGGATAATGGTCACAAGGATATAGAAAAGGATGTAAGGGTTTCAAATATATTTAACATTTAACAGAGGAAAAGGTAGATATAAAAAGAACTTAGTTAAGAACTTAGCCATAATTCCTAATCAAGGATCTAGCCAACATATTTATGACTAATTTATTTAGTAAACAAACATTTACCTCCCACCGCAAGGATTAAATTAAACAATTCGAAAGCCCTTAATACCAGACCCCTACTAACTTAATTATGAATCCAAGAAACCTTTGAGTACGGATGCAATTACATCCGGTTGATGCAATGATGCACGATGATGGCCCTCAGGGGCTAGTGGCCAAAATACCGACTAACTTGCTCATACTTACAGCGCTCCAGCTTCCTGGCCTGGACGACCTTCTCGTCCTGCGGTGGCTGTTGCTTATCTTTAATCACCGACGACGTCTTTGTCGTTGCCAGCTCCACCTTGTCGCCAGCTGTCGCCGTGCGGAAGTGGAAGTTTAAGTGATTGCCGTCGCCGGTTGCATTGCCTGCATTTAATTTATCAGCGTTTGCTTCAGCTCCAACTTCGGCTCCTCCACCCGCCTCAGTACCATCCCCAGCACCAGCTGCCGGTCCATCTTCATCAACATCACCGGCAGCTGTCGTTGCGCCTGGGTAAACTTTGTCACCGGCTTTCGGCAGGGACGACCTATCGACTTCAACGCTCACATCTTCGTTGTCGTCGTTGGTCGTCGGTTCGGTGTCCGCATCCGCATCCTGTCCCTGGGCATAGTGGGCGATGCGTTCCACGGAGCCCGCATACATCTCCATATCAGCGAAAAGTTTTACAACCCAATTAAGGTAAATCGGCACCAACAACGTGTAGTTTATGGCCAGACCCACCAGCGACGGCGATGGTCTCAGCTCGGAGTCCGTTGGGCTTTTATTGACAGCATAAGTTTCGGATGCCGATGTCCCGCTGTCGGCAGATTGCCTGTACCGTCCATAGTGGCTGCAACTGACGCTCGCTGTGGCCAGGGCCGTTACGGTGGCCACAAAAACAATGCATCCACCCAAATAGTCCTGCGAGAGGGAAAGAAGATGAATACATTAAAGTGTGCGACGTGATTAAGAGGAGGAGAGAGAACCAAACTCAGTTGTCATGACAAGGTTAAGGTCGTGTTATGGCTGGCATTTCTTTGATTGGATTAGAGAGGATTGAAATGCATTAAGCACACATCCTTATGTGTGACTTTGGGCTATTTTCTGCTTACCTTAATCAATATTTAACTAATATAAATTGCTATAATGCACAATATTTACCAAGGATACACCCAGCCAGCGATGGCTTGTGTTCAGCAAAGCATAAGCAATAGTATTCGCCTCGAGAATTTTGAACAGGATCTCGGTGAAACGGGTTTGCTGATTATAAGCTCGTATCGTGGTCACTCCCTGAATAGTCTCCGAAAGATGCGATATAACCGGGGAATTGGTGGCATTTTCAATGCGCTGAAGTTCCCTGCAAAGAATTAGTCAAATAACAATCACTAAATAGTACATAAACCTAAGATTAATCTGACTTACCTGGCTGAGCACCTGTAGAACTTTTGGATAACATAGTAAGCCCCACAGATGGGCAGTGTGAGGACCAGAAACCAGGGTGTGATGGTAACATTTATCAGGATGGCCGACAGGCAGAGCAAAGTGAATTGCAGCAATCGTTGGCCAGTGGCCGCAATTTTCTGTTAACACAAGAGCGCATAGTTATGGGTTATTTAAGATATATAACTTCGATTCAGATCACATAGGTCATGGCTTGTCATGGAATACAAAATGTAGAACAAACGTGCTTATCGCCTAGCCATCTTAATCAAAGGGCCAACAGCAACTTGCGCTCCGTGCCCGCATATTTCATGCCAATGCAAAAATATAAAAAAAAAAATATGAACAAGAGCTGATGATGGCTAAAACCGAACGAACGATGACAATGGATAACAGAAATAACAAATCTCACCTTATCAATGACGGCCATATCGTTGCTGAAACGATTCACAATACGTCCGAGCGGCGTCACTTGGAAAAAATGCAACGTTTTATGCAAAATCGTTTGCAGCAGCTTATCGTGCAAATTACGACGGGCATTACAGCCGGCCCATTGTCCGGCCGGTGTTGATACCAGGGCCATTATAATGCAAACACACGAAATTGCAGCATACATGCGAAAATAGTACGTGACTTCGTGGCCCTCCTCTGGGCCATCCTGTGTGACACTCGCCTCCTGGCCCTTCACGTGGGCATCGCTCCAGTGCTGCAGCCAAACGTCCGTGTAGACCCGCAAACATTGCCAAATTAGTGCGGTGATAAAAAAGACAGTGATTATGGGCAGGCCGGCGGCTTGTATGTACATTAGATATATGTCGTCCGATATTTTGCCATATTTGCGTTCGGTATCAATCGCCGTCGTGGTGGATTCATTGCCGGCATTGGCCGAAGAAGCCGCCGCCAGCACGTGTCCTTCGGCAGGAGCCAACGATGTCACGTTCGCCTCCGATTCTACGGCTCCTGCTTCTGCTGATTCGCCATTGTCAGCGCAATTTATTGTGGTGCCCTTCGAGTCAATATTTACACCTGGTTTTATTTTTGTGGGGTAAATGGAAACAGAGAGTGAGATTTGAGACTTACGGGGTCTTTGAATGGAATAGTTTTGTAGTTATTTTCATATTTTAAACATAAAATAAGTAGGAAAACTACAATCGAGGGTGCTCGATTTATTTCTGGCAAAATGCATCAAAACCTTGCCAAAGACAAGCTCAGGTTTCGGTGTACAGGTGTTTCTGGTTTTCTTAACTCTACAAATAACATCTCTATTTCATTGAATATATTATTATAAATAACTCTTTAAAGCTCTTTATTTTTAATCGAATTATAATTTGAACAAAGAATTCAAATGAGTTGTTACCACAAATGAAGAAATATATTTTTGACGTTTTAATTGAATGCTTCAAACTTTAATTGATTGATAAAATAAAACCAAACGAAACTGTAGTTCCTCATTTAAAAACCCAATTGATTTCGGTTTAATTCTGATTGACAGAGGTTGCACGGAGGAAAACATCCTTCAGATAACTTGTTGTCAAAGCCACATGATCCCACATCAATTATAAATACCATCCGTACCGTTTAATTTCGGGAGCTGGCACAGTCGAAACTAATTGAAAGAAAAGTTTACATCCTTGCTGCAGATTTGCGTGGCGAATGGAGGGAAGGATGACATGGGACTCCATTGAATGGAGTGACACTTGCAGCACTGATTAAATCGAAAGTTTTTGCTGCGAACCCGCTGACTTATCAGCCAAATATTGGTAGATCAATGCATCAAGTTAAGCCAAAGTTTCCCTCCTGCAAGTTTGCGAGCCCTGGAACGCTGTCTCCTTTGACTTGACTTGCCGCCTTTGCCGCCGTTGCCGCCTGGGAACTCAAAACTTTTAAAATCAAAGTTGATTTAAGTTTTAAGCTACACACGCATGCAGCCAGGAGTGAAACTATGACGAGGAGGAGGAGCAGGAGTAGGTTTCCTCCAGTGTATTGCCAGACAGACAGGCGGAGGAGGATAATAAGCCAATATATTCTACGCATCGTGTTCGCAGTTTTCACGCCCAAGCTAATCAATATTCATTATCATCGATTGCTCTTGGCTTGCAAGCGTTATCCACTCTTTATTATACTTTTGAAAATTAAGAAAAACAATTTCTTGTCCTAGGCGATTATTGATTTCATAAGATTATACTTAACTTTGTAAGTAATGATTATGAGTGCTTTGTCACTGAAGTTTATCTAGAAGAAAATACGAAATCAACTTACTCTTTTTGGGTTTTTCCTCTTGCACTTCAGCAAGTTTGGAGTTTTGTAAAGAAATTGGCTGAGGAAGAAGTTCGGTAGACGGAAAATGCAAAATGGGCGGCGATTCCTCAGAAATGCTCCTGGAAATTTAAGGGAAATTTATTAAACTATTATTATACTTAATTCTCATTATTATCACACTCACAGAATGGAATTGGTGGCACTAAGCGAATGATGATGATTCTTTGGCTTATTGGACCGCCGCATGGACATGCGTCGCAGGAACTGCTGGAAGCTGCCCCGAACATGATCCTCTCCGTTCGCATTAGTCCTCGTTCCCACCTCCGTATCCTGTGAGTCCGCGTCCGCTTTGGCCACCTCTATGGCCGGTGGTGATGATGCATTCCGCGACAAGGGCTGATGCTGGACATGCTGCGGCGGTTGCCAGGATTGGACGCGGGGCTCTGATGGCACAATTGCCACATCGCTGCCATCCATACTGCTCTCCGCATAGCTGCTGCAACTGGTGGCCAAGGCGCTACGATTGAGGACATCTCCGCTGGTGGAACTCGAGCCCGAAGTGGCTGTCAGTGTGCTAAGACCGCTGAGACGATGCCACGAGTTGGTCGTCCTGCTGCCACGACGAGTCATGGTGTGCCGGCGACGAGGTCGCATGATGACATCGTCGACCTGGCACTCGTCGATCGGCAGCGGGGCATCGAACATCAGATGTCGCGAGCCATAAATGCTGGAACGCTTGCGTTGCAGACCGCTGTAGCCACCACATGATCCCAGGGAATAGGACTATCAGGAAAGGCGAATAAATAACCAAGAAGGCTTTAAGAAATATATCAACAACTACCACAGGTACTCGGTCATCCTCTTCATCCTCCTCGACCACGTGGGATGATATATTAGTCACCGATATGCAACCACTGCCATCGATTGCTTCCGCATTGCCACCGCCTCCTGGATCCATGGTCACCGAGATGGAACGTTGTAGTCCCAATTTGCTCACGTTCCTCAGTAGTTTCCAGCGCTCGCAGGCAGTTCGGTCCGTTGGACTGTATAAAATATGGAAATAGTATAATTAATAATTATAATTAATTATTCATTAATCAAATATTTACTTCAGGTTGACGTTATCTTTCTTGGCCTTGGCCAAGGCTATTATGGAGTTCCATTTGTCCGTGATTCGAGGATGCTTTTGTTCAATTTCAGAGTAACTGCCACAAGCTTCCACTCGTCCTTCTTTCATAACAATTAACTAGTAAAACATATAAGATTAGTTTATTAAAAAAAAATGTATAGTTTTGCAGCATGATTTAAAGTTAAGTTAATTGTTATTTTTTAACTTAAATACTTACATACTCAGCCTCTTTGATGCGATGTAATTGTTGGGTTACAAGAATAAAAGTACGATTCGATTTTTGAAGCATTTGACGCACACAGTGCTGAAATATATGGTCCCCGACTTCGTTATCAAGGGAAGCCAGAGGATCGTCCTATAAAGAAATAATTAATATGATAATTAAATGATTAAAATATAATTATTGCGTTTTATTTAATATATAATATATAAAATAAAAATAATTTAGTTGCAGAAATCTCAGTGAATATGCTTTAATTTCAATTCCCAATGTAGACAATTTTACAATACATTTTTAAACGAACTATTTTCTCTAATCAATCGGGTGCAACATATTGGCTAGATCTACCCAAGTCTTGAAGTCTTCAGGATCGACACCTGCAGACACGGCCTCCTGCTTCAGAGTGGTTCCATTTTTATGCGCTGCCATGGCGATTCTAGCGGATCGCTCATAGCCAATGTGGGGGCTCAGGGCCGCGACTAGCATCAAGGAGTTCTTTGTGAATTGGGTAATATTTTTCTTATTAGGCTCGATGCCCTCCAAGCAATTGGCCGAAAAAGATCTCATACCGTCGCCCAGCAGGGTAATGGATCTCAGGACGTTTGCAGCGATCATTGGCATGAAGGCATTGAGCTCAAAGTGCCCACTACAGCCGCCGGTCGAGACCGCCACTTGATTGCCCATCACCTGGGCACAGATCATGGTCATGGCCTCGCACTGGCTTGCATTAAAGCTGCCGTTCATAATCGAACTGACCGGGTCGTCGTCCGGCAGACAGAGCTCGCCCAGTCCGCTGCGGGGTCCCGATCCCAGCAAGCGAATATCATTGGCAATCTTCATCAGACTCGCCGCTATGGTGTTGAGCTCTCCGTGCAACTCGACCAGAACGTCGCAGGTGGACAGGGACTCGAATAAGTTTGGAGACATCACGAAGGGCAGACAGGATATTTCGGCGATCCGCTTGTTGCATAGTTCCGCAAATCCCAGCTTTGTGTCTAGACCCGTGCCCACTTCATGACCACCCATGGGTAGCTGATAAAGTCGACCCAAGGCCGTGTCTAGCCGGTCTCTGCCGTTCGAAAGCTGTTGGTGATAGCCACTGAACTCCTGGCCGAGGGTCAGCGGCACAGCGTCCATCAGATGGGTACGTCCAATCTTGATAATGTTCTCCCATTCGCCAACCTTCTTGCTCAGGGTAGTGATGAAGATCCTTAGGGCCGGATACATGTTCTCATGAAGCTCAGTGGCCACAGCAATGCGGACAGCTGTGGAGAAGACGTCATTGGGGCTTTGCGAGAGATTGACGTGCTCATTTGGATCCACTGGCCCCTTGGTGCCCATCTGGCAGCGAAGGATCTCGATGGCGCGATTGCAAACCACCTCGTTCATATTCCTATTGGTGTGCTCTCCGGATCCCGCCTGCCAAATGACCAGGGGAAAGTGCTCGTCGTCGTACAGCTTGCCGGATATGACATCGTCGCAGGCCTTGCAGATGGCCTCGCTCAGACGCTCCTCCAAACCATTTATCTTGTTTGTCTCCGCAGCCGCCTTCTTCACCACACCCATGGCCCTAATAATGGGTCGCTGGGAGCAATCAGGCTTAAGGTATATTGCTAGATATATTTTTAATAATTTTTATACTGGCATGCGCTCCTCCACTCCGCCAATGGGAAAGTTCATCAGCGATCGCATGGTCCGCGGTCCGTACATCCGATCCAGGGGAATGTGCATCGGACCCATCGAATCGGACTCCACACGTGTATCTGGCACTATCAAACGCGCCAGCTTGTACATCAGGCTAAAGATCTCCTTTTGGTCGAAAGACATTTTGGAAGCAATTCAAAATATATAGATACAACAAGGTCGAGGGGAAATGCTAAGGAAGATATACCCGAAACTTTTAGGTCAAAGGTGACTAGAATTAGGAGAGTTTATAACGAAAAAAAAATTATCAAATATAAAGAATATATATCTTAATGAATTTACTTCTTTTTTACTTCTTCTTTACTTCCAGTATCGATTTCTTCACTCTATCTTCAACTTACCATTATGACAACATTAGCCGATGAATATATTGCCCGGGCTATAGCAATTCGCTGCCTTTGGCCACCGGAAATATTAATGCCACGCTCTCCAATAATAGTGAGATCGCCTCTGGGCATAAGTTCAATATCCGGCTTCAGGGCACAGGCTTCTATCACAAAGTCATATCGTTTGGGTCGAAAGGACTCGCCGAAAAGTATATTCTCCCGAATGGTGTCATTCAATAGCCATGGTTGCTGAGACACATAGGAAATGGTGCAGGTTCTGTAAAGAATAAACGTTAAAAAGTTAAAGAAAAATATTGAAATACAGATTCATTTGATTAACTTTCTTCTTTGTTTGGTTATTACACATGTTCTTTCACATTGACTGCACTTAAAGTACAGAAGGCATTCCTATTTAATATGTAAGTATATGCCAGACAGTACGTATGGAAGAAACATAAATTTGCAAGCCAAAAATGGAAAAATAGAAAGAGTAGGGAAGGCCCCGCAGATACCACAGCGAAAAAAACGTACTCGAACTAACATAGACATTTATTACAGTAATTGAAATTATTGCACATTTGCCGTTTGCCAAGGCAAGGATACTGAGTCGGAGACGGAGACGGAGATGGAAATGGAGCAGTGGCCTGCTTCCTCCCCAAGGAACAAGCAATAGAAGCAAAGGCCACAGGATCGAAGTGCACACCCGTCTTCGTTTCCGCTCCGCGATTTCCACTTGTTAAATGCATTTGTATATGGGGAGGAGACTCCTCCTCCTCCTCCTTCTCCACCAGCCACGATGCCATTTTTATTTTATGTGCAATAAAATTAACAACGTACACACAGGCGTTTTGTGATAAATTACTGAATCACGTGGCGTGCATTGAAACGGCTGTTAAAATATGTTGAATGACTGCGGAATTCGATTGCTGCAACAATGAAAGTTGAAACTATTGCACCTGCTAGTCCGGGACTTTCCTTGATATTCCTGAAAATGGGTTTGCCAGAATGCTCTTTAATTTAATCCAAATTTCATGACTAAAAGTCTGTGATATAAATAATTATATAACCGCTAATATGTAAACACAATTTAAAATCAATAATTACAATTAAAGCGACCTGCCATTGGCCAAGCTAATTTAATTATGTTATTTAATACGAGTATTTAAAATACGAGTAAAACCCCGAATTGGCGATCCAAAAGTAGTGCTAGTTTCCAAATAAGCTATATATTCTGCGGCTTGGGTAATCTGCATACGAAAATAGGTGAAAATTATGCAATTAAATGTGATAAATGGGCAAACAAAGTTATCCTATACTACTAGGGGAACTGGGTTACTGGGGGGAGCGGAGCTAGTGGATCTGCTGTTGGCAAATCTGAAAATAAGCACATAAATAGCTGGGTAAATTTACATGAGCAGCATGTTGAGCTGGGTGTGGTGGGCTGTGTGTTGACAGACAAGGAAACGTGCTTAATCTTGGCCACAAGGACATTGTCTAAGGTATTCTCACTCACACCATAACAGCTTAAAATAGAAGTTTTTTTTATGCTCAAAATGGTAAGCAAGTTTGCCTAAAACAACAACAGCAAGCTGTTGCTATCGATTTTAGTATTTAATTCCATTTCGAATTTTTTGTTATAAATAATATTGTAAGAAACAACTTGTTTTTTATGAAATATAATGCAATATATATGGAATTCATTAAATATAAGGTGATACAGAAATTCCTAATATGTTCAAAACTCTCCTAAAAGTGTCTAAAAGTAAGCAATGATATTTGCTAGCTACCAAAGCTATGTTTTTCTATTTACTATATAACAATTGGTTGCATATTTGGCAACATCTTATTAAGAGATTTTAAAGCTTTACATAATAAATTATTCTCTGCAGCATTGTGATCATAATTAAATCATTTTCCCCCGATTTATACTTACTTGTGCCAAAACATATTGCCAACCAGCAGCGGCATTTCCATGAGCAGAGCCGATAAAAGAGATGTCTTCCCGCTGCCATTTTTTCCCACAACGATGGTCATCTTGCCCTTGGGTACAATGATTCCAGGAACATGCAATTGCACCAACGGCATCTGACTCTGCGGCTTCCAGGTGAAGAGTCCGTCGTTGATCGACACAGCAATGTCATCGGGCATTTTCAGGAGGAGGGAATCCCGACGCCAGCTATCCGTATTCCTGGCACGCACCACCGAGAATTCCACGGGCTTCTCCATTCCGCCACTGGGGCCGCGCATTTTCGGAGGCCGGATGGCCACATAGGGGGTATTCCGCAGGAGTTCACGGCGTTGTTGCACAAGCTTGTTGTGACCCAGCTCCAGGACAAAGGACGAAGCGCCACCAGCCTCGTCCTCGTTGCTCTGCAGCAGGGGAGTGGACGTAGTCGCCAGTGGCTGCTCCACAGCGGTTTCGGGAACTGCAATTTGTTGCGCCAGCCGCTTCTCATTCAGTTTGTTCTCCGCCTGCGCTGTACGCATTGTCAGGTTCGACTTCTCCTGGGTCTCGTACATATCCAAGGAGGCGTCGCTTTTGCTCAGTATTCTGGCCATATTTCGTATACCCTCGAATTGCTTGTGGATCTCACTGGACTTTAGGAAACGCTCCAGACGGCGAGTGGATACCCTGGCTGCTATGATGATGGGCACCGTGATGGGAAAGATCAGGAGGGGCACTGTGAGCTGCTGGAACAGGGCCAAGGATGAGAAGAGCCGGCTGGCATTCAGATCAAAGTCCTGGTCCCGCTGTAGCCACACATAGACGCCCAGAGTCACGAATGTAATTAGCACCGTGGCGATATGGGTAAGGACAGCTGTTTCGACGAGTTAAGACGGAGGATATTAAATATTTCTAATAAGTGAGTTATATTCCGTGGAAACACTCACCCATTAGCGTCCAAAAAGTAGCATCCTTGTTGAGATATTTGAGCTCCTTCTGCCTTGCCACTTGAATCTTCTTGAGAAAAACCTCATCCCATGCGTTTAGCTTTATGACTTTGATGCCAACCAGAGTGTCGTGTATTTTCTTTAGGCGTTCATCTGTGTATTTCTTTAAAACAATAATATAAACAAAAAATGAATTTAAAATACAATAAACAATTGTAGCTTGCATAAATCTAGCTAAGTCAGCCGACTGTTAACAACAAGTTATATAATTTATAATATATAATATATATAATAATAGTGTACATACTGCGACAATCTCTGCGTTCTTTGACATGCCATTTCCAATGACAAATTGCAGAGGCGTCATTATTAGAATGCAGACAATGGAGCCAATTACCGCACTTATTCCCAAGTTCAGATACAATAAATATATGACCACAAATATCTGCAAAAAGAGGAATATTTTAAGAAGATTTCCCTGACTTTATAATTAATAAATAATAAGGGATTTCTTAGTGAGTGTTATGTAATTAATAAATAGAAATGCCAAGTAAACATCCAGCTTAAATGGTAAACGAAATCAAGTAAAACGTATTCAAACATTTATAGCAAACATATATATGAAAGTAAATAGGCAATGACACAATAAATAAGCCAAATGTTATACCAAATTAAATTTACAGCCTGACGATTATAAAACATATTAAAAACATTTATACTCCGCTCTCCAAGACGAGAATTTGTCAAGCGGCCAATGCTATAATTTAGGTTGATGTTAGCGAACATCAAGGGAGCACAAAATGGCACACAAGTTGCTCATAAATTGTTAAAAACGATTAGCCTATGCCAAATCTCAGTACGAACTTTAAAGGGAATGGCCCAGGCATAGTGGATGATCAAGAAGAATTGCATTATGTTCAAAGTGTCCTCGGTCATATGGTTGGTAATGCTGCCAATGTCATTGATGCCATTGGAATCTGTCGGATAATAAAAAATAAATGCATATTATAAGTGTTTTTTGGGAATATTTACTTATTAAGATATTGCCTTTAATATAAGGAACATCTTAATATTTTATTAATAATTTTATCTTTTTTTATATCCCCAAAAATATCACTTACCCTCGTAACTTTCCACTTGCTCTACTGGCCCCTTGGAATCATCAGTTTTAGGTTTCTCATCCGAATCGTTGGCATCAACGCCGCCCCCGCCCCAATTAAGGAGCAAACTTTTTCTATAAATCAGACCCTGCAGGGACGATTTAATCCTGAGTCCCGTCATGTTGAGGATGTGCGTAGAGCCCTGGGACAATGCGCCCTGCGTCAATGCGGCCAGTAGGACAATCCAAGCGATGCACCAGCCATTCGCCAACAGATCCGACCAGGTGCTGCAGTAAACCCTTACCTGGCCGATGTTCGTGCCAAAGACCTCGTCGAATTCTGTGCTCACACTGGAGGTGGACAACAGGCCGGACTCGGACTCGGACTCGGACTGGGGCATGGCGGTGACATCGGCATAAAGTTGTTCTATATACTGCACTATTTTCTGTATGGCCAGCGGTCCAATCAATGCAAATAAATCAGCGGCAAGCTTCAAAATGCCGCCCAATGCAAACATGCGCCAACTGTTCTTGATGTAGCAATACCACAAGGATGGCGACGAGTTCGATTTTTTCTATGGATTAAACTTGGAAAATTATACGAGTGCGCGCACAATGTATTCAATATGTATGTATTGATATTTGCTCACCATCTCCTCTGTGTAAACATATAGAAAGTGGTCGTAATGCGACCTGGCACTGTCCTCCAATTTCATTTGCCCCAAATCCTCGAGCTCCAGCGGCTCATTGTAGCCCAGCCACAGCAGGGGAGTCAGCCACCAGAAACAGGACTTTGAATAAAATGTAGCTAGCGAGTGCTTGTAGCCGATTTTTCCATGGTCGTCCAAATAGTCGTCGTGATAACACTGCCGGAGAATGGTAAGGTGATTTTAAGTTAGGTTTTCTTTGTTTACCAAGTAAGAAAGAATATGAAAATGATTTTAAAAAAGGAAAAGCAAAAAAAAATGTGTGTTGAAGCCGGGATTCAAGCCCGTCTTGGGTTACCGACGTACCTTTGCAACTACTACGAGTATGAGTGCGAGCGAAATAGATAAAAGGTTACAAATTTATTATAAAATAACTCACATGTTTAACGTTTGTACTTAAAATTTAGTAATTTTAGCTTAAAAAAAACCTTACTTTTGACGAGTTTTGTGTCCTTATACGTACATTATGTCTATTCTTTACTTTACTACATATGTTTAAAGTCAAATTCATCTCTCGGAGAGTCATAATATTTATGATTTAAGAACTGCATAGCTGAGCCTCCTTTTCTACTCTTGTTATTTCCGTAGTCCTCGTCCTGTTGCCTAGCTGGCATAAAGAAATAAATAAAATGTTCGCCAAGTATACAAAGGATTAAGCTTAAAATCTGCGCTTAACCTCAATTAACATTTAAACATGCAAATCGCATTGCGCTGTTAGCGCTTCCTCTCTCGTTTTGTCAACTTGTACTTATTTGGTTGTGGAATTAAAAACCAGCTTTTGTCATTCCCATAATCGTAGGCAGTTGGCTTGGTCTAAGTTAATCCTTACTACTTCTGTACTTAATGTTTATTTAATTTGAAAAATATCTTTGCTTACCTCCTTGTAAATAGTAAAACCGTCCAGCAAAGCCAAGGCCATCATGCACATGGCTGACGCACCCACCAGGCACGTCTGCAGCTCGAAGACATCCTCGTAGTACACCAACTCGGACAGTTCGTTGGTGCGCAGGGCACAGAGCACTACCTCCACGGCAGTACTTGCATACAGAAATACTGAAAAAGGGGAAGCCCATGAGACAGGTCTCGGGATGGATCTGCCAAACAACACTCACCTGTCACCTTCTTGCGCTCCACCATGCGATGATACAGCATTAGCGTAAGTGTCAGCAGGGTAGCGATGGCCGCATTCCACACTTCTCCCGGACCAATAACGATCAGGAAATTCCGTTCCCTTGGGCTAAACTCGAAGAGCTGGTTCAGCTGACGAACGCTGCGATGGGGCAGAAGGGTCCTTGCCAATTCCAGACTATTTGCAGCAAGCAGGAGCAGGGAAACACTGGCACGTACATTGTGGAACATTAACAGTGTTTTATGGCACCTGCAGTGAAAGATTAATAATGAATATGCATATGATTTAATAATAATCTCATTTTTAATATAGTTTTTGTTATTTTTGAAAGTGAATCTGATTGTTGTTATATTTATAGAACTTTTACCACCACGCTGGCTTAAGGTAGAAAGCTGCTCAAGAATACAGATGATTCCTTTAATGCATTGTTAATTATAACTCAAATGTATTTTTTGCAGACTAAATTGGATTCCCCAACAGGATTCATTTGTTCTTTGTATATGATGAATGATATCTTCCTAAGATACGTTTTATCATCAGCTAAACAAACAGTGTGTTCTTCTTGAAAATTGTAGAAACTCGAAACTAAAAAGTCAAAGTAAAAACCATGTCATAAAATGAACATAATAAAGCATATGTAGAAATCATGCTCTTGGCAGCCAGGCGTACATATGTATGTACATCCCCCAATGCTTCTATAATTAACTGTAATTAATAATGATATTGATTTCGAATATCTGGCCTATTCATATTTATTCATATTGAAATGCACACCCTCAGCACAAAGTGAGATGTAGATGCAATTGAGATTTCACTCATTGAGAACACTTGGGCACGCGTCGCGTTATTCCACGAATCAGAACTGCATTCTGAATTTTTTTTATACTTAAATTCATTTCGCTGTGTGGGTTGCATTTACAAATAATTCTCAATAGTGAATGCACTTGAGTTCCGGATATCAATTATTGGTTTTAAAGTGGATTTTTGAAATGTTATAAGAGAAGGTCAGATTATATTTTGTAATTATAGCGTATAAGAACGAAAAGGTATGTTATTGGAAGATAAACTGGAATTTGAATATTTTTAGCTATGCTTTATACCTTCTATGTGAAGAGTTTATTTGTTAAATAAATGTACTATTAAAAAAAAAGAATCAAAGGCTTAGTATCTTACACTTGTTCTTGGTGTTGAAGGATTCCAATAACCAACTTATATACTTTATTTTATTAATATAATACGCCCTAAAGTCGCTGTGTTCATATTATTATTATTATATTATAAATTAAGTATTAAATAGTTTATTTAAGGTAATTCCTTTAGTAATCTTAAAACGAAAAATTCAATTTGAAAACCACGAAGATCTTTAGAAAATAAATCGCTCTATAAATTCAAAAACATAAATCAACTTCTCCAGCTCCCTGGTCATCTCTCTCCAGAATTTGTATAATCAACAAAACGCATGTGCTAAATTTAAACAAATGTGCTCATTTGCCCACAAATACATTTGAGAACAAAATGTATTTAATTTGGTTTGTTGTGGTGAATTGAGTAAAGGAGTGATCTATGGTGATCTGAGGAAGACACTGCCCAAGGAGCTCGCACATTACAACTGACCTTGTTTTAGCACATGTTTTTACACAATTTAAAAGAGCGAAAATAGCGCACAATAGAGAGTGCTAACTCATTGTAAACAATACAAAAAACACACATGTGTATTCGGCGGGGATGCACAACAAATAAAACAAATCGGAAAATTCACTTTAAATTTAGCTTAAAAAAATGTGTCAATACAGCTTTTTGTATCGCGCTGAGATCACTTCTTCTGAAAACTGCTTCGAAAACACTTGCCTTTGATAACGACTTATTACAATGGAAATGCTGTCCCCATAATAAAACTCACTTTTTATATCTTTGCCAAACAAATAGCCATCCACAAAGTAGCAGAATAATGCTCAGCCACGTAAAAACACGCTTCACACGGTCAATGCCACAAACATCTGTATTTAAGTTATCGTAAATAGAGCGTACATGACCGTTTAAATGATCACAGTGTATTATATTGAACAACTGCTTCATAATGGCCAATAAAACGGAATCATATAGCTTGGCCCCGTAGGAATTTAATGATGTTTTCTACAGTTTACGCTGGCGCCGGATCTTTGACTCTCCTCCCTCAGCAACGTTTTCACTTTTCCGATTTCATTCCAAAAATCTGTATTTTCTTTCCGTTGCGCATTTTCTCTTTTACGTTTCCTTTATATACATATTTGGCCACAATTAAATACGATTCTTGAGACATTCACTTTTCAACTTTTTCGCTTTTAACAACAACAGGTTGAGTAAAATTCAAGAGAAAATTCTCAATATAAACAAACTATTTCGCAATCGGGAATATGCACTGCGATTAGTGCTGCGGCTGCTGGCGCAATATGTGTTATGTGAGTTGTATCCACAAAAAGAATTAAATTCGTTTCCAACTGAGAGGTCGTCGTCGCGTCCACAATTATTATTCTTTAAAGTAATTTTTTGTTCGGTTTTTTTTTTATAAACAAAATAGCAGCGAGAAGAGAGATATGAAATTGTTTGTGTGGCGCACGTTTTCCGCGATTAAGAAATCTTCTACAGAAGAAAAGGCCGACCAACCGCGTCCGAGCATGGCAGAGCACTAAGCGAACTCTTCGCTTACGGTGGAAAAATCACGAAGACGCCCGCAGCCACCCGAACTAGATCAGATATACATATGTATATACAAACATATGTATATTGCACTGATCATCGGGCCGGATCGTACACGTGCGGGATTGGGGGCCAGCTATTCCCCACAGTGAGTTATCATAGGACTTCGGGAGAGGTTTGAATGGGTTTGGAGTCTGTTTCCAGTGGGTTTTGGGATTGAGTGGGTTTCGGATGTGTTTTGGGTGTCTTTCTGGTGTGTTTCTTATATGTTTTCGTTTTGTTTTTGATTGTTTTCTTGTTAAATATCCAAACTCCATCACTTGCTGACTTATTCGTTCCCTCTAGACCTACTCGGAACCAATAATTTGACATTTATTTTCTACAGAAACTTATGATTCCGTTTTGCGCATAGAGACAACCATCTGTTACGATATTCCCTTCAAAACAATTCATATCTGCAAATTACGAATTTTGAATGGCATATTAGTTAAGGAGAAATTAGAGTCAAAGTCCGAAAAGTAAAATTTTAAATATTGCATCTTTTGCTCTCTTAATTTTAATTGCGGACGACACCTCATCGGAAGATATTCAACAAACAAGACTTGAACGGAATTTTCCAATTAAAAACAATTCTTCCTTTAATCTATATTTTAGAGTGCAAATACAAATACTTTAAGTAGTGTCGTTTTGGGACAAAGCCTCAAAATATCCAGCCTTGAAACTAAAGACTTCTATCAACATTTCGCATTCGTCTGTAGCTTCCTTACTTCTTTTAAATCAATTTTTTCCAACACTGAATGTATCTCTTACTCAAATCTCCTTTAAATGAAATATGTACATTTTCCTACTAAAGTTATTAGACCATAAGCTTAATCCTATTATCTATAACTATCGAACTTGTCAGATTGTTTAGTTGCATTAACTTTTTAGATCTCTAGTCGGTCGGATTTATAGTTTGCGAGATAGAAACATCGGCCACAATCAACATAAAATAAAATATTGAGTTTAGTTTTCTTTAATTAGCTTTAAAATGTATTTTCTTGGATCACAATTCATATTGCTGTCTTAGAAGTTATGCCAAATGATAAAAGCAGCTAGCACTCCTCAAAAGGCCACTTAGGTTATTTGTATTTCTTAACCAGCTAGTGAAATACCTGAAAATGTTTAGCACATAACAAACGTACACATAAATAATCATTAAATTGGTTTAGTTTACAAAATGTTTGACATACATACATATACCTGTAAAAGTGTGCGCACTAAAGACTGCTTTTTTCAGAAATTGTTTCGGTAATATACATACATATAAAAAGGTTTTAAGGCAAAATTTGTAAGTCACGTTCTGATTGCATACAGCGCCCAATTTAAATTGTATTTTGTATATATTTATATTTAGTTGTAAATAAATGTGTATTTTATAGCCATCGAAAAGCAGCGATGATGAAATGTATTCAAAATGTCTTTTTTTGTCAGGATGTTTGGTACAAAAATCAGTTGCTCTGCCAGTAGGTTACATTACATTTCTTTTGTGTAAATTTTTAAAAAGTTATACGAGCTCTGACTTGTTATTTGTCCCTTTTGGTTATTTTAGGTATACATAAGGCTCACTCGTAGTACGATTAATCTGTTGCGAGATCAATGAATATATTTTATATATATATAAATATATCTTTAATGCAGGCGCTCTTATGTGCGAGTTTGGTGCTTGTGTGGTACAATGGATATAAAAACACTAAGTTTAAACTAAAATATCCAACCATTTATAACATTTTAATTCAAAAGTCCTGCTCATGCAACTAAGAACTTTGATTTTCTAACATAACTTTACATTATATAATCTGCTCCGCTCCCATTTAAAGCTATTTTGTTGTGCAAAACATGTCAATAAGATGATAACATTTGAAGTCTGCTTGGTCCAAGGTTCCTATATACAGTCGTTGGGCAGCAAACCTATGTGAGTTTCTTTGCCCATTTCATGTCGTCGTCGCGGGGCTTTAGCCCCGTACAATGCTCGATGATATGCTCGAATGTTGACCAAAATCTGTCAAAAATATTGCAAATTTCTATAAAAGTCTGAGATTTTTTAATGAAGCAAACATACCACATAGACAAGACTTGCTTATTCATTAGTTTTGGGTATGTTTGCTTGTAATTCGAAAGGTGACAAACCTAATGCGTTCCAGTGGCCAGTTAAGCCATCCGGTAGTGATACAAAAATACGTCTCATGCGGCGCCACATGATGGATGCGGTGATGTTTGCGTGGTAGGATGATGTGACAGCTCTGCAGTAACAGCACCCACCTCGGTAGGCCCCAGTAAGTGTGCGACCATTTGTGGATCTAAAGAAATAAGTTTGTTGATTCACATTGATTCAGTAGAAGCAGATATCGCCTCACCTGATTGGTCATCACCACAAATATGGAGCATAGGAACACATAGGCTATCCATCCGAAATGCTGTTGTATCTCAGTTGGCGACCTAATATAGAAATAGTGCGCCAAATATCCAAGGATTGGTATGCCAACCATAAAGTTGTCCCCATTCGTTTCAATAAAATCGTGACGCGTTATCGACGTGGGATCCAGATGATGCTCTCGGAATGGTCGCAGAAAATTCTAAATAAATCAAATTAATAAGTTTATTTAATAGATTTTATTTGCTTACCTTTCCAATCAGGGGTAATTCAACCGATCCCCACGTATCGGCCGCCCAGTGAACCATTCCGGAGGCAAAGTCAGCTGTTATTATCCCACATAAGGCTGATATAAACGCCACACTGATTCGCTCCAACCTCATATGCCTCACAATCAATACCAAGTTTATAATCATTAGCCCGATACAGGTGTAAACGCAAATGAGTTCCTGGGCACGTTTTCCTGTTGAAATAAAATGTTTAATTTAAGATACTCCTTCGGCATTAACGAAAATCAATAGTGTTTTATAAAGTGGCCCACGAACTATTCGTTTGCATAAAAAAAGAGGCAAGAAAGCAACAGTCGAGTGTGCTCGACTGTGAGATACCCCGTACCCATTAAAAGTTTGTTTAATTATGTCCAAACTATGATAGGGCGGAAAGAAGAAGAAAGTCCTGACAAATGAAACAAATATTGCTAGAAATATGTTGGGTAACACCAAAATAGAAGCAATTGTCGCTAGTAACATGCTGAGCAACTTCAATTGGTGCTGCCAACACAAATCGCGACGTTGCAGAAGCTTAGCATATACAGAAACCTAACTGTTTGTAGGTACGAATATTGTCCCCAAATTTGGTAGCTCTAGTTCTTATAGACTCTGTGATCTGTTGTTTCTTGGCTAAATCTACTCGCCCAGTGATTTTTATATATTACAACAACTAGACATTTATAGGTGCTGAAGTATTTTACTAATAACTTGCCAAACTTTTGGTACTCAGTGTTTGAAGTCATCTTTGCTGCTGTTATACATTTCGCTTTTTGCGACGATCTGTTTTAGCAGGGTTAAGCACCACAATTCTAGGTCGCAGAATTCTTTAATAGCCCGTTAAAAATATGGTGCCGGAGATTTGAATGTTTTGTTTTTCTACTCGCCGTATTTTTAAATCTAAAATTACCTCAACTGTTAAGCATTTAAATATAATCACCCAGTAAGTGAACAATTTCACTAAAGCTCACTAAAACCGGAGGGTCTGAACCTTTAACCTTTAATGTTATCGGTTTGCAGTCTTTTAATCTAAATACTCCTTGGGCAGGACTGTGGTTTGAGTATCCCATGTTTTACTTTATAAGTAAAAGCAGACAGGATACAACTCACCGGGACTGTACAAGGAGGCCAGTTCTTGGGCACCCTTATTCTGGGGACCCCAGCGCGGAGAAACATCGGTAGTTGCCTCTGGCTGAGTCGTTTCCTGGTCTTTCGTGGTGGCAGGCGCTGAATTACCATTGGGGTCATCCTCATACATGGAGTTAGCCAGAATATCCTTATCGCTTTTAGTCATCATCATTATCTGTGGGCACAAAATGGACAAGGTTAGCGGAGTAAACAACTTAAAGGTCTTGATGACAGCTCCGAACTGATTGACAATGCAGTGCCCCGGATTCAATGCCACGACTTTAGTTTGATTGCCTGTGAACAAAGACATCCGGCTAGGACCCTCTTCATAATTAATGAGTGCGATGGGGAAACCAACAGGCCTGATGCCAGCTGGGGCGGGGTGTTTCTAACATACGTTTATAAAAAATATATATTTAAATGATTATTTTAAATGTTTTGAAAATTACCGCCACCGAAGGCCAACCCGACACGTACCGCGAACCAATGACCTCTGCTCAGGGATCCCCAGCATGTTGCGACGTTGATGTCATTGCCTCCAACTGCACGGACCTTCCTGCCCCCAAGTCGCCGCCCCCCTCAAACCAACTAAACAAGACGACGTGTCACGCTATATTTTGGACTTATAGAAGGTCTGCGGGGACCCAGGCTCAGCTCAACTGAAACTAACTCTGCGAAATGAGTTGTCAGTGGCGGAGGCGCGGTCTAGAGGTGCCTTAATTAGGCAAATTGGTATTTAAATTGTTGTGAACGCTATCTCTAGCTCTTTGGGGTAGGTTGGAAAAACGAGCGGTCAAAGGATTATATTTTTAGCAGGTTATTTGTTTCTTTGTTATTCGGTTCTTTATATTCGATAGGACATTACTCGGTGATAAATGAGGATAAGCACGAAATGTGGCCGGGAAACTCACATGTACACACATATAAGAAGGACTTACTCGAGCTTAAAATAAACACGCCCTAGGTGGGTTATTCTTTGGCAATGTAAACACATTTTGAAAAGGGAATTCATTCTTCACTTATTATTTTTAATATTTAAGTAAAATCACTGACATAGTTGCTTTAAAATAGCACTGGCTAGGCACCTCCTTACATGGGCAATTGATTTAACTTGCTAAGTACATTAAACCTGCTATAACTAATTTGAATTATTGGGATCGCAATTATACTAATGAGACCATTTGTATTCGGAAATATTCGACTGAATTAACCTTTTCAGCTTTGTGAAGACGTGTGACCATCTGACATTAGCTAGGCGCAATTTGTGGCTTTGGTGAAAACACATTAATCAAAACTGGCAACAATTTATTGATAAAGCACCACTGACGCGACGCGACGCTACGGGCATGGGCCAAGGAAACGGACTGAAATACGGGCACGCGTGGGGCATATCCACTAATGTTGCTGGGCCCGAACCCGGTAGTCTCGAAGGACACGAAACAGAACCCATAATCTGACGTTTGGGCTCCCAACGCCTCCGCAGCGCAAACATTTCCGTGTGACGTGCACACCGGCCAGGATAAACAAAAGTCGGACGGAATGAACACCAGTAGAGCTCTGATACAAATTTCAATAATAGAATATAATAGGTAGTGGAGTTCCAGGTAAAAATGCTACTATAGTGAAGTGAGGAGAGAGAGGGTGGTGTGTGTATTAATGTGAGAACTTTGACAACTAAATTCTTTGGCGCCAACCTGAGTGACGCCGCCCTTTCTACCCTGCAATAACAGGTTAATGACAGAACCAATTTTGGCTAAGAGACTGCTTGAGTGGCACTAATTTTGTAACAAGTAGTGAAATATGTTAATAAGGTACGTTAGAGGTGTATTAAGGTCAGATTCTATCTAAATTCTTTATATAAATAAGATAAAGTCGTCTGATATTCTAAGAAATAACTGTGTCTTGAGGCTTATGCGTCTATATTGAAAAAAATCATTGCTAGTCTAATTTTTTTTATTTTTCCTATGAAATCTTTATGATATAAATAATATAATATCCGATAGAAATCCTATCTTGATCAAATTAAAACTGTAACTCTGAAATCCCCTGATCTGTCCTGATCTACAATATAATAATGATATTTTGGAAAGTTTCATTAAGATTAAAAACAATGTAACATGGCTAGATCGATTTGGCTATTGCATTTTTCTCATTTAATTTATAAAAGCCTCTGCAAGGATATAAAATATTTCGAGCTTTTATAGAATTTAGGGACTTATTGTGATTTTTAACACCAAGAGCTCATTTCGGCGCCAAAATCAATTTAATTGAAAAATCCTTAGCGGTATATCTGGTATATTTTAGTATTTATTGTAAGCATGAACAGAGATCCCAGTACTTTAAGATCTGCTTCTTAAAGTGATAATGGTATTGTCTATATTGGGATAAAAACAGTCTACAATGGCATGAACATTTTTTACGAAGTAGTTATAAGAACTCTTAACTTTCCGAATCGAATACATAGGACTTGGTGAAGTTAGGGAACTCGAGCCTTCGAGCCACCCTAGCTGACTCATTATTTGTTTGTGCGAAAGGCATAAAAAACGAGGAGGCGCACAACAGCCAACAGGTACTAATTTGGCACAACGTTACAATGAATTTCTTAGTGGCGCCAACGGAAAATAAATAAAACAATTTATTACACGAAATGCGCGAAAACACACTCCAAAAAGGAAAACTTTGCTCTGTTTGACTGTTTCGGGGTTTCTAGGTTTCGGCAAGGGGTGGGCGGGTGGTCACCACCCCTTCTCTTGGGTGTCAAAGCCATCAGCTTTTGCTCGGCGGGCAAACTGCGCTCTCGTTTCAAAAATTTTGTTTGTAGTTGGCATAGCGGTATTTATAGACCCTGTTTATTGTTGTGACGGGTCTCTTTGCAATTGATAAGAAATTTCAATGCGGCTCTATTTATAAAAGCAAGCGAAAACACCCAAGCAAAGCTCTCGCTCGCTCTTCTAACGGTCAAACCGATTGACTCACCTATTTGCAGGTGTCGTCAGGCGGCAAAAGCGGGTATGGTTGTTGGTTTTCTATGCTCCTGCGTTGCTGTGGCTGGAAGGCACAAGGGCCAGGAGTGGCTATTGTTTAGGGCCCACTTCTGTCTTACAAACAATTAAAATTAAATGACCAAGTCTGCCAAATATTGATTAGAACGAACCAAAAAACTTATGCATGCACGCAAGCTATTACCACGTACCGCGGACGGATAGATGGATTACTGCGCGAGCCTGGGCCTGGGCGTCAGTCAGCAAGCTCTGACGGATTTTTTTTGTCGCAGCAAAAGGTAAATAAATGCCGTGTTTTTATACACGTGATTTAAGGCTGACCCCACCGCACGCACACACTCTCGCGCGCACTCGCACACACACACAGACAGTCGCGACACTCCGCTGGCGCTGCAGTAACGCTACTTTGCACTAGTAAATTCCGAAAGAAACTAAACTAAAAGGGAACCGAACGTACGTCGCAGCTTTTTCATTCATGCCTCTGCTCTTGCTTCGCGTGTGAGTTGTGTTTGTTTGTTGTGTGCTTCTGCCTTTGTGTGCGTGGTTTAACGTGCGGTCTTTTTACCGTTAGCTACGTTACTGGGCTACTCACGGTTGGGCTCCTCCTGGGCTCCAGCGGATCCTGCTTTATAGCCATTTTCCCCTTTGTTATTTTTTATTTGAAAGAAAACATATTTTAATTTATTTGACATTAGAACAAATGTACATGTTGACTTTGCTATTTCAAAAACCAACCACCGCCATACAGAAGTATCGATAAATACTCAGTGGTACATATATCGGAACTGGTTTCGCGCAGGTCTACGAAAGAGAATAATTTTTTGGATATTTAACATTATAGGAAATGCTGACTTTGCAATTTTATAAATTAAACCACCTCCTTCTTTAAATTTTAATACTCAGATCGGAACTTGCTCCGGACTTTTATTTCATCTAATAGATTCAATTTTTAATAGTATATAGTATATTAGGCCAACATGTTCTTGTAGCTTTATTTTATTTTTGCCTTAAAATATTTTTAAGGTAATCCCAGCGACCAAAATTCCCACATCTTAGTACAATTAATTAAGTATATACTATTTATATTTGCTTTACTTTGTTTCTGCTACTACGCTTAATTTGGAAAAAGTTTTCAAACAAATTATTGTTAATAATAACATATTACTCTAAATTCTATATTGCAGCCCTGAAAATATAGGACCCCTGAAATCTAATAGCGCTGCCAACTGGCTCCAGAACACAGCTGTTCAACCGGCTGCACGCTCTGAGCTTGTTACGTCGTCTTTCCTTCACTTTAATAACAAATTGCTTTTATTCAATTAAAATGCTGCCTATTGCACGCGTCTTGTACAGTGGCCTAGCCAATGTAACGCGTTCCAGCCGCGGAGCTCTGCACACGGCCAGTGTGCTCCGATGTAAAGCGGACGCGGAAGCGACAGAGGAAAAGAATTTGGAGGCAGCTGAGGGCGATGACAACCAAACCAGCTCCGAACCCGACCCCAAGGATCGCACCAAAATTATTCCTGTGGAGACATCGATGCGCTATTTGAAGAGCTCCGCCTACAAACAAACTTATGGCGAGGATTTTGTGTGGACGCAGTATAGGTGAGTAAAGTGAATACCAGATAATTAACATTATTAAGCCATACATTTTGTAGGCGGAATCACAAGGGCATGTATGCACCTCGGAAAACTCGCAAGACATGCATTCGTCAGGGCCGGATTGCCACCGGAAATCCATGCCCCATTTGCCGAGACGAGTATTTGGTCTTGGACTATCGCAACACGGAACTCCTGGAGCAGTTCATTTCACCTCACAGCGGCGATGTGCTTAGCTACTCCAAAACTGGCTTGTGCCAAAAAAGTCACATGCGCCTAAGGGTGGCCGTGCAGCAGGCCCGTGATTCCGGCTTTCTTACCTACGACGTGCCTTTCAGGGAATACGATTACAGCGAGTACTACGGCCAGAAGGAGAAGCAGAAGGCTTAACTACCAATTAGGGTGCACATGTAAATGATTTTGCTTGTTATTAAAAATGTACTTTTAAACTGAAAACGATAAGTAAATATTTTGTATTTATTTTTGGTTTATACATAAAAACACATAAAATCTAAGTGGCGGAGGTACAAGTAATTAGTAGGACCGCATTTTCACAATCTGCGCGTGAAGTTTATGAAGAACATTAACGGTAAGCCGGAAATCAAATGTACTCACTATGGTGCATCATAGGATTCAAAATAAAGGGAGAAATATGGAAGCTTTTCCAATAAAATGATTGAATTTTGATTAAATTAAATGGTTGCATCTAAAAATCATAACCGTGTACACCAGCTTAACAAAGTAAAAAAAAAAACCATAGAAAAGGATCAAAAATGATAAATCCCTCTGAAAGCTTTAAAACATATCCAAAAATATGTGAAAAACAATTATAATTATATTTGGAAAATGCAAAATAAACCATATAGCAGCAAATTATAAACATTCAGTAGAATCGGTAAGTAAAACGCCTTAATAGAAGATATGTACTTATGTACTTTTAAGGCGCGTTACTCTTTTTATATACCAATGATATGTTCTATTAAGGCGCCTTATTCTTTTTACTTACCGATTCTACTAAATGTTTATAATTTGCGGCGATATGGTTTTTTTTTGCATTTCTCATAGAGAATATGTTTCCTTAGGCAAGCTTCACTGTGCTCTTTTCTATCAGCTGGCATGTCAGCTGTTAATGATTCACCTTCAATATTTTCTGCCTTATTTCACCAGTAGAAGGATGTCGCGCGAGTGCGTTTTCCTTGTTGTCGGTGGTGGCATCGCTGGCGTTAGCTGTGCCGAAGCCTTGGCCATCTGTCGACCCTCCGCTTCTATTCTCCTGCTCACGGAGTCCAGTATTGTGAAGAGCGTCACCAATCTGGTGCCGGTTGCCCGATACCTGCACAAGTTTGATGTGCGGGAGCAGAATGTCTCCGAAATGGGAGCCACCGTAGACACGCTAGTGGACCAGCTGGAGCACATCGACAGCAGTGAGCACTGGGCGCGCACCAGGAAGGGTGTGGTGATCAAGTATCGCTATGTATGCCTTTGCACCGGCGGAGCACCAAAATTGTTTAGTTCTGCTCCCAATGAATCCCGAATCATTGGCATTCGGGATACGGACTCTGTGCTGGAACTACAGCGACGATTAGCGGCGGCCAAGGATGTCATGATCCTGGGAAACGGAGGAATCGCCAGCGAGCTGGCCTACGAGCTCAAGAACGTCAATGTCCATTGGGTCGTCAAGGATAGCCATATTTCTGCCACATTCGTTGATCCCGGAGCCGCAGAGTTCTTCCAACTTGCCCGAAAGGAGTTGGAAGATGTGAAGTCTCCCCCTCAGACAGCGATTAAGCGGATGCGCTATGACGAACTGGTGAATAAGGATCAGGATAACAAGCATGGCTCTGCCTTAGGTCCGGACTGGCATCGCTCTTTCGATTTGATTGGCGCGGCGGAAACGATTGGAGATAAGGGCCTTCCCAGGATCTACTACAAATCGCACATAGAGGAGTTCCAGGAACTTGAGCCAGGAACAGGAGGAGGTCTAAGCATTAAGCTGGGACACGAGGATGGAAGCTCAGAGCGGCTGACCTGTGACTTTATTGTCTCCGCCACGGGCGTCCAGCCCCGCCACGAATACACCAGCGATGCCCCAATTAAGTTTGCCGAAGACGGTGGCATTTCGGTGGACGAAATGATGCGAACCAATCTGCCGGATGTCTATGCAGCCGGCGATGTTTGTACAGCCTCCTGGTCGTCGGCGCCCCACTGGTTTCAGATGCGTCTGTGGACGCAGGCCCGTCAAATGGGTTCCATGGCGGGCAGGAGCATGGCAGCCGCTAGTGAGGACGAGACTGTCTACCAGGACTTTTGTTTCGAGCTTTTCGGCCATGTAACGCAGCTCTTTGGCTATCCTGTGGTCCTGCTCGGTCGTTTCAATGGCCAGGATCTGGGGCGGGACTATGAGATCCTGGTGCGTTGCACCCGCAACAAGGAATACATTAAGTTTGTGCTGCAGAATGGAAGGCTGCGCGGCGCCATCCTCATTGGGGACACTGACCTGGCCGAGACCTGCGAGAACCTCATACTAAATGGCATCGACCTGGAGCCCTTTGGCGATGATATTCTTAATCCCGACATTGACATTGAAGACTACTTTGATTAGTGTACATTATGGATTAGCTTACTATATGTTCCAAGACTTTGTAAAATATATTTTAAGGACATTACAACTAGGATTGGCTGGTGGCTTGAATCGAAAACGGTTTCCTTTGCCGTTGTCATTTTAGTTTGCCCTCGTTGCCTGCAGAATGTTTATATATTTTTATAAGAAATACGTATCTAAATATATATTGATTGAGCCACAAAATACTTACCGACATACTTGATTTCATCGAAGGCCTTGCGCGCCTTTTTCAGCTCTTCGTTCATGGTCAGCAGGTCCTTGACCCTGGCGTATTTGCGGGGATCCTTGCGAACCAGGAATATGATATCCTCCACCTGCACACGACCTGTTCGTCCAATCTCCATAGCCCGATGAGTTGTTTCCGCTATATATTCTATCACTAGATCTTCCAGGAGGTCCACCGTCTCGGTGTAGGGATTCTTGTCGTCACCAAAGCCAAACATCATACAGCGCAGCTCCTGGACAAGCAAAACATAAATAATATTAATAATTGTATAAATAGTAGTAAACCCTTTACTTACTTTGCTAAAGAGGCGCTTTCTTCCCGCATTTGTGGCCACAAATTGGTCATCATCCGCATCATCATCGAAGTTGAACTAAAACGATGAACTTACAATAAATATGTGTTAAGGAATAAGTATAACAGTTTCCCTACATCACCGCCTTCAAAATTGTCTTCTGGCATACTGTTTGAGGCCATATTTTCAATTTAATTTCCAAATTGTTTATATGTTCTGCAAACTTAAAAGGGAACAGCTGTTGGTGTTGCCACCATAACCAGTGCTGACAACAGTTGAAAAAGTACTAACAAATCCTTTAGTATTAAAAATAGCTGAATGAATTGACTTTGGGCAATTTACTGCATAAATATTGAGAAGGCTAAATTGATATTAATGACATATTTCATAAAAATAATATTCGATATATGTGTTATTTGTCTTTTAAATATCGAAACGCCCATTCTATGTTATCTAGACCCTAAAATCTAGAGCAGAATCGTTTATACCACTGAAAACTAGTGGTGGTAAAAGTCTTCAGAAAAATATTTAATAAAATTGTAAACTATTCTGATAATTTATTTTATTGATAATGATAAGTTCTAATATACATTTTTGTCTTAGAAATAGACAAAATCTCTTCACAGAGATACAAATTTGCTTGCAAAACAAATTAGTACAGTCAAATCAAACATCGAAAAAGAAAACCCGATGTGAATGTGAATATTGTTTGATTATCGATATATACTGTGCTCTGCCATCTCTGAATATCGATATATCGATGGTACTGACCAGCTCTAAAACACATTTCAAAAATTGCTAAACGGCTTCACCGGCGTGGTATAAACGCGAAGAATGGAAGTGTATACCTTTGAAAAGTCGTTTTTGGAGCGCCTAAAAGAGGCCGAGGCCGTACTCTCGTGGGAAGGAGCCGTTATACCAGCCTCGCAAGTTCGATCAGAGTGGAAGTCCTACGTAGAGCTGAAGATTGAGCCGGCAGGTAAGCCAGCTTGGGGCAAACAAAGGCTCATGCATACGCACACACGCTCACCCACACACTTACCCAAACAGGCTGGCAGGCAATTTGGAAAATTCCGCGCGTTATCTGCGAGGATCTAAAGCTGCGCTATCCCACGATTGTTTACGGCTATGTGGAGCAGGTGATCTTCGACGAGCTAAAGGCTGTGTTCGTGGTAACCGCCGTGCAGGACAACGATGTCCATCTTCCCGAGAACAACGAGGTGTCTCTGGTGGAGCTGTGGCCCACCGTGCAGCAAGAGAACTCCGCCCTGAATGTGGACACAACGGCGGAATGCATCGATCAACTGCGGTTCTTCTACTCGCACATTTGGATGCCGTGGGACAAGGACTATGACGATGACCGCGACTGGGTGCAGCTGCACCTGCAGGCTCGAATCCAGCTGGCCTGTGATCTGAGCAAAAACAAGCTCTCTCGTCCGCTGGCTCTGCACATGCGCACGCTGCTAGCGGAGGCCAAGTACATACAACAGCGTTTGGAATACCTGGAACTCGACTTGAGCGACGCCGAGCCGGAGAGCGACGACGAGGCTGTTGAGCTCAACGACAATGGCACCGAGCCGGCCAGGAGGCAGCAGCCAAAGCAGCAAAGTGCAGACGCTAGCAGTCTCAACGTTTCCACCCTTCCCGTGACGGACCTTATGTGTCTGCACCTGCGCATGGCCATTATAAGAAGTGAATTCGAGATTCTCGAGAATCCGGAAATGAGGCGAGCCTACAGTGAGTTGCAGTCAAACTCCCTGAAACGGCATCTGCTACAACGCAACTCTGGGAAAACCTCCAGACCATCGGACGATCTGTTGATTGAACGCTCTCCCATCGCCCACGTGGTTGCTGTTCCTGGGAAGTTGCAGGAACAGCTTGATCTACTGCTTTTGGCCAAGGAACAGATTAAAACAGGCACGCAGGTACAGCTTGCCAACACGCTGCAAGGCGTGCTGAGTCTTTGCCAGACCAACGACGATATATTTCTCTCGCCCGGTAATCACACCATCAAATTTATGGAGCACCTCAACGATAATGGCAGCCTAAGTGGACTGGTTAAGCCTGAAGCGATCCTAGCTGCTAACGCAGACCTGTCCAAGCTGCCTGTGGTGTCTTCCAGTGATGAGGACAGCACACTTTTGGTCATTGACGGAGATTATACCGTCTCTCAGCTCGTCCTGGACTGTCGGCATGTTCGTCGCGGAATTCTGCTGCGCAATGGCACCCTGACAATGCGCGGATGTCGCCTGCAGGGTGATGGCAACTCTAGCACTCAGGAGGGCATCGTCTGCATGCCGGGCAGCAACTTGGAACTGAAGAACTGCATCATCGAGAAGTTTGCTGTGGGCATCTCGATGCGACCTCGATCCGTCGCCGAACTGGGAAATGTTCAGGTGAAAAACTGTCATACGGGACTGGAGCTGATGGAGAAAACAGTATCTTTGAATCTGCAAGGCAGCAAGTGCAGTTTTGAAAGTTGCAAGCTTGGCATTTTGGCAGACGGCTTTGTCCAAGGTCAAGGGAACTCCAAAAAAATATTCGTTCTAGAGGAATTCCTAGATCTGCAGCGGTAAGTATTGCATATATTAAAGGAGATCCGTAAAAAGTCTCTATGACGCACATATTAATTGCAAATTGTTCTTTATTTTCAGCTATAACGAGGACAATCTGCTCGGCGACTGTAATTTCAATAACTGTGCAAACGCGATTAGAGTTCTGCACGAATCCGATCAGCTGCTGGCTCAGCGATCGCAACATTGGCTATTGGAGGACGAAATTGAGAGTGAAAATAAGGAGAACACTCAAATGGCCTAAGGGCATCATCATATGCATATATTAACGCAATTAACTCAGATTTACCTATAATTAAAGCCACATAACAAATAAATACAATTAAACTTTAACGGTCAATCGATTCAATCGATAGTATCGATTATTTGAATGCATATATATTTCAGCGAACGTGCTTTGGTCACACCATAAATCAGACAACAAAACATTCCCCTAAAAACGGTTTTATTATCAGTTTGAAGTTGCTAAGAATACCATTATATTGAAAAACCAATTAGGGGGCGGCACCATGTCTAAGGAACACTGGATGCGGGATCTGCCAATGGCGTTGCGCGACATGTCCATCATCAATTTGGCCATTCCAGGTTTGCCTGATGAGATCACCCTTCCCACAATTGAGTTAATTAAGACGGCGCACATCTAGTATAGGTTCCCATAACTCCATGACCTACGGCATAAACAGTAAATCCGGATTGGCGCCAGATGCTGACACCACGGTCAGGCGATGGCATCGCTTCTTTCCCTGCTTTGTGCGCCGATGGAGCAGGACGCAATCCTCCGGTTTAGTGGAGCAACTACAGCTGGGTGTGCGTTACTTTGACCTGCGGATAGCACAGAAGGATGAAAAGTTTTACTATTGCCATGGCCTGTTTAGCATGGAAGTGTTTGAGCCCCTGTTGGAGCTTCGTCACTTCCTGGACTCCCATCCCGAGGAGGTTGTCATCCTCGACCTTCAACACTTCTACGCGATGACAGTGGCCCATCACCAGCAACTGCACAAGGATCTGATCAATTTCTTCGGCCAACGGCTCTACTCTACCGCTGATGGACCCCTTAAGGATTGCTCTTTAAACCGGTGTCTGGAACTGCACCGCCAATTGGTAATCATCTACAGGCGGTGTCCCATTCCGCTTCCTCTGCGATTCTGGCCTAGTTATGCTTGGCCAACGCCCTGGCCAAATAAGTCGAGTGTGAAGCAGTTGCAATCATTTCTGGAAGACTCTCTGCTCTCCCGGCAGCCCCAACAGGGGTACGTTTCCCAGTGCCTTATAACGCCCACTGGTCGTTATATTGCCTTTCGGATTTTCTTTACACTGAAGAGTACGGCCAAGAGAGTGGACAAAAAGCTTCAGCCCTGGATAGCAGACCAAACGCCGGGTCCCTTTGAACCCAAAGAGGAGCCCAGGGTAAATGTATTTCTTGCCGATTTTGTGAACCTGAAGGATGGTCAGTTATGCGATTGGGTTCTGCAACTCAACACCAAGTTGGAGCAGCGGATCGTGGATGAGAGTCAACAGGAGCAAGATACAGCATCTTGACTTTGTTGGAAAAATAAATGAGACAATCAGGTGGTGCTCTGTTTTTTTTTTACTTTTATATATTATTATAAATCTTTATTAATAAGAAATGTTTAAAAATGTAAACTAAATGAAAATTATACAAAATATATTTGAATAAATCAGGGCCAAGCTCAAGCAAAACCATAGGGGTTTTTCTTAGTTTTAAGCCTTCGGTTGAATATTTTCTGTTGAACTTTTCTTTTTACGCTCTTTCGATGACTTTACTCAGATTAATTCGGTTTATTGTTATTTCTTTCGTTAGCTATATGGTTATTGCTCTCCTTAGCGTTTTAAAAAAAATTTTTGATTATATTATGGGCAGCAAATTAATCGTAAAATTATCATTATCATTGAGGGGGTTACTCTTGATTATATAGGGGGAAAATCATCAAAAATATGATAACGTTATATATAGACAGCTCCTTTTATGTCTATGAATACGAATGTTTTATGAATATCTCTTCAGTTACTCTTCTTTTCTGACTGGCCTCTCAGAGTGCTGCTGATCACCACGAAAACTTTTAAAGTCTGATCAAGTACATATATCATATATGATATATGTATATATCAAGGCCTGAATATGATGCGTAAAGCATAGTTTTTCTAGTCCCTGAAATATTTACTGTTTAAAAACAGTGAATATGTAGCACCTGAGCAGTTAGGAATGAGCAATGAACAAGTGATTAACTGAGCAATGAGCAGTGAACAAGTAAGCAAGTGAACAAGTAAGCAAGTGAACAAGTGAGCAAATTGACTATAAAAGAAAAGGACAAGTAAATTTATTCACCCAAGTGATCAGTATTTACCTAACCCTCGTATATGTTAGCCAGGCTAAGAATATAAAATCCTGTAACCTTGAAATTAAGAACATAAACAATCCTTTTTAACATTTACTTGAAATTAAAAACAATAATATTAAATAGTATTATTTCAAGGTGCCAGGTTATAGAAAAATATATTGATTATTGACTTTAATTTGCGAACTCTTATCTGAAATCCTCTGTATCCGTAATACAAATAATAATCGTATTCATGTTGGTGCTATTTAATATTTTATTTCGTAAAACCAATACACAAAATATATATAAGTATACATATATATATAAATAAACATAAAAACAAACACAAAGCACATTGCAGCAGCTAGAAATGTAGTCCAAGGTGGGAAAACTAATCACCATCAATCGATAAGAAAACGCACCGCCTTCTGTGCTTTCGTCGGTGACATGGAACCCCCGGCAGCAGCAGCCGCTACCTCCGCCTGGGCCAGTGAGCTGCGAATCCCGTTGAGGACGCTGTCTAGGCGGCCCAGCGCCTCCTGGACACTGACGGCCAGGACACCACTATCCTGTAGATTCTCCCGCTCGAGCAGAGCGCTCTCGCATTGCCTCTGCAGGCGCTGGGAGCAACGCTGTATCATCTGCAGCTCCTGATGGACGACAGCCGTGAAGGTAGTACTGTGGCCGATGGCCGTCTCTTCGGGATCGTACGTAAGTAGTCGCTTGGTGTACTGCACCAGTTTACTGCCAGGTGAGGGACTAATGGGAGTGTTTTTGCCAGACGGCGTAGACGTCTGCCTGGGCGTATTGTTGCTGCTCCCAGACACGTTCAGTAGCAGCCTCTTCAGGGGCTTATTGAGCAGAACATCTTTCATGGCACTTAGGTTTAGGGCTATTCGACTAGAGTTGTGTGTCTCACTCAAGGTCTCATTGAGATCCGCATCTAGGGGCTCCCAATCGACCTCCACGCTCTGGAAAATGTTGCGTGCAGTTTGTTTTTCCGCACTGTCCCTCACCAAGTCAAGCCACACGCCCAACCGAGCCGTTGGCCACTCGGCCTTAAGGCCGCGCTGCTTGTCCAGTATCAGGATCACCGTCCGCAACAGCCCAAACTCGTCTGGAGTTTGAGTTTGCCGGAACTCGAGCTGCAATCCCAGCTGACGGCACCTCTGAGTGGCCTCCTTGACCATTAGCTGGGTTTTATGCAGGCTCTCTTCCGACGGGTTTAGCATAATGCGTTGTATATCCTCTAGTAGTGTGGATTTCTGCGCTGGAGTCGAAGTTGCCTGCTCCTCATTGAGCGCCGTCGTTTGATGCTGCTGAGCCAGAGCTTGGCGCTCCGTTTCCAATATCTCGCTGTTACACTTGTATTTGAATTGCTCCAGTTCGAGGCACTGCAGCCGCTCCTCAAAGTCTCGGGCATGTTGGGCCCGCTCCTGTTCGATGCGCGTCAAGGCCGCTCGCTTTTCAGCTTCAAGCTCTGAGCGCAACTGCTGCTCCTGTTTCTGCAGAATCTCCTGGTGGGCCAGCTGGAAATCCACCGGCAGGTCAGTTTTGCCTCTTTGCGGACAAAAGGGATTGGAAATGCGGAAATAATGAGAGCCACCAATAACCAAGCGATCGCCGTGAAATAGCTGCCGGGGATTCTGCAAGAGCTCTCCGTTTACATAGGTCTCGAAGTCCTCGCTGCCGGGTATAACAAATAGTTTTCCGGTGCGATCGTGTTCGATATTGCAGTGCTGCAGGGCAACCAGGGGACCATCCAGTACAATGTCCGGCTGGGAGTTGGGATTACCGGGAAGGCGACCGCGTCCAATACGGACAAGTCCTTGGGGTAGCAAGTAGAACAAGGTGCCACTTAGGATTGGATCCGCTGTGAGGTTGACCAAGCATGCCTGTTTCTGATCGGACGTCAATTCCAGGGCCAAGCCTCGACGCTTCAGCAGTCGCAGTTCCGACTTCCGCAAATCCTCCGCCTCTTTGAGCTTCTCCATCCAGGATTTCTGTGCCCGACTTAGCTCCCGTTCCCTTTCAGCCAGCTGCTGCCGAAGTGCCTCCACTTCAGTGTCATCAACCGATGTTTCGATTATGATCTTTCGTGGCACCGGATTATTGTTATTGGTCCCGGACAGACGCCTTTGCCTCTCGTACTCGTTCCTGAGCGACTTCAGCCGATCCACTTCGGCGCGAAGGTCCCTTATGATCTTGTCATGAGGAGATTCATTCACCTTGACCCGGTTAACGATGGAGCGGGCCTTGCAGGCGTAACGCAAAGTGGCCAGGGTTTCATCCGCATGCAGGCTAGCTGGTGAGATGGTAGCCAGCATAACAGTTTTTGAGTTTCCGCCGAGGTTTTCCTTGAAAGAAAAGAGAAAGCAATCCAGAGTTAGTTTTTAGAAAAAAGTCAAGGAAGATTGGTTTATATGGGGTGCTCTAAAGGATCATTGTAACATTAATGTGCGATTGTCATACGTTTATATAGCACCTGCTATGTCTTATTCATTCATGTTATTCCAACGTTAGCAGGTTGCAAATAGAGTGGTTCTTAAATTAAAACAATCAAATACTGAAAAAATAATTTATGTCAGAATTAAATTTAAAACAAAAGATAGAAACTTCATAGCTTAAGGAGCAATTAAAATAACTAAGAAAGCACATTGACAGGGCGAAAGGCAGAAATGTTGACAAATGTGGCTGGGAACATGTTGAGCAACACACAAATGTTTCGAGAAACATGTTAAGCAACACCTATTTGTGCTGCTAACACAAATTTAGATGTTGCAGAAGTTTAGCAAGTTCATCCGATTTAAATAAAACTATTAGAGCACGACCGCATAAATAAATTTAGTTCATAACTTGTTCCTCTCTACGAGGCCGTAGGTGTTTTTAAGGGGTGTGTGTTTAAATATATTATTTTAAGCCTGAAGCGAAAGTATAGATAAATAAATTATTTATTTCTGGAAACATATTGGCTCGGTAAAAAAGCATAACAAAATAAAATCTTTTGGTTCATATTAAGCTTAAAGTAATTAATAAAGTCTCCCTTAGTTTAAAAATATTTTTTGATACTTCTGTGCAACTTATTATAAAAATATAAATCAAAGCAACATACATAATTGGTCAAAACATTATTAAAAATTTGTATGTACAAATTGTATGCATACAACGAATCTTGAAAATTAATACATACATAAGTACCGATTATAAAGCTTGACCTTTATTTCTTAGCACTTATCTATTTAGATATGTATGTATGTACATATGTATGTACATATGTCTTTTTTTTCAGTGCTTTGCGATTTTTATCGCCCAACTGCTATCAGTAAATGCACTGAAAGCAAGGAAAAAAGAAACGGTGATAGTCAAGCATTTGTTGTTGTGCCAACAAAATATGTCCATACATACATATACATATATGTGTGCACACAAAAATAACAAACATACACATATATTTATATTTGTAGGCATGCATGTATGTATCAAGCATTTAGTACACATACTTGCCACAGTCCGGCATGAGTAAAGACACTTGTTTGATTAAGCAGGTCAGCACCGTGGGATGAAAGAACGATAGAGAGGAAGTGAGAGCGGTCAGGGTATATTTACTCAAACTGCGCAGCAGCAGCGGTGTAGGCGTAGGTAATTGAGAGGGCACAGTGGGCAGCATTAATCTTGTATCACATTTAAGGTTTTCTAGAGGCACGCAGTACAAATACATATGGCCCAATATTGTGCAAAAACTTTCCATGAGGAGGAGATAAAAATCCATGGCACTCAAAGAGCGTAGTGCGTTGCCGATAGAATTGTTTTATATTTACATACATAGTGAACCTAATGGCCACGACGTATAATGCTGAGCTAGGTCAACAAAAGAAACTGAACAATACAGTTTTTGTATATCAAGTACTATATCAAAGTTATAATTTATGTATTAGGTCTGACAGGCTACTTTCCAAGACCTTAAAACGGTACGAGACTGACCTTTAGGGGCTTGTCTCATCCCTCCAGACTGAACCGAAACTGGATCATTTAACCGCAAAATTAATCAATGAACGTTGGGAATCGCGATTAGTCATTTGGGTACCAAAGCGTACCATATCAACAAATTATTGGCTAAATATAGCCTCCGTATATCCTCCCACCTTTAGAAATCTGTCACGATCTCTCTGTATGCCCCGAAATTCGTGTATAGCAAACTTAAACCGCAAAAATTCGCTAATAAAGCCGGTACGTTTTATAAGGAGACAAAATGAAAAAACCTTCGTCAGAACCGGCTAAAGTGACGTAGGCCATCTATTAACACTAGGTTTACGAATATGTACGAAAATGTTAACCTTTAGCACAAAGAAAAAAATAATGGGTAATATTTCATGTTTTGTGTAAAATTCCAACCATGTGCACTAGAAGATTTACGTTTAAAACTATGATTAAGTTAAATGCTGAAAGCCCAATAGAATGGCCCAATAAAAGATCGCTTGACAACCAAATTTCGCTTGGCTCAAATAAGGCTAAGACAACGCGTGCTCGGCCTGCAGTCTAGACTTTGATTAGCAAACCTTATAAAGATATATTCAAGCCTCAGGATGAACAGCAATCCAATCCATCATCCATCGTATCACTCATTTGACATCTGCTTTTCGTCAGCTTTGTGCTGTTAGCAATTGGTCGCTAATAAGAAAAACTTCCAGTAACGTTTTCATGCCCTCACTTAATTAACATTTATTAGGCATTTTAAAACTAATGCAGGGTGAATCATTAGGAAAATGAGCTGTTTTGGAAACGCATCGATTTCTGCGGTGCGACCCACTGTGCCTCATGTGAGAGCTGTAAGCACTCGATGGGGAGGGCAGGATGAAAGGTGAAGCTTCAACAAAAGCACGAGACGCGAAAACACAACACAACAAAATGCCGTACACACATACTTAAATAAATATGTGTACACAATGAAACACATTCTGCTTTTATACAGTTGTGGATATGGAAGTATAATCACGATTTAAATAATAAATATATGTACCAATAAAATAACTACATAAATAAAATGGACTGGATGAGCATCGTGTTTTCCGCTAATTGTACATTTTGAAATACTTGTCGGGAATGCATATAGGTTATAACAGTATCTAGTTAAATCGATTTTAAATCTTTCCATCCTATTACTGTTCCCTCCATTGTGGACACATACTCACACGTAGACATCGCAGCAGCAGTAAATATGGGGGACAAAAACAACTTTACGCACGAGCTGCGAGACCCGAAGTCGACAGCAAAACAAGAGCCGAGGCAGCGACCGCGCACACGAGGGCTACAAAAATGCAGTAATTTTAACGTTCGGCTTTCAGTTTCATGTGAGACTTCATACTGAGTACATCGAGCATCGGTGAAATTTTCGAAGAAACAATTTGCATTAAGACTGGAATGCACAAACAACAGACTTGACTTTTGGTATTCACGCTAAAAAGTGCATAAATACGCGTTAAAAAAAGAAACGACTGAAAGAGCGGCTACGACACAAAGTGATTCAAACAGAGTTCATTGCACGCCAGAGAGCAGAGCGACAAAGTGAAACGACCTCGCACAACGCGCCCCACACAGAGAGAGAACAACACACCCACGTCCACCAAACCACCATAACTGCACCGCTCCTTACAAGGCGAAAAAAGAGAAGAAAAAAAAGCTACAGACATGGATGTTTGGGGATTCTGTGTCAGCGATTCCACGATGTCATATGGCGGATCGATGCGCAGCGGCTACTATCGCGACTACGAGGAGTTTCCGTATGGAACTCTGGAGACCACCACATCTCCGTATGCGGTCAAGGATTGCTACAGTCGCGTCCAAGGTAATTGGGGGGCTCCAAAAAAAGCGATTAACGATTGTCAGTCAGAGCAGGCAGCTTCCAGTCAGGCAGGCACTCGTAATCGTAAAATGCATCGAAAACATACATAAATACATACATACTTTCTAGTAGAATGTACGTTCATACAAATGTACATTTGTATGTATGATAGCAAGACCCGCCCCCCTCGTAACGTTCACCTCGCTTTTCTGAATTGCGTGCGTTGTTTGTTGTTTTTGCAAGACTTTATAAATAGCCAGCCCGATTTTTCGTCTGTGAATACGAGAGTGTGTGCGTGGGGGAACACGCCTTAATTTTTTGCGCATACACACAGGGTGTCTACGGTTGTTTCTGAACTCAGTCCGCCTCTTATCAGCTCAGCTTTCCGTCTTTGTTTATGATTTTGGCCCCTACTGTGGCTGTAAGTCCACGTGCGATACGATATGGACAGTCAGTTGCAAAAACTGAAAGCGCACGTTAATAGCTTTCCATTTGGAATTTAAAAGTTGAGGCGCAATTAAGGTAAACAAAGAGTGTATTATAAAGTGTGGAAAATCGTAAAAAAAAGAGACAAAAAGGTGGATAAACTCCGCTAACGATTCCGTGTTATGGAGGTCATTTGAGTCCAACAAACACAGTATACGTTATATATGTATTATAAGCAGACTTTTGCCAAGACTGACTGACTGTACCTCCAGAATTGGCTAACAAAAAGCCAAGACTGTGTTGGTAACTCTCTTTTGGGCAAAGACAGACACATATAAAGCGGAGAGTTGGTCTAAAACTGAAGCGCAATAACAGAACTAAGGTGTGGGGACAAGAAATATATATTTGTGGCGTATATCCGCATATCATATGACTAATTACTCCATTGTGCCTTTACGTTATCACAGCACAGAAAAAAATTAGTTCCTTATAAAGAAAGAAATCAAATTTCTCACCTTCCCAACGTGGCAAAAGATCCTACATTTAATAGTGAAAGATTTAAGTTAGGATATTTTGAGTTTTCTCTCTGACCAAGTATTACATAACCTTAAAGTAATCACCCGAACTTAACTGTTCTTTTTCGATAATGATAATAATATATTTTTATAAACTTTAGTTAGAATATTTACCTTTTTTTTGCTGTGTGTTATATAAATGGTAACATAGATTATGCAAGGTCGCTTATCAGAGCGATTGGCTATTTATAAACCATTTCCACATGGATCGGCTGGGCTTTGATTAATAAGAACCGTTTAGCATTTAACACGGTGTCAATTGAGCAATCAAAGCAAAAGTTTAATCAACAGAGGCAGCTGCCTGCGATTGTGTGTGTGAGTGCCACAGGGTCACCACAGCAAGTAAGGTCGCCAGAGGAAGAGTAGTGTGAGAGCAGCGGTGTCGACGTGACGTCGTGAGCGTAGGCCCAGCGACGTCACACCGGCAAATCAGCTGTTTGGCCCAGAAGGGCGCTGGGCATGGGCACGTAGGCCGAAACAGAGGAAGCGAGGGAGAATGGTGGAATGGGAGCAAGAGAGATGTAGTGTTAATAAGCCATGCGTGCCTTACTAACGGTGTATTTCCACTTTGCTTTACTTACAGAAAAGTGCAAGCAGGTGAAGACCGAGAAGCAGATGCGCAAGGATTGCCCCTTCTGCAAGGAGCACAAGAAGCGGCCTCTCATCAACTACATGCGAAAGCGGGAGCAGCGCAAGCACCATGACAGCATCTGCGAGGACGAGGAGGAGATGCATGAGCATGAGCATGAGCACGAGCACAGCCACAGCCACAACCACGAGACGGCGGTGCAGCAGCCCTCCTCCGCGCTTTCTTCCGTCCTTGCCCAACAGAGCTGCAAGGTATGAGCGGGACGACAACAGTATACGCACTGGCAGCCCTGGAAGCAAGAACAACAATTCGCATATGCCATATAAATGTTAACCAGAAGAAAGAAAAACCTGAAAAGTAGCAAAACAAAAAAGAAGACAACAGACAAAAACAGGAAAAACAACGTAAAAGATAAAAAGAAAAAGCTGTAAAACACAAAAGATGGCGGCGTTGCCTATGACAGAAATATGGCGCGAAGCATGCGAGAAGTGGGACAGCAGCTGTGCAGCTACAATAATCCAACGCGACTGTACATCCGTGTCGCGAATACACTACCATTTACAAAGCAGAAACCAGAACTTGATACCAATTTACAAGACCCTATACTCTTATTGTTAACACCCATATAATCTTCCATTTGCTTTTAACAAAGTTTCACGTGAAAGCTTAACAACAGTAAACCAACAAATGTTTACAGACATACAACAGCACTCGATGAGAAAATCAAACAACGAAAACCTGCCCGCTTGACCAACGCATTTTTTGACCCTAGGCAAACCACGAAAAAAAAAAGAAAAAACTGATATACAAAACCACAAGGGAAGCAAAAGAAAAAAGCTAAAAAAAAATAACATTTTCTATTTTGCGTACGAGACTGAGTAAATTGCAGTAGATATTTTTACATCTACATGTGCGTATTGGTTTTTTTTTACCTAATTGGATCAGTTACAGGAATAGAGTGTTAACGAAATATAATGAAATGAAAGCAAAAATTCTTTATTGACGCCAATTAAGGTTTACAATTGTAATTTTTTCAATATGTATGTCTAACTACGTATTCTTTGGACCCCGATTTTTATTGTATCCTTGTCTATATTAGACATACCCCCTATATATTTATTGTAATACCAACTGAGCATTGTCACAGTCCGAGCAAGTGTCAAAAGAAATCTAAATCTAAATATATATATAAAAAAGTTGCAAAAGTTTCGAAAGTTTATGGCCAAGTTAAATTTTCTTAACCCAACTTATAATTATACGAAAATTAATATGTAACTGGTTATTTGGTATTCAAGCTCAACTGTGCAAAATACGGAAATATTATACAAATAATTTAACATTTGCTTTAGTCGTCTAAGTAATTGATCAAAAATGTGTTGATTTGTGAAAAAATTGCTTGCAGGTATCGAGGAAATTTTCAATTTACACAATGTTATATATCATATATATTATATATTAATGTTTAATTTATATTAAAACAATAAAAACACAAATGAAAATCAAATTACAATACCGATTTTTAATGAAAGGCAATACAAACGATTTTGGGAAGAAAAATATGGATAAAAGAAATAATCGAGAGAGCGTAGGCGAATAATGTTTGCCTCCTTTCTTGCGCCCAATTTCAGTGGCATTGTTTTTCTAAAGTTTCAAGGACGACCGTACACGACGAATTGCCGGTTCCTCCCAAAAATCACAATAATAATATAATAATATATATAAAAATAATAAGCCACGGGATCTAAAAGAGTCATTGCGTGCCCATGGCCGATTAAGAATATATTGTTACCTGGTACCCGTAGGGAAACAAGGACAAGGTTGATAAGCATCAAAATATTAAATACAATAAGTAATATATGTATTACAGCCTTAGTATTTCGATTATTGGGGTGGGTCAGTTTGACTTAAGCTGGTTTATTTTACAAAAAACGTCATAATTTTTAATACAAATCTTTTAAGAAATCTTTCCGTCTCGCACCAGTTTGTTAATTAAAGTTAATAAATCATTTGTAGGCGACATGAATACAACATTTCGGAGGTTGAAGTAAGATTAAATATCAAATTAAGTAAAATATTTGATGGCTAAGGTCAGTTTTAAAAGGCGACCTACAGAACTATAAATGTGTTGCCTTTTGATCTAGCAAACAACACCTTGAACCCCAAATTAAACTAACCTGGAACTTGACCATGTGAAAGTGCATGATAAAATGATTTCCCTGAAATCTCTCGCAAACAATCAAAGTTTGTCGGAACATAACCTTACTCCCATGATTGCCCTCCTCATCTGAACTGAATAGAATTAGAGCAATGAACAGTTGACACGCGAGGATGAGATCAGCTCTAGCCGCCGGAATAATAATAATTCAAGAACAGCAGCGAAGCAGTTTGTTTGCATATTTAAATTGTTGTTATTCTTCCCTGTGGACCCGGACAGGGCGGTGATCAGAATTTGAATTGCCCAGCGCGATGTACAAACTATATTATACGAATTTAAGTACAATGAATTATACGGTGATAGTTGGGCTAGGGAAAAATCAGCGCATGGAGGGAAGCCATAAATGCATTCATTTAAAATTCAATGTTAACCACTTTGCTCAGGGAATGGAACTGACTATAAAAGTTGACTATTATAAGCTGGCTTTGATTACAATTATTGTTATGCCGTAAGCTGGAACCTGAGTTGCACGTATTACTTATTATATAATACAAACCAATAATACAATCTAAACTTGTAGGTATACGCATAGGGGTTTTTAAAGAAAAGTCTAATAATATTTATGGTTTTTTGTCTTTTTTTTTATCAAATTGTTTAATAATGTTTTCAAATTATCGCGGCAGTCATACCCCTAATGAGCATTAATGAGTTTTGTTCAATTAGCAACAGAAAAAGCTACTCTATTTCTATCACTGTTATTTGCATTTTAGATATACATACATATCTCATTGCTATAATCTGGTTAATTAGAGTTAATTATTGAACTAGCAACGTGGCTTAGTTTAAAACTCACATCGACGCCGGCAGCTCTCAAGTGTTGCTAATTTTGAAAACAAAATAGTGACGTAGTCTTTGGAGGCACGCTTTGGGACAACGCGACAAATCAACAAATTTGTTAATTGTGTGACAAATTAACCCTAGCTTTTAAGTCGATGTTTCTGGATATTATTTTAAGCAAACCACTTCCCTTATAATCTATTAAAGTATTTGTGGCATGTCGAAAAGAGTGTTTGGTTGCATTGCGGTTTTGTGGGGGCTTTGCAGACGATAGAGGCCAAACAATCGCTGTGAATTAATTTAGAATTTTAGCTTGAGTCAGTTCTTCAATAGTTTCAGACATGTAAAGGTCATTGAGTAAAAGAAGCCTTAAAAATACAAAAATCCTTAAAAAAATACAAATTATAAAGCTTACAATAAAATGCTTAAGCGTCTTCTGAACAAAATGAGAACTCCTTTTGGAGTAAAGCTTCAAGGTACATTTTAAATTCAATTTTATTTTAAAGAAAAGAAAAATGACAAAACCTTTAAACAGAACTGTTAGCTTGTACTATCTTGGTGTTAAACTAATAAAGTAAAGCTGAATAGCTAAACATGTAATCTTGTGATATTAGAAACCAGTTTTGAACTATAATTAAGCTGCACAGCGATTCAATAAACAAAGCCTACTAACTTACACACCTATAAGGACCGGTTTTACCCTAATTGTTAAGATTTTACAGGCAGATAAAGTCAAGGTTAAGAAAATTTTGTTGCCTACATTTTCAATTCTAATTTTAAGTTGATTAATTTGTTTTTTTCTTGTGTTACAAGCTACAGCTTATGTTTATGGCACAAGTCGCAGTTTTTTATTTAGAAGTTTATAATTTTTGTGATCTAAAATTAACTGGAACTTGTCAATTTTATTTTTGGATCGACCAAATAACAGTCAATATAAGATTTAAAAAAAAAAAGTGAAGGCAAAGAGCTATTAAAGCTGTTTAGAGGCAAGGGTATTGTGATGCTTTCGCTTTACAGAACAATTTGATGCCTAACAGCATTATGTTAGTCTTACTCCTTTGGAAAAATAACAGAAGGTTACACAACCCAGATTACTTGGCATTAATATTTTTGGTGTAATTTCTGTGTGAATAGAAGACGGTTAGAAATAATATTTGTCTTCCTAAAGAATAAGTGTTTTATCCCTATAAATTATTAATATTATTTACGACATTTTATTGCAGCTACTAAGGATGGAAAAAAGTTTAGCAAGGGTAATTGCAAATGCGAGCCAGCCGCCTGTAAATGTGAAAAGCGACGACAACTGAAATTGTTGGTGTCGCAACTTCGGAGACGCGATAACGTATCAAGTGTTATATTGTTTTAGTACGAGTACACCAGAATAAAGCAATAAAAACCATGAAACATTATCAGCAAAGTATTTTTAAATCGGTGGTGTGAGAAAAAGATGTACACATGTAGAACTTGGGTCTATATTATGCAAAGATAGGAAAAGTACTTAAAAGATAGGCCGGTATTCGGAACTACATGGAAAACGAAAAGTGTAGTACAAAAATAAGCTTAGGCAAGGTTGCTACCTGGGGGCTTAAAGATTGCCCAACAATGTTGGCTTTTCAATCTAAACGTGATTTCTTATTGACTTGGTTACGATGTAGGAATTAACTACGACGCCACACCTTCAAATATTTGTAATTTTCAATGACCAAGACCATTTAGTGACAAATACAGGGCTGAGATTCAGTTGGGCGTACTACCGTAACTTAAATTAAAGTGCTCAGACAATAAAAACACTTGGAACTGGTTTAGCTCTGCAGGAAAAAAGAGACAAGTGCTTCAGCCTTGTAATCCTTTTTATCAATCGATATTCTTTTTCTATAATTAGTCATGAAGTACTTGAAATTAATTCCGTCGTAAAATGTGAAGCGCCACTTTTATTGAAAGAACGTAGATACACGTTATGTAAACGTCTTAAACTGAAAAGTGGATTAAGCCCTTAAGTATTGACTAATAATACTGAGAAGCCCCTTTAGATTGTACTCCTGCTAGAGGCAAATATTACATAGGCAACTTATACATATCTCCAATTGTAAATATTTTTCTACGGAACGTGCTAAAATTTAAGGGGTGCGAAAACTCTCCTTGTTTAAACAAAATCCATTTCGATGAACTCAACGTTGATATTTTTGTACGTGTTGTTTAATTATTCAATTGCTAATACCGCTTTTGTTCAGATATTTACCCTGATTAGTCATTCAAGGGAAGGTTTCTATTCTATTTTAATAAATTACTACTCATTCCTTAAAAAAAGTATCAAGTAAAAAAGTATAGTATCACAATAAGACAATAACAATATAACAATATAACAATAATGATAAAAAGTATTTACACAAAAATAATAACCTCTACTTCCCTTCCCTTCATTTGTTGTATAAAAATCTGTTGCAAAAAAACTTGTGATTTTTGGTTTTGAGGACCCTTGATAAGTAGAAAAACACACCTGAGTACGTTCCATGTGATATCTTATGTATGACAAATTGTAAATAGTCAAGGTACAATTCAATTTGTTTTTTTTTTTACAACTTCTGACTTTATTTTTATAAAAGTAAAAAAGTTTATCAGTGTAGCTGTTGTAGTTACATTTTATCTCAGTTTATTTCTGTTATAAAAACTTGTACTGAAAGTTGTTAAACAACTTCTGGCCTATTGAGTATAAGTACACACACTTGAAGATCAATATATGAAATGAGTAAATATTTAGTATTGAGCTAAAATCGAAGTCTTGGGGAAACTCTTAATTATCACAATATCACATCATCACATAGCAAGAAAGTTCACAACATCTCGGTTAATGTCTTATTTAAACATGAATTTCTTTAAGTACAACAATTATCTTTTTTTTTAATAACTGAAATACCTTATAAGCTCCTACATATGCCCTCGTTTTAAATACAATTTTTGAGTACACGTGCCTTTGTATCAGGTCATAAATTGTATAAGCAAACTGAAAGCAAAGCAAACGTTTGAAGAGATATGATAAGAACACAAGGAGAAGCTCTAATCACTCAATTGATTGTTGCGCGGAGGGGTCTTTGATATCTCAAGCTAGATAAAAGGCTCTTCTATGAATTAGATAGGGGAATAGAAATAAACTGGGTCTACATTTTTATCAAAATACAATAAATACTTTTCAAAATAAACAAAACCGAGTGCAGATTATAAATTCAAGCGCAAAACTAAATCAAATGAAGAAAAAGCTCGATAAGAATAAATTTATAAACTTTTGTTGATTCCAATTTATATATGTATTTTAATTAAAGTGATTATCACAATATTTAATTAAATGTGACAACATAAATCTGTCACATTTTCCTAAACATCAGCTACAAAATTACGAAAATTCACGTGTCTAAAGAGATTTCGACTATCATGGGACAAAGAGGTAGCATCACGAGATTGACTGAATGGAAACCTTCATGATTATGTAAATGTTAGCCAGGGAACATAGTGTTTTCAATAACTTTGTTGTGTTTCCATGGAAGTTATCATTTTGTGTGCATTTGCAGTGCAGTTTGAATTCTGTCCTGATTGCTTTCCGGGTAATTACTGATTGTGCGGAGACCTCATTCCACGGGCCATTGGCTAATCAAAGTGAAAGTGGTGATAGTCAGTGCCCGCTAGTGATGGCAAGGCTTCGGGAAATATCGCGGAAATTTTATGAGTTTCAGAAATAGAGGAAATATCACTGTAGACGACCGTCCACGCAATGAGACTGTTCGCAAGGCAACTATAGTTTTAATATCAGCAATTTATTTTTATTTAATATAATAACTATTTTCCATGAAAATATATTTCAGAAGTTTTGTATTATCAACCTTAAACCTCAATAAAATCTAATAATAAAAACAAATTTAATATAAAACTTATTTCGTCACACGTCAGGGCTGTAGAAATATTCCAAAACATAGGGAAACTTTTGACCTGAATAATCAATATATTAGGCTAAAAACTTTTTATGACGTCAACAGAGAGTAAAACACTGATAAGGGAAAGAGAGCTGTACTTCTCGGAAACGATTTGTTTCGTACTGGAGACCGTCAAAAAATATTCGATTAAAATGTACTGAGCATTTGAAGCTGACTTTGCCTAATCGAAAAAAATCAATTTGTTTCTTTGGTATACAACAAATTATAAATCAGGCATAAAAACCTTTATATATGTATATAATTATGAATATTCGTTATATATTGCATATTTAGGGCATAATCCAATAGATATTAATTGAAACTAAAATATCTGTTAGCCATAATAAGTTATATATTTTTACGACAAGTAAGAAAGCTACAAATCAGTGTGAATGACTGTAAAATACCCGGTACCAAAAGTACTCAATGCTTGTACAAACGATTAAGTTACGAATGCAAAGTAATAATACTTTAATTAACTTAAAAATACGAAAAAAAAAATCAATTTTGTATTGGCCGTGGACGACCCCTCTTTTCGAGGTTCGATTAATAATTTAAGGTGTGTGAGGGAGGTGGATATAGGAGGTTGTAACTTTATAACTTGCATGTTTATGATCCGATTTTACTCGAATATTTAGAGGTCATCGGCACAAATATAATTATAATGTTGATTTCCTTTTCATCGAATTCAAGCATATAGCATTGTTATAATTTCTGGTGGCGGTAGTGGGCGTGGAAAAATGCCAGTTGGTTGCTTTGGCTGAAACTGAAGGAGTTAAGGCACAACAAAAAAGAACAGGCCTAAGCCATGTTTATATTTATATATAGAAATATATACTTCATGCTGTATTGCACACTTCTGGTAAAAATGAGCATACACTAAAAGTATATATAACTTAAATAAATAAAGATATTCTAATGGAAAGATAGCATCTTGGCTTTAATCACCACCTCGAGGTGGTAAGTAACAATTATCGACAGTTGAAAGTAAACCAGACCAGTGACCCAGTTGATAAGCCCCAAAAAAGATTAAATAAATAATAATTGGTGCAATTCTTACCCGCAGAAGCCAGGTGAGGACACTCTCCCGGTATGGAACGAATGTGCTCGGTGTCCCAGAGGATCCAATTTGACCATTTCCGACCGCCTTGCGGGAATCTGCCAAAGCTGCAATGACTTTGCCCAGGGTCAGCAGGCTCTTGTTTATGCTGACGCCTTCACGTATCCGTTCGCCATTGCAGCCCGAAACATTGATGCGCTCGCTGCCGGCCAGATCTACCAGACTGATCTTGCTGCGCCGTGTCTGTCGCAGAGAATTGGCCGTTCCCGAATCCGTATCCGAGGAGGACAGGCCATCGTCGCCGCTACTCAAGTCTGTCAAGTTCAAGACTATGTTGAAGATGGAGTGCGAGCGGGAGCTCTTGTCGTTCATGGCCGTAGAGGCGGTGGCCCGCTGTGAGTTGCCCACGGCCAGCCAGTTGCGAAGCGCCGAATATGAGTCCACCGAATGGGCACTCAAGTCAACAACGTAGGGTCCAAATATCGGGTGCTCTCGCACCTTCAGAGCCGGCCGCTGTTGCTGCACGGGCGTGGAGTCACCGGCAGCAGTTGCTGCATGCTGAACACTCAGCAGATCATGGATCTTCTCGTTGTAGATCTCAAAGTAGCTGACTTCGACCTCCACTTGGAGCTGCTGCTGCGCCTTGACGTCCTCGATCCGGCGGAACAGCTCGTGGCAGAAGCGTGGAATGATGCCAGCCTCGTCATGTGGTGGCCCACCGTCGAGAGCGGCATCATCCAAGGCCTCTATGCCCATCATGCTGTAGGACTTGCCCGATCCCGTTTGGCCATAGGCAAAGAGACAAGCATTGTAGCCATCGAAGGCGGTATCGATTAGTGGACGTGCCGTTCCCTCAAAGACCTTCGCCTGACAGGCGAAGTTCTTGCTCTCCGGATCGCAGGAGTAGTACACCTGGTCGTAGCTGAAAAAATGCGTTACGCCCGCCGAAGCGTCGGCACTGCAGCCCGCCTGAACGGTCAGCTCATTGCTGTCGCCGTACACCTGAACCACGTTGGTGACCTGACCACGCGTGCACTCCAGGGCATTCAGAGGGCGCACGCGCACCGCCACCATCATGTTACTTTCCTCGGAGACGCTGTGAAAGGACTCGACCATGCAGTCCTTTTCCTTTTGCTTGCTGCAGCTGGACATCCCACCGCTCGGCGTCTTCGTTCTCCCGGGTGTATGGGAATTCCTGTAGAGCGATGACGGAGTGTAGCAGGCATTGAGGGCGGTGGGTTTCGGCTTGGGGTGCGGCTGTGGTGTTGTGCTGCTGAAGGCCGTGTTCAGCAACTGCTGATCAGGACGATCCTCGCCGCTCTGCCTGGGCGTCCGCGTCAACACCTTTCGACGCAGTCCGTTGGCGTCTGATGACGGCGTCGACTTCTGGCCACCACGTGTCTGGAACTGTTGGATGCGCTGACGCACGGGTGTGCTTTTGTTATTCATCTTTCTAAAAACTCCACGGCGTTTCAGTAAATTTCTATCAATAACTTCTTCAATAGTTTCGAATTATTGCGCGGCGTCGTTTGTTGATAAATTTTCGTTGGTAGTGACGTGCGTCGCCCGATAACAAAGTAGAGTTGCTCGATGACAGCCACATGTATGATTTTCAGGGGTCTGGCAATGCCGTCAGTAGCTAGTGGTGAGCTGAACTTAAGTTTCAAATTAGGTTACCCACTTTCGCTTAATTAAAAAATAAATATGAATTTAACGGAGAGTAAAAAATATGTTTTAATTCATCAAAATATTAGCCGTTTTGACTCATTTATTCTCAGCCAGTAACTAGTTACCTGGAAGAACAGTTGTCACAATCTTACTTGAATTACACATATCAATCTAGAATCGATTGCATCGCTTTGTTATCGAAAGAGCAGCAGCTGTTTTCAGGCAACGTAGACAAAAGTTCTTAAATACACTTAAGTACTTAAATATAATTTAAAGTTGTATAAAGATTATTGAAGGACTACTTCGAGCTGAAATTTTACTTGTATATTGGCAGTATATATTTAACGCCGAACGTGTAGAATAGATGGTCTAATAATATAAAAAACCTAATGTTTATAGTTTTTACTATCGATAGTCAAAGAACTACCGATGACGCAGCGGAACTATCGATAGCGATATCAATGTTTTCACAGCTCTAATGCATTTGTTGTGCCAACAATTTCCTCGTTCTTCCCGTATAAATACACGCAGCCCAAAAGCAGGTTTTGCATTCACTGTAAAACAGTGCTCGGCGTTCAAGTCACATTTTGCAGATAAACATAACACAGGTGCTGCCTTATTTAGCGAAGATAAACACACAAACCGGATCGAATCACCAGAATGTCTCAGCAACCTGTGGCTTTCCTCACCCGCCGCGAGACGTTCAGTGCCTGTCACCGCCTGCATAGGTAATTAAGGAGAATCGATTCAATTGGTTGATTCGTTTTCCATTTAAAAAGTTGCTTAATTCAATTGGCGTTGACTTTTTAATGGAATCAATCCCTGACTCTCCCCACCCAGTCCCCAGTTGAGCGATGCCGAGAACCTGGAAGTCTTCGGCAAGTGCAACAATTTCCACGGCCACGGACACAACTACACAGGTGAACGAACATTTCTAATAACTAGATTGTATTTAACGAAAAACAAACACCATTCATTTAAACGCTTGATTAACTGCGAATAGGCATCAATATCGTTAATAACCAGACTTCGTCAGATTTAACCAAGCGACGACGACTCAGCACATGGAAATTCGAGACGCAAAAATGCTTAACCATAATAAAACCTTGGCCGATAAGCTCGCTTATCAAAACCATGTTCAAGTTCAACGCTCAATGGTAATAAAAACCGAGAATTGATAATGAACATCGAGACAGAGATCAAAGTGATCACAATAACTTTAAACGCGAGCATACCTTCAACCGTACGAATCCGGTGAAAATATATAAATATGAAGGAATGAGCCAAATAAAGAAAATATTTAAGGACCAGTTGTGGAATTATGACAAAATAAGGCTATTTAAATATTTTGCAAGCTTGTCTTCACAATTTTCTGGACAAATGTGCCTTTCCTGATGACGAAATCGCTTTAACAATAAGGGGATTCCATGTTCATAGCTGGGAATTCAAATGTTTCAGTTTAAATCAACGAAGGGCACGCAGTGGCTCTTTTTGCCCAGTTTGCCCAGTTTGGTCCGCAGGTAGAATTTTGTTCGATGGCGCCAGCATGTCGCACAAGACGACCGTCGCGCGTGCCCAGTCAACCATGAAGAAATGCAACAACAAATTCTATTGAAAATAGGCGTCAAAGAGGAGACAAAAAAGGGTCGCGAGACTCGCGATCTCGAGTTTGCAACAACAAATACAGTGTCTTCGCCCACGCACAAAAAAACAAATTGTGCAGTTAGCCGCGATCCCTGCACTGAGTGAAAAAATTTTGATTTGTTCTTTAGTCGTTCTTCTAACAAGGCCATGGAAAATAAAGAAAAGTGACTGAAGAAATTGAAAATTCCGAATTTAAAAGGCGAAATTTTTTATTTTTGGCAGTGTACTGCATTCGGGCACACAAGTGACCTTTTTCTCGACTGCGCCGGATCGCGGTGGTGGGGGTTGTCCCTTTTTTTTGTCTGTCTGCTGTCCCGATGTGAGTTTGCCCGGTTCCTTAGATTTCGTGCCCATCTTTGGTTTAAATACAAAATCCCGACCTCAACCCAACGCAACCTTTAGAGACGTGTGGAACCAAAGTGGAATCAAGTTCTGAATTTGTTCTGAGAAATTTGTTAAGAGCATGCCAAAGCAATACGTAGATCCTGCGAGATCCTGCGTAGATCCGAACAGCCGTACCTCAACGAATACGTTGGGTTGGGGCAAGGATGGCCTTGTATATGCGCAGCCAGGACATTCTCCTAGCTTTGTCTTCAAGGGCTCTACTCTTGCACTTGCACTACAAGGTGCAAGACTCTTTTATTTGCTCTCTATATATATTTTTTAAGCTATCTACGCCTACTTGTGATGATCCTATCTACATGATCTCTTTGGCTAGCCACTGCATACACTTATTCCTTGACTTAAATAAAAGAGAACTGTTTAAAAATAATATTCCGTTACAGTTGAGATTACCGTTCGCGGTCCCATTGATCAGCGAACAGGAATGGTGGTGAACATAACCGAGCTGAAGGATGCCATTGAGACAGTGATTATGAAGCGCCTGGACCATAAGAATCTTGATAAGGATGTGGAATATTTTGCCAAGACAGTAAAGTTTAATTTATTTTGCCCCACTAACCAAAAAACTAACAATGGCTTCTCATGTTAATCCCTTTTAGCCCAGTACAACTGAGAATCTGGCCGTTTACATTTGGGACAACATCCGTTTGCAACTGAAGAAACCCGAACTGCTGTATGAGGTGAAAATTCACGAGACGCCAAAGAATATTATTAGCTACCGCGGTCCTTATCCGCTCAATGGAATCTATAATCCCATAAACAAACGAATTGCTCGCGATTCCTGCACCAATATATCTTCGGATTCGGATTAATTGGTGCAGACGGAGAGTGGGATAAACTATGGAACCATGTGACATTGCCTAACGAATTTTATTGGATGAATGCTCAGCGAACACACACACACACACACGCATAGGAAAAAGACATTAGTTACCATGTAAGGGAATAAAAAGTTATACGAATTACAAAGTATATATGTAGATGTATATTGCTGCTAATATAAAATAAAAAGAAGTAATGAATGATTTGTGTTTCATTAAAAATTACACTCTTTATTATGATAAAACAATATATCATGATATTAACTCAGTACATTGACTATCGTTTATAATAAGTATAGTATGTATCTTTGTGTTTCTTAAGACTATGTTCTATATGGCAGCTATATAATTTGGGTTTCCATAGATTGGTGTCTGCAGTAAGCTTTTGTATCGTCTAGGGGTTATAAAGTAATTTCGACACTTCTCCTTCTTAAACGCTACTTTTATCACGGTGTATTTGTCTATGTTTGCATTACACAGAGAGAATCTGTTCACTAGTTCTTGCCGTGCTTGAAGTCGTAGTCCTGCATGTACAGGCTGCAGTAGATGAGCCAATCTTTTGAATCTGTGGGATCAGCAAGGCAGCGGTTTGAAATCGTATGATACTTTGAGCAAAGATCTACTTCGATTAGTGTAGTTTTTGGGTTATTCTAGTAATAATTGTGGTTAGTATTAGCCCAGGCCAATAGTTAGTAGGTCAGTAGGCAAAGACAATATAAGCTTCAGGATAAGTAAGGCTTGCTTATTGCAATTTAAATCAGTAGTCCGCATGGTCAGCAAATTACTCTGCTGGCGCTCTGCCGACACACGCACGCTATCAACACTTCGGTTACGCTCTCGGCGAATTAAGTTACAATTAGCGATGTCCCATTATTAGGCTTTAGCTAAATCTAGCCGTTTTTAGATATTTTTGTAGTCATAGTCATACTTATTGTCATGGCATTTTTTTTTAAATTGTTGCTATTTTATGTTCTCATCTCTAAGCACTTCATTAAACGTCGGCATATTTTTGTAATGGTGCGGACTACTGATTTAAATGTATGATGAGTTACTCATCTTGATATTAAAGTCTTTGGTGTAGGTGTGATTGGATAGCAACGATTACAGAGAATATTAACCACTGAAACAATTTTCAGGTAGTTACTAACAGGGGTTTTCAACGAAAGTGTAGGAACTGTTTTCTTTTTCTTTTGTGGAAGTCTCGATATAAATTAGTTCATAACATATCACAGTCGGATGGTATACGGATACATACACTTAAAAAACACATTGAAGACTTTGGACTTGAACTCATTGGAAGGGATAAGCGGAACCTACACTTTAGTATGGCTTTCTTTTTGGTTCAGATATGTCTATTTAGCTACCTTTAACAATCGTCTCTATCTAAGCACTAAGCAAAGTTCTACAATATTCTTTAAATACGCCTACGGACTTAATCCTTCAGATACAATTTGCGACTCCAATTAATTTGCTAAAATATACGCTAATATAATACATTTTAACTACATAAAAATGTTGTGCGCTACGATTAAATGTTTGCTATTTTACTATATGTATATGCTATGGTTAGTTTTGGTTTTAGTTTTAAAGCATTAACGATACTATATCGCTTTGGTCTTTAGTCAATGCGCTCTGCTCTCTCCCTCTTCCGCTCCAGTAGCTCAGATTGTGTTGCGCAGCGCCTTACCTGGGTTTCTTATCGATATGAACGGTATACCGAACTCGAATTCATTCTTTGGCCAGTACTTGAGCAGAGGCTGTCGCTGGGGCAGCTCAGATTCCACATAAAAGTAGGCGAACAGCACAAGCACCGTGTACGCAGCGATGAATATGAATATATGCCAAAAGCCGTGCAGGTAGGGGAAGTTAATTGCCGACCAGGCTTCGCAGAAAACCCTGTCGTTGATCCAGCAAAACACAGCCACGGCCCAAACGGTGGTCGATCGGATGCCTAGGCGGTAAACCCTCTGGTCGCTAACTCTGCATGGGATTAGAAAGCAAATAGGGGTTTAGTCATTACAAATAAGGATATGAGAAGGAAAGATTTACAGAGTTATACATTATTACAACGAAGGACAGAAAATCTATCTTTGGGAACCTAACAACAAAGATCAAAATCGCGTTACAAGTAATAACCTGGGAATAATTAGCGAGCAAAGCAGTCGGGAAAAAAAATATTAGAATAACAGGATTTCCAAGAGATTTAAGACGATCTAAAATTTCAGTTTTCCTTTTTTACTATCTGAACGATAGTTCCAAAGACAATATATGGAATATACTGTGTAACGCCATTCAGTATTTTTTCACTCGATTTTTTCGACCCGGCTCTTGTATTTGACGATTCAAATGTATGAGCGTTACGCATCTTATAAATTATGTGTTTGAACAGATCGTATATGTGGAATTATTTGCGCCAAGCTTTTCTGTAAAGAAAATGGCCAGAAGGTACTACGGAATATAATTGAACATTTTAATATAACATGGAGCTCATAAATATGAATTTATTTATGTACTTACTGATAGGAATATATTTAATTTTTGGGAAATATAAATAAAGATCCCACACGCATTAATGTTTTAGAAAATCTACTCTCAACATTTTACTAAAAGTTCGTTTCATTCGCTGTGTCAAATATAATTTAAGTTCTCAGCATATCTAATTTAAGGCTTAGCGTAGCAAATGAAATTAATATTTAACACTGTTTGAGTCAGAAGAGAATATATTTCAGTTTGTGGCGATCATGATTCGAACAAGTAAAAAGGTTGAAACCCTTTTTCTTGTATGTCTTTGGGCCAACATAAATATTCAGGGAAAGGCTGAGGTTCAGAAGTATTATGTAAATAGTCCAGTATGCCAAATGCCCTTTGTGGATCCCTTCACCTGGGATACAATGAGCAATTTTCATAGAAAGAAAATGAGGCATTGCCACACCGACAAAAATATGGTCACAACGGAATTCGATTTTGAAAAGCATCAATATCGTCTACACATACACGAGAGCGTCGCCAGACCCGTGCTAGACACAATGGGAAATGCGACCCTGGAGTGTGAATACCAAAAGGTATCACGGGGGAATAAAGCCCAGGATCCTGACAGGGCTTATAAGTAAGTAATAAATTACTTAAATATTTTTTTACTTCTTGAACATGCGTTGAACGTGCTTTTTGGAGTAAATATAAAGATAAAGAATGAAGAAGAATATATCTGTATAGGAATAATATAATTACTCGGTAATTTTTTGATCATATCATATTTTGCTTATAATATTTGCAATATTTTTTCGATTTTTTAAATGTTGACATATCAAGGTATCTATATAATATTAAGCACGATATTTTTTGTCGATAGATCATATCGGATCTTTTCTCTCTATATAAATCCCTAGGTGATACCTGTAGGCTCTAAGCAGTTAGCATAAAAATAATGATATTTCTACAGGTAATAGCTAACGCTTCAGTCTTGATTTTTTTGTATCTTTAGCTGTACATATTTATTGATATATTTTAAATGCAGATACTGATAATTGAAACTCCTTTAGTGTGCTTCAGAGTCACCACATTGTGCACCACCAGCTAGTGCCGAAAGACACGGACTTTATGATCACTAAATGCTATGTCAAGGACTTCAAAAACAAACGAAAGCTGCTACAAGAAGATGCCATGTCGATTATTCAGGACACCAAGACAAGCCCGAAGATACCTATAAATCTGGCAGACAAGGAAACAGATGACATCCAGCCCAGTGTGCTGATTATGGGCCTGGACTCAACCTCGCGGATAAATCTTCGGCGCGCGATGCCATTGGTTTATAAGTACGTTAACCGTCCCGGATGGTTCGAGATGCAGGGTTACAACAAAATAGGAGACAATACTTTTCCCAATTTACTGGCCGTCCTCACGGGATACTCCGAAAAGGGAGTTGCGGAAGTGTGTGATTTCAATCTGCCAGGCTGCATGGACACTCTCCCGTTTATCTGGAAGCGATTCAAGAGCGCCAATTATACGACAGCCTTTGCCGAGGATTGTTCATCGATTAATACGTTCAACTACCTGAAGCCTGGCTTTGTAAAGCAGCCAACGGACTATTACCTACGTCCCTTGCTCTTGGCCATCGAGAAGCAGTTTAATGTAACCAAAGACTATAATTTCGCGTTCTGTGTGGGTCGCCATCTCAGCTTCAGTTATGTTTGGGACTTTGGTAAACAGTTCATTGATCGCTTCCTGGGCAAATCGCCGATGTTTGGATTCCTGTGGAGCAACAGCTTCACGCACGATTACTTCGAAGGAGCCACTGCCTTGGACAAGCTCTTTTGGAAGTACCTCAAGTCCTTTGAGGAGACCGGTCTCTTTGGGCGATCAATTGTGATTCTGATGAGTGATCACGGCCATCGTTATAATACTTTGAGGCGAGCTGCCTCGGGTTATTTTGAGGAGCGTATGCCCATGATGTTTATCTATATACCGCCATGGTTCCGTAAGAAATATCCTGCCCTCGTGGAGAACCTTAGGAAAAACAGTAATCGCTTGACCTCCAACTATGATGTCCACATGACCCTGCAGCATTTGCTGCAATTGAATATCACGTCCATGGGTGATTTTCCCGATAGCCTAAGGGCAAAACAATGCCGCAGCTGTCAGTCGCTCTTCTTCGAGGTGCCCTTCAATCGCACCTGTGAAATGGCCGGAATCGAGGAGAAATGGTGCTGCTGCCAACCCACAGAGACCATCACAAAGTCGCCGCATGTGCAGACCATTGCTCTCGCCATAGTCGAGCGCATGAATAATCATCTGGAGAAAAAAAAACTAGCCAGTCTCTGTCACAAGTTCAGTCTGAAGCGCGTAAGCAAAGCAGACCGTAAAACCATCCTAGGGACGGGTCTTAAGCACGCCGATAAAGACGAGCATGTCTACATTATTGAATTTATTACACAACCGAAAAACCCCGTATTTGAGGCCACTGTCCGGTGGAACAATCGCACAATGAAGCTGTCGCACATGGACGTGGAGGAGCTCAGTCGTCTGAATTCATATAAGCATGATGCCAATTGTATCAATAAAAAGAATGCCAAAAAATACTGCATTTGCAAGGATAGTATCACAAGTCACATTCATTCAGATGAATAACATTATGACAACTTCGGAAATGGAAGTATTTTGTTTGTAAAATATTTGTAAGAAACAAAAGCAAAAAGAAACCTTTGTCAAATATTAATATCAATATTTTTAGAGCCGGTATCTATAGGTTACAGAAAGAGACATCTCCGTCAACATTGTACCTTCTTGACCATCATGACTAGGCGAATATAATAAACAAACACATATTTAAACAAAAATTACTAAAAAACCCTGATACACCTCTAATTAAAAAAAACGTATGGCTTTAGTCAGTTCATATATTATATTGTCTTTGGTTAGATCTCGTAAAGTCTATCTGTCCGTTTGCATGTATGAATGACTACCAGACCTAGACCATTAAAAGTAGTCGACAAAAAACTCAACGAATGCATTCAGATTAGATTAAAATCACAACAACAAAAATAAAAAGACAATCAAAGACAATATAATTATAAGATGAGTAACGCCATACGATTTTCTGTTTTTTTTTTTTTTAACTGTTCTAGCTTTAAATAAAGAACAATTTTAAGTTATGTACATAAATGCGGAACATCTTTAAATAGTTTATGAAAGCTAGTTTTTGTCTCAAAGAATGAGCTTTATTTCTTTCAAACTATTTAATAACAAAAAGTATCAAAAGCCAACCTTAGCACCAAATACAGAGCTATAAGTTTCGACATTGCTCCATATAAGCTTTATTGTTTCAAATGTAAAATTGTACTTAATTTCTATGCCCATATTTTCCTATTGAATTCAGCTATAAACCTCAGGTTAAATTAAATAAGGAATAGGTAGTCACTTCTAGGGAAACATTATAGTAACCCACATCTGTCAGTCGTTACAATCAATTCTAAATCCCACTGGGACAATGCATACAGTAGTTTCCTACCCCAACATCTGTTGTAAGCCCTCGAGTAATGCACATTAGAAGTGTGCTTACTTGAGGCTTATCTAAATGACACCCTCAAGCTCGAGTGAGTCCACTGACTTGATTGATTGATACGCCCCAACGCCAGACTTCCCCCAGATACATTACTATCAAGGGGAAATAAATTTTGGGGTTGATCTTTGAAACAGTATGATAAAACTACAATTGATTAAAGATAGCGATATGGTTAAAATAATTTCACAATATAGAAGCAGAGGACTGTCTTCCTAAGTACACCTGTGCTCAAACAACAACAGCAACCAGCACACACAAGATAATACCTATGATATGGATGAGTGATGATAAATACATACAAATGTACATGATTTATGGGCTTAGTTCAGTTTGGGTCGCCAAGCGGGCAAATCATAGCTAACTTTGCTTATCAGGAACACCCGCCGCCCGTACATGAATAGGTCGTCGGGGTCGGTTAACTTACCTCTGTAGCTCCGTGTAGAGCATTAACATGGTCGGCACGCTCATAAACATAAGAACAAAGGCATTAACAATGGGCTTCCACCATGACAGGCCCGTTGCGGCAATCGCCGACAGTAGCATGAGCCAACTGAAGGTTTTGCTGGAAACAAAGGAAACCGAAAGTCGACGGATTTAGATAGGAAAAATTGTGTTTTCTTCAGATAGGAAAAGGAATTCACTTCACATCGCTCGCTTACCGATCATTTTTTACGAACTTGGGATAATAGCGCTTCGGATAGAAGAGGGAGAAGGCCGCCATGAACACCCACAGGATGGCCAACTCGTCGAGAAGTTGGCCAATAAGGCTGAGTGTGGCGTGGAAATACATTGAGCTCAGGCCGACCACGATGAGTAAGACCCAAATCACATGGATTCCGGGCGTAACAAAGCGTCCGTACTCCTTGAACAGCATTATTAGCACGGGCGGGAGTAGGATGAACAAGAAGTTACTAAACTGTTAAACGAAACGAGATGTATATTATTTTATTCATTATTTATTTGCAATCTAATTAATAAATATTCACAAAAGTAAGGAGTAGGACTTGGGAAATATGTATCCCTAAGGCAGAACACTCTCTGAAAGGGCATTAAAATAGGTTTATGCTTTGTATTTTGTTCGTGTCACCTCAACAATTGTCACTTTGTCACGTAAATTGCTAGACAAATTGAATTAACAGCAATTAATTACTTTGTGTGGCAAAACAAAACGAGAAGTGGTGCAATGCTCACATCTAAAGGGTGTTGGATTCCTATTTACATACAAATGCATGTTCTATTGAAGCAATAGATAATGAAATGGGGCTAGGCCTGTGCTTATGAATATATATCTTTATAAATACTATGTACAGTGTATATTGCAAGACCCGCTTTGATCGTATCCGCTCCATTATTCCACAGTCGAGTGTCAAGAGCGAAGTTCATTCACATCATAACAAAGTCGAAATGCGTTTCAAACAATAACTCCACTTCCCTCGCTTGATAATTACTCATAACAGCACAAAATCCATTAAAAAGTATTAAGTTTTTTTTAAGGCAATCCTCAAAGTATCGGCAGTACTTTATTTTATTTTCCATATAATTATTCAGTAGTTGTTCCATATTTTGTTTGATCGAATAGATGATAATGCGTGCCACTTGAAATATTATACGATTGTGAATTAATAACCGAGTGAATATTGTGAATTTGATAGTGGAATTAAGAGTGGCCTATAGTGCCTGCTGTTGATAACCTTTGAGTTTGATTTGTTTGGAGAGCACGTTGTTTACTTAAACACGTTATACTTGGGAATAGCTCTTAAGTTCCTAATTAGATGCGTCATTTTGTAATAGTATGAATGCCTTATTTAAAGGAAATTGTTTATTTCATGTTAACTAGAATTTAAATAAATAAAAGATAAACCTAGACAGAAAACTTATAACGAAAACTCTAAGTTAGTATACACTTGCAGTTTGTAGCATTTTTATGAAATCTTTAAGATATAATGGACCGACAGAAACTTATAGTTACATTAAAGTTTTACTGACTTTTACTTTGGGAGATATATAATATAGTCGTTCGATCGGTTTAGATGAAATTGACAAGAAAGTAATGTAACTTCGACAAGTTAAAGTTGATATACCCTTGCAGTTTTAGGAATTATAATTATCGGCATTTAAAACATCCTATATCTATAAGGTATCAGATATTAAAACCTTTGATCAATGATAATTATTAATGATAAGACGTCTTGAAAATCCAATCGAGTTCAATTAGTTAGAAGAATTCTACTGTCTTCTACTTTAAAAAGAAATACAACTGATACCCAGAAACAATCCTCAATAAATGCTTTGGAGTTGCTTTGCTTGCTGTTTCTCCTATCAACTCCTCTTTCGCTATTTCTTTCTCTCTAGTTTCTCTTCTTTCTCTTCTAGTTTCATCTTCATCTTCGTCTCCATTTCCCTGCCCTAGCGTAGCTAACAGCTACCTTTGTTTACTTTGGGTCGTGTTCGTGGCTCTCGCTCTAGCCTGCAAAAAAAAAAAAAAGGTCAAGGCCCAGCCCAGCCACAGCCACTCTTTTCGTGTGCCAGTGTGCGTGAAGAGAATTTGCAGCTGCTACGCCACAACAACAACAACAAGGTGACGACGACGACTGACTCTCACTAACTAGAGCAAAGCAATGAGACGTTTTTTTGTATTTAAATAAATTGCACATACGCACCGTGTTCACAAACTCAGCTATATTCGATGAAATTAAGTAATTGCCCTCGCACCAATCGACGGGCGAGCTTCCGGGTCTCAGATGCTCCCAGGCCATGGCGTAAATGTCCAGCAGTCCGCTGCCGCTGCCGCTGCCTCTTACCCCGCTCATCTTGCACCAGCCCTACTTTTATGGAAAACCGAACAAAGAGTTTTTTAATGACGCGCTTCAAAACTGATTTGATTCGGGTTCCTGTTCCTGCGTATTTATTTCTATGCTGCCTCCAGTCCACGTCTAAGGCACTTTTGCATTTATCTTTTTTTTTTTACACAACCATAGGCGGTCAGCTACGGTGCTATTGTTCTTGCTGCTGTGTTTGCTTTGGCTGCACTTTGCATAATAGCACAGAATGCAGGCACACTTGCGTGTCTTTCTTAATTGGATGCCTGCCCGACGTCAGTTTGTAGTTTAAAACTAAGTTTCAGTTATTATGTAAGAAATAGTAATAGTTTTTTTTTATAGCGAAACAGAAATTCTGCGGAAATTATCCTACTGCGGAGTTCAAAACAGAAGGAGAATTTAAATAAAAATCTAGCGCGTAACGACCGTTGCAGTGTGGAGCACAACAACAAATAAAGCTGATTTTGTTTAGTTGTTGTCGATGCACAGCTGTTAAGCGATAGCTCCTGGCATCTATCGATTGATTATCGATTATTAGTGAACAGCTGATTTCGCTTGCATAGTTTTCATTGGTTCCATCTGTGTCACAGTTAATGAAATTTTCCACCTTACAATTTGGGACATATAATTTTTCATGCTTAAATGGTCAGATTGTATATGCATACATTAAGCTGTATAGGGATAGCGGCTCCCTATACAGATAATCAGAAAAATAAAAATAATAGGGAATTTTCCAGACAAATTATGTTAATATATGTACAAAAAAAGCAAAAGTATTTATGTACAATACAAAATTTGAAAGACCCTCGGCTGCAAATAATATCGATGTTTAAGCAGAAGACATTTTTTAAATCGTTGTAATGTAATATAATAAAAAAAAAACACGTTAAGCAAATGTTAGCTAGTTTTTCGCTGAGTGTAGGTTCAATAGCGTAGTGTCTACGGCGTAGAGCTATTGTATTTGCTGGCATCGGTTAGTGTCTCAGCTGAGGGTCTATCGATATTTGACATCGTTCTTTATATTTTGGCAGCTCTACCGGGCACGCTGGATTCGATCCGTCACATTGAAGTTGATTTTTTCTTGTTTTCCGGGATATATTCGCTGAACCCAATATGTTTCCGCAAACCAGCTCGAAACTCTATAAGACGCCGGATACCCACAACCCGCCATCGGTTCACGAACTGGCCGGAAACCTAGAGTATCCCAATCTAAACGTTGCCGATCTCAATGCGCGCCTTGAGAATCTTTCACCGCGACTGCATGACTGCTGGGACAGCATCACCATCAACGAGCACCAGCATTTGGCGCTGGCCACCAACCGACGCGAGGGTTCGCACTGGTGGGGCATGTTCTTTGGCTATAGTCGCAGCCAATCAAGTTCCATGACCGTGGACAATGCGAACTACAAGCTGCAGTCAGAGCACACGGTTAACATAGTGCGTTATGCGGAAAACAACGTCCTGCTGGTGGCTTTGGGCGATACACGCCTGCAGGCCTGGTCCACCTACTCGAAAGTCCGCAATCCAGAGGCGCCTTACAGTCTGTTCCTCATTGGCGACTCCTCTGCGCATCCCTCGCCCATTAGCCAGCTGAGCGTGTTCACAGCGAATACACAAAAGGCTGTCTCAGCTTCGATGGAAGGCACACTGAATGTAAGTTAAAAATACATTTCAAGAATGGGTTCACATTTAATTTTTGTTCTTTCTAGGTGTGGGATCTTTCAGGAGCTGATTTGGAGAGTTCCTATCACTCGCGCTCCGCCCACACCGATAAGCTGACCGGCCTGGCCACACCCTCCGCCTCTTCCGATGAGTTTGTGACCTGCGATCGTGGTGGTTGCGCCCGTCTCTGGGATGCTCGGGCAGCGGCACCATCATCCACTTGCCTCTATGATGACGCCGTTCATTTGCTAAGTTTTACGTGCGCCGCCTTTGGCGCATCCAACAACGTTTATCTCGGCGACTATGATGGAAATGTTCATACTTTGGACCTCCGTGTACCTGAAAAAATGGTTGGATCTGCGGAATACTTTGGCAACGGGCATGTCTCGAAAATCTTAGTTAATGGGTAAGAGAAGGTGGAAAACAAATCACAATAGAGTATTATAATTGCACATTTTTCAGACCCCATTTGGCAGCGATGAGTAATTTGCCCGCCTCCGTAAAGGTGGCAAATTTGCTGAATGAAGACCTTGAAATTATCTACCAACACCAGGACACACATTCGCGACTCACGGACGCCATTTGGATGGATGAAAGCACTCTTGTCACCATTGGCCATGGCCGCAAAATGGTGACGCATTCTCTTAAGTAATTCTACTGGCAATTCTTGGATCATCTGTGATCAGATCATCATTATCGTGTTTGCATTTGAAACATTTCCGCAGTGCGTTATTGTTTCACTTTAGTTTTTAACATATCCCGAGAGCTTGAACTGAACGAATTATGACTTATGCTTATGTATTTTTTTTGGATCCATGCATAAATGTGTATTGCAGAATATATTGTATTCTCAGAACTTTATAATAATTACTGTCTTGACTGTGTAAATACGAAAATATATTTACATAATTATCAACACCATAAATTGGAGTTCATATATAAAAGATTCCCTTATATTCTTGGCGGATTCTGCCTGATCATAATAATAAAGAACACCTTTGACGGCTTCTTTGGTTAAGGGGTTAAGCGGCCTCAAAACTTGGGCTAAAAGGAAAATTCTTAGTTTAAATTCTAGTTAACAAATGTTCTCGCTTTGGTGCATCATAGCGATATCTTAAGAGAATTTGTTTATAAATTACAAAGTAAGAATTTAGAAAACAACTAAGAGAATTTTTTTTTTGTATAAATTACAAAGTAAGAATTTGGAAAATAACTAAATAATCTAATAACTAATAACTCTAATAAACCATAACTTTAAGCAGAATAACCTGTAATCCATTATAGAATAAACTTCGAAAAAAACACTTAGAATAAGTAAAAGTTTGAAGTAAATATGGTTCAGTAAATATTGATATATCGTGCACACCAATTTGGAAAACGTTTCGAGCAAAAACCCAAAAGATTAAAACATTGAAAGCATACTGCTACAACTTCTGAATTAATTGGAGAAGAAAGATGTGGACAAGGTAGTTTAAAGCCTTCTTGAAAGTACAAAAAAAAAATTGTTTTAAGTCCCAAGGTGGCGTAAATGTTTTTAGTTTATCTTTTCTTAAAATATAAGTCTTTCAATAAAATGTTGTTATGATAAAACCTACGGAAAGCAATTCAGATGAGCATTTGAAATCGTTCAGCTGAAACTAAGCCCTAACAAGCTATTTTTTCCATAACTTTTAGTTTAAATCTTTGTAATTCCCATATAAAAGATATGCCACCCTTTTATACGGTCGGGCATTCCAAAATCCACTTCTTGAACTCAAAGAAAACACAAGAAATCGGTTTACTTAAATAAATTCAAATGCTTTATTTCTAAAAAAGCTCCGTTTGCTTTCTCTAAAGAGTCAAATCAATTCTTTTTTCAAACAACAGTTTCGTTTAGTTTCTAAACAATGGTTAAGTATGTTAATTATAAACCAATAATGGCAGCCAAAGATTATTCAATAGCAATGATGTGTAAAATATGGAGTGTAATGAACATTTTTGGGGAATTCAATGAAAAACTTAAACTAAACAACACGTAAAAATAAACAACCGCAAAAAATACTGGAACATCGAACAGATTGAGACGCGGCAGCGGCGGCGTGCGGGGAAAAATGTTTTTCGTGTAATTTTTCCAGAAAATTAAAACTTTTTCGCGCCCTAACCTAACCGTTGTCAAACGGGGGGAATGCATAATGATAGATAATGGCTAGCGCCGTGATCGCTTGGTGGGCGGCTCAAGGAAGTTATTATCCTCCTCGATTTCCATGCCGTCGAGCTTCATTAGCTGCTTGGCCTTCTGCAGCATGGCTGCATCCCGCAGCCAGCTACACTGCAAAACATCATCAATTGAGGGTCGCTTGGCGGGATCCACAATGAGCATTTGGTTGATAAGAAGCTTGGCGCGCTGCGAGACACCCTTCCAAGCCGGATGCCGGTAGGCAAACTTGCCCTTCTTTATTTGCTCGGCCGCCGATGAGCCGTATTCGTCGGAGAAGGGTAGCGTTCCACTGAGACTGAATATAAATATTATTTCTATTATTATATATACATATTTTATATAAATTTCGTTTACCAGGTGAAGAGCACTACTCCCAAGCTCCAGATGTCCACTTTTCGGGTATATGCCTCTCGGCCGCCGGTTATTAGAACCTCCGGGGCCACATAGAGCGGTGTTCCACATAGCGTTCGCATCACCGAGTCCTTCTGGACAAACTTACTTAGCCCAAAATCGGATACCTTCAGAAGGGTATCCTCGTCGTTGGTCTCCAGCAACACATTGTCCGGCTTAAGGTCACGGTGGGTGATGCCTTGGGAGTAAATATCATAATATATTATATTATAAAGAGTATTATCATCCCTTTTCTTACCGCGATCATGCAGATACTTAACGGCATGGCACATTTGGTAAAAGTAAAGCTTGGATATCTCCTCATTCAGCAGCTTCTTGCTTATGATCCTATTGAGCAGATCGCCGCCCCGCATAAACTCCAGCACCATATAAACGGCATCCGGCTTATCGACAATGTCGTGCATTCGTACCACACAAGGATGGGATAGATTCTTCATGATCTTGGCCTCGTTTAGCACTCGTTCAGGGTCGCTTAAATTGGTGCTTGGTCGCGAACCACCCGACAGCATATTCTTCTTAACAATCTTCATCGCATACTGCTGGCAGGTGCGAGTATCGTAGACAAGGCGCACCAGTCCGTAGGCCCCGGAGCCCAGTTTGCGATTTACATAATATGTTTTGGTTATCTCCACGGGCAGGCCGATCGACTCATTCGGACTGAGATCCTTGAACACAAAGGCTGCAAGGCAGGTGAAACATGTTCCATTATCTGTGTCCTTTTATTGCGTTTACCTAGACTAGATTTGCAGATTTGCTTACCTTTGTGGGTGGGATGGGATAGGGAAATAACGTCGTCATTTTTCAAAATGCGCTTCCTGTTCATTCCAATTTTTTCATTATTCACAAAGGTCCCATTGCGTGAGAGGTCCTGAAAAAGGGGATTAGGTGATTGAATTTCTCAAATTTCAAGGAGCGAAAGGTGGTTATTTTAGAATTTATCTAGTTATTGGATCGTACTTGGTTTTTATAGTAAAGAACTGTTGGTACTTAGGGGGTTTCATTTTTTATTTAGTAAATAAGATAAGAATATAGATAGATTTAATAAGAATATAACTTGCTTCTTTTTAGGATTTACCTGTATATAAACTGGACTGCTCAGGTCACAGTTAGCTCGCTTGATAGTGAAGTGAACTTTGGAAATGCGCGTCAGGATCTTTTCGGCCAAATCGTTGAGCGTCAGGATCAAATCATTCGCCTCGCCACGTCCTGCGGAGAACTCGTCATTGTTCAGATCTGAAAATATAATAAATGAGACAAGCAAGCAGCATTGTTAATATTGATGGCAGTTTTTTACAGATTAAAACAAATAAACAGGCATTTTTCGGTTACCAACAGAAAAGGACGAAGGTGTATAAATAACACGATATTTTGAGCTCGTACCCAGCGATTTGATCTTAATGTTTTTGCCGTACAATCGGCCCCAAACAATCTTCTCCATTGGCTGACTCTCCACCTGGGTCCAAATCCCAGAAGCTTGGCTCTGGGTGCCCACAGTTCCTTGGGTATCGCGTGCCATGCTGGATTATCCGTAATTAATGCGCGTCGTTAACAGTTTCGGGGAAACTGCGCAAATTCGGAATGTCCAGTTATTTGGGCCACTAATACAGGCTCACACAGGCGCACACGCTGCAGGAGTGCAAAAGGGAGTCTTTGCCTAGGCAAAACTTTGTCTATTTGAAAGGAATATAGTGAGGTGGCAGCTGCGGGCAGTTTCCTATTAAATTGATAACATTCCCAAGAATTGGAAACAAACTATTGGAGTCCCCTTGACGTTAACAACAAAACTATAACAATCACGGACACATACGCGATCTGCGCGGCTATCTTAAGTTATAGAGCTGTGTAAGCTTCGATAGCATCCATAGTGCTATCGATAACTCTTCATTTTTTAACATCGATTTTAAATGCATGAATCAAGGTGGAACTTGCATCTTCTAAAAGCTCACATGATAAAGGTGAAGAGACCTTTTTGAAGTAAATGAGTTTAGAGGCTGCCTTTCATTAATGGTACTTTCAATGTTCTACAACAGTTCCAGTAATATTATCGCAAAGCAACACAAATATCGATAGTTGTCAATGCGGAACTTGTGTCATATCACAAAGTTATTTCTTCCACGGACGCTTTTATATCTTAGAACTTTTCTTAAAATATATATTTATTTATTTATAGTCATCAACCCTATTGTCAAAGCCCAACAAAATGTTTGGAACCATAGCTACTAAGAGCATTCCGTCAACTTGAATTATAGACAATTTAGTGCTGAAAACCAGTTTACTTAGAATATATTTTAGCTAGACTTATTTCTGCAACCTCCCACCAAATGCATATACAATAATTTGTACTTATGTAGATATTTATTAAGCAAAGAACCGTTGATGATAGCCAAGGCTGCGGAATTTCTAGCTATTTCCTAGCCAACTCACCATACCTTTTACGTTGTACAACACTGAAACATCTAGTCGTTGTGTAGCCCTAAATTGCGGCGTCGTTTGAAAGAAACTGTAAACTATTACTAATACCAGCACAAACAATAAACGGAACGCACATAACGCAATAGGAAAGGAAATCAAACAAACGCATCGTTCGCCTGTTTACAAACACAACTCCCTACTGCGCCCACTGTTGGCGATCTCGCGTCCTTTGTTGCTAGCGGCTTTAGACGCCCTTATAAGTCATGACCCTGCCGCGCTCGGAGACGCCTCTGCGTCGTTCCGCGATGGGCAGCTACCGGGAAAGTATGGCCCGGGAGCTGACCGTGGTGGTCAACGATGACGAAGCGGAGCGACAGGAGGCCCGACGACGCACATTGGTCCAGCAGCACCAGAAGCGCCAGAGCACACTGGAGTCTATTGAGGACAACGAGACCATCCGCTCCTGCCTGGAAATCTACAATGGCAACAAGCTGAGCAAGGACAACGCCTGGAGCCTGACGCTCATCGACTCGCTGGCCAATCTGCTCGACCATCATCACAAGCGAATGAGCAACTTCAAGGTAGGTCGACATGAAACCGGACTGTACTCGAAATAAAACCTATCGGTTCTTCTCTAGATCGCCGGGTCCTCGCTGGAGGCTTCTTCCAAAGTATACGGACTGCGCGTGGACTCCATTTATATGGATGCCATGCGTATTTCAGCAGGTTTGAGTGCCCGCACCCTTACCGATAAGCAAATGGAGGATGCCGAGGATAATGAGGGTCCCGAATCTGGGCAGGCGATTGGTGGAGAAGGTGATGACGCTGGCAACCAGAGGGCCCAAAAAGAAGCGGCTCCTAAGCCCAAGAAACAAAAGAAGAACGTGTCCACGGTGACCAAAAACAAGGATACCCTGAACGCTCGATTAGATACGGCGCCGCTGCAGGACCCCGTCTTTGGCAAGCTGAACTCCACTGTGGGCTCCATCAACGCTTCGAATCGTCTGATGCACAACATCCTGCCCAGTTTGGACTCTGAGCTAAGGCTGCGCACCACCTATATGTTCTGGGATGGCGACGAAGAGCCAACCGAGGAGGTGAAGGACCACACCGAGGTAAATGCAAATACGGAAGCGGAGCAGTGGCCCAGTGAGTCGCTGATGAGCGCGGATTGGGTGCAAGAACTTCTGCCCGAAGTTGATGACATGGTTTTGCGGCCCCACCACACTGGGTACGTCATAACAAGTGATCCCAATCCGCGGGCTGATAAACCACCCGATCCCGTTGTGGATGAAGACGATAATCGTGATTTCGGGCTCGATGGCCCCGAAGATTTCTGTCCCAATCCCACTGAGCTCTCCATGGCCTTCGACATAAATGGCGAGTGTGAACCCATGCCGGATTTGGACGGGCAGCCACCCTTGGTTCTTGAGGTAGACTGCAACGAGTTGCAGGAACTCACCGCCGAGGAGCAAATGGTGATCAACAATTGCCGCCGTTTGCGCAAGCAGGCCGAGTTTATCGAGGATCTGCGCCCGGTTGATGGCTCCACCAAGCTGGAGTATTCATATAGGCCGATGGCCGAACAGATCTCCCAGTTCTGGGCAGGGCCGTCGCACTGGAAGTTCAAGCGCACACGGCAGCGTACCACCTTTTTCCAGGCTAATGGACAGACAGACTCACAAACCGTCCCACCCAGTCAGCGGCCGAAAAAGTCTAATTTGGCCGCCAAGCGAAGGGCCAGGGCGGTGGCCTATGGCAAGGTCACGGAGAACTTATTTCAGCAGCTGGACGCGACTACAAAGCAGCGCAAGGTGAACTTCCAGAAGAAGTGGGATGCCCGCAAACTGATACTACCCACAAAGTTCAACATTGATCAGGACTACTTCTTCAAATATGACTCGGCGCCGAGTATAAAGCTATCTCGGCATTTTGGCAAGCCGGATTCGGATGAGGGCGAGGATCTTGGCATGGACATGGATGATGCGGGCTCGCATCATGGTGATGGGGACCACGATCCCGATCTCTTCGGGAACGAGCATTTCACAGCGGCGGTTCCCGCCAACGTGAGCATTATTCCGTCTATTGGAGGCGAGGCCTGCCTCCCCGAAGAAATGATGGGTGATGTGGATGCTGGTATGCCTAATGCTAGCATGAGGGACGCCTGCAATAACACAGTGTTCGAGATAGGCACCGAGTTTGAGGGGGCGCCGATGCAAGTAAGAATTGTACAATGTTTAATCTTGGAATATTACTAAATTGCACTTGCTTTCAGGTTACCAAAGTCATTGTTCCATTTGCGAAGCGTGCCAAGGTGATAGATATGAAGAATCTGAAAAAGAGCTGCAATTCACTGATCCAGAAACAAATGCTTAACGATGTGCCCGAGGAGACGATACTCTCGCATCCGGTGCCTAAGGACGAGCAGTACTCGAAGGGCGTTGCTAGCTTCCATGAGGTTTACTGCAAGCTCCCGAACCTGCTGACCACCAAAATGTCCGATTCGCTGTCCACGTCGGTTGCCTTCTACGCTGTTTTGCATTTAGCCAACGACATGAAGCTGCGCCTTATTCCACAGAAGGACTTGAACGATTTTCAAATCCGACAAGTCTTGGACTAATTTTATTGTATAGCTACATTTACACGATGTTAGTTTTAATTGCCTTTTATCAGTGTTGTGCTCCCAATGTCACGGTTTCTCTTTTTTCAAAATCTCTTAAACGCTTACCTTAAACCCGCTAACCCGTATCAGTATTCCCAAAACAAAACCTCTCATCAAAACCGAATCCCACTTTCATTATAGTTTTCCTAATAAACAATAAATTCTTACCCTAAAAATATGTTTTAATCTTGTTAGGTCTTTCCAAATTGAATTCACACAGACCTGTATTTTTAGAAAGTCGATTCTTATTTACTCAGCCTAATGACTTATGACAGTGGTGCGCACGGCCCTATGTCGCGGGTCAGCGAATTTATTCTGCTGGTTCTCTGCCGACACACGCTAGCTAACATCGCTAGCTATACCAGTGTAACCCATTAATAATGAGGAGATTTTCGAAACCTTTTTACACCTTATAATGCTTTGAACTGTTTTGTTTCATAGAAATATTGGAAACCCCAACTGCTGATATGATTCCGTGCGATTGAGTAGCTAAATCAAACAAATTTAAAAAGGTTATTAAGATTAAAAGTATTTTCAATTATACCTCTCCGTTTTTTACATGATATTTATAGTAATATAAACATTAAACTAAATAAACAAATGCAGAAAAAAAAAGATTATTTAAAGTGCAACACAGGTATAGCCTAAACTAAAAAAACTAAACTAATTAAAAAAACATTTTAGGTAATGCATATCGAAATTGTTCATTAATTGTTCTACAAATTACTAGGGTCCTATCCTTGCCTTCTAAACCGATATGACTTTATGGAGTTAGTGTATTGTTGCCACCTTTTTCAGCCATTTGATATTTGATTTATCTGTGCTATTATTCTTGTATAGTGTACGTACCGATTTATATTCCTTCCGTATGTACATATGGTAGGTCTAAGCCTCGAGTAAATGAAAACTTTCACATTAGTTTCAACTGTTGAAATTACTCTGGCGTCCCAGACAGGAACAGCATTTGTTAACATCGTTTGTTGCTCTTTCATTTGCATACTCATACCCGAGGAGGACACACTAAGCGAAGTGTTTTAATTTAAATTTTACTTGTGCCTACATACAAACATACATAGTTCTTGTAAATATACGCAAATAGTTTTATAATTTCTGAAAAACTTGCATTAATAAAACGCAACGCAATTTAAATTGAAAATATAAATAATAAAATATATTAGTTTTAAAGGTCCTAGTTATCTTTCTGACTTTTAAAAATAAATACTTGAGATGTGTAAATTCACAATAATTTGAAAAAGTCCCAGCGTTTTTTCTTTTAAAAGCTTAAGCATTTTCATGTATCTTTCAAATGTAGCAACAATTTATTAAGACACGTTTTATTACCGAGTATCCTATAGTCGAGGCAATCGATCTTTCCGTTTAACTTAAGGCAATTTGTTGCAAGCTAAATGTAGCCCTAAATGTATTTTTAATAGCTTAAATACTTTGGCGAAACAAAAACTTCTCAGTGTTCGCAAGGCGATTTGTTGCCGTTTTTACTCGCAAGTGGTTTCTGTTGCTGCCTGAAGAGCGTTTCCTTTGGATCTGCGTGTGGGTATGACACATTTGTGCTTGTTCAAAAAGTTCGGTGTTTACAGAACGCTTTTAGGCGCAGCTTGCCTGTGTGTGTGTGTAATTGCATATTATTTGCATAAATATTTACCAAGTACTAAGTAACGTTTGGAGTTAGACTGATTAATGGTTGTATATCCTTATACATATGTGATAAGAAAGGCAACAAATTCGAACAGAGATTTAAACTATTTAAACTATTGCCGAGCGGCGCTCTAAGCCATAGATGGGCAGCAAATTTGAATATATGAGCTACTTTTAAGACACAAGAAAATTCTCCGCAATATAGTTAGTTTTTAGGAACATTGAGTTGATTTAGGAATACGAAAGAACTGTTTATCCTGCGACTTATGTTTAAAATATAAAAAATAAATCAAGTCAACGTGAAAATCTTAATTGTTAGCCTCTACATTGTTCAAATTAAACCAGTTGTGGACAAAGTCAATAAAGAAGGAGAGTATTTACCTGGAATCACCAAAATATAATACTATACAGTTCGGTACTAATTGGAATTGAAAAAACGGAATAGATGGCTCTTGATTTTTGTTATATTAACAACATTACAACATCATTAATTTACTATTGCTGTAACAAAAGGATAGTCGCTCCTGTTATCCCAACATAAAATTTTGCATATGTCCATATATGTATTAAATATTTTCACAACATTTATTTTTATAGCAAATTAAGCTAACAATCCTAAAACTCGTTGTATTATCGTAAAGTGCATTTTCGTGTTGACACCTCAATGTTGCATGCAATTAATCGAGAATAATGAGCTTCATGTGGGGAGCCGAACAATTTCAGTCAACACACATATTCCTACATTAGGAGTTAAAAAGTTAATTATCAAAACAAACAACAACAAACGGGCTGCAGGATGTGGTGCTAAAGTTAATGGCTGTCATCGCAGTCGAAACCGGGCCAAAACAGGTAGGGAAGGCAACATGTCCTTGCCACCTCCTTGCTGATTGTTTGTCCTTGCCCAGGATAATTCCCATGCCCATTCCATTGCCAGGCGCCGCCATATACTCATCGGGTGTTTTTGTATCTTGTTTGGTCTCGGTTTAATTTTCTGACATTTGTTGCTTAATCCCATTACGTACAACAGCTTGCTGGCGCCAAGGGAGTTTAAGTTTGATAATTGTTGGCAGTTTTAGTGAGTAGGTGGGCTGTGTGGGGAATTCATGTAGGAGAAGTTGTAAATGCAATGCAACCTATTTCAGACAGTGATTAAAAAAAGTTTTTAAATAAAAATAAAAGACGCAACCGTGTTGCTTTTGAATACAAAGGGAATAAAGTTATTAAAACTAAATGAAGTAATAAAAGTATGAAAATAATATCAAGGTAAAAGTAAGCTAAAACCACTTCCCCCATAAATACAAACCGCATTTGGTTTTTAAGCCATTCTAAAAGAAGTTCGTGAGAAGAAAGAGCGGTTTATTTTTACTCCATCTGAGTTATTTAATTGTTGCATAGATCGAGTAAAATGTTTGCCTTTAAATATTCCTGTTCTTTTATTTACATTCATGATATTACATTCATTAAAAGGTATATACGCGTACATAATGGTATACACCTAGAAAACAGTTTTCGACATTTCTTACTCGAATGTCGCGCTCAGCGGGATATGGGTCTTTTCAAGAACAGCGCTTCCTATCGTGTGTAGTATGGATCGGTAAACAAAAGGTTTCAATGATGGTGTAAATTAAATATACAAAAGTTCTCTAACAATATTCAGCATACTGCTTGCTTGCCTTTGGTTTGGTTTCTTTCAGTTATTAAAATACATCAATAAAATTTTAATAGACAATGTTCATCGTATTTGTATATATATATAGTCGTATAATATATATAAGAGTTGATATACATATATAATTTGTAGCACACATAATATAACAAGTGTTACAGTAATACAGCTTCCGGGGGCTTCAACATGTTTTTCAAACACTTCCGTCGTAACATTAAATCGAAGTTTGCTTAAAAGTTTAGAAATCAAAAACTCATTTAGATCAATATTTCTATAGGTTTCTAGCGTTTTAAACAGATTTTCGCTATGTTCAAAATGTTTAATATATTTTTATATACATATCGGCTAAAAGTTGGTGGTAATCGAATATTTGGAAATTTTCTTTAATTGAGCATGTTAGGATTGGATGAAATTTGTGGTATTTCGGGGGAAATATTTTCAAACAGGGAGGACTGAAAATACTTTAAGACGTCGTCTAATCAAACTCATATACAGATCAATGTTTTAAAATTGAGAAAACAGATACATCTATTCATTAATTCACAGACTCTTAGTCTATATAACGGGCTTACCTTGTTTTACCTGCGCATTGTTAAAGTTTACAGACAAGTGAGTATGTCAGCTTTGGTTTATATGTTAATGCCTAGTTTCCTCAAAACCAAAATTTGCACAGTTGTGGTTAATCGTATGTGTGTATATATAAGATATAAGTTTATATGTATTTATTTCTCAGCCCATGCCTCCCTGCGTCCCTTAAAATGTTTTCAAAAACTGTTTATAACTTGTGTTCAATGGTTTTCCGTATCATATTTGGCAAGGGATATTGACCGTGTCGCTTGCTTCCAATTCCCTTCATTTGTTGGCATTTTTCTGGAGTTGCCCTGGTCATCGTCAATAGAATTTAGTCCTGTGTCTTGGGAGTTACCGATGAAGGTTCCTCTGAAGTTTTCTACATTATTTTAAATTTTTTTATTTAGGGATAAAGTAAAAAATTAAAAACAGTAAGTGTTCCTACCTTCTGATCGGCTGGAGCTTTGCCAGTGCTCCGTCCCCATCGCAAGCGCATCGGTTTCCTTGCCTCTCGCTGGAACTCAGAAGTGTCTTCCTCCAGATCCGCTTCGTTCTCATCCTCGTTGGCGTATCTGGCCACATGTCCAGGGGCTTCGTACTGCTGCTGCTGCATGGCCATAAGCATGCGACGCATCCTCTCGGAGTTCAACAGGGAATTGTACAATTGGGAGCGTTCCATCTGGTTAGAAACATGGATAATAGAGTAAGCTTGTTTGCTTTAGGGATGAAAGAAGTACTGGTTCCATATTTAACGTGAAGATCGATAGATAAATCGATATTTTAACAAGCGATAAATCAATACTCTGTTTGATCTATTATATCGATACTTGATATTTAATTGCGATATTTTTTATATTTTAAATTTACATATATCAAAACTACGATATTTTCGATATATCAAACTATTATGTTTTCGATAATATATAATATTTATGTCTATATATCATATCGGACTTTTCCTCTCAATATAAGTATAACAAAGCTTTTTTATTTATAAAGAAAATACCTAAGATGTAATGTTAAGCCAGGATCTGTAAGGATGCACTTTGTATAAATGTTGTCTTCCTCACCTGTTCGTTGTCTTCATTGGCTGCATCGAATTGAGGAACGCTGCGGCCCCAGCGAAGACGCTGTGGCTTGCGAACCACTCGCTCAAAAGCAGTGTCATAGTCGTCGGCTATATCCAGATCCCCATCCGAGCCCAGTGCCTGCTGCTGGCTATTGAGAGTGAGCTCCCGCTCCAACAGATCATCGTAGGCGGTCCTTCGCATTTGCGGCAAGCTGGGATCCCGCCTGCCGAATCGCAGGCGCAGGGAGGGCGACCTTATTGGCTTCTGGTTGACATCGCCGAACCAACGCTTCTCCACAATGTTGTTCAGCATTTCCGGATCGCTGCGTCCAAAGCGAAGGCGCAGCGAGGGAGAACGCTGGGCCTTCCGCTCCACCTGGTGGTTGGGAAAGACGACCGGTCCGGCGTACTCGCGCTGCAGCAGATTATCATAAAGATTGCTTAGGGGAGTGCCTGCAATGAAGAATTTAGTTGGTTGTCACCCGGATGCTGTTGGCCGCAGAGGGAGGTCACCTTGAGCTGCAGACGTCTCGGCCTGGGTGGGATGGTACATCAAAAGAGTCACCATGCAGACGAGTGCTAAGGCGCAGCCTTGACTTAGTTGGGGCTTCAAATAAAACATCTTCTCCTATTTCTCTTTGCCGTTTGCGTTGATGACAAACTGTAACTAAAAAGAAATCAATAATAAATTATAAGTCACAAATTATATACGCTTAGAAAAATGGTTTGTTCGATGCTATCAAGAATAAAAATAATAGGCAACACATCTATGCCTAAATGAACGTATCTTACAAAGAAAATATATAATGTAATAATGGTTTAAAGGTAAGAAATTTGTCTATTTATAATTTGCCCATGTTAAAGGGGCAATTTTGTGACATGATTGGTGTGTGCAGGCAGCTATTCCATGAAAACAATAAAGCTACAGCCTTAAAATCAATGAAAATTGATACTATATAAATAAGATAACTAAATTTGTTTGATATCTCACTGGCCTCCTTCTAAAAAGAAATTTATACTGAGAAATATATAGATTTTGTCCAGTGCATAGCATTTCCTGAAAGAAAATTATTCATGACTGCACTTGAATGGGGCCGCATATTCAAACTCTTTTAATGCATATTTTGTTTGGCCATATTTTTGCAAATTGTTGAAGCTATCGAAAGGTTAGAGAGCAGAAAACCGAACAGCTGCGCCACTGCCACCATTAGTTGCAACCGTTTTTATAAAAATTTATACATTTCGCCGAATGATGTCACGGGCTAATGGCTTGCCTAATGGCCGGTGGCAAAGGATTTCCCATTATTATTAAAAATTAAATTGTTGTGGCATCAGGTAATCAATAGTAACGCAATTTGTATGTCCTTTCCACATAGACGTGGACTAGACAATGGAGTCCGCGGGGTTATAACACACTCATGCATTTCATAACATGCGAGGTGCTCATTGGAATTCATTTCGCAAGTCATATGTTCATTTTACAACCAGGAGAATAAGGCGAGTAAAATGGCAATTGAATTATTTATAAGAGAGCGCTCAGGGACAGAGGATATACGACTGGGGGAGTGAAAAGAAAGAATTTGTATACAGGGAGAGGGTAGAGCTCGCCTAGATGAAATAGCCGGATGCTGATGGATTGCTTACCTTCAGGGCGGTGCACCGAAGGCAAAGTAAGAAACCCCTTCGAGTGGAGTTCTTATGACAAGTACGGTCTGAACAATGGCCAGAAATGAGAACAGCATATTATGCACAACAGTCTACAGCAGAAGCAGACACTTACCCCCAAAAAGGGGATGAGATTTCAACTTTTGTTTGGCATTTTTCCTGCCGCTGCAAGCGGAAGTTGAAAGTTAAGCCTTTGCAACAGCATCGTCTTCTGCCTTGGGGCGTTAAGTGCTGGCGAAATATTTTGTTAGGATCTGGTTGGGTGGCTAGCGATGCAACTCGTTGTATACGTGATAGCCTGCGTATACGTGATGTCAGCAAGCGGAGCCGGAAATTGAATTGTAGTTAAAGCAGAGACACGTTCCATGAAATGATGCCACCAGGAAGGCTAATAGTAAAGCCTTTCGAGGGAATTATTTATGTCTTCCATTAATAATTTTAAATAAATATTCAAAGGAACAGCAAAGATTTTACATTTTAAAACGAACTACGCTTTTTACTTACTATTAACATGTAAAGAAACTTGTATATAGAACAAGTAGAAGCTACAACAAACTAAACGAATTCGTGTAGCTTCTATTTGTATTCAAATAGTTATTCACTTTATGCCGTAAATACTAAGGCCATCATTTTATGATTTACCATTTCAGCTCTCATCTATCCATCTTTCCTGATGTCTGCCCAGACCTTAATCGAATTGACTTTCGCTTTCTTCTTTTTTCCTGTCGCTCGTTTTGGTCAATGATATCTCGGAAATGTCGGCCAAGAGTGATTTGCTGGCGGAAACGCTGGCCAATTGCCTGGCGGAGTCCGGGTCCAAGCACTCAATATGGAAATTCGGTATCTGGATGTGCGTGTCTGTGAGTGGGTGTTTGAGCGATGAAATGTGCCCCTAGACTGCGCGACATTTGGGACGTTTGTCAAAATTGAAAGTGATTTATCATCGTTCTCCGGCGCCTTCTCCTTGTTGGCTTTTGACGAATGACGAATGAGTTGTGCGATATTTCCCAGATAATGATGCTATTTATGTACGAATGTGCGTTTGTTCGGGCCTATTGCGGGCAGATCACACTTAAATAGGCTTTAAAAAACAATGTGTCAAAGCAATAATTTTTACGTGACGCCGCGAATATTCTCAGGGGGTGTTGGGTAAAATTTCTTGATTGACACATAATAAGCAATCCCATTAACACGTTGTTGAGCATCGAGTGTCCTGATAAAAGCCTCATCGAGCGATTCATCTGAGAGCACTGTGTAACATGTAATAGGTTCTTTCAGTAAAATTCGGATATCCTAGCTAGACTTGGACGAACGAGCAAACGAAAAGTATTCGTTGGAAAATTTCAGATCAATACATTGAATTGAATTAACTTGAATTTAAGCTTATTGAAAAAAAAATATAAAAATATAAATAACAATATATCGATACTGTATCTATATTTGACCTGAAGTCTGTTATAAAAATCTATATTTAACTTCACTATTTATATGCGATAAATCGATACTTTGTTTAATATATCGGAACTGTGTCAAAGTTGAACCTAATCCAAAGACAGTATAAGTTCAAGATTGAATTGTACATTTTCTGCTTAAGTCTGTTGCTCGCCAGATAGTAAAAATCTAAAATAAAATCAGCTTCGATGTGTAAGTATAGTGTTCAATAATATTTTTCAGATATTTTTTTAGTAAGCTTTGATATTTTAAAGTTTAATAGGATTTTTCTTGATATGTTCTATTACTTTTTGATATTTTTGATATGATATCGATATTTCGTCGAAAGACTAGTATCATATAAGAACTTTTCCTTCGATATACAATTCCTAACCTCAAAATGGTAGTTGAATTTCATTTTATATTGCTTACTTTCTAAAATCTAAGAACACTCAAATTATTCACAGTACATTCCAGCATATTATAAATATTTATTCACCTTCCATGGAATTTATGTTTGTATATTCTGTTGTCTAGTGTGATTCATCGCCAGACCGCTTCTGAAGCGATGCGTGAAAAACACATTGACGACGTTTAAATAGCCTTTAGGGCATAGCCCAACTAATACATTTAACGCCCCCAAACTGGCAGACACACTCGCACACAAACCTAGGCACACACACTCACTTACACACTCACGCACACACACTCACACACTCACAACAGGTTGTTTTTGTGCCCATGTCGAGACTTTGATGAGGCTCTTTTTCACTCTTATTTGTGTGACACACAAATTTTATTCGCCTTTTATTTAACAATTTTTATTTCGTTGTGCGAAAAAGGTCATCTATGGTTGGTCAGCCTGTCCCTTCTCCAGCCTTTCGCTTTTCTGAATCTGCAGAGCCCAAAAAGGTTACTCAGCCGGGGCTATCTAGCTGGCTTTATGGGACCCCAGCTCCCGGCAGGGGCATTAAAACGTTTTGACAAACACATTAGATGCCTTCGTCCTGGCCTCGGTCGTGGATCGTGGTCTGGATGGCAGCGCCTGCGACCCTTTTTCCCTGGCCCTGGCTGGATGTAATCTTTTGTGTTTTATCAACATATTTGATGAGACTTTGCCGCTGTTGTTACCGTCCTGACATTTTGTGGGTTTTGTCCTGCCTACTTTGTGGCTTTCGGGCGTTAATCATACGTCCTGTTGTTGGCCGTTTTTCCAAATTTTTTGTTTTTGTTTTTACCATGTGGTTAGTTTTTTGCGGCCGAAATGTTTCTAACTAATGAAATTAAATTGGGTAACTTTAGTCAAAATAGTTTAAGCTTTGGCTTACGAAAGTGGCAACATAAAATTATGTTCGAGACTTACATTGGTTAACCTTACAAGTTTTGCTCTAATAAAAATTAAAACACGGATTGCAGTTGCAGATTTATAAAAATATTAGCGAAGGCACTGAAAGAGCTTTACAAAATTGCAATCAATAATTAATTAATTAATTAAAGCTGCCGATATACTTACAAAAAAATAGTATCACTCTTTTTTTAAACTATTTATTTTTGCATTTATATTTGTATATCCTTTAAAACCTTTTTATAGGCTCTATGAATACAAATATGTTTGTTTAAAAAATGATAACAAATCTCCAGCTTTTGACTTTAACAAAGTTATTGGAAACGGGGAAAAAAGTGTATATCACAATTTCCCCATGTGAAGCAGAATTTGTTTACGCAGAACCCAATTAAAGGGAATACTGGCGCAGCTGGTACAGCCTCTGGGTATGCCTTGCACGAAGTCACTTCCCACGTTCAGGGTTTATTTTTTTGCTATTTTATGAGGACTGCAGGCACCGGATTGTACTGAATTCGCCAAGTGGTCAGAGAATCGAACAAACAACACACAAAAGCGACAAAGTCATGTTGATTAAATTTTTTTTTCTGCCCCCTGACTACTGATTTGCCTCTTTGCAAGTAAGGCAATGGGTGGGCGAGGACCGAAACTTGCAAAAGTTGAGATAAACTTAGGTGCGTCCTCTAGAGCAAACAATTTGTACCGACATTATCGCATTTTGTCATGAGAATAAACTTGTGTATTTGCTCGGCGTCTGCGTTCCAAATCATAAATTTATCTGAGTCATGTTTCCTTTTGGCCGATGAGTAGAACTTTTTTCGATAAAAAGAATTGCGTTTTCTATATTTAAAGCCTATCTACTCATTTAGATACTTATTTGTTGAGGGTTTTCTAACACAAATACGGGATAATGAGCCGTATTAATGCTTCCCCTTCAAATTTAAAAAGAAAACCTAGACTATAGACTTCCACCGGATGTTAACAACTTGACCGAACTTCTGCAGACACTTATCCGCACAGCTGTGCGCGATATGTTCTTGGTGACTACACTGCGGCTACGTGATGCCGGAAGCAGGAAGGAAATATAATTTGCGGTTCGTCGTTTAGCATGGAAATTGTTGTAGCCGATTGTTGTCTTGGCTTCCTTTGTTTATGTTTTAGCACTTGGCCCAAATCGTTTTGTGGCTCCTGGGGAGGTTTGTCGTTTACCTAGCAGTTTTTCAATTGGCTTTTATGTCGTCAGACAAAAATGACTTTAAAATATATCTCGTAAAAGAAAATAAACACTGGCCTTTAAGAAATTTGCAAAGATTTTACATTGATTGATTGGCTGCCGTCTGCCTATCCAAACGGCACAAACGGAGGTTCGAGAATTTGGGCCAGAACCTGTGGTATTACAAAGGAATTCGAACAAGGCCAGCAGGGTGACAAAAAAATTACAAAGAGTCTCGCTCCCGACGGAGTCAAACTTTGGTGGTAGAAGTTCATATTATTGTTGGCGAAAAAAGAGGGTCGATGGATTATTTCCACAATTTGGGTGCGTCTGGGTCAGGGCAGCATCAACAGCATTTTTTTGTGGTAAGCAAATCAAATAACGTTGTGCAGGTTGAGTATCGACGAAAGTGTACCTTTTTTAATTAGAACTCAGTTACTTCTGTGGAAATAGGACTTAATTTTTTTAAGAAGAAGTCCTTACATTAAAGCTATGGATGATGTGATACATTGACAAACATATCGCGCTTAATATTGTATCGAAACTAGCATTATCTTTTATATTTCGACATTCTAAATATATCATACAACGTTAAAATAACGATATTGTCGAAAAATGTGTTATTTAATTTATTTGTCTCATTTTCCGATTATACTATCGCAAATTGTAGGTATCAATTTACGTGTATATCGACATTCGCGTCAAATATATGTAGATAGAGTATCGATATATCGATATTTACTGCCATACCTAATGCAATATAATATTAAAATTCATTTGGCTTATATTATAATTAAAAGATCTGATGATTTTGTATATACTTCCAATGTCAAATTAATTTATTAGGTTTACCAATTGATTTAAAGAAATTAAAATTCCCAAGACTCTTGTTCCGGCGAACTCGTTCAGCTAAAAGCCTAAAACTTCTGTAAAAGCCTTCGGTCCTTTGTTGGCCTGTTTATTTGAAATCATTTACATAAGCAGCTTTATCAGCTTTTAGTGCGAACCCAAAAAAAGGGTCTTCTGACAAATTTGGCAGCATTTATACTTGATGCGTTTAACTTGTAGGTCTTCCTCTGATTTAATATGTTTTGCATAATCTCGGAGGCAATCGCAGCCCGCCACGTGTCAAGTAAGGCTTTAAGCCGTACTTTCTCAAGTCAAAGAAGTGACCATAAGGTGAGTAGGGACCTTTGGCCAAAAATTAATAGCCATGACCGAACGAACCTAAAGTCGACAGACCACATGGGTCATCAATTCCTGCATGTGGGCTGGTCTGTAAAAAAACAACAGAAACCTCAAATTACAAATAACAACAAATAAGCACTTAAGCTCAAACATAATGGCGGCAGCAAAAGAACAAGCCCGAACCGAAGCAAAAGCAACTTAAACTCAAGCCAACCCAAATCCAATATAAATTCATCAATATCCACTTCAAAATGTCTGCCCCGGGAGTGCGAAATATATGACCAGGGTGCCGAGCTGGCTTACAAAAAAGTCTAACAATATATTAAACGTATATATAGATTAATTTTTCGCCTGTTCCCCGTCAAGGAATGTCTAAGATTACACAGCAATTGATGTCTTTTTTGGGGCCCGCTGCCTAATAACCTTTTTTTTTGGGGCGGAAAACATTTTAAAGCTTTAAAAAAGAAATCAAGGCTGGCACATATGCCTGTGTGGGCGGGTAGATAATATCAGCTTAACTCTGCGTTATGGGATCCCCGTCCCTTTTCCGGTTCTTTTTTGTCATTATCAAAGCGTAAAAATTGTAAACTTATTGCCCCCAAAACCCCTCGTATCTTGTAGTTCATATCGCATTCAGAGTCTAACTTTTTGGCAGTCAGCATAAGTTGTTGGAAAAATATGCTTTGATTTGAGAGCAGGTTTCAGTAAGGCAAACTCACAGAGTTATGCACCGATTTGGTGGCTGTTAAGCGAGATAATTCGATATTTCAAATATTTAAAAATATTAAAAATAAATCTAACCAGTTTTTAGAAGATCCAAATAATTCATTCACCTCTTGAGTACCTTAAGCTTAAGAACTATAATTACAAAAACTTGGAACTAGATACGTTTAACCTTGTGTTTCGGTTGTTTCCGCATTTTTAAATCGTTTTCCTTGAATAATTCAATAAAAAAAAGGTCGGTTCTGTTTCTATCTTGGCTGACCATCCATCATAATCAGAATTAAATTGCTGTTAAATCCAAGTTCCTGCTCCCTCCCACAGGTTAGTCCAGTGCCTCAGCTTGTGGCAAATTACAAAGTGCAGCCAAAGCGGCAATAATGGCAATGAAATGTGCCTCCACAAGGACGAACTTAACTGGAGGTCTGCCCGGTCTGCGTTGCCAAGGCTAGCTCAGTTAGCCTCGCAGCAAGCAGCAACAAAATGTCTCCGAGGATATTGACTGATGACGGTCATAATGGCAATAATGGTTTAGTATAAACATAGCACTTGCTGCACGTCTGGTATTCTATTATGTCTCAGACAAATAAAAACTAGTTCCACGGTCGTAACTGTCTTGAACGCCAGGAAAGGGCATCTTAAGAACATCTTTGAAATAATTAATGTCGTTGAAGGGATTCAGAAATAAGACACACCTTAAACACTCTTTTTTACACTTCTTCTAGATTCCTGTTTAGGCTTAGTTATTATTAAAGGTTAGCCTTGTCTGCTTTTTAATATTTTTAAATTAATGAAATATGTAGAGCTCTTCTTTTAATATGAGGCATGAATTCGCGACTGTAATTTGTTGCACCTGCACGTATCTGCCATCAGCACATTATTCCTGGTGCAAAGTTGCCATAAAATATGGTCATAAATCGCCGTTGACAACTTATTGAAAAGCGTAGATAAAGCAGCATCCAGCTGCCCTCTACCCCCTCATTGTTTTTTTTGGGGCGCCTGTGTTGTTTGTTCATTTGGCATTAACATAATGTCTGGGCACGTGCTCCACTCCCAGTATAAAATGTTAAATGTTGCCTAACAATGCGGCCGAGGACAGCAGCCAGGAGGCAGGAGGGCTTCGCTCTCGGCTTTTCCGGAAAACTGTTCGCTATTCTGTGGTGGCAAGCGTGAAATTGAAATTTATGCTCTAATTACAAATGAATGCTCAAGCAGTGGGCTTTCATTATTGTGTAAGCGGCTTGCGACGCTAATGCGCGACTCAAGTCAAGTGTTTTTTTCTGTATTATTTTAGGCAGCAGCTTAGTGGCTTGAATTTTCAGGCTTAACTAATGAGAGTTAAGCTTTTATACAGTTTTGAGCATTTGCCACAAAGGGACTCAGACTTGCTTGCAAAAGGACCTATGCGGTAATTTGATGTCCTTAATAAAAGCAAATAATTTCATAGTGAGTGACTTCTGCTTACTGTTACAGAGATTTATATGTAGTTCGAGGACATTAATATTTCTTGTTTCCACACGAAACTGTTTCATATATTGACCAGCGAATGAATGACAGAAGGCGTCCTTTTGAAGTCAACGCCGGTGTCCTTGAAGCATCAGGCTTGTCAAAGTCCAAACTCGCTGTTTCAATTCCAATTCCATGTGAAACTCCAAATCACTTTGTCGGACCAGCTTAATGCCAGTGGTACCTTCCTTCCTGCTCTTTGTCCCCGCTCGCCTTTGACCTTTTTTTTTTCTTTTTACGGCTGGACAAAAACTTGAAATTGAACTGAGAGGAGGAAAGGACAAGTGGGCGTGCCGCTGTAATTACACACGCAATCAAATGGACAAAATCCCTGTGACAGTTTGTGAAAAGTTGCTTTTATTTCTTGCCTGCTGACTGACAGTCGAGGACATCCTTGGGACTCTGGAGCAACCTTCTCTCGCGATCCTACTCCTGCGACAGCCAAAGACCACTGTTATTTCGTAGTTTGTTTGGCTTTGCATACTCTCGGGCGCCACCTAGGGCGGGGATTCCCCACATAATTGAAAGCCCATTAACATCGTTGGCACGTTGAAGCGTGAAACAAGCGACAGTTTGTGTTAATTAATTAAATAACTCTCGACCGAAGACCCCGGCGAAGGACTCGGTGAGTGCTGGGAAACGGATAAAGCAAATTATGGCCGGGCGGAATATTCAAGGATGTAGAATTAGTGGGGGAAAATCGTTGACAAAAATAAATTCAATAAGCTATTGTTTATAACTAGAAGCTTAATTATTTGTTTGCGAGTTTTAGGTTTATGATTTGTGTTAGGCAATAATTATTTATTGTTATTTGGTTTTTTGAGCTTTGGGTATTTCTTTTATGATTTATTTTCGGGGTTTTAAATGTTCATATTAACAAAAAAAGACAATTATTCCAAGTGGTTTGAAAGAGAAACTAAATATAAATAATACAGACAAAAGCAACGATTTTTTTTTTTTAGTGTTGCAATTTAGGCAAAAAACGTATTAGATTTATTTTCATTGAATGGCCCAACAAACTTGTCCAACAATTTGAACAGATTGGTTTTGTTTTTGCTGTGTTGAGTCAACCCTAAAAATATGCAAAAGTATTTGCAAACAAAATTAAGTGTCGCCAACAATTTGCATGAGCAACAAACAATAAAACGGCAGCAAATCAAAACTTTTTTATCATAGAACCGGAGAGTTCAAGAGCAAGCAAAACTTTTGGGCGAGACAGTGAACGTGCTGGTCAGCAAATTAAAATTGAAGAACGAGATATTTTCGGCACACAAAACTCATATACATATATATCTAAAACATAAGCTTTTAAGGCTTAAATACGCATTTAAAATGTTTGCTTTAATCCTATATTGTATCGCAAACATCGACTTATCCTCAGTAGGATTGTACATCGAAAGGAAAAGTCGTCCGATATATTGGCAAAAATATCCTATCGAAATTAACATTAAGTTATATACTATATTGATATACTATATTGATATATCGATAAGTATCGCATTAATCGGTAAAATATTGATATTATCGAATAAATAACTTCCATTTTTGATGTATTTATTTTTATATTGATAATATTTAAAATATCTTTTAAGCTACCATTCTAATAACCTCATTTTTTATATTTATAATCAATGCGATTGGATTCGGGGACAAAATGTTATTGTATCTATTTCTGTATCGGTTTTCGCGTTGATATTTCTTTACACTATAAATCTATCGATATTCTTTTCCATCCCTAATCCTGAGTCTTGAGTTTAAAATTAGTTTCAAGTCGAATCTCATTTAATCGCTATTATCGAAATCGATTTCCGTAATTGGCTCAGGAGATCTTAAAAGTCTGTAGATTGCAATTAAAATTGTTGTTCAATTCGCACGCAACTTTTCCTTGGCAAGTTAATTAGCTTGAACTCTTTCCATTCAATTCATATCCGGACAATCATAAATAATTTTGCGTTGGGGCGACACGAAATAAAGAGATGTCGGAGGCACACAGCTGTCGCCGGCGAGCGATTTCCGCTTTTCCAGTTGCCTGCTTAAACTTTAAATCGAGTTTATGAATTATGAAAGGGAAATCCTTGCATTTTTTCGTTTTCAGATTGAAGCATGAAGCGCCTGGTAGAAATGGAACAGCTCCCTGAGGAGACCGGAGATGTGAGCTGTGTCGTATATGGAACGTGCCCAAATACAATATAGAATAGCACACTGGCCGCCATATACACAATTTCAGCATTTCGCAGACAGAAATGTATTTTTTATGTTGACAAACATGCGGTACGGTGCGGTTCGTTCCTTTTGCGTCGCTTTTCTAGTCCCTAAAGAGCCGTGAGGTGTCTGTGAATTCGGTTTTTGCTCTATGACTTGTGGCTGCCCCAGTAATGATGCTAATGGGCTGCTTAGCACTTATTTTTTTTACACAGAAAACAAAATAATAACAATAATCGTGAAAAATCGTTAAGGTTTAGGATAACTTCAGTTATTATTATTAGATATATTGTTGTTAAGACTTTAAATTCGATCCCAAGGCATCATAAGTTATGGTTCCTGCGGATATAATACTTAAGAATAAGCTTGGCTCAGTACCTTCTAACAAATCCATGTTAGCCCTGTACTTAAAGAGCATGAAACTCAATATACTGCAGATCTGCTCTAGAAAATCTCACTTTACGTTGAAAGTCAAACTACGACACATGTTGACATCGTAAAAAGCGCCCACAAATATTGATTGTCTTTAAGTCGGAATCGTTCCCAGATATTAAAAATAGAATTTGAGGATTTACATATTGTTTTAAGATGAAAAAGGAAATATTTTTGCAATCACAATATTGAAGTTTTATCAACAAATTTGTGGACTTTACGAAACTTAACTTAAAATCTTTAAAAAGGTGTTAAAAAAATGCAACAAAATCTTAGGTACTAATTCAGTATCTGGGGTGATAAAGATAGCATGCAAATAATTAAAATCTTTCTTATACTTTTATGTATTTAACTTCCCCTCAAAAACTACTTTCAGACTATAATTAAAAAATCCTTCACAAAGGCATTCAAAAACCCAATCAAATGATTTTCATACCAAGTAAATTGTGTTATTATAGCTTTCCTAAAAACTACATTGGAGACGACAGCATTGCATTCGTATCGTATTCGCATTAATTAAAATACGATTACAAAGGCAACCGTTGTGAAAACATAGTTCGTTGGAAAACTCATTTTGAACAATGAAAATGCCAAGTGAGCGGAAGGACCTGTGGGCGGATATGTAACGGATATGTTACAGTATGGTCAATAGGACTATTCGTGGGACAGACAGGAAGCAACTGCAATTACGAAATAAAACTTAATGCTCCGCTAAATATGAATGCGCTGGGTAAACTGAGTAAACCCAAACTAAGCCTGATCCCCGACACTTTCTCCCCCTTTGTCCGCCGTGCCGTTTGGCGCCGTTATTTAATAGTAGAATCGGCCCGGAGCCCGTGGCAAGTGGGAAAGTGGCAAAAAGCAAAACCCGAACCAAAACCCCAAGGATACTTTGGGGCGACCATTATGGCAAATCCCTTTAGTTTGCCGCCCTCGTAGCCGTTTCTATTTGCACATCGTTTTGTAATGTAATGCGAGTTGTTGCGACAAATTGCTGGGGATTTCGAGCCACTCAGATGTCTAGTCCCGGCGGAGGAGCCCAGCCAGAGGAGCGGGCAGCGGGGACCTGGTATTGCGGTCAGGTCGATTGGTAGCGTCAGTTGCTTGAATTGTGAACTGTAATGTGGCACAGTGCTGTCAAATTTAAGAACCCCTTTTTTTTTTTTAATATATATACAATTAATTTTTAAATCAAACCCTTTTAAAGGTTCTAGAAGTAGGGGTTTTCCTTGATGTATCTTTCCATCTGCAGTTCACCTTCAGGACTATATCTTTGTTTCTTTTTCTTAACTCAAATTGCTGACAGCACTGATGTGACATGCAGTCGGTCATTCGAGGTGAATGGCTTGGGCTTACATACACTTTCCATTTCCCATCCGCCTCATCTCATTTGAGCAAATTTCGCACTAAGCTCTTGGTAGTAGGGCACCTTTCTGTCTTTGGTTTTGGCTGCTTCTGTTAACTGTAAACTGAGACTGTTGTTTGTCCGTTGGCCAGTTCTGCAAAACTTGTAAGCTTCATTTTCCATCCATCCAAAGCAAATTAAACGTGGCTTCGAATGCAGTTGAAGTGCAGTAAAGCAGCCCGATGGTTTTCCTTTCAATTTGAGGCCTTAACTGGGCTTAAATGATTAACTGAAGCAGTTAGAAAATGTTATCTAAGCTGTTTTTACTCAAAGTGGCACGATAGCAGGTTATTTATTATTTAAGGACACGTAAATGTTGTTAAAAGCATTAGGAATTTATATTATATAACTTAAATTAACTTTATTAACTTTAAAATCTTTTAAATAAGAAACCTTTTGTAAGTTTTCCTCTACTTAATACCAAACGAAACCTTTTCTTTCCTAGATACTTGTTTCCTTTTAATTTGTATTATTTCTACTCCACATTATAATTAAAAACAATGCAATCCCTAACCCATTTATTAACTAATTCCTATTAATGTATTTATTCGTATATTTATTATTATTGATATTTCCAAAACAGCCCCCAATCGAAGTACCAATTACCAATAACACAAGTTTTCTGTCTCACTGACAACCTAAATGAGAAACTCTCAGCATGAACCATTTATTAAATGTCTTGAGGGCGTCCTGGAGGGTCCTCAGATTAGCCTTATTAAGTGCTCTTAACAGGTGGCATTTCCTTGTATTTATTTCTAGACCGCAACCTGGCTGGGCGACTTTTGTGAGAGCTCCAATTAAACCCACCTGGGCCAAAGCCAAAAGTTGCCGACATCGCGACGCATTCATCAAATTAATTTTGATCGATTGCGGCACTCTCCCCGCATCCAATATATGTAATTAATGATCCCGTCTGAGACACAAACTGGGGGATATAGCCAGAGACGTTTCATTAACAAATTGCAGGGCGCACTCAAGTCAACGTGAGTTGAGTGCATTGAAAGAAATGGCACTGTCTTTGACTGTCTGCCATAAATTGTATAAGCATTTGCATTTGAAGAAGTGCACGGCAGGTCGTTCTGGAATTACGCAAAGGGGGCACTGTTTGAATGGCATTTACATAAGCTCATATCCACACCCAGAGTTCTCAATGAACATTCGAAAGTTTTGTCACACACAAAAGTGGCTAAACTTAGCTTGCCTGAATGTCATTGGCATCCGCAGTTCGGTTCACTTGGTCACATTTGTTCGCACTCATTGAGGGTCAACTGTGTGAGCGATGCCCCGTGCAGGTAAACTTCGACAGGTGGGATAACAAGCCCAAACTAAAGCTCAACAATACTATTAGTTGGGTACCCATTTCCCTTTGCTAACAAAAGCCATCTCGAGTGGATCAAGCAGGGCGGGCGGCAGTGCCATGTGCTCTTTATACTGAATGGTCAAATGGGACACTCAGGCTTCGGTAAGCGTCTAGACAAGAGTAAAAATGCATTTGTGTCCGTTCAATTGTCACTTTCGGTTGGTGAGTATTATTCAAATATCTGCCAGCATTATTTTGGAAAGGTTCTTTAAGTGGCTTTCTCCTGAAAGCGTTGAATTTGCTAAATGATTACTGAGTTGCTCTTCTTTATTTTACTTTTAGATATCCTAATGATACTCAGATGTTTAAGATAGTCTTCTGACAATCGAAATTTTTGTGATCACTCATAATAGTAGGCTTTTGATTTATGTGGATTTAAGACCTCGAGTTACCAAAAATGCTGATATAGAAATCAATATTCTGAGGGCATCTCTTAAATACATTTTGATTCATTCTTAAAGTGACAAAATTCGAACTCGAAACCTAATTAAGAAGTTTGTTCTTGAATTACACTGAGGCTTAGTGTTTTAAATTATTTTACCTTAATTTTCGTGCAGATTTTTCAAATAAAAAAGTTATAAAATCTTTTAAGGCCTATTGATACCTCTGTCTGTGGTTTTTGGCTTGAGTTTATTAGGCAAACCTGCCTGTAAAGCGAATAAACTGGCATTTTCAGTTGCCACATCACCATTTTCACTTACAAATCACTATCGATTAGTCTCTCTCTCAACACACTTTGTCCACAGGTTTTTGCTTTCAAATCTCCTGCAAACTTCAATTCGTTTATTTTCTTCTTTGATTTTTTCAGCCACAAATCGATAGCTTAATTAAGCGTGAGAGTTTCTCTGGCTTTATTAATAGGTTGCCTTGGGGTTCGTACGTCCTCCTGGAACTACTCGCACTCTGTCGGGATTATCACTGCCATCATCCGATGGCCCCAGGTCAATTAGTCAAAATGTGGCTCTGCACCTGCCCTTCCCTATGTTCTTCTTATCCTGTTGCGTTGGCCATGTCCTGGTCAATATTTGCTCATTTAAACGTGCCTTAAAGTCGTTAACAGCGACACACACTCTCCAGGCCTGTTTCGGCAGCACATTTGTAAGGTTAAAGCTAAAAATATATGCTTTAAAAGGCTGAAAAGAACCGGCAGCCATCAGCCATCCCCTTTGATTAGAGTTTCCTTTCAAATTTAGCCTACTGATGGTATGCAACAAGTATCTTGGGTTGCCAAGCCTATAAATTAGTGTCAACTATGATTAACTTTTCTCCGGGTTTTGTGGTTTTCTCCGCCTGCTAAATTTGAAGGGGCGGTGCAAGGTCATTAAGCGGCAGAGGCAGGCTCCAGCTGAACCGGCTTATCACTAGCAAATTACACATGCGCCACGCTTGACTTGAACTGATGACAGGACATCGGATGCAGCTAAAATTACACATGCAGTTAGTTAAAACTGCTGACACATTTGCCTGACCCGAGCGACCTGGCACCGCCCACCGCCCACCTGCCACCTGCCACCTAAGAGTACCTCCTTTTATACCCCTTCCCCCACTCAGCAGTGCAGCAGCTGTTGGTGATGCGAGTGAATTACAGTTATGTATGGGCTAAGCCGTGCGAGTATTTGCTTCTGAGAGCAAATTGGCTGTACAGTGTTGTTGGACCTCCCTGGTGTTGGCAGTGTTCCTGGCGGGAAATATACACTTAGGATTCTTATTTGCACGAACCTCTAAGGAGCTTAATTTGCTACGATTGCCAGTTTTAGAAAAATAAGGAACTAATCTGTGGTGCTCCTGAAATCTCTGCGGTTTTAAGAGGGTACTTTATATTCAATTAAATTTTCGAGAAAATACATTCTGTGTAAGTTTGTTTTTTAACGATGTATTAATTGTTTTAAAGGTTTTAAAACCTCAAATTATTTCTGCATCATCCTATTCACACTTTCAATATATCTAAGATATATAACATTTCGATTTTAAGGGGAAAAACACGCTAACCCAGCAACGCTGCCTGTGCGTGTGTACAAAGTGACAGTGTGTTCACTGTTGCATGTTTGTTGACACGCTTCGCACTCGTCATAATAATAAAATGTCCCAGCTCACCTTTCCCACCCCCTGCCGCGCATTTTCCGGCGCAACATGTGAACAATGGCAATTGTCTTGGCCCGACATTCTAGCCCAGGTAGATAAATGAGCAGAGCTAGCTGAAAGATTATATATGCGCGCGTCGAGCTTCCTGTGTTGTCTTCCTACACCTACACGATGATGAAGGTCCTCATTTTTTTATTAACTCATTTTTTTATATTATTCTAAGGAGCCAACAGTGGAGTAACAATAATTGTTAAGCAATGCTTAAACAAGGAGAAACCTTACACTATAAAGTGATTGTAAGAGAGGTTTAGAATATAAAATAGCATCACCAGACGCGTCGTATATTCAAGTTCGTATATCTTTCTGTCTGTCTGCCTACTCTTAAGGAACAATATATATCAAAGACAGTCGGATATAAAGATTCTGTCAAAAATTGGACAAGCCAACCACCAGAGTTATTGGTTTGACATTTGTAAAAAGTATTTACTTAATAAAATAAAAAGTCATTACTAAAATCGCAATATAAACATGGGAGTTATTAGCAAATAAAGTTGCAACCTTTTATTTTCATCTCGCTCGCAACTCCTAAGATTGTTACTGGATTGCTGGGAAATTTTACATTTTGGTAATAAAAGTTTTATGATTAAAGTCGATTGGAAGAATTTTTTCTGAAAGGCTTCGTGTTATCTCACAGTCGAAAAGTCGCAACTCTTTCTTCCTTGATATAATTTGAAGCGCTTAAAATTACTTAATACTTAGTAAAGTATCAGCTTTTGCAATATTGTTACTTTGAATAATTATAACGATTTTATTCGATTCCATTTGCAAATAAATATGGAGAATACTACCAGTCGGAACCAATAGTTTTCGGGACAATATAAAAAAAAGATCCTAGGCTACCCTCAAAACGCTGAGTTGGTATAAACTTAAGATTACGAGAAGTATTTGAAGTCTTTTTCTTTTGAACAAGTTCCGCTAATGAATCTCTCGGATTCGCTTTTGTCTTCCTGAGAACATTCCTTTTCTAAAGTTCCTCTGTTTTATTTGTTCCGTTTCCGGTCTTTTTTTTTTTGGGTTTCCCGCTAAGCAGAACAATCTGCTTGTCAGCTACGAAGTCTCCGCCAAGTGCTAATATGCCCATTAAACGCCACCCACTCCCAAATGGGCAGAACACAATAAGCGCGCGAAAACTGTCTCGAAAAACAGGAAAAAGTTGAAAGCGAAAAAGGGAAAACGGGAAAGGGAAATGGGAAGGAAAGCGGGTTGACCCAAAAAAACATTCAGCTTTTGTCGCGGCTTGAGTGCATTGCCAGGGAGATGAAAACGCGGCGAAAACTCTTGAAATTCCCGCGGGCAATTTCACATGACACAAATAATAAGCAACTGTGTGCTTAAGGTTTCTGGTTTCATACATTCATGCCAGCAGCATTGGATATGCGTCCATCAAATCGATCAATAAGGAAGATGCAATTTTAATTAGTCCGGTCAGGCTGCATATTACGCCAATTTAATTAGGCCTTGGCCTTCGTAAATATGACATGTAATAGGAGCGGATAGCTGGAAGCGTTCTCAGGCCCATTGTTGCACAAATTGGCAGCTTATTGGAATCCTATTAAACGGCTGCTGCATTCAAATTATCAATGAAAGTGCGGAGGCGTTGTGATTATATGAAATGCATGCTCGAAGATATCGAGCTTGTGAAAGGACAACATAACTAACAGCCCCAATCCGACAGCCAATTAGCAAGGAAGCTGACTGAAATCCATATGCCACTCAATCCGTGTTTGTGTGTTCTGGGTGGCTTCACTGACAGTCTGTCGGAAAAAACATCTTTTCCAGTGAAAATTGCCAGCGCTTATGCAACGGTTTTTGGGGTTAAAGGCAGTTTCTTTTCCACGAACAGTATAAAAAAAGGGGGCACCCATTAGTGGGTGTGCGGCAGAAGGTCAAAAAGAACCAGGCTATGGAAGATCCTACGCAGCATGCAACTTAAAGTGGCACAGCTGTTGCATATTGAATAGCTCGGCGCCGCTGACTTTTAACTTTGACGTACTTGGCTGCAGCATATCAATTTAGATTTTAACACTTCGCATTATTTGGGTATTCAGAGGAGAGCCCTTCTTACTAATGCCACTAAGAAAGCTAAAAAAAAGAGACAATCTTTTAAAGCCAAAGGAAATAAAGTCATTTGGTATTCCCCCGAGCGAGGCTAATAGTATAGTAATAGTATAGTATAGTAGTACCTACGCGATAGTTTTTATTTTCCAATTCAGAGTCTTTAAAGGTTGTCTTAAATCAAAGTATCACACACTTTACAGAACTCGTCATGAGCTTTACATTCCAATTAAAATGAAAGAACTCTCACATATCGTATTATCATTTTCTATTAAGAGAATAATTCTTTTGAATGGATTAACCTTTCGTGGTAATTATCCTGGGGTTCCTTTGACCTACGTTAAGTATCCCCTCGATAACTACGTGGCACTTGAGCTCATAAAGAATTCATGCGAAACCAAACCGTTAGGGGTCGTCAATCAATTGCCCGACTGTGGACTCTTGTCTAGTGGGCATTGATAAATAGAAAATGAGGTCGGACCCATAACCAAGTCAAATCGGTTCGCCAAAGATATATCGATTTTGAATTGAGTTGTGTTGGCGAGAACGGTTCGGCTTAAACAGCGATTCTAGCTGAGGCAAATACGTATGTATCCTTCTCGGCCCGCCTTAGCCGAGGCTTCATTCTGTGGTTTCGCTAATGTATTTACAATGCAATATGAGGTCTGCGGCTATATGTCCAGAAACCATATGCCTCTTGTTCTATTTACGGCAATGGTGCAGCCTGGTTGCTTCTGAAGCACTGAACAAAATGCATTATACCTCAAATTATACTTTTTTAAGAGAAGAACAACCTATATTATGCCTTGAAGTTTATTTGTATCTTACTAAATTGTAAGATAAGGCTAACTTAGTGTGAAATCTAAATAGTTAACACTTTAATTAATTTTAATTTAAAATATAATGTTCTGATAAAATTTGTTGTGTGTACCGTATATTAGTAAAATTTCCAATGTCTTGGTTTGGGCACGCCTGTGTTTAATGAGTTGCATTCTGCATGTTCAATGGGAAATATTTCACTAACCACACGGATCACTTTCAAAGCGACTGTTGCGGGTTGATTTCCAAGCAGGTGGTGTCCCAACCCCATGAATATTTATGGAAAATTAATATCTTCCTTAGTCTCTGATATATTACCTCCATTTCGGTGGGCTAACGCCAGTTTAAACTCTCATGTGGCACTTGCAATTGCAAAATGAGCTCGTTCGCTCGGGAATTCCCCAATGCTTTTACTCGTTCAATATGACCTGTTACACAGTATTTATATGCCACAAACCATAAATTCGAAATGACATTTAATGCACAGTAAAATATTATAATGTAGCTGGCAGTGCTGGTGGCCCAATGGTGCAGAATGCGCAAAATGTGTTTCCTCAATTTTCAATTTTAATACCCACGCCCTCCTGCGGCATCCGTCGTCCTTCCTCGATTTTCTGTCAATTTTTTGATGGCCACTTTACGCCATTTTATGTGACACGCAAAGCCGAATAGTCGTGTCATACACGCGTTTATGGCTAAGTGTGCAATGGGCCTTGTTTATATGTTCTTTTTTTTCCGGCATATGTTTTTTTTTTCAAGTGGCTGCTAAGCTGTGAAAATTAACTAAGAGAGGAATTCTTAAATGGATATTTCGGTTTTAGCAGACAATTTCTGGGAGTTATTTTATAAAGGACATAACACAGTAAAGGTCAATTAGTTATAATTTGAAATCAAATAATAATTACTTTATTTATCTAGGAGTTTACTTTTTCCTTTTGGATTATTAATTTTGAATAATTACAGTGATTACAGTAATTACGGTCACGAAACCCATAGAGCCTAATCAAAGACTGTATAAGTTATAAGAAGCGCCATACGATATTTTTGGACTAGAATTTTGGACTTAGAGCTAGCTCCAACTCTTTCGTTATGAAGCTTATAGATTATATTGTCTTTGGTACAAAGGTATTATAGCTTATTGTCAATCTAAAACTTCTGAGAATTCCAAACAGAGCGTAGACCATCCTTAAGAAAAGCCAGTAGATCTAGAATATATATTGTTCATTGGCTCATAGCGACTTATTACTATCCTGGCCAATAATTTACTCAAATTAAGCTGGTCAGTGCAGATAACTTTCTTTACTAGAAAGACAATAACAAGCATAAACTATTAATATCGCCAATAGACGATTATCTCAATTAACAATAAGTAATGTTGGGAAAGTAGTTCGGAATGGCTAGTAAATCGATGTTTACCAAGTTGAGATTTACCAATTAGACCATTAGATTAGGTAATATAAACAAGAATCTGGAAAAGTTCATTGTCCACACAATAGGCCAATTTATTGATTCAATTAGATGGGAAAATCATTGGCCGGCAGCAAGAGTAAGGCTGCAGCTCGCGAACCAAATGCGAGTATAAACAACGAAAATCAAGTTGGTCAATAGCGCCCTATCTAATCCGAGGCGAGTTATCTGACTTTGGCTGGGACGGAGGAAAATTGCCCGATAAAGTAGCGATTATTATTCCCCGTTTTATGCTCTGCTTCGAGGGAGCAATTTATATTTAGATACGAGCATTTCTCATATTAAAATGTACTGGCGGCATGTAGCCGCCGCAGATAGCTGGCGAACACATCGATTGCATGCCGCTTATCGCAATAGTGACGTACTTGGGCCAACCAGTGCAAACTTTGCCGGAGGCAACCCAATTACTTCAAAATATTGGCTCTAAGCGAATTAGCAAAGTTTTCTGCTGCACTCCAACGGAGCTGCCGAGATGCCGGCAAATGTTTCAATTATTTTCTCATTAATTTTTAAACGCTCTGATATCTTGATTTGCGGCTCTTTCTACTTTCGATTGAGTGAAATTGTAATTTATTTGATTTCTTCAGGCCAAGTTCCGCCGGCTAGTCGAAATCAACGGACAGCAAATATTTGTTTAAAATTTCCGTTTGATTGCAAAGCTCATTAGACCCAAAATAAAAGTGAAGTGAAATATTAAAGGGGAAAGTCTAGGGCAATCTTTCCAGCGACTGTGAACGGGGGTGTGTTCTAGGAAATATAATTAAGTAGTAAATATAAGTCTATGGATTGCATTTAAAAAAATTAAGAGATAACTCTAGTTAGTTGGGAACTCTAGGTTTATCTTGTCTCCTTTAATCTCCCTCTTTTTATAGCGTTTTTAAGCTGAAAAACAATAGTTAATTCATAGTTGAGTTAACTTTTCATTAAATGATTTGCCACAAAGAAATGTTCCTTTATTTATTTCCAATACATTTTATGTATTCTTTTGTTAATACCTAACTTTATTTCCAATATTCATTCATAAAGAATTAATTTTTCAATTAAATTTTGTATACTTACGTATACTCCTATAACCGCGCTCAAATTTTCAGCTATTTAAGCACAGAAAATGCTGTATTTATTCATTTTATAATTGAAAATTGTCTGACGTGCTTCTCCTGAAAAATCAACGCCTCGCGTTACACTTGGCACGGTTTTTTATTTATATTTTTTTTCTAGATATACATAAATCAGCCCTCTAACAGAGTCAGATTCGTGTTCATTCAGACAAAATGCCGCGAAAAATGAAAACGTTATATAAATCAAATGGCGCCCCATTTTGAGACGCCCGTAAAAAGACCTATGGACACCGAATAGCATTTTGCCGGCACTCAACGCGGCTCGCAAGGAGACCGCCAAGTTGAACAAAGAATTAAGCCAGGCCCAGACTCGCCATCGAATAATTATTCTCACTCATATTAATTGCTCCGATGGGCTGGACGAGGCCGCCGCCCTGCCTTTATCTGTTCAGGGTGTAATTTTATGGACACCCGGCGTATGCGCAATATTTACGCACGTACTTATCCCTGAGCCCTGCTTTAAAGATCTCTTCCTTATTACATTTGGGGCCCAGCAGCAGCACATGTATTCGCTTATTTTAAGTGTTCACATATCCCTCTGTTTGCTGCATGATTGAAAGCAAACAAATGAGCAGGGACAAGGAACATTTATTTACTCTTAATTCGGCGGGAGACGATTCAACCTCCGCACGGAACAACCAGTTTGCTCGCCGGCATGTTTTCCTTGTTGTGTTGTGCTGTGCACTTGTTGATGGACTCCTGGCGGCGTAACAAAATGTTCATTTGAATACTGTAAACATACTTTTGCATTACGCTAAGCCAGCGGCAGTAGATTCCATTTATTTTTGCATTTGCCAACACATTAGCCGACTTATGCCGGCATGACTTGTCTAAACAAAGTCAGGCCGAATATAAATTTTAAGCATATTGTTTGTATATGATAACGACGGAACTTCGGGGCTGTCTTCTTTTTCATTTAATGAATTTAATGATTGGAATGCACTTATCCTTCACCCTCGCAACAAAAATGCTGTCCGGATTTTATTTCGATTTCATTTGCCATTCAAATAGAACATTATTTTAAGGGAAACACTGGTCTTTGTCTTCATCCCATTCGTTTTCAATTCAAACAATTAAAGTCGGAATAATTTGATGTCACGTTTTGATTGGTCCATTCTCTATATGTCCACCGATTTGTCTTGCTTTTTATTTTTGCAACATTGAGCGACGCGTTCTAATCGAATCCATATGGACATATTTGTCATTCAATATTTTTTCGCACAGCTTGACAATCAGAGGGACTAATAGAATTTACACGAATTTGCACGAATTTCCAACGTCCGCAGAATAGCCCTGATAAATAAACTAAAAGAGAAGAATGTATTGCTTTGATGAATCTGTGTGCATTTCTTTTAAATAACAAAGCGGAAAATTGGATTGGTATTTATTTAATAAATATATTTAATACTTTTCACCGCATGACGTGTAGGTTGAGATAGGAAAACCACTTCCTGAATATGCATCAACCTCTACCCTGAACTCGCACAAAACACTCGAAGCAATGCATATGGATATGGATACGTATTCGATTTTTTGTTCTTTTTCTGGTATGACCCGGAAACCAAGCATTCCACGATGGACAGCAGCTGGAAACGGTTTCTGTTTCATATTAAAAAATACCGGTGCGCCTGATTGATTTACGGCTGTGTCCGCCAGGCTGGGCCAACAAACCGAAGAGACCCTGAAGGTGTTGCAGTTGGAAGGTGCCACTGCCCGGTCCAGAAATGTGCAACATACCTAGATATTTCAAGAAGAAAGGTCCAACAAATACAAGTGTATATTGAATAGTGTTTTTTGTATTTTTAACTATGTAACTGGTTTCATTCTAGCTCTACAAACTTCAATTCACCATGAATCGCTATAGCTTTATATATTTATATTTTTGGTATGTCTTTTAATTATAACACTTAATTATAATAAGGAAGTTAAAAAAAGCATTCGCTTAAATTTGTCACTTTTCCGTGAAGTCCTTTTCCTCAATTCAAGACTCAGGCTTAATTAGATTCTTTCCTTTGCTTCCTCAAATTTGAATAATTGAATCGAATAAAAAAGAAGGCTGAAGATTAATTTGCCAATCCGTTTGGTTGGCCCTGTTAATGCCATGGCTGCCTAATTGTCTAAAACAATTTATGAGGGTCCTGACTTATTTGAGTTTGCAGCTTATAAATACTTTTGCCCTTTGGTAATTCCTCATTCGAAACGTAACGAGCTTGGCAATTAATTAGCTAATGAAATTACATTTAAGTGGCTGAAAACCTTTGGCATTACAACTTGTTGACAGTTCTTTTTTTTTTTGGCGGCAAAGTTCCTGGAACAGTTTCTGTTTCGTGTTACCACCAACTGCCAATTACATTTGCCGTTGACAAGCCTTTAAAAAACAGCTTACCTGCCCTTGGGCCACATTTCCAAAACGCGTCGACTAATTAAGCCCACAAAGCTTAAAAACTTAAATGCTGTAGAAAACTCATGGACTTGTTGCACTTCAATGAAGGACTTAAAGTGTCTGGCCCTTGCGTTTGCCAAGTCATTAAATAATTATGTGCTCAAGACAGCTAATAAGCGGACTTCTGCCTGGGCCTATGGCTGTCTTAATGGGAGCAAATTTAAAATACATGAGTTTCGTTTCTTCTTAGGATTTAGGATTTGAAAGCGGTTAAACTATGGAATTCAACTCTGATTAAATAGAAGCAAGAAACATCCTGAGACCTCGATAAAACTATATTGCTAGCTTTTCTTAATGGCTTATTGTGTTAAAATATCTGAAATTACGATGTCTTTCTATCCGCTTCTTCTATAAGTTGTCAAAATATTATTTCATATAAAATTTGGGCTTTGTATTAAAGCCATAGGAACACTAGCCGGGTCATAACAATAAATCAGTGTTATTTTGTGGCCACACAGCAAATAGAAACACATTGCCTCTATGCGTCGCTAGATTTGGATTTTGTAGCCTGCCATTGACGAAATGCGTATACGCCGCGTTGACGAAAGCTCATTAGTGCTGGGCGGTGTTTTTAAAGGGGCGGGCTTAGCTCGCTCCATGCATCCACTGGGGGAATACTAGAATCCAATATGGAGATGGCTTGTTGTCAGCTCATCACTCTGATTTAATGACCGGATGGCGAGGATGTGTGGACAGGCGACCAAATCCAGCACGTACAAGCAATTAAACTAGTTCACAAACTAAGCAATTATCACAATTAAGCAAGGTCCCGACCACGTCCAATAAATAACTTTACTAAGTCAGTAATTATTCTTATCTGAGAGTTGAGGCAAGTTCACTGATATTTGATATATGAACCGACACCGAGAAGCGGTAGGTAGGGACAAAAGATCGATATAACAACAAGATAAGTAACGCCAAACGATTTTTGTTGCACTCGAATTTGACGCGAGCGAGATGTGAGAAATCGGCGTTACGTGTCTTCTAATTTTAAAATATTGGAAATATATTTATATTTAATTTGTTGTTATAGATATGACAGTTTAAATGTATCGTCTTTACGTGTCTTATTATAACGTTTTTTTTATATTTAACTTTACGTTATAGGAAAACATAATGACTGATGAAAGAGCACTTTTAAAATTGATGCCCATATATGATACACAACAAGTTTCCAGCCTAATAAATATTTATAATATTAAATCTTTCTAGTGATCCTTATACTCAAAATGCAATATTTTGGAAGTCGTATTCAATATCATGCTCAATAGTGATATATACGTTCATTTCTTAATGTGGCTTGACCCAATTGACCCTATATTGGAGAAAAGCTATCTTAAAGGGCGACACAAGTTCTAGGCAATTTTGTAGCATATTTGCTTATCACATTCAGATTGCAGAGAAAATCAAAGAAGAGCCAACAACGAAATTGTATGGCATCTGGCGGAAACGGAGTAAATGGAAGGAAAGACCAAGAAAGGGAATCAAATTACTTGGCTCGGTCGCAAAGTGGTTAATTTCAGACTGGCTGTGGTGGGCGTGACCTGTGTGTGGGGCGGTCTAAGCCAATTTGCGCTGTATTGTCCAGTTAATAAATAGTTGAGATGTTATTTCGGTTTATTCGAGTTGTTTACTTGGTTTTATTTTGCGATTTGCCTGTTGATGAAGTGCATTGGAAGCAGTCCAAAAACTAGACGTACTCGAGTGGGACTAAGGGGATTTTTATTGGATTGATACCTTTAAAAATATATCTAAATTAATGTTTTGTAAACCAATCCCCGGCTGGATCTTTCTTTCTTTGTACACTATATATAAATATCCTTCTAAATTATGTTGTAGATATGTTTTACAATTGCGAAACTTCATTCTTCAACTTCATAAAGTCGAAATTAATATATTCCAGCTATTTAAATTCATTTTCCGTTCTACCCGACAAGTGCTTGATAGCCATTCTTGGCCAATATTAAGTAGAAGAACGTTTATAGGTATAAGTGACTCGGTTGTTAAGCAACAATTTTAAATTTGAATAACCCTAAGGACTCTCTAGGTGAAGCCCGTCTTGGCCATCCATTACAAATGTTGGCACACTATCTAGGTAAATAATTCACTCCGAAGATACTCCCTTTTTTGTGTTAGCCATTCGTTACCCTTTTCTCGGCTGCCCGAGCATGACAGACAGGAGCTGGTTCAGAATGTAATAAAGAGCTTACAATTTATGACACCTCGGCAGGAGTGGAGGCGCCTGGACGAAGGATTCCTCGGCATTGCTGGAGTTGTTGTCACCTGCGGAAGCTCAGAGGTAAACTGTTGGCACCTGTTGATTGCTCTTGCCTGTCATCCATACATATTTTATCATATTCGGTTGGCTTGAAAACGACGTCCGGAAAACAATTGTGCCTAACGGGCCCAAACAATTAAATGTGGCATCTCAATCCCTGGCTTAATTACACAATATAGTGGGATATAAAAGGTGCAACTATTTCTGCCTTTGCTTTTAATTTCATTATGTCCACTGGTCCCTTTTTCTGTCAGTTTAATTTCGTGGAAAATTGCACAGAGCAGCTAATTAAGTTTCACAAGACAAGATAAATTATTTGACCGCCAGGTGCCGTCCCCGATTGACCTGGCCACCACCCTATAGGGGAGAGGAATGCCTCCTGGTTTTTCGCCTGCGGCCATGTTATTGTATCAACTTCTTCATTTGATTGTTTTCGTTTGTTTGTTGTGACTCAATGCGGTTGTGTGCGTGCCCCAAATTGTGGCATTGACATTCGCCGGAAGCCAAGGAAAAACATTTTCCGACGGCTTCTGTGCTGTGCCCGACACTTCTGTCTGGCATTTGTAAATCAGTTGGCACCCCGAGCCGGGGTCCGAGTCTCCATATTATTGTTGACTTGCCAACTCAAATCAATATCGGCAACACACACACATGTGGCTGCAATTGAATTTGAATAATTCGGATCTGTTTCGATTTAAACTTTCTGACAGCTCACATATATTATTACCGAAGGATTTGTGTTTGCAACGGCTTTGCGGCCTACTCCCTAAATTATTAATATTACACTTTTCACCTTGTAAATATTTAATTGGCACAATCAAATCCAGGTAAAGGGCTTTAGTCTGGCATATGTGTCAAAATTAATTACAAAATGCATGCACATCGGCTTAATTAATCCAATTCCCGATGTTATATTATGGTCTGCCTCACCTGTTGCCATTATTTATGCAAACTGGCTTGCCCAACAAATTTCGTCAACGGATGTGTGTGATGGGCGGTAACTGATGACAAATGTTTCAATAACTCTATGTACCCTTACAATGTGCTTTAGTCGATTCCTATTTTTGGCTCAGCCAGAGTTCAGGCCCTGACAAACTAACCAACGAATGAAAAATTTACAAGTTTGACCAACAACACTGGCTAACTGGCTGCAAGCGGGTTCCGCATTGCCACTGGAACATGGAAAAACACTCGAGACCCATTTTGCATTATAAATGAAAAATAACCTTTGAGAGAATTCCTGTGTAACGTTGTGAATGGGTAATGTTCCGAATTTGCGTCAACGCGAAATATTGACATCACAAAAATGAATAGGGCCCCTGGATCCATATAAAAGTGAACTATTTTTTATGTTTGTTAACGAGAATGTCCAAATTCGAAAAGAACTTGGACCGTAAAGAAGTGCCATTAGGTTGATGGGCTCTGTGGGATTTAGGGATATTCTACTAAATTAAATTAATATGATTGTACATTGTACAGTTTTTTTTAAACATAAGCATTTAGAATGAATTCCTAATTAAGTAAACGATATTTCATTTATCCCTCAACTAAGTTGAGTCTAATGCTGGCTTGTCCGGTCTTAAAATTATTCAGAATCCTTTAAGATCCTAGACAATTCCATCAATTGCTCTTAATGCTAAATAAATTGGTAATATTGAACTATATTAAGGTTCGATTTTCGCGAACTTAAAGAAATTTCAAGCGTATGGTAGGAAAATGTTTGGTGTATTTACAACATTTCGTCGGCCTAATCGATTAAAAATTAAATTAGATAGCGAAATGAATATGTTTTTAAGATTACTAAAACCGCCACTGATGTCCATTTAATACTTTGCTGGTTAATTTAAGAATTACTTTATTTACAACGAATGAGCAATGAATTTCTTTCCTAAGAAAAAATATTTAATTTCAAGACTTCCTTGGGCCATGAGATGCCTTTAATTACTCAATACCTTACTTATTAAGAGTAAAATAAATTGTTAGAAAATTAGTTTTATTTGGCGCATTGGTAGACGAATTTAAATATTTTACTTTTATCCAAAAGTAGTCTTGGGAATATTCTCTCTTAGCTTAATTTTGAAAATAAGCCATAAATGGAAGATAACATAAGGATGAAATGGTTAAAAGTATTGTTTATTCAGTGTATACGTTTAATATTTGTTTTCAACTTCTCCGTACTCAAATTATGTGAAATCCCTTTTTGTGATTATCATCTACAGGAGGCGTGCCCAATCTACCCAGCATTATGTTGTTTAAATTACTTGACTCCTGTCTTGTGCTTTCATCTGATTGTACCACTTCTGTTTCCGCATTTTATTAGCCATGTGTCATTAAAGTTAACGCCTCCTTTTTTTTCTGGGAGCTCCAAGTTGAGGCACGCCCCAAAAATTCTATAATTCGGTTCTACTCGTATCGTTGGACAACAATCTTAATTCGAGACCTTGTTTGTTAGCCTTCGTTTTTGCCGCGTAATGATAATGTTTTGCCATCACGACAGCATGGAAATAGTGTTTGTATAAGGAAAATCTTGTACACGTGTAAAGCAAATAAATGAAAAGGTTTTTTTTTTCAAGATAAATAAATAATAAGTTAAGTAGAACGTCAGAAAAATATTTCTTAAAGAAAAACTCGCTATCTCTAAAGATTCTCTTCAAAATAATCGCTAATCTAACATTAATATGACGGCAAACCTAAAGCTCCAAAATAAAATGATGCAATATTGCTAATAAATTAAGAAGAATGTATAAATAACGGAAAAAGTGAATAATACAAAGAAAAGATAAAAATGCATTACATGAACACATTTTTTAGAAACTGATACACTTAAATGATTCGGAATTACTTTAATCAAGGCACCTTCTAAGCAACCTCACCTTCCAACTAGAAGACAGTATTATTAAGTATATGAAGCTATTTTAAACTTAATAAGTCAATTTATTCAACAATAAATAAAGAAATAATTTATTCAATAAAACAAATAAAAAATGTTTCTTTATTTAAAAAAAACTACGTAGTGTTTTCGCAAATTTTATAAATTATCTCTTTATACAAAAGAGGCCGACATTCTTGTTTAACCCTCCGAAAGTCTACAAATAAATTGATTGACAATTATTGCTGTTTTATGAGTTTTGTTCGGCAAAGTAGCTTATACTGTTTTGATAAGGGTAATAGGGGTTTAAACTTTAGAAGCACATCGATTGAAAGCAAAGAAGAAATTCTTTGAATACTTAATGATAGCCGTTTCTTGGCCCTAAAATATGTTTTTCCATCATAATTGTACATATGTTCATATATAGATTATTTGGTTTATAAGCTATGATTTATTTCAGCGCTTAGTGAAATGAATAATTAAATCTACAAAAATTGCCTAATAATATCCCGAAATATATTAAAAATTCACAGCTATAAATAGGAATATTTCATTTAGAAATATATATAAAGAAAAATCACATTTAACACCAATAAACAGCAGAATAATTAAGATTTTCTTTTGTGATTTGTAATTTTCTTTGAGTCTTTATTTTATATACGAATTTTAGTAAAATCGCGACGGTGAAGTACTATATATGATAATTTAAAAAGAAAGCTATTAGCTTCTTTTGGAGATACAAATTTCAGTAAGGTCTTTCAATAGCTCACCTGTGCTATAATTCAACACTGTTTTTTAAATAAAAATCGAAATATTCAAGCACTGATTTCAATGGACAAAGTTGTTTCAAAGTTTTTCAATTTAACAAAGGAATCTGTGGAAATGAGAGCGCACAAAAGTTTATTCCACTTTTTTCCCACAAAAACAGACAGTGGGCAAAAAGTCGAACTATGAAAACACACGGAGTGCAGTTGAAAACTATTTTTTTGAATCTGCCTTAGGGTTTTGTCTGTGTTCTTCAGTTGCCAGTTGAGGTTCTTTCGAAGCGCGCCGAACGAATGCAACGTTTCCGAGGCCAACGACTTGCTTTATAGCCAACCACCAAAGCCGAAACCCACCCGAAACCGAACCGACCTGGAATCGGAGTCGCCACGAAGTTGACCAAGTCGGCATTTTCCGTTCAACCTCAACTGGTTGCTCCTGTTGCTTCTTCAATCGTGAGCTTTTACAGCCTGCCGGCTGTACTGCCGGTTCGCGTCCTCGCTGGATGCCAGGCTTTAGCGCCAACGCAATTTTCCCTCTTGCCTGTTGTTGCTGCCTGTGACGTCAGCAGGTCGGGGTCGCGGTGATTTAAAGCTATGCTAGCTGGCTGCCATTCGCTGGCAATCGGAATTGGGCGACTTGTTGTTGGTTAGCTGGTCACCTACGCAGCCCGCACACACATTAGTAGGCGGTGCCTACGTAGTTGGCTCCTAAATCAAACCAAACTCGCACTCGGAGCCACCCAGAGTGTGGCAGGATATGAAAAGTCAGACATTTTTAGCCCCCAATGCGTTCATTATAGTTGTTAAAATGAATCGAAAGGATTGTGTAAAGGTCAGTTAGTAAAAACAAGTACCAAATAGGTAGCTTGGGCGTAATTTAAATTGTATTGTCCAAGAGATCGTGTCAGTAGGCTATTAATCTGTTTTTTAACTCCAATAATAAATACCTTGAGCTGTAGTCTACATATTCGCGTATTAATAAAGAATATACATTTTAAAATAAAAATCGCACAGACTCCCTTTCTTTTCCCTTCAAATATTTAAAATTCCATTTGTTCAGCTGTATTTGCTCTTCACATTTGACATTTGGCTGCCTAATGAGCGAGGTCGTCGCTTAAAATGAAAGACAATCTGATGTTCAACTGCTGGCGATGCCTATGAAGATAATATTACGCAGGCGCCATGTTGTCCAATTGCATGATAGTCGGGGCTAATAAAGTGTTTAAATTAAGTTTAATGTGGAAGTAAATGTTGGTCCATCAGTTATATAAAGAAAAACTATTTCGGGGAACAATTTAAAAGTGTTCTGCTTATATTCACTATTACACCATTATTATTAGAAGAAATCGCAGTAGGAGAGAACTTAAAACAACATTTTAAGTTAAAATTAAGTTGGAACCAAACAAAAATATATATTCAGTTTGTCCTACATTGTAGTATTATATAGATTATGTTGATGATCCCTACAACGCAAATCTCCTGGCAGAGGTATTATTATTTTTGTCAGGATTTTTGCAAAACATTAACGACCGAATCGATAATGTATATATATATCTATGTCGATCTGACTGTCCTTCTAACTGTTCGGCCTCTACGCAAGCTAGTCTCTTAGTTCTTGAGCTGAAATATCGGGAATCATAGTGTTATTTGTCTTGCCTACATTATATATGTATGTCGGAACAGCTAAAATCGGTCCCACTATATCATAAAGCTGCCAGAATTTTTGAAGGTATTCAAATTAAATGTCAAATAATTCATCAGATTTTAAAATTTCATGCAATTCGGACTACTATTATATCATATAGCTCCTATAGGAACTATCTGACTATCTTGGAATATTCAGCAAGGTATATCTCCGCCTGTGGTTACCTTGCTTCACTTGTAATTTCTCTAGTTTGATAACTGGCGCACCTTCAAGATAAAGCACTGCCACATTCTGCTCGCAATAATTAAAACTATCATCGCAATTTATTTGAATGAATTTCGATTTTGAAAATTATAAACGTTAAAATCAATAAAAGTATTTTACGATGAGCCACGCCGGCCTAAAATGCAGTCCGAACCGTTGGACGAAGGTATGTCCAGACTGTAAATGTTGCGGATTTTACGATGAGCCAAGCCGGCCTACAATGCAGTCCGAACCGTTGGACGAAGGTATGTCCAGACTGTAAATGTTGCGGGCAGAGTCCTTGGCGGTATGTTCGTGGGATACTTTTCCCATTTGCATAAGGAGCTCTTCGATGCGCTCCGCCTTTAGCTTGACAACGTTCTCCATGTGGGTTAGGCGCTGTTGCAAAGATTCAATGGTGGCATCTTTGGCCTGGCTTTCGCGCTTCACCTGCTCAAAGAGGGAGTAGAGAATCATCTTTTGGGGCACTTGGACTATGGCGTCGCCGATCTGCTTGTTCACCAAAACTGTCTTGACTTCATCGTTCTCCTCCCAGGTTCGCTCCTGCCGCAACATGGCATTGCGCTCTTCCGCCAAGATCAGCCGCTTCTCCAGTCGGATCATCTCGTAGAGCAGCACTTCGGCAGCGCCTTCGATGCCGTTGGCCAGGCGGTCCATTAACTCCTTACTGATCGAAAGATTGAGTTTGGCCATCACCTTGTAATTGAAGGTATCCCAATTGGCCAACTTCAGCTGAACACTGCACTTCTTGGGATAGTTGTACAGATCGATCAATCGGGGATGATCGCGCTTCAGCAGCTCGGCGAGGGGCATGACATCGGAGAAGTCGCGCCGGATCTTCTGTGGGTTTATGTTCTTCTTCTGGAGCCATGTGCGCAGCTCTTCCAGCTCCTCTACACTCAAGTACTTGCTAACGATAGTATGCATTTTGTAGCGATCAGTAATAACGATGAGAATTTTAGGATTGTAGTTTGACTGTTGTGTGTTAACACACGTTCAAAGAGGCCAGAAAGTATACTAAACTGCTTCGAAAGTAAAGGCAAGGGTTCCTTTCCTGAGTCAAGTGAAGGTATTTACTTATAAGGGCTGATCAGCTGGTAGGCTTGAATATTTCCATTTAAGTTTTTTTTTAACTTTCTTTTTGGTAATCATAATTAACACATGTCCTGTGAAAGCCATAAAGCACACATACCACTCTTTATTCAATCACTAACCAGGTACAAGTTTTTATAACAGAAACAGTCTTAAATAAAATGTAATTTCCGCTAAATTAATTTGGAAATAATATAACCACGCAGAAGGGGTAGACTTTCCAGCAGACAAGAAGGTAACATCGTGACTAAATCTAAAAAAACTGAATAAGATTTCATATTGAGACAGTCTCATAAAAATACCCAAAATCAACACTAAACCTTCATTTCATATTTTCATATTTTTACTATCATATTTTTACTTCATATTTTTACTATCATAATATATCAAACAAATAATAATACAAAAATAACTAGGTGTAATTTTCCCTGTTTTATTTAAAAGGCTAGTAAAACACAGTTCAAGATTTATAACTTTTTAACATTTATAAGAACTAATATAAAAGTTTTTTTGTAAAGTTTGTAATTACTTATTGAAGAGTACAAAAATATATTGAATATATTAAAAATCTCTTGCATACATCTTATGCCTATTTTATTATGTTAAAAGATTAAAAAAGATGGAACGTTTTTATTGAAATATCTTTTTTTTAATGAATTTCTTGAAAAAACAAACATTTATCTTTCTTTTTATTGTCTTTACATTGAATGTATATGCGTGTCGCAGTCGACCTTTTTGGCGGAAATATAATCTAGAAAAGGCTTTAAAAAAGGATAAGGATTTAAATACAGATTTTCCAAAAAAAAAACTCTTCAAATGGCTCGCTAAATGCCCGTACAATCGTTCTTTACAAATTGATTTTTAAATTGTTGTCGTCCTTGCTACACGCCGTTTTTTTCATAATACATTACTTTTACATTCTACTTGGTTGTACATCAACCTTACATAATTTTTTGTCCATTGCTAAAGCCTGTATAAGCTTTGCTGGCAATGGTTCAACCTCGTCTTTTCCAATTCTTCAACTATTTGAGCTTAAAAGATTTAGAGTATTTTTTAGAGGTCAGCCAACTTAAGTCATACATGTCTTTCTTTTTTACCAAAATATTCTTAACTATCTGGACTAATAGAATATAATTTATCTTTATGATCTTTAAGATTTTAAACCTGTGAGCTGTGAAATTTTGCATTATGGTTCCTTTCAAGAGATTGGACAATCTTAAGGTAATTAAAATCCTACAAACATCTTTTAAGAAATCGCAATAAAGCATTAGTTACATAAATCCTAATAGTTTGCTTAGGATGTCCTTAATAACAAATTTATTAGCCACTTTATGCAACTTAATCGTAAAAACAACAGGAAAAACAACTTCAGGAAGACATGTTGTTTAATTTCTTGGATTTGTATTCAAATCGAAGCTTTAAAAAGTTATTCAATTTAGTTTAAGGATCATAAGCTGGTGGGAAGAAGGGTTTCAATGTTCCGTTTGCTTGCCTGATATAGTAATTATTAGCAAAACAGAGAGAGGTGCATAAAAACGCTGTAGGCGACACATCGGTGTTAAGCATCTCATTATCTACCGACAAATAAAAAATATGTTATGCTATGCATAAAAAAAATTAAATGTTTGAACCCTAAGGGGCACAACTTGACTGCTCAATTAGCTTAAACAGCCGGCCACCGACCAATCGCCGAGAGGTGTGAAAAATCACATCGTTGCGAGATTAATTGAAAACGTATTTGGGATCCATCAAGCACCCTTTCCCTCATAGTCTTTGCTCTGTCGGAAATCCAAGTTTTGTGGCTAGGATGGGGGCCGTCGTTAACTATGATTTGCGGGCCGTGCAGCAAGGCAGGGCCTCGTTACTCCTCGGTTCCTGCTGCGTGAAGACCGCGTCGATAATGATTATTTCGCATGACGCCTTCCGCTCCACTACAGAGTGGAAAATAAAGTGATTTAGATATTACACTTAATAATATAAGAGTGAATTCTATTTATTTATTATTTCGATAAATAAGTTAATACCTTAAAACGGATATTTGTTCGACTGACATTTAAGTAAAATAAATATTACGAAACAAAACATTTTATAAGTCCTTAGCTTGCAGATATCAAAACTCAGCGTATAATCATAAATTATTATAAAATATGTACAAATTTTTTTTCAAGTGCACACTCCTTGACCGTGGTTTTTGTTGTAAAATTTTATCGCCAAAACATGACGCGCAAATCAATTTTGATTATTTTATCGTCATCGACGCATGCACAGGAATCTCCGCAAGAATCATGCGTTGCCTCGGATCCCGCGAATCTATCTCATAACTAAGCCCCGATCAGGAGGCAATCATCCGGCCCAGACATCCTAGGACCCAGCATTCAGAACAATAGACCCGACCACTTCGACCTCAACAATGCGCCAAATCATTATCAGTAATTATGCATTGTTCGCGCTCTGACAATGCATCTCGGCTGGGAAGGAAACACGGGTCTGCTGGCGTCCTTGTCAGCCTGTTTGTTGCGCTTTTTCATTTACGAGTGCAGCATGCTTTTCTTTTTTTTTGACTGCGCTTTTGATTGATTTCACTGATTGCACTTGGCCTTGAGCTTGGCCCGGTCTATTAATAGGCGAACCAAGCAATCCTCTCACAGCCTTCTCCCACCGCTCGGTGGCTCCTCAAACACCTGAGATTCACTGGGAGCTGCATAATTTATGTGCTTTGAGCACACATTTTATGCAATTAAACACGCTGCTAATGCGATCTGCAGATACGTCAATAAAACCATAGCTCAGGAGGGGAAATAGGGGCCAAAATGTTGTCTTGTTTATCGAGTAATTTCCAAATTAACTGATAACGCACGCAAGGAGCTCCTTATTTGGCTCATAAATCACTCAACTGTTGCTTTTGGGGAGCCGTGAGCAGGGGAAACTGGAGGCCATAATAAGAGGCTGGAATAAGTGGCGAATAGGTAAATAGAAAGCAGATGCACGGGTGGATGTTAAACTTGTGCCGGTTGACTTAATTAAAGAACACTGCAAGGAGTTTCAGCACAAAAGTAATACTAATAAATGTGTGTAATTATATTTCAAAATTATAATTAAAGCTACAACTTATTTACTTGTAAAGAAAACTAAAGGTTTCAATAAATCAAAACACTAGCTAGAGTAAGAAACATCTATTACTTGCACATATATATCCCAGAAAATATTCATTTATTATCGATATATCAATATTTTCACATTTCTCTATTATAATTCATTTGTATTTTTATATTAAATTATATTTTTCAAATGTAAATTCAACTGTATTAAAATGTTTCTTGTCGACCCAAGCTTCCTTTTACGTCTCGTCAAGTCTTAGAACATTTACGTTTTCATTACCAGATATTTTCGATTGTTTTTTATTTCAGTGTCATATTGACGTTGTAGGCCAATAAATTAAGCTGCTATTTTTGTGGTCATTAGGCCCGACTGCAGTTGGTACGTTTGTAGACTTGAGCCTATGAGCAATGCCCGTCGGCTGCCTCCTTCGCCTTTCTCCCAGTTGGCCGGTCTCGAAGAACCCTGCATCCATGTTGGCCACTATCTGCTGCAGGTTTTAATGAAGTCTCGCCTGAAGTTATATTTGTCTGCAGGAGACGCTGCTGCCAAGTGATGCCGCTGAAGTCTTCATGTGGAAATGGCATTATGAGTTATGTGTCTGTGGTTTCGCGAAGAATGGCTTTATATTCCCCTCGTCTCCCCATGTAATTTCTCCCACAGTGCTACAGTTCAATTAACATAATTAATGTGCTCACTGATTCGACTCGGGAACTCGGCTTGGAACGCCAAATATTTTCGATTCGGCGTTTGCATTGCTACAACTCAAATTAAATTACTTGAAACTTTGGCTCATCTTTTAATGAAAAATAAAGTGGGACTACGTTTTATTGTACGTATGTAAGTATTTTGTCGTGAAATATTATTTATTTAATGTTGAAGTGTATGTTTCAGTAGAAGTTTTCGTAATTTAAAGGCTTTCAAGCCATGTGGACTAAATTTGCTGCTGATAACCTCTTATACACAGGACCACAGCTAATGCACCTTACAGAATTTAACTCTCAACTTACTTCATAAGATTAAGTATGCTTTTCCAGCTCTCTGCCAGGTTGGTGGTGTCACTTGAGCATTTTAGTTTGGGCATATCAAATGACGCCTGAAACTTGGCCGAGTTATAAACGGCTGTGCTCGGGCCATTTGTCAGTTTAGGATTTCATCTTTTTGTGGGGCCCATTGAGTGCACTCGAAAAACAATTTCAAATTGCACTCAAAGCTAAATGGGCGCTCCAAGAGGTGACGACGGGCGAGCGGACATGTGTGAAATATGATATGCTCATTAAGGCTGTGCTTGGGCATGCCCTTTGCCACGCCCCCTAGCTCGCCCGCCCAAGGCGCCACGCAAGTCAAGTGCATAAATAAACGACTGGCTGCCTCTCTCCGACACCCGGGTCTTAATGAGAAAGATGATGGTGAGGATGATGTGGCATACACCTGCAGCCCGTCTGCCTCTGTGATATATCATCCGGCTGCTGCTACGCAGGCAAGGACACTTGACTGCTCGGTGTCATCCTGTGGACCGGCCACCCAACTCATACCATCTGCCCCCACTCGGTCTCCCACATATTCGGTGTCATAAATGAGAAGTGAAAGAGCGGTAGGCAAGATATCTTCATGGTGCTGGAAATGGCTAATACCAAAAAATATATAACATTAAAAATGGTGGCCACTTAAATTTGAAGACAAGTAAATGAAATTCTTTGAGAACCAAAGGCACTTGACAATAATCGATAGTATTGATGGTGCTACCGAATGTGTTGGCAACCCTACAAAATAAGTAAAAAAGCTAAAGTCGATTGCGTAACTGGTAATTCAGATGTATATCAATAGATATATATTGACAATTTAAATATGGAAAACATCGACTTTCATATTAAAATATCGATATTTTAGATAACTTCTTTGGGGCACTTCGCAACTGAAAAATATTATTTTTTTATAATAGTTTTAGTGTTAGATTGATATTTTCTGCTCTCCCTATCCTATACCAAACGCTTAATGCATGCTTCCAAGACAATATACGTCACTTATTTAATAACAAGTTAACGTTCTTACTGTTATGGAACCGATTCATTAATTCACCCATTGAATCTTTTCAATACTTAATAATTATTTATTTTTAAACAAGAGTACATCTGTCTCTAGGCACTAGGCCCACAAACTCAATAGGCTCTACTGGTTTCTTCTGGCTTTGTTTAAGTAAGTTCGTCTTTACAGTGCGTGGTCAATCGGCGTAATAAATCATTATAACGCCCACAAAATCCCAAACTCCGATCACCGATTAAGTCATCATCAGCGGCGGCCGCAGCAACTCAAGTGGAAGGGGAATCTTTGGTGGAAACAATGCGTCGTCGATGAAGTCGTCGTCATAATTGGCGTGCCCAAAAGTTGCCTTGGGGTCAGGGTCGGGTTTGGACGCGGACTTGGCTTGGAATCGGGTCCCCGGGTTCTCGGGTTCATTGCGGTCTGATGACGCGCAGTCCAAGCGCCGTCGGGCAGCTTATTTAAAAACCAATAGAGATTTAATCGGTTTGAGTTTGGCAATGAAGTCATTTATAATGTAAATATATTAAGCCAAGTGAAGATCTATTTGACAGCCTTATTGAGAGCACTAATTTACTAGATTTGGATTAAGAATAGACTTATGTACTTGGTAAAGCATCCCTATAGCTTCGTAATTACAACTAAGAACAAATAATTGAAACTTGGATATTTTAAAATGAGCGGGAAATGAAAGAAAATATTTAAAGCATTTTACATCTCCGAAAAAATGGTTATATTAGTTCATTAATAATAAAAATACAAATTTAAAAAATAGTTAAGTGAAATACATGTTCTTCAATTTGAAATATACGATATTAAATGATTTGTGGCAATGAAAGACATTATCTAAAACTAAATGTTATTAGCTAACTGAAGATCTTCTGAAAAGTAGTAAACCTTTCAATGAGGGTCAGAGCTTTAATGCCAAAGGTAAATCCATGATTGTACAATATTTTTGATATTATATAGAGCATTAAAAGTGTGATATTTCAAAACGCCACATCCAAATACATTTGATATAATTTACCCAAACTAAAGTTACTTTTCATTCCGGTATTGTTCTTATTTCTTCTTACATAACATCGGTTCTTATTTAACTACAATGGCATCCACTCCTTTCCTTCTATCGCGGTATTAGATTTCCTTTTTCACTTACTAACCATTATCGTGGCCTGCCTGAAGACACCTGTTGGGCCCACACCGTCGCCCATATTATTTACCTTCTCCGCAATTCCCCGTAATCATAATACACTTACACCTTTCTCCCTCGCTCTTTTTCGACGATGGCTTCCGCTCTTCGACGGAGGAAACAGAAATACTCGAATGCAAATCAATTGTGAATACAAATAGAAAATCTGCCTGAAATCGGGGGAGGCAAAAGTGGAAGAAATGTAAACTCTATAATAAATAAAAGGAAGCACCGTTAACAACAGCAACAATATACCCAGGGGGGAGCTCGCTCCAAAAATTGCAATTACGTGTACACAGTAAAAAAAGTAAAATAAATAATAATAGTACTGAATAGTAAAAATACATATACTTTAGCTTACTTTTTTAAATGTATTTAAAATTAAAGCTCATTATTTAACAGTTTAGATTGAAAGTAATTTAAAATAATTTTAGATAGACATAATTCTAGAAACGGGAATAACAGTGATACACAAAAATGCATAGCTCATTGGGCACGAGCTTTCTCGCAAGTGTTCAAATTTCCATGCCAGGCCTCTGCCGGCACACGCGTCATTTTCTGTCTAAATTTAGCTATTTATTTTTAGATAGATAGACATAGCTATTATTTGTGTAAAATAAGAAAAAATGTTTGTTTTTCCTAATATACAGCCATTATTTTTTCTTTTCTAACAGTTGAATTAATAAAAAATCATGTCAGGACTGTGATGAAAAACACTAGGCGATATTATTCTCTCTGTGTATATCAGTAGTTGACCTTCCAACTAGGAGCCTAGCGTTTGTCTTGGCCTGGCGTGAATTTATTGCTTAATCATGCGCCTTTTTAGCCGCACAGCTGAAATGTAAATAAAATGCAAATGCCGAGTGGCCGAGTGGCCGAGGTCCAGGTCCATCCGGAGGCTTTGGGCTTTAAGTCTCAACAAGGTGAGTGTTGTCCAGCTGGACGCTCTCCCATATTCTGCAACGGCTTTCTGGGTAGGCGTCGCGCCGGTAGCGGCAGCGGCATAAAAAAGCTAAGAAAAGAAAGAAATTTGCGGCTGCAAGGCTGTGCCGTTTGTTTTATTCGCATGCCGCATGTGGGCGACGGGTTCAACTAGTAAACGTTGCAATTAATATGAGGCACATGGAAAAGCACGCCACACTAGCAACAGCAGCAGCAGCAGCAACAGCTTGCCCACCCACACGGCGGCAGCAGGCAGCAGGCAGCGGGCAGCAGGCAACATGCAACATGTTCGATGCGAACCTGAACACGGGACCTAAAGCTTGGCGTCAGTCAGAAAACGAGTTCCCTCGCGCGCGGTTGTCGCCACGCTCGCCAGAAGCCAGCAAGCCAGCAGCAGTCCAATCCAACCCACTAAGTTTATGCTTTTGTATTAGTTGGCCTGCCCCACTAAAGCAGCAAAAAAAAAAGAAGAGAAAAACAAAAGCCAGTCTCATTGCGCTCCATTAAACAGATGCAAAGTATGTGTTGTGCAAATGGTGTAAAGGCATCATTATTTTGTCGAAATTTTGTTGGACTTTCGGCTAATGCAACACTACATATTTGTTTTGTTTCAAATCACGTGATTTATGCAAATTATCGAGGCAATTTGTAAAAGAAATAAATTTGGAAATCCCTTGCAGTGAAGTGATTGTGCTTGTGCTCGCTGTCGTTTTAGAACGGTAAAAGGTAAACCCATCCAGCCGACTAACAGCAACAACAAATGATGTCGATGAATATAACTATTAAAACGAAGTTAAAGTTGCTCCCGGGTCGCATACAAATAGAGCTGTAAATAAATAAACAAACGAGCGTGTTTCGGCTGGTAAGTTTCGATTGCCTTTTTTGGGTTTTCGGTTAAGGTCGGGGTGCTGACCAGATGTGGAATAAATCATAATTAGAGGGGTTTACATTTCAAATTGGGTTAGCTGCAGTGTGGGAAACTCCAGGGAACTATATATCTCTGGGCTTGTGCAACCATTTAGAGCTTCGAGAATTCTGGGGCAGCTCGTCAAGTGTTTGTTTAAGGCATTAAGAAGTTTAAGGCGTCTCGGATATTATCTGGATGCACTATTTACACAAATTACTACAGTCTTCTTTACCCTTTTTCTGGTTTTATATACCCTGAATGAGGGTATGATAATATGGTCATGATTTTTGTAACGCATTCTAAAGTAGATTCTTGAACAGCATCTCCAGCCTAGTCAATCTAGCCATGTCAGTGTGTCCTTGAGCTATTGAGCTATTTTCTGCGTAGCCTTATTTATTTCGCAAACATCATGTAGTAGAAATCGGACAGCTATATCATATAGCTGCATAGGAATATAGCAATTAACGGACTCAATTGACATATTCTGCAAGAGTATTAAAACTTCGGCTCCGCCCGAAGTAAGCTTTCTGTACTTGTTCCTCCATGATATTACAAAACATAGTTTCGGGGCAGATGTCTTGAGAACTTTTCTATAGAGCCAAAAGTTAGAGCAGGTAAATTGTAACAAATAAGCCGGAATGAAACCAAATTTGCGGCGGTGGTGTTAATTCCAAAAAATATTTCTTGTTACGTTTTGTTGCTTCCGTTATTTCGACTCCAAGTTCTGAGTTCTTTGACTCTCCCCCGAACTCTGCCTGATTGTTTTGCGCAATCTCTGACTTTTGAAAGACTTATTTCTTGACAGTGGCCAATAAACCTGCCTACTTCATGGGCAGAGCTCTCAACGCCCATTACTCATGCCAAATCGTCTGTCACTTGGCACCTTCTCTAAGCCAAATCTACGGTGAAGTTATCAACGCAGCTGCAAGTGTGCGTGTGCTTTGTGCTGCTAAAGCCTTATGCAACAGCTCAAATTAGCCATGCAATTTGTACTTAACTATTTACAGCGCACTCAGTCCGAGGACTGGGCCCCAGTGTGGGGATAATAGCCTCTCGAGCACTCTACAGAGGCGTTGCGTGCATGTGAGGGCCGCGAATAATAAAATGGCCCAGGATTTGACGCGGACAAGCAACAAGTTTATCACTAGTTGAGCCACAGATGCACTGCACTAGAGTTGGCAAGAAAAAACCGCTAGGTTGCACCATCAAAAGTATCGAAACTATCGGATTGGAAACTATCGGTTCCTTCTATAGAAAATCTTAGAAAATAGTTAGAAAAAATAAATTAAAGGAGTACAAGAAGATACTTAATAAAAAAGTTTGTTATGTTATATTTTATTCTACCGATACAATCGAAGTATGGCTCCAGTTCCATCCCCAACAAGTCCATCGCTTTGGTCCTGCTCCTACATCAGCTCCAGCTCCAGCTCCTATTCCCAGTTCATCTCGGGATGCAGCTAGCTTTGGAAATCGGACGCCAGACGACGCGTCGTCGGTGTCGAGTGGCAGGCGCAGATGGGCGCGGCAGATAAGGAACTGGGCTCCGGACAAAGAGCAGTGCAGCGGATATGCCGGGAACGGGTCCGATCCAATTTGCATGGCAGTCACTTGAAGTGGGCTACTCTTGGGTCGAGACTGGCAAATGAAAACAGATACACAAAGACGGGGAATACAACTATTTGTACATGAAACATATATATAATTTGGTTCCAAAAGATAACAAAATATTTCCTGCTATTCTAACACTACTTTTTTAGTTTAATTCTTACAATACTATAGTGAAATAACATGTATTTATCGTGCTATAAGTATCTAAAAGAAATAACAAACGCTGGGCCAGAGAAATACTACAGAGAACATTATTATTTTATTTTTTACTAAAATATTTATATTTAAATATTATTTTTATTGGGCATAAACTCTACATATTTAGTATTTTCCATAATTTTACTATCATCATGCTAGGAGCCAATCAGCATTATATTTGATTATTTTTAAGCGATTGTTAAAGACTTAGTGTAGTTTCACTTAGATGCAACTAAAACTAACTATAATTGGCATATATTTTCCATACTCCTAAATTGAAATGCTACTATCTTAGGCGACACAAAACATAGTGTTTCTGCTTTTTTTTTCCTGACAACAATCTCAGTCACCTACACTGCCATAATATCCATATTTGCAATCTCTGGCTTTCGCAGGATTTTCCGCGTACACCACCGATCACAATCTTAAGCCAATTGTCGCCCATTTTAGGTAACTTTATGCAGCTGGGACTTTTTTTTAAAGGAAAACTTAAATCCCACGAGCTGGGCCGCGCTTTATGATTGTCTCACGGAGTGGAATATTGTCCGGAACCACTCACCCACACGGTGGAGGCCGCTGACGCAGCTGCTCCTCTTCCGTCCGGGCCTTTTAAATAATGGCTGAAAATTGTTGAGCGGCATTAAAGAAGACTGCCAGCCGAATAGCTACCGTTGGCTATAAATAGTCGTCGGCAGACAGGCACAGAGTCAGGAAACAAATATCAGACGATTGGCAACTATTGTCTCTGAGCATATTGACAGTTGGACTTGAGTGAGGCAGCTTGTTGTGCTCAATTAATTGGTTTGAGTTTAGCTTTAAATTCGTATGGCAGGTTTTAAATTCATTTAAAAAGTTCTCTACTTCTATTTAGATTGAAACTTTTAAAGCTATTATTATAGGAGAAAAAGTCACTGTGTAAATACATAGATAACCTAAAATACAACCAAGCTATCTTAGTTTCTTTTGCGAATAAATTAAATTAAGTTTATAATAAATTGACTCTGCAGTTTAAGGCAAACACCTTTGTGCTTGCAACGTGCCTTATCAACAAGAGCATTATGTTATTAGCTTCTACAAATCTATTAGAAGAGAATTCCCTCTAAAGAAGCTCGACCAATTAGCATTATTAACCGATTTCTTTATGCAGGCGATAAACTCCTCCCCTTCTGTCCAACAGGTGTATAAACAATGTTAGTCGCCCCCTTTTGTCCTGCCCCAAGGTCCTTGCTTTGATTTGCACAAAGTATTTGTAAGACACGGCAACAATGCCATTGCTTTGCGCAAGTTTAATTAGCAATACAAACAGCCTGTCCTGTCACGGCAGGCGGCCAGGCCTTTGATTACTCCGCTCCCCGCTGCCATTTCTCCGGAATCTCTGTTTTTCCGCTTTGTCGGACAGAGGAAAATTAACGACAGGGAAAATACACTGCGCCACAAAGTTCCTAGCCTTAATTAATTATTTAAGACATGCTGTATAAAGGGATATTTTTTAGAGAATGTTTTTCTAATGGAATCAAAGATTATATATATAAGCTTGAAGATTTTTATCTTATTATTCATACAAAGAACGTTAATTTGATAATACATCCAGAACCAATTGATTTTCGCTGTTCGCAGTAATTAAGTAGCACAAAAAAGGAAAGGAAATTATCAAAGTTTTTCGTATCTAATTTAATAATTTATTTAATTACTTTTTGGGGCAGTGTATGTAGGAGCCACAGGTAGCGTTGATATTTAATTAAAATGTTGCCCGCCAAACCTTTCAACTGTCGATACAAAAAACTAAAAAGCAAAACGTTCCTTTCGGCAGACGCTGCGTATGCGCATTTTTTTTCAACCTATTAAAGCGAATATCTTATTAGACAGCAGCTAATTGATTTTTTGGTCCTAGCCCGAGGCCAGCTTCTGTTATTTGAGATTTTAGACTTTGCCACTCGCTGACCTTTTCGTATCTGCGTTCGCACGTGTTTGCAAAATTGATAAGCCATAAATATTCGTTATACGTTATGTTCGAAACGCAACAGTTTGGCCTCCATAACGTAAACATAAAAGGGATGCCAGGGCCATCAGGGCTATCTCTGGGCCTGGATGCCGTCCTCCCTCTTTTGGCAAACGATTCGACGTAATTGAAACTCAAACAGAAGGTCTAACAATGAGAGCCAAAAGTTTTGTTACTTGCGGGACTGCTCGTTACGCTTCATTAATTTAGTTTTGTTTTCGCAATAAATGTTCCTTTTTTCCCCCATTTTCCAGGCAGCCAAAGAAAATACCAAAAGGCTTATGCTAATGCTCTAAGGAATGCAAACTAAAATAACCTTAAATTCCTCATAACTCGTCCGCTGCCATATTCTCAGCGAATAAACTTGGGCTTGGGCATTTAAGGCCAGCAAGAATGTGTAAAACTTCCACTATAACTATTAAGGAAATATGTAAAAAAATGTGCATAAAATATTAGAAAATAAAATAAGAAATATATTACGCATGATCAGAAACAGAATCAGAGTATTAACAAATAACTATAGATATTTAATCATCTCCTTATTCATAGATGTAACTCTGCAAGGAATTATCCTATATATTTATATAATTGTGGGCAGAAAAGTTCAAGATCAGTAAAGTAAATATCAAAATAGTGTCCGACGTATCACAGATATTTAAAGGTTATTTAAATATTATTACAAAAACTTTATTTCAAATCTTACATGGATAATAACTGTTATCTCTTTGACTTGATTGTGGTTTTATCTTCGAGTAAGCGATGCTCGCCAATCGATTTTCTTGACCAAATCGGGTCAACCCCAACTGTATATTCTTGCTTTGGTTTTATTTTCTTTGCGTGAACTCAGCATGTCACAGCTAACCCTTTTTAAACACACAAAAGCTTCCTGGGAGGGCTGAGAGGAGGGCCCCCATTAAACACTTCTCGTACTCCGCTCGACTGACTGGCTGTCACGTTTTCCCTCCAGAACTTATGGCTCTGTCAGGAGAATGAAATGTATAGGCAAACGACATTGCTTAAACATGAACTGGTCGCTCGTAAGTGCTCAGGAAAAACGGAGTGTTTAAAAATGTATTTTGTGAAATCCCGCAGGAGGGAGTGTTACCTGTAAAGACCCCATATACCATTCTAGTAAGGTTAGATTGATAACTAAATTATTAGAACAAACTACCTACAATGTATCTCATGTCTGGTTGGCTTTTCTCGGAAAGATAAACTGTCAGTTCAAATAAATAAATAAGCTTTTAGTTCTGGATTTTCCTTCAGAAGTTATTCTTATAAAATAAATGTAAATAACTTATAGTTTACAAGCTATCTACTTTTATGTATAAACAGAAACTTCAACATAGACCCCGAATAACATATAAATATTGTATGGCTTCACCCGAATAAACAATATACCCTTTTCATTCTAAATGTGCCGGGTATAAAAGGGAAAGAAAAAATAATGCTTGGACAGAAAAATGGCAAAGAGCGACCCCTTCAATATCCGCGTTCATGGAGTTGATTTATTTTTGTAGTTGTTTCTATTAACTGCTGTAGCAGTTAGTGAACTCCCTTCAAATGGCAGTGCGCCGACTTGTAGATTTTGGCCAAACTCGTGAGCCAAGTTCCCGGTCGCGCTGAGTGCGCGGCACTTGCAGTTCATTTGCTTAAAAGTTGGCAGTCCCGATGCCAGCCGCCTGCCGTCCGTTGAATGTTTGGCAACAGCCAAACAATTACCCAACAACGGCCAGGAGAACCATTCTCCCCACTCGATGTCGGCCCAAAAAGAGAAAAGTGCAGCCAACAGTCGTGAACTGGGCTCGGAAGGGAGCACAAGGGCACGGGCTGGAACAGGGGCAGGTGCAGGGGCATGGGAATGGGCCATGGGCGGCCTGGCCTGGCCATTCTAGCGGAACTTTGTGTCGCATTATGCCGTGTTTCGGGTTGTCGGTGGATGTTGCCGCCGCTGCTGTTCCTGTTGTCGTCGTGGCTACATGTTGGCTACAATGTTTGGTTACAATTGTTTTTGTTTTTGTCAGAATTTTTTTGTGCTGTCTGCTAGCGACATGCACATGCATAGATAGATAGATACAATTGTATCTGCTGCTCTACAGGCAGACTCGCTCTATGGAGCGGTGTTCTCCACACACACGCAGACACATATACTAATTATGTTTTGTTTGCGCTTGGCTGCCCTTCCACCCTACCACCTACTACTCCCCCCCATTCCCACAGCTTTTAATTATTCGTGTGTCACATTCCAGTTTTGTTTTATCAATAAATACGCAAAATGGGAGCATTTCAAGTGCACAGGTTTAGTTTGGAATGAACGGCCGTCCGCCAGGGCAGATGTGTACAGTTGTGGTCAGAATAATAGCATTTTGGCAGCTTTCAATCGCATCAAATTAGCAGGATTTTTACGGACCAATACTTGTATTCTTTGTAAAATTAAAAGAAATAAAAAACTCCCAATTTGTCTATAGCATTTTGTAAATTTTTACAAGCTTGTAAATTATTATGTTGTCAGGTCAAGCACATAAGAAAAGGGAAATGTAAACCTTCCTCCCTCTCGAAAAATAAGCCCATACTTGATTCAAATGGTGCACAAGAAATTCTCAAGTCTGGATTCTGGAACAGGCTCGTTTAAATAGACATTAATGCTGGACCACGATCGTAGCAAAGTGTCCACTGATGATAAGATTGAACTGATTAATCGAACGAATATATATATATAATATAACTAGGAAATATAGGCCCGGAAACCAATAAATGGTAAAATATTCAATTATTTTAATTCATATGCCTATCAATATTTAAAAGATACAAAAATATTAAAAAAAAGCTTATAATAAGCCGTCTTTGAATTACCTCAACATAATCTTCTCAAAAATAAAAACCTTTTAGTATTTTAATAGCCAAAAATATGCTTTCAGTGCTATTCACTTCTCCGCAACTGTCTGTACCCATTTGTAGCTTGCTGGAAATCGAATAATGGCTGACCAATAACTGAGCTGAGATTTAATGAATGAAAAGTAAATTAGTGTCCTCTCACAAAGCATTTAGGCTTTACTTTGTTTCCTAATTTAGCCCATAAATATAACCTAATTAAATTGATGCCTTGGCAAATATGGTTAGAAATGTGCTAGCTAAAGTTTTAATTGAGTTTCTGCGAAGCCAGTTTGAGATAGTTTAGTTTTACTTGGGCTTCAGATAGTTTCGGTGAACGAGCTTCGTTTCATTTTCCGCAGGGCGGGGCAAACGGGAAATATTTTTGAGGTAAACAGTGTTTACTAAACACCTTTCAGGGCCACGTAATAACCCACAAGTACATGGTCATTTTCAGTACATAATCGGATTAATTACGACCTAATACTAAAGTTGGCCGACCATCTTATGCAGCAATAACCCATGAAATTCACGGTTAGATCACGCCGTAAATCTATCAAGGCGTACTTCGCATGGGAAGTGACAGCCGCCGTCAGTTGCATTCAATGCCAGGGCCAGCATAAAACTGAATCGCCCGGTTTGATAGCCCAAGTCGATCCAAAAGGCTTTGGCCATAACTTTATGGATCACTCAAGCGGCCGAGGCGTTCAATTAAATGGCGAACATGGTCCATAAAATGATGAATGAAAATGACATCAGCGGGGAAAACAGGGAAAAGCGAAAAATGAGGGCAGAGAGATATGACGAGCTGCGCGTTCCAGTGGCCGTTGCCTTTTTTTTTTTTTTTTTTTTTTTTTGGGTTAATCAAATTTAGTGGCTTGGAGTGCGAGTGCGCGGGTGAGTGGCAATGAGTGTGGGAGCGGAGGGGAATACAAATAACGGTGGCCCATTAAGCACCTGTGTACTCATATGCGGTACACACACCTTTCAGATACGTTTCGTGAGTGTACCAGATACAAGATACCGGATACCACGGCACAGAAGGCACGGCAGCCGATTTGGGCACGCATTTTACGTTAATTACATGTCGCTACAATGTCGGGCTTTGTAATTATTTTGACAGCCAAACCGTCGCTGGTGCTTTTGTTATTCCCTCTGTATCTTTTGCATTCGGATTTCCGAGAGTTACAGTTACATTCGTCAGCATTCGGGCGAGCTGCTGTTGCTTTTCTTTTCTTCTGCCTTTATAATGATGAGAATTTCTAAAATACCCCCAAACCCCATAGACGGCTTCAATCCTGGCAGCCAGTCAGTCAGCCGCCTGTCAGCAGCATTTTGTTTAATGAGCTTTTTACGAGCCGTGCAATGTATAGGATACCCATGCACCAGCATTAAAGATACAGATACAGCCGGCCGGAGTCGCTGCGTTGGGTACTCACATCACAAATGACATCAACAGTTAGGGCGGAACGTGGATACCCAAGGCGATTGAAGGATTCTCCGAGCTGGCTGCATGGGTTGATTTAAGTCTTGGCTTGGCTTTCCCCTTTAATTGGCCAGAAAGATAGTTTTATAATTTTATATACTACTTATAGCCTGGACCTAAAATTCTAAGAAATATACCAATAATATTGCCATTTTCCACCTCAAGGTATTTCAACATCCGAATTGGTAGGTATTTTTCGTCGTTTCATTGCTTAAAAGTTTACTATATTTCTTGAAATTGTGTTCCTTATATTTTTACGGCATATTCGGCAAATAACTGTCACTAGATTTCCGGGTAGGAATACCAGCTAATAGCTAACCCTAACAAGCACGTCCTTGGCAAGGGTCAGGTTCAGATCAGACTTTTTTTTATCATACAATCTGCAATGCATACATTTCCTCTCTTGCTTCTAATTTTCTATATAAATTATTATATTAATATTATTATAAATAATCCCTCAAGCAATTCCAAATCAATTACCATGCCTTAATGGTTAACACATCCTTTGGAGAGACCCTCGCCAGCTATCGTCTCGGGTTACGCGATAATCAAACAATTGAATTGCTTTTTGAGGTTTGCTGAGAACTCAGTTGGCAGACAGTTAGTTGTTGGCTTGTTGACTGCGGTCTAATGGGAGATGGAAGCCAGTCGAAGTGACAGCCAAACATCAAAGTCGTTGCTTTCCATCAAGTGCGAATGCAGCTTGGATGACGATGACTATGATGCCAACTCTGTGTCTGCGGCTTTAGCTTTGGCGGCTACTGAGGTTGCCCATGTTTGAGTGACTGCTTGGCTAACTCGCTGTGCATTGCACTCGCACGTATAGAGTATGTATTGTTATGCTCCAGTTTGAAGACGAACGCGTGCGCGTTACGCTGTAAGTCAAGCATATCGACAGAGTTACAGTCACAGTCACAGTCACACACAGCATAATCGCCGCAGAGTCATATTCATAGTCATGACTGTGGCCGGCGCATAAATGCATAAAGAGCGCGACGAGTTAGTTGTATACTTGCAACCGATTTGCATACGGGGACTGACAAAAGCTACTTCAATATCCGTTGATCGCAGCATTGCCGAGCGAGCAATTGTATCTGCCAGATACATCTGCGTTTTGTATTTATGCACGCGTCATTGGTACCTATATACATATGTATCTATGCATGAACAACGTATTTTTTTTGCTACCGGGAGCAACGGCAGCTTGAAAGCATACTTCCGATGGCATTATTGCGCTCAGTGCACTCGATATGGAAATCGATTGCCCTCCCAAAGTGACAACTAGGAGGTCGCTATGGATTATACTGGGAAGGGGGGCTGGATGAAGAAAAAATGTACTCATGTAATACATTCTGTGGCATGGTTTGGATTACAGTGATATTGGAGGTTTTAAGGGAGAGATTCTATAGACAAAGTTTCCTTTATAATTTCATATATTTATGTATATATAAACGAAAGTCGGACTTTATAAATCCTCAAATTTAGAGGCTCTCCATTGGGTAGTTTAAAACCTTCTTATAAATAGTAGCTGAGATTAGAAAAAAAGTTACTTTAAGTTGGAAGGGGTTTACTGCGAAGGCGACAATATAATTACTGGTGGACTAGATAACATTTTATTCGAAATAATTCATTTGTTCAACACCAATTGTAATTGTTACTTTATTCTTTAATGTCCAAGGCTCAGAAATGATAATTTAATAATTTAATTTTTGCAATAAGCACCATAGGGGGAAGCTTGTAACACAAGGAAAAAAGATCAATTAACAAACTGAATTACATTTAAAATTAATTAGATTTATTGCAGTAAATTCTCTCAACTCATTTCTGCCTTTTCATTTCACCTCGCTATACATAAAATCTGAAAAATCAATTCAATAAATGGAATAATGAAAGTAAAAGTACATGCCTCCCACTACAGAGTTCATAACCGCTTTATTATGCATTAAGGCACTTGGAAACCAGTTTCTACCTAAAAAATAATTATAAACAAATTGGAAAAGATTTTAAAGTGATATAATTAATATATCGTTAATTAATATTTGTGGAAAATAAATTACTGGCTATAATAGTTCATGAAGAAAATATATTTATGCAATAGGTTCAAAATATGTGATAAATATTAAAACTGTATTGCGAGTATAGTTTTGTACTCTGTATATATGCGTATGTGTTACACAGCGGACTAGCCAAGGAGACCAGGAGCGTTGGAGTCGACCAAAGGCTGGTGCAATGTGTGGTCGAGTGGCCTGTGTACCGCATATCACGTTCTCTAACCCCTAAGGCCACCCTCAAGGCAACCCCCACTCTTTGGCTGGCTTATATATATGCATAAAATGTGCAACGGGTCCTCGGGTTTAGTTTTAATATTTTTCCACTTTCTTGTTATTTATATTTTTTTTATTAATATTTATTTATACGCCTGCCCCGCACGACCAGCAATTTCCGTTTTCACGCCCTTCCCCATCCGATTGCAACTTGAGGTAATGGCATTTATTTCAAGCCAAAGTCAAGTGCTTCGCAAAAGTTGGCGGCAAATTAATGAGCTCTTACCGTCCTAACCCGGCATATGATTAAAACTTTTCTCTTAACCTTGCCATCCTGGATGCATGAAGCCGTTAGAAAAGTTTGCTTCCAACACATTTCCATTTCCACTACGTAGATTTTTTTGCCATCGCTTACAAAGCGTTTTCCATTCTCATCGAGGGGCCCGCCCTCATCTCAGTTTTGACCCAGTTATGGCCTGGCTGGGATCACGATTCACGGTTTTATTTTTTCCATTTTAATTATAGCTGCATTGGCTCTCTGCTTTGTGGTCATCATTTTGCTTGGGTCTTCAACCGGCCAAATAAATGGCCAGGGGGCTGGTTTATTCAAATTGCTATTGTTATGGATAAAATAAAATATTTGAGGAAAGCTTTTCTGTGGCTTTGTACCCGCTGTCTTTTCTTTGGCCGGCGGATGCGGAGATTTATGGAGATATGTAAATAACCAATGGAATCGGTAGAAATATATTTATATCGCTCTTAAAGGATGTATTAAAATTATTTTGGGTTGGGTAAAACAAATTAGTTGAACTCTTTTTTTTTTTTTTTTTGGTTTGACTGAGATAAAAATATAAGAAAATCATCGGTAATAACATTTAATGTCTTAGTTTGTTTCCTGGGTTTTAACTTTGAGTGGTTGTGTTAAGTCTGTAAACTATTAGCTAGGGAAATATCTATTAGGGCTTGGAATATTTCAACAAAATAACAGACCAATCTTAGGCTAATATGTAGAATATAAAATTGATCTCCAGCAGTATACTTGCAGGTATCAAATTTGAATATTTCGTTAATTGATTGATCCTCCAATAACTTTGACTTGCAATTATGTGCAAAGCTTAAAGTTAAAGTCTCTATTGACATATTTAAAAAAATCCCGATATATATGAACATAATGAAACGAATGAAAGATACAAGATTCTTAACTTGCGGACGTGACGTCAGAATTTCAAAAAACTGAATGACCAGAAAGTAAAACAAATTAAGTAAACTTTATAGCAAAGAAATGGCAAAGGAAACAATTAACAAACAAACAATTTACATTATTTAAATACGATCGTAATACGCAGTTTTAAAAAGGTGAACTAATTTATTTTTTTTTGGGTCAATCCATTTTGGTTTCCGGTCTTCCCCTAATTAATACCTTACCTTCAGCTAAATATAGATTTATGAGTCTAAAGTTCCCAATTCTTGTAGTATGTATTTAAATGTTGAACAATTCCATGGTTAATGGAAAGTTCCAAGCCATTCAAATAGCTGTTTAAACAGATGGCAAAAAAACGAGTAAAGAAAGTATTGACTGTCCAGGTCTGCTACAAACACAATGCCTCCAATAAAGCTGGCCCCACAGTTTAATCAAGTGTGAAATCTTTAATCAAGGCGAGACCCCTTCCCCTTCCTCGACCAGCCATCAGCCCCATCTCCATTCACCATCCGATGTCCCGCTCACGACTGAGTGAATTCCCAGCTGCCGCCGGCTGAGCTGAGTCCCAAATCGCAGCTCCAGTATCGGGCCAGTGTCGATGCAACGCAGCTGTCTCGTGGCTTTTCAGTTAGCCTACCTGGCTTGACCTTTTTTCCACTGTTATTATTGGCGGGAATACCTTCTGGAGCCCTCCCACGCTCGCAGCCCCTCCTGCCGGGCCTGTCAATTAAAAAGCCATGGCATGGCCCAGGCCCAGACCCTGAACTGCACGACCATTGCCAGTTGGCGATAAACGGAAAACGGAAAACGATTGCAAGTTGCTTAACTCGTATTTTCACTGGCCACTTTCGAGGGCGAAATTAAGTGAATTAGCTGTGAAGGCAAAGCTTAAATTATCGGCCCAGTTACTGCTGATGCACAGGAAAAGTTAAGAATTGTAGGTAGAAAAGTTTTTCAAGGTAGATTTAAATATATATTTAAGCTTATAAAGGAATTTAGTTAAGTTGATCCACAGGATTAAATGTTTGTTGTCTATAGAATATTTCCAAAGCCTATAACTATTACTCCTGTTTCGTATTAAGTAGGAAATCAGAAATCCCCTATGGATATGATGAAAACCAATTATAATCCACCCTTTCGTTATATATTATACCCGAATACAAGCCCAGTTAGTAAGCAAATTCTCCCTTTATCTTTGCAGCTATGTTACCGCAGTGAAGGCTTCGCAGCAGAGGAGGTAAGTGGAAACTTGAATGGGTTCGGTTCAACCGCAAATACGCAGACCCTCGCCCAACATAGGGGGCCCCGGGGACGCATCGGTATCAATCTTAATTTATATCAAATTTAATATGGTTGTTCGGAATCGAATCGGGCGGCAGCTGAAAGTGGCGCAGTATTCCCCTCGGATGGGAGCCAAGCAACCACCAGACCAACGCCTACAACGCTGTACACTGAGGTTTCCCCATTTCGATTTCCCCCTGACCCAGGGGCCCTGAGATATGCAGTGGGTCCGTGCTGATGGGGACCTTCGGTTGCCGACAGCGCCGTGTTGCACACTTCCTTGGGCCTTAAATCCTTGCGTCAACGCACGTAAACATGCCACAAAAAAATATTGAAATGGGCGCCAAGGAGGGTATGCATATACCGCAAAACACACTTAAGTGATTTTATGGTGCCATTCAAATGTTTTCCAAATCAGCCGAACGTGAACAGCCGATACTTGGGCTCTTCGCCTGGCTTCCATAAATTCTTGCGAAATGCCTCAAGGCATTCTTCGTGGCGCATGCAAGCAAGTGGAAAACGTTTACCGGCAACAAGTAGACACTAGAGTTTACCGCACAGAAGGTTTCCCGGGGCGGAAAACCTGCCTGATTTCCTTATCGTTCAGCCCGCCCTGTCGACGGCTCTCGATTTGGTGGAGTCCTCCAATGGCAGACTGCCTGACTGCCTAAGTGAGCGATTGTGGGCTGAATGCTTGCATTTCTTAGCAGATTCGTATTAAAGCACGTCCTGCCTCGATAAATTATGTGGAATTTCCCGGGGCTTGAGTGCTAGGATGGTGATTATAAGGTGAAAAATCAAATGAATACCGAATCGAAAATGAATTCAAAAGCCTCAGGCTCAGAAAAATATTCTAATCATGTGATTTTATACAGAGAACTTCATATATAGTGAGGACGGCAACAATGCCGTCAGCTTGCCTCTAATCTTTAAAGCAATCTATCTTTTTCGGAAATCAATATGGCTGCCAAGCCAACAAGTTACCTTGATGATAAGTACTTTGTTCGCATTCGTCAGGAAAAACCCTTTCATTACTGCGAGCAGATAATGTATTTCAAATTGTTTACCACCAAGGCAAGATTTCCTTCACTGCGTATACGCAATCTACAGCCAGGGCTTCCCTCCCTTTTGCGACAAAGTTTGTGGCAAATATTTACACTCTCCCCTACAGCGTTAATGTGTAAATAATTGCATGTCACTTGCTGACTGAGCAAACACCCTGGCAAACGCCCAAATACCCACTTCATTGTTTGCCCTTGCGATTTGGGTTTTTTATTCGGCTTTTTGGATTCGTATTCGGATTCGTTTTTGGATGCGGATTTGTATTTGGATTTCAGCTGCCTCTTTCGGAATGGGCGTTGACGGCTCAACACCTAAACATAATTGGCTGGGGAGCAGCAGATGGCCTGTCATTAACGTAGGGCCAAGTACGCTTGTAATTACCCACCCGAAGAGGGTCTACCAAAGGAAAAAATCCCCCCAAGGGCCAAATTAAAACAAAGAAGTAAATATACCTAACATGGAACATGAAACACTGTGTGTGTGTGTTTTTTGTTTTTTATCATTAATTATGTCACATCATGTTATCAAAAATGAAGCAGAAAATCAATGCAAAGCCCGGGGACAGGCACGAGGAAAATTATTCGCTGACAGATACTCTGCGGATTGGACAGGCGACAGCTTGCTGACAATTCTGTCTTAAATTATGCAATACATTTAAAAAGAAATAAACTGTGTGAATACAAAAAAAAATGTCCAGCAATACCAACAGCCAGAGATTGTTTATCCAGAGATTTTATTAATTAAAACTCGGTTACGAGTTAAGAGCAGGCAACGATGAACACGGGAGTTGGCCAGAAAGTGGTTGTGCGGTTTTTTGTACACTCTTAACCAGTGCTGGTCGGACGGTGACAAATTGCCACAAATAACGTTGACTTCTTAAATTATTAGGAACCAATTAGGTAGAGAAATAAAGTATACAGTAATAAGATTACATTTACATGTTATGTGCTGAATTAATAATAATTCTATTAAGATATGATAACATATAAATATTTAAAGCAGTTTTAAGTTCTTACTGCCTTTACAAGGAAATAAACTCGGCTTGTATTTTACGGGAAACACAAAATGAGGTCTCAGTCCAGGGTATACTTATACTTTGACTCGTTTAATCTGATTCTGAGGTTCACTTTTAAACACATAATACATTTTTATATTCAAAATAATCATAAGATTTATATGCAGTGATATACTCCGAAAATATACTTTTATTTTGTATTTATATAAAAATTCGACAATAAAAGCTATACTTATCATGTTGAATATGGTATTATGTATATACATTTACCTATAAATACGTATGTTTAGGCCACCATTAATATAGATACTAGACTCTTACTATTTACTTCCATTTTATTTGATTTGCTGGCTTGTTTTGTACAATTTGTACTTCCCTTATTATAAAAAGACAACACATAAGACCCAAAACTTCTGTCAAGTTCAAGGTTCTTCTGGAGGCTTGGCTTCGAGGCGGGGCTTGGACTTGGCAATGAACTTGGTAGATGGGGACTTCTGTGGCCAGAATGTCGCGCCGTCAAGTCTGCATACGCGAGTTTGTCGCCCGGTACGTGTCTGTTGTTGGTTTTGCGCCTCATAAATCACAAAATAAATTTTGCGCGTGCAAAATATATAAAACGGAAGCGGGACATTCGGCGAGCAGAGCAGAGTGCAATAAAAACTTTTTGATTTTTGGATCTTTTTATTTGCTTGCGCGCGGGTGAGCAAACTGAATCGCTTCGAAGGGAGGGAGGGAGAGAGACCCAACGGAAACGGAAGTGCGTAATGCCATACGTGCTGGCCGAGCTGACCGAGCTGGTCTGCGGTTTGTCCACGGCAAGGTGCAAACCATTTTTATGATTAATTGCAGGAACGAAGCCCCAATGTGAGCATGAGCACGAACATGAGTCAGGCGGGGAAGCGGAGAAGGGCCCTGGGTTCTTTTGTTCGCAAATGAAACAATAGCCACATTTACACTAAAAATAAAACCAAGCAGCCATAAAAATGTGATAAAGAAAAGGTTTTTGGGAAGCGTTGGGTTCATGCTCTGCCTTCCCGTTCAGGAAAAGTCGTAAATACCGATTACGACGCTTAGGCGCCACTTCAGCAATCTGCTTTTTCTACTTTCATATGCAGAACTTGGTACATATTAGAGAAGTCTTAAAAGTTTATCTATCTACTTTGTTGTTTCATTTATTTCAGTATTGAATCCGGAATTCACTTAAATCTTTACCTTTTTATACTAAAACTATATTTTATGCCCTGTAATCGCTCTACAGCACAGAAGGATTGCAATATTTGTGACTTAATTGAAATAAATTAGAGCCCCGAAAACGCCCAGTTAATTGGGGATCTGGCCAAGGTTAATATAAATGCTTTGAGGGAGGTCCCGAAGGCCTCTAAGTCCCGACTGGGGACTGGGCAAATGGGAAAGCAGCTGTTGGCCAAATGTGCGAAAATGACTGGCCAATTGCCGGGGAAAATGACTCGGCTAGACCACGGCCATGGCTGGGTTGATTTGCATACGAGTGCTGGCGGCCTCAGCTGCAGTTCCTCAATCGTGCATTATTCAGTCGGTCTGGCTGGTAGTCTGTCAGTAAGTCAGCAAGTCAGCGAGGCACCGAGTCAGCGAGTCAATCTACTCCGTCACCCAAGACATCAGGCACTTGCATCGCTTTCTCAGGTTCTACTTCTGCCCTGCAGCAGCATCTGCATCCGCTGGCTACCGACGGTAATTTCGATGCGCAGTAACTGTACAAGATAATGCCGCAGTTTCATTATGCAAATCGACGACCCTTCGGGTGCTCCATCCTTGCACTTTGTCTGGCCAACTGCACGGCTTAAAGCCATCTCAATTGTCTGACACGACAATCTGAAGCTTAAAATACTCTTCTTGGCGGAGAGCGATGACGGACGGACAGATGGGCTGATGTCAAAGGAAAGTAGATTTAATATTGGCTCCCAGAAATAATGTCTCTCATTTTAAGGTAGCAAGCCTCCTACTCCATCGAATCAGAGCCTTTTTTTTGCAGGGAAATTAAACTTCAGCTGACAGCGGACAAAGTTCACTTTACAAAGGACTTTCTGCCGCAGGCCTCGCTGGAAAAAAAAGTTTCCTTCATTACTTTACCGAGGACGCGTCCCTAAATAAAGAAATTACGAAAAGAAAATATAAGCAAACATCATCATAAGAAAACTAAATATGTATAAGGGGCGACCGAAATATTACGCAAAATTATAATTAAGCTGTAATAATAAACAAGCTGTGAAGAAGCTTTAGAAAATGTTTTGCCTTATATTTTAAAAACCACAACATACTAGGCTGCTTCAGAAATCACTAGAGTTCTTAAAACCCTTTAAAACAGTGGCTAAAAGTATCCAACGAAATGTTAGAGGTACCAAATTTGTTTAATTTGAGAAATAACTTTTTCTAGGTTCTTTTCGGACACATTTTTAAAGGTATTAAATACCTCTTTTATTCCTAATTTATGTACAAAATTTGTTATGAATTTCTAAAGTTAAAGAATGTAGTTTTTGGTACAAATTCAAATTTTATAAGATTTATAATTTATAACTTTATAGTCGTATCTTCTAAATATTACTGGGTATTCAAGTGACCCATTCGATATTGTATTCGTCCTCTTTTGGGTTTTTAATTATGCTTTGGTAGCGTGAAAAAGTTTCTCAAGTGTTTTCACTTCTCTCGCCCTGTGTTTTCCGGAGGGTTCCGGCAATTAACGCCACGTTTCGAGTGGCGGATGTTTTGTCCTGTTGCCGAGTTCTGGGCCGCGGCCTTGGCCCCGCCATGCTCACTTATTAATTTCGCCAATTTGGTGACGGAAGTGGCAGGCGTCGGAAACAAATGAAATTTCATATTTCTTTGCCGCCACCGATTTGCGCAGACACCGAAGCCTCTCCAGAGAGACTTTGGCTTTAGTTTTTCCCACAGTCCCAGAGATACACACGCACCCACAGATGCCGAATCTGCCACCGCAGCGTGGCCCGGCAGCACAGCATTTTCCACGGCGGCAGCCACTTCGGCGACTTTTCTTCCCACAGTCAACAGTCCACAGTCATCGCGGTGGCCGCCAAAAAATATCTGCCACAGGAAGGCGCTCGGAGACTGGGAACTGGGGACTGGGGCTGGGAGCAGGCAGCATTAACGAGTTGGGACAGCGCCAGTTGATGGTCGCTTTTAGTATTGCGAAGTCTGCAGCGGATTGCCGCAAATGCAAATTGACAAAGCAAAATGCTTTCCATTTGTTATTTCAACATTTCACTTCGGGGATTGTCAATTAAATAATTGAAACAAGTTATGGGCCATTAAAACGGAATGGATTAAAATTGAGCAAAAAATATATTGTTTTGGATTTCTTTGGGGGAATACGGACTGACTGATTTTCCACCTGGAAAATAAATTTTGCTGTAATCATGTGTCCTCGCTCGGGGGTCGACTATTGACCCAATAAGCGAAGAACACGGCCCAGTGGATGAGAGGCGGTCAGAAAATCAGTTCTTTCTTCTCTAGTTGGAAGGAAATTGCCATGCTGCGGATAGACAGCTGGCAATTTATTGGATTGGATTTGGCCAAGTGCAAGTTGCAGGCATTAAATTAAAACGTGCCCGGCCTCAACAGAGTCGTGATGTGGCAGCTCTTAACCCGCTGACGCCCAGCTAGTTAACCCAAAACCGAACCAGGCCCGGCACAACACTATCCGTGAGATAAGAAAGACGAGAAAGGAGGCTGTCGGCCACGGGAGAGGTTCTTTCGCTGGCTTTCTTTTGTCCACAAAATGGATTATTATGTTAATTACTGTCACGTCACTGCTCGTCACGGTGATGGGGTTTTCCCCCGCCCGCTCTGGCTCCCTTTCTTTGTGCTTCCACGAATGCCATGGCTTCTGGTTCCGCAGCTGCATTTAGGCGCCATTCAACTGCAAATTAGCGCACATACAAAATATGTGCTGGAGGCATTAAGGTTTCATATTCCGGGCATGAAGGAAGTGGGAGAGCACGCTCGCTTTATTCAGATTTATATGTGAGTAACGGCTTCAAATTATTTCTATTGACACATGCAGGGGGGCGGTGATGTGTTGGGATTTCAAATGAAATTTAAAATGAACTTAACGAGATTAACTTTTGTATTTGCGGGCTTAATGGAAACTTCAATGAGATATAGTTCGTTTACTACCGATTACAATTACTACTTTAAACCAAAGACTTTTTAATTTCAAGATGAGTAACGACAATACTTTATATCTCGCCGCTGTATGCGTGCAAGAGAGCGCTCTCTCTTTCTTTTAAACCAAATTTCAAGACAGCCTATGGCATTACTTACATTCAGGCTTATATTGTCTTTGTTTATAAGACTTACTTTAAGCTCCTCGCCAATTAGTAAGCTCATTTACCTATACAAACCCTAATTGGCTTATAACTAAGCCCAAACACAAGTAGTGCTGATCATATATTTTAATAAACTCAATTTCATGTTAACAGATTAAAGCCAAATGCCTTTGGGAATTTATAATTAGATTCGACTTGGTATGGTTTAAGATATCGCATAACATGGCCTCACCACTCGAGTATCTTGTATCTGGCCGTTAACACGCTGTTCGACATTATTAAATTAGAAGCATCCACAATGAGTAGAAGCAGAAGAAGAACAGCGGCTAGTCTTTTCATATTTTGTTTTATTTTTTTGGCGAACATTTCTAGCCCATGGCCAAGAGCCAAAAGCCGGTTTGGGCCCGCCGTGCGCGAGGTCAAGTCTGACTGACGTGCGCACGTCTCGCTCGCCGAATAAGGCCCATCACAACAATAATACCCGTAATAATCATCATATGAAATAATATAGAAAAATTATGTTAATCGCCCAGCCCGGTCGTCGCTCGCCGGCTGACCATAAAAGGCAGCAGCCTGTCCAGAACGCAAAACACCGAAGAAACAAAAAGAAACTTCTTGCGTAATCGCAGTGCATTCTAAGGTGCTCAGCTTTCCACTTGGGATTTAATTAGCTGGTCGGTGGAGTACAGTAGGCACCGAAACCAGAAGAAGAACCCAGCTCATAAGTTGGCGACATTTTCCGGCGTTATGAAAAATTAAATAATATATATTTTAATATGGTTCTTTGGGCCGTCGGCTGACCATTCCACCGCGAACATAGTTCATTTAATTTTCATGGCAGTCTGGACCAGTGCAAATGACACTTGCTTTGATATATAATTAGAATTTATGAAAGTGTCGAGGAGGAAAAACTTTTACGAACACCCGGCCAAAACCGCCCACTGCCCAGGCACCGCCCAGCTGTTGTCAGCTGACAGCTGGCAGCGGTCCTGGTCATGCACTGTGAACAATTTTAATACCAAAAGAATATATAAAATATAATAATATATATCTAATATAATACTATAATATATATAATATATAATATAATAATAATATAATAATATATATAAGGCTATTCTTGAATTTATTTGCCATTTGATTTACTTTATTTCATAGCCAATACATAGCTATCTTTGTATTTTCAAAACAGATGTTAAATCCTATTTATTAATATGCAATAAATTATATATTTAACATTTGTTGTTCGCTGTGAGTTCCTGGGGAGAAATAATCATTATGCAGACATGGCAACTGACAGCCGGCGGTCCAGCGAAGTGGCCAGAAGTGTCCCCAACTTTGGGGAGCCGGCACAGATCTTGTGGGTGACGACGATAGCGGTTGCTGTGACGCCTCCGCTGGAAACTTAACTGAGCTAGCACACACACACACATTAAAAGTCAAAGTAACAGCGGGGTAGGTGGGCCGGAACAGCGGGGAAGTTGGTCGTAATAGCTTATGTAAACGGCTAGCGAATTAAATTCGAAAAAAAAGGAAAATATTGCAACGGGCCGTGTTCAATATTTGCTAATTGAAATTGCCAACGAAGATGGCTCTTTGCCGCTGGCTATTTGCCAATCCTAAGCGGCTTAAAGCTTTTGGGCCAGCTGACAAATTACTGCAAAATACCTGGACCTTTCCATAGCCACCACCCACGGCTCTTATTCATTTTAATGAAGCACACGTAGCGACAACTGCAATAAAAGTAATAAACATCTTAGTGCCGCATATGAAACTTTTATTTATTTATTTAGTTACATTGTATACTTTTTGTGATGTGACTTGCGTGTTTTAATGACGTCGCTTGCGTGCCCAAGAAAGTGTTGAAAGTTTCCTTTCTGCCATTGTTGCCACGATTTGTACTTGGTTTAATAAGCGGAAACATTGGGACAACGCCTCCCCGCCCATCCAAGGCAGGTGGGAGGTTGACAATGAACCAAAAGAAAGCTGTGGGGAACCCAATTATGACGCCACAATAAAAGGTTTTGTTTTTATTATTGTTTATGAACACGCTTTACTTTTATTTTCATTGGTAATTACTGCACGAAGCTAGCTCCAGCTCTCGAAGAGGCCATCAAACGGGCCATCTGGTTTTTGGACCTCTCAGACCAAATGAGGAATAAACTGCGAAAGCCTTTCTAATGCACTCTTGGCCGTGCGATTGCGACATTGTAAAAATGATTGCTCTACTCAAAATGAAATTAGTTTTTCCTCTTATTCTAATTGCCCAGCTGACCACGATGGCTACGATTTTTGTTTTTATCGTGTAAACTTAAGAGCACTTGGATTGACTGCTCCCAATGAGATTTGAAGAACTCGTTTTATTTTTACGGGGTGATTAAAGTAATAAAATGGTCTAGTACACTTGGAAAAAATCTAACTTATGTGCCAAGAAATTATTAAAACAATTAAGCTTTTAATAAAATAATCTTTAGTCTACGAAATCAAAGATAAGACAATATGCATTAGGGATGAATAATACACAATGTATATGGACAGGAAAAGTCCAATGTTATGTTAGAAATATCGAAATATCGCATTAAACATAATAGATATATATTATCCAATAAATGTTAATTAGTTTGTTTTATTTTTTGATTATATAAAAAACTTCTGTAGAACTACATTTTTGTTTACCCCTTTTGATAATTATTTTCTAAAATGATAGTTTAAACTAAGTTTAGGCATTTCTTTGACAGAGTCCGATATATCAAAAGGAATATCGATTTATTGTATGTAATAATTTATATATCGACATTCTCTTCAAATATTGATAGAGTATCAATATATCGATAATTGATCTGTAATATTTATAGAAGATCTAATACATTTTCCCTAGCTTATAGGACTTCATTTAAGATTTAATCGTTATTTTTAAATAGAAAAATCAAAAAGAGATATGTATATTGTAGTTGTTTTATAAACAATTGGGTTGAGGAGTCACTTTTCCCCTTGTTGTTTTCGCATTCTCGAAAATAGGGGTTACGTTCTAATGCCTCTTAACCTTGTCGGTTGGTATATATTTAGACTACTATCAGTCGCCCTAATTGAGAGTACTACAAAGTGTTCAAGTACTTAGCTAGTAACAGGCCACAAACAAGGCGAACTTTTGTTTAGCCAGCTCTATAGCTTTTTCCTCGCTTCCCCAGTCGCCGCAGAAATCACGGAACGTACTTGGCGCAAATTGTGAAAGTTGGAAAAGTATCTGGCAGCCCTGCAGAGCAAAGACCCATCTTCCATCTCGCGTTTCCCATTTTCCAGATGGCGATTGCTGGCGCAGAGGGAAGGGAAACCACAGTGATGGGCCCGAACTTGGCCCCTGGGTTCTTCTAACCCGGATTACCCCACTGATTACCAGCGCACGCACTCGCCGCTGATGCTGCCACACGCAGAGGCAGATAGAAGAAAACTTGAGAGTATCGCAGCACTAAACGAGTTTTGCTTTTAGGCAAACCTAGGTTTGCCGCAAAACAACGGCAAAAGATACGTGAGAGACCAGTAACGGCACTAGATTTGCCTTTATTTTTAAAAGTAATATTGAATTTCGTGAGGAATAATGATAGAATTACCACATGGACAATGATAAATCATTTGAGATTACTATCACTAAATGATTAATTCATTAAGTATTTCGGCAATAGATCAGCAGATCGATAGTACTCAAAATTATTGAAAGATGACGTGGTTGCACTGAATACAAATTTTGCTAAAACATATCATTGCCAGAGAGGTATATAACGATCTGAATTTACTGCCACTCGTGATGTCATCTTAACCAACTTAGTACAAGATTCAGGCACCACTCCATAAAAACTTTATAGATTTCTATAAAGTATATAAATAATATACATGAACTGTTAGCTATTTTCTTTCTCATATCTAGACACTTTAATCTATATCTTAGTATCAGAAATGCAATTCTAGAGTTCTCTCTGTGCAAAACTGTTTTGCTTTGCATTTAGTTGGCCTAAACGATCATCTGAGACCAAAAATTAAGCATATTAACAAATCCAAATCGATGACACCAACCGTAAAGGATATAGAGGGGCCTACACTTAATTAAAGACTTACTCATTTGTGTATATATATTGGTAAACCTCAAATAATAAACCTATTAATTAAAAGTACTATACAAATTACCATTTCTAAATACTATAGAAGCAATAAGAACAAATAAAATGGGGCTACTAATTAACTCTCACGTCAGCTTCCCTCTCTTTGTTGGCAACTCTGTTCTAGTTTCTTTTACTTTTGCTTCTAAGCTGGTCGTTCTTACCTCTTAATCGCAAGCCTACGGGCTCTTTTCCTGCCGCTAAGTGTAGGTAAGTGTATCAAAATGGCATAATTATTACAGTGGCCGGAGTGCTTGGGAAAGCAGCATGGAAACACGAAAACCGAGGGCAGTGGGTTAAGTTAAGTTAAGCTCGCGGTTCGCACACTGCGTACGTGGCGCCCCTAGCAGCTGCTGCACGGTAACGGGCGCAATTGAGGTTTTCGCCTTGCGTTTGCAGCTCCGATTTATATAGGTTGTGTATACTATATATATATATATCTCATTTGGCGAACAGAGAGCAGCAGCAGCAGCAGTAGATCGCAAACCGGTTGCCGCTTCGTGGGTGTATTATTGTGTTATTGTTACTGCTGCTCCGACTTTTGTCTCTGCAACAGCAGCGGTCCCGATTATGCAACACTTCGTGTCGCCGCTCCAAACCCGAAAAGTTGTGCAAGGCAAGCCAAGGCGGCAGTTGTCTCTTGTGTTTGTTTGTTGACTTTCAGACGTTTTTAGTGATTTTCTCAGTACATTTGCGGCATGTAATTGTGTGGCTGCCGGTTGTCAAGCCGAAAGCCGCACCAAAGAGCCTATCTGGCCATCTTACTAGCAAATGTGTGACATGTCGAGCAAATCGGCGAACAACTTTGAGCAGAAGAACACTAGCAACCGACACAAATGTGGCATAAAAGCGAAGTAAGCTACCTTCCTAAATAGCCTTCCAAAATAGACAGAGTTCTAAAAAGTGAGAAATACCGTTCTTCTTTGGGCTCTGTGGCATTGCATTTACCATTTTTGCATTCTGATTTCATTAGAACAAGTGTACCCTGTAAACGTATGGAAAATAAAGTATTTTTTCACTACATATACATATGTAAACACCGAAAAGAGAACGCTACTATTGAGTATACTCGACTGTGAAATAATTAGTACCAAATTCTTTGTGTGTTGAGTTGCATAACGAAATAATTAAATATTTCGACATCCAACGTACATAGAAGCTAATATTTTATTCAGAAATGACAATCGCATTGTCTTATACATCCTTTGTTTATAATCTAATTATCATCAAATCACGCAAATTGTTCAGCACAAGACTACTTATAATATACATACTTGATTACACTTTACTTTCTTTTTAAAATTTCAGTATATAATATTCCTGAATTGTAAAAAATCGTTTACTGCAAAATAAAGCAATTTCTTTCTCTAAAAGAGATTCAAAATATTTAAATTTCCATTAAAATAATTAAAATTAAAATAATTCATACAAAGCTTAAAACACTTTCATCACGAATGAAAAACAACTCCATTGAGTTGAAATTGTTGCCTTGGTCCTTTAGATTGAAGATTTCGGCAAATAAGTCAGTTTTAGCATAGGTAACCATCAATATAAATGTGTTTACAAATAGCTATCAACATTTCATATAACTGAAAAGATTTTAAATTAATTTATTCGTCTATAATAAAGATATTAAAAGATTAACCAAATGAGGGAGATATTGCCGTTTCCACACAATATTTGTATTCTTGATGAGCATTCCCAAACAAATGGATAAACCAATGTCCGTCTGCTCGTGATTTATTTACTATCGAACTGAAATATGATTGCAAATTAGTTCCAGCTCAATTATCTCGCGTATTGGTCCACTATATTTAAAAGATACAATTTAAAGAACTGTCTGCATTTCTGTTTACTTACATATGTATATGAGGTTTCTAAAATCTATTTAAAAAAAGGTAACACAAAAAACCCTTTTAAAAAATATTATACAATTTTTAACTTTAAGGTGAGACAACTGACAGCCGTATTTCATCTGTTACGCCGTAAAAGGGAGCACTCAAAAGCTCACACTCAAAGATACTCACGCATCCGTTATAGACTTAAGAAATCCCTAGCTGTCAGCCATAAAGTATAATCCCGGTGCCCTCTTGTCTTGGCCAATGCTCCACATAAGCGGAGTCCCACTTCCGCTTTCTTGCTCTGCCGATGTCGATGGTGCAACCCTTTCCCTCCCCCGTCTTGAGCCACCCATTTCGGCACCTGTCCCCACCTGAGTGCCAGCCGGTTGCGACTAGTAGCCCCATTTCCTTTGGACTGCATTAGAAGTCAAGTGGTTGAGCAACAACAGGCAGCAGACGAAACCGTTGGCTTCCATGGTTGCCTGTTTGGTCTTGGCCTTAAAAATATACGTGTATATAGCCAACTTGTTGCGCAACGTTGGCAGCCACAAAAGTTGGAGGGAGTGCGTAAATAAAGGGCATAAAGTGCTATGCGGAAATGCTTTAAAAGAGGTTTTATTATTCTGTTTATATATATAGATATACATAAACACATGGTGACATAGTAAATTAAATACATTTCCCATTGGAGTTAAAGAATATTAAGAATTATGGAGTTTATAATGACATTTTTTTTATTAAAGTTGAAATATATTAAGAAGGATTTTATTGATGCTTTAATGTTGAGCTAAATTATTAAGAAACTCGTAAGAACAAATATATACTTTTACACTTAAATCAAACTTAAGAATAGTTAAAGATAGACTGATTTTTTTAAGTGCAGGAAGACAGATGACTTACGTAGCAGGCAACCAATTTTTGAAAGAGAAATTGTTATCTGAGTGCAACGAGTTTTTGTTTGCTGTGGCTGTTGTTCTTACTGTTTTTTTGTTGTCAGTTTGCCAATAAAAAAGCCAGAAAGACGCAGGAAGCCGGCCAGGCAGCTGTTGGCCCGATTTGCCGGTTGTCTGTTGCACTTGTTTGGGCCAGATTGTTCCCGTTCTGCGTTTTGCATCTGCCTCGGATTCGGGTTTGTGTCGGGGTTCTGGTACGATTCGTTCTACGGCTTTGAATTTATTATTATTTTGGTTATGGTTTTTTGTATTTGAACGCAAATATTTTGGTTTAGTTTTTGGCGGACTGACTGCTTGACACATTTATCGTGGTTGTTCTTTATTTATAAATATATATATAGTTAAATTGTCACAAAAGCTTGATTTATGCAGCTTGTTGGTTGACAATAAATGGATGCAGCTTTTGTAAATAAATAAATATTTGTATATGAAACAATACGTTAACGATTCCATGAAAGCGCTATTATGCCTTAAAGCCATCTTTTGTTCAGCTCGTTCAGTTTCGGCCTAAAAGTAACAGTATGAAAGGTGAATGAACTAACATAAAAAACCCCAAGTAGAAACATTTATACATGTGCACAAATAAGAGGCAGAAAAGCCGCCCTTTTAACAAGAGTGGAATTTCGGCAACAAGGTTCACAGGCAGCCACAGAACTGAAATAGAGCTCAGGTAACTGACTTGGCTAAGTCGAAGTATTTATGCCCTAGTGGATTTGTCGATTATACTTAAAGCATCTTTATAATTATTTACTACAAGGATTGTTTAGTCTAGGATTTTCTTTGACACTGTTTGAAATATCAAACAGCATAAATCAAACAAACGAAATTGAATATGTAGATTTTCGCGTCATTTATCAATATATCGATATTTTCTTTTCATCCCTATGCTAAACTCGTATTAAAATCAAGCGGAATTAATAGACTTATTATAGAGATCAGTAGATCCGCAAGATTTTCATACTTCAGCTACAATTAATAGAGTTATATATAAGTAAGAAATATGTAAGTTCACTATTTTTCTGCTGGAATTAATGGAGTTTAATTTAGTTTCTCTGACAACTTGTTTGCCAACATCTGTTGACGCATTCCCCAATAATCTGTTAAGCAAAAAAATTAACCAAAAATAAACAAATAACGAATTGTTTTAATAACATTTCTTATATCTCGCCGTTGCTTTGCTTTGTGGTTGGTGTTTAATTATTGTTTCTGGCTGACGCAGAAATATGCAAACACAATATTTCCATCTCTCCCTTTTTTTGCTCCGCAATCTCTTTGCAAAACTTTTTAATTACATAGTTTCGTCTGTGAGGGGGGCGCATGGAGACGTGGCTGGGCGTGGCAGGGAGTTATTGCCGCACTTTACATATTCATGCTTTTTAAGCCAGCAAAGAGGGAAGGCGGAGGAGTTGTGCAGGGGAATCCCCCAGCTAAAAAGTTTCGAAGCATGTGGAAATATTTGTGGCGTCTGCCAAAAGGTTGCAGATTTTCACAGGCCAAATTCCATTCACTCTCCGCTTTGAAATATGAATTTCGCCTTAATTAAAACAATGCCGAAGAGGAACAATAGTATTCGCATATATCATCTTCCAGAATCTCTCGCATTTCCCCGTAAAATGTCTAATAAGCTCAGCCGCCCAAAGGCAACCGAGAAGAGTACCGCAAAAAAAAAACAAAGCAACACTTGCTGCGATGTTTATTTTACCTCCAGAACGTGCCAAATGAAAATAAAACCCGAGCGCAGCAAATTTAATAAATATGAAATGAGTTTGTCATACACACGCACTCGCACACACACACAAACACACCATCTGCAAACTCACTCGCTCTGCGGAACCCTTGCCCCAATTACACGGATGCCGGGGATTCCACTTCGGGCCTGCATGCCTTCGATAACGTGCCGGAGCCGCAACGGCAAATACCTTTAAGCCAGCTCCAAAAACACAGTCAGCTATGAGGTGGAGAGGGGGATGAGAGGTGGCCAGGACCTTAGCAAATAAACACGCACTTACGGGCTCACAGGACTTTTATAGGGCCACCGCTAGCCGCACACAGACATGGGCTGGCCATGAATAACGCGTGACAAAATAAATGACACTAAAACAGGGTATAGAGGGGGATCACAAGTCAGAGCTAGCAGGGGGGCCTGTCGTATCCTCGGGGCAGCCGGCATCCGGCAAATGCCAAACAAATCGATGCCTGGAGAGGGCAGAAATTTGTGATTATAAGCGCATAAAGCTTCTGCCCAAGTCCATGGCCTGTCGAGTCGAATTCCGTTCTTAGTTTCGGCTCCTAGGAGCGGAACTTGTTGAATAAATAGGGAAATGAACGGCAGACTGTCACACAATCTGCTGATTGCTACACAGGAATTCCTGTTCCTTCCACACCCCGCCCCACCTGTTCAGGAGCAGTTATAAGTGGAGCTTGCCAGACTTTCTTGTTAATAGGTCTTGGGCAGTCCTGCACGGCACACAGTTAAATGTCCTACTATAGTTGGGTAATGAGCCAGACGATGCCCAGCACATGCAAGCGTCGAAATTGGCTGCATATTAAGTTTTCTTCAGTTTCATGCAAGGTAAAAATAATGTTTTACAACGGTATTCAAAAGACTTACTTTTAAGGTCATTTTTCCCGCGACATTCTTTTCAAACAAATTTATTCTTGTGTTTCTAAGTGCAAGATTAATTGCAAATTGTTTGCTATTAACCTGAACATTTTATATTTAAAATTGTTACCTGCAAAACTGGGCTTTATGACAAAAATATCGTTCAGTTTGAAATAGTTTTTAACCTTAAAATATAGATATTATTGAAAAATATCCAACAAATGTGAATGGCGTCATTTTTAATATATCAAAGCAAAGTTAATATATAAATTAACATATAGACCTTCGGTACAAATATCAATGCATTATCGATATATAGATATATATGGGGTTCAGCAGTAAAATGAGTTTTTATACTTGGCTAAAGCTTACCAACCTGATTTATAGCGATACAAATACTACTATGTATATCCCAAAAGATAAATTGCGTAAATATTCTCTAGGTTGATCGCAGCAACATGCACAGTTCCCACAGCCCAGTAAGGAAAACCTTGCCAAATACCAGAAATAACACTGGAATCTGGACCATGAGAATGACAATGGAACAAGTTATGTGAACAATGGTAACCACTGTTTACCATCTCTATTCACACGACAGCCAACAAAATTATTGCAAGTTAAGTGGTGGTTACAAGAGTGGCTGAGTACTTTTTCCCAACCTGTCTGTGCATAGCCTAATGAGCAACATTCGTTTTATTTCTCGGAAACAAATATTTGCGAATATAACTTGCCTTTAGGAATTGTGCCTTGCTAGAAACTATTCCTTTCTTTCGGCATCATAAAATACTTTTACCTTGAACGGCTGGAAAAGTTTTTCGCCATAAACTTGTCCTACTTAACTTCAGCTGTAGACAGTTTATTTACTTGGATGCCTTAAATTTGTACACGGCTTGGGAAATGGAAGAAACACAGGCGTCCCTTTCCAAATCCTTCATTCTGCTCCAATGTCTTACTTTCCCCATTTGGATTTGGTTGCCTCGGGATTGACCTTGCCGTTGAGGCGTGGGCCACCGAGAGAGAGCCGTCTTATTCAGTGCACCAATGCAACAACCTCGCTTAGCTTCGTCTGTGTTAACCCTCAAATGGCCGCAGGCTGGCATTGTCCTTGCTGGATTTTCTGTTGTATCCTCTCGTAGGGGAGTAGTAGTACTAAATAATCTAGTCCTGGGAAGGAAAGGCGAAAGGCCGATTTAAGATTTTAAGCAAAGTATTGCAGGGATTCTGATTTTGCGAATTTCAAAGACACAATTTCGCTGATTGTTCGGTTTAAATTTAGTTTTTACTTTTTTGGGATACAATATAAAAAGCGGTATGTTAACGTTACGATATAAATGTGATAAGTCGATAAACGGTTTGATGGGACCAATTCCAGTGTATAAACAATTTGATTATTACAACTTTTAATACGTTAAAAAAATGAAATACAAATAAATTAAATTAAATTTTTGGAAAATGTTTCGTGAATATCGGAAACATTGATATATTTTCAATAGTTGTGTCGATACCTCAGCTTGTGGATAAAGTGGAAAGGGCAATGGAAAATAGGGATAGTGTTGCACAATAAAGTGGGCCTTCGTTCGTTGGCACTGTTACTGCTACGGTGGCGTATTGTTCTCAAAATTGATCACTGCATCTTCCTCGTCCCCAGCTTCGGTTTTACAATTGAATTTGCATCCCGATTGCTTTTGCAACCAGTGCAACAGAATCAACAAAAGATACAAAACTTTGGCCAAGTCCTTAAATCGCTCGGAAGGGAAAACTTGACAACGAAACTGTTCTCGCCAGGTCCTTTCTAATGCCTTAACCAAACCAAGTACTAGAAGCATACAAAGGTTGTGCAATCTGTCAGATGCAAAGCGGCAAAGGGATTGGATGACAGAAGAGAGGGGGTCTCCGAGTGGCTGGGGGCTTGCATGAGTCCTTTGTAAGATATATTCAATTTCGAATATGATTGCAACACACAAATGACAATATTGACATTTATTGGCAGCCTTGCCTATGATTGTTCTTGTTTTCGATGATATGCCTTAAGGGCCCGGCAATGTAAATCAGATTAAGTTTTTACAGCTTCACTCTTTTTGGCTTGTAATAGGGATCCCGGCAATCCCTCATAAGCCTCAAGAAATTTAAGCTGAATTCGTGACTTGAAATCTGGCAATGATTTGAGTTTCATGAAGGGCTTGGGAATACTTAACTATGCTTAGGGTATATTAGGGATGGTAGAAAATTTGGATATATCGGTACTGTGTTGATATTCGACGACAAGACCGATTTAAAAATCGATTATAACTTTTGCAATATATGTGCAATCAATCGATACATTGGCATTTTTAAGTTAATGCGATTTGTTTCGATATATAAAACTGTGCGATGTACAATATTTATTATGTTGACCAACCAAAAATGCTTGAAAATAAATAAAATAATAAAGGCAAATGGCCCGAGAGGCGGACAAACAAAAATATATGTTTGCGTGCCAGGCAACATTGCATTTAAACAAAGGACTCAGCATAATTTGCATGACTGGATTTTCGAAGGGACGACGAATGGGAGGTGTTTGCTTAAACGTGATCCTGTGGCGAAAGCAAGCCAACTGTCACCACAATGTTCCGGGCACAAATAACAACAAAGCCACGAACAGACTAACATCACTTTTATGATTTATGGCAAGAGTGTTTCTGTGTGGCTTTGGCCCTTTCTTGGCAGAAAGGGAGTGCTTTTCCTGGCCAATCACAAACATAACTTATCCTCGTGCAAAGTCCTGACTTGTGACTCAAGAACAAGCCGGTTTGCCCTTTGAGCTCTGCGTATCTAGAGAAGCTTGTCAGGAAATAAGCATTGCTGGGAGAACATTTTCGATTTAACATTTTCAAACTATTCAAATGCAGCAGACCTTGACACATCACGGTCGCTCAATTTCAGTGCTTTTATTCAACATTTTCATTATACATTTTGGTTCAGCCCGCAGCGCCGGGCTTGACACATTTGTTCTCATTCATTTTGATTAAATTTATGTAAATTCTCTTTCCTCTGCTTGCAGCACTCTCTCCCTGGGACAGGACTAACTGAAAGTAAATTGAAACTGTAAGTAGCCAAAAGCATTTTGCACATTTTCCGATTAATACGCTGAAAACTGTAAATTATGCTGTCAGCGTCAGCATCCGGAAATGGGGCTGGGAGGCTTCCCAGCCCGCGGCCACGGGCGCTCAGGTCAGAGTTCAGCCACGTTGAACGATTTTTGCACTTGGCCAGCGGGGCGTATGATTGATATACGAATTGTTTGGCGCTGCGGTTTGGTTTTCCCTTAAATTAATGCGCAACCAAGGTGTTAAATTACCCGTAACCGCTCCCCAAGGTCGCTCCGAAAGCCCCAAAGTATCAACCCGAAGCAACCCAATATCCCTCAGTACGCAAATTCTGGCAAGGCTCTGGAGCCAACCCTGACATGTTCTAAAGAGATAATTAATTTATGGAGCCTTCGGATTGTCCTTCGCTCTGTCTATTATGGCTGACGGCAAAGACTGAGCAATACAATTGGTATAATAGGACAAATGGAAAGTAAACAATGGGAATCTGGGGAGTTTCATTTCGGCAAAACGTTCAGCAGGGAAAGCCATGCCAAACTTGTCTCATAAAATTGCTCACTCTAAAGACTTTGATCTAAGAGGCAGATATCCAAATAAAAAAGAATCTGCAATCAAAAGAGCAATAGAAATTCATAATAAATTGAGCTAGTTCGTATAAAATACGAAATAAATTAAAAGAAAATATTTAAAACTTCGATTTAACGGCATATCTTTCGTGTCGAACCCCGACATAAAGTTTATTTTTTTTATACAATTATTGCCGTACATTAATTTAATATCCTATACATCTTCTGCACAAATTAATATTTAAATAGCTCGATTCATTTACATGTCATTAGATGTATCTTAGAAATCGCTTAATTAACTTTAGACAAGCAGCAAGAGCTTTTCAATTTCCCCAAGTCATGCTGCACTTGGTATTCAGCAAATGCAATTTACTGGCTACGTTTTACCTTCTCCGCTGGAAAAGTTCCCACTCATACGGCTTGTAGTACGAAAGCGAGTGCGCAAAACGGATAATTCACTTATGTTGCTGAGTGGTAGAACGATTCGGTTTGGGGATTGGTCTTTTAACCTTGCCACGTGGAGGAAAATGGGTATCTAGGGGTGAGGGATTTGCAAACTGTTTGAATTATGCAAGCGAAGGAGAACGTTCTATTTTCGATTTGAAATATAGCATGTGGCTAAAATTGAATTAATGCGCAGGAAACGCTTGAATCCAAAGTCGTGTTGGGGACACCACGAGTTAGAGCGCCACGTGTTTTTTAGCTGCATGGTGTTGCTACCCGCTGCTTTAATTGTAAAGGTTTAAATTTTTTATAGGGTCCCAGAGCAAAGGGAACTCGCCACACCACACCCATCGCATTTATTTCGGGTGAGATTGACTAGGCGGAGGCTGAGCCAACAGCCTTTTGCTGTCTGGTGGGCCGAGACCATCTACATCCGTTCCAGCCAACGTGTGTAATAAATTTTTAAATCAGCTTAGAGCAAAAGAATATGGCTGTAGCAAAAAAAAATCTTAAAGTTCTAGTGGCCTGTGAAGTGGCAAAAAAGGATGTTTGGGCAGGAAAACAATTTTGTTATTATTTTGTTAGGAGCAGAGTTGCAGCTAAGAGAAGGTATTTTCCCATTCCACTCCATTTTTACTGGAAATACATCTTCAAGTTGTGCTGGCATTTTTTTTAAGAAAAGAGTTTTGTTCTTATCTCTTATAAAAATGCCATTTGATATTATTAAGTTCTTTCTTGGTTATCCCCCAACGAAGTATGTGCTAGTCGAGACCCTCTGTAGCCCACTCAAACTTGTTGAATCCACTTCGGAGCCTGGCTGAGAGTGTAAAAACAGCAGAGGCAGTCGCATTTACGGCCCAGTGTCCCAGCTGAAGGTAAAACGTGCGAAGGACACTCGAGCCGAGGAGGTGGCGTGACTTGGGGGCGTGGAAGCCATGACAAAATGTAGCAGATTGGCCGCAGACTCCATAGCCAAGGCAAGGCACAAGGCTAAGCCCCGGGCAAAGCTCGTGGAGGAATACAGGGCCAGCTCGCAGCTCTGCATATTTAATCCTGTTGATTTTTATTCGTTTCCGTGTTGGTTTCCTGCCACTGCTCTTCTTTCTCGGGCTCGTGCTCGACTATTTTTCTACAGCTCTTTATCTGTCTGATGATTTTGCATGCTAGTCGCTGGCCAAGTGTCAGGGCCAACTTTCCACGTGTCCATGAAGGTCACCGCCGGACACTACAGATGGCTTCCTTACCCCTCCCAAAAAGGGGTCTGGGTTTCGTTTCTAGTTTCCCGATGACATTCTAAATGTACAGGTACGTGTCTCTTTTCATGGCCTGTGAAATGGCATCTTTATTTGCATGCCCTTAGCTGGCAAGGAATAACTGGAGAAAACGAGAAAACCATGCAAAGAAGGGAAGTTTTCTAATAATATTCTTTACGATAATGGTCGCCTAAAGCGGACGTTATACTTATTGATTGTTTTATTTGGAATAGTTACGGTTTAGGTTGGATTGCTTAATATTCCCTCCGACCCTATAATCCAATTATTATAATAATTTTCCCATGGCACACATTTCTTACATCTCAAAACTCACTTTAAGGATAATTGAAACTTTGTTTTTATACTTAGCACCTGAATATATCAATTAATTAAGAAAACAAAATATTTAATTGCACCAGGAACTGGTTAACATGAATTTATTTAGCTTAAACTCATAATAATTGGCATCGCCAGATTACACTTCGCTGTGCTTGCCTCATTTCTCAATTTTCTTTGCCACAACAATATGCAATAATTGAAATTCAAACACTCACATTTTTCTTTAAATGCTGGCGCTTTGACTAATTCTAGACCTCTATTCCAACCCGAAATAATGATCTTTCTCATTATAAACCACATTTCCCCAACTAACAGTGGAAGTTTTTGTAGTCGAAGAGGTATCTATGTAAGCAGTATAAACGAGGTAAGCCCCAGTGAGTCAAACACGTCGCCAATTAAGGCGCGTGCCTTCAATCAATCAATCAAGCCGTGTGTCCGTTGTTGGTGGCACGCTCGAGTTTGACAGATTCACTTGCCACCCGGGGCGCGGTATGAAAGTTGCCTGCATGCCATAAGTGGTCCAGAGTAATAGGAGTTGGCTCTAATGAGGGTGCTTACGTAATTTGGCAGACAAAATATTGCATACTCTGGTAGTGGGAATTAGTGGAGTTTGCAACTGAGTGAAAGGAGAAACTGTTATGAAAAAATTAAAAGTATATACGGTTAGATTACTTCATTTGCATTTAAAATTATTTCGATAAATTTGACTTTCAGTTGAGTAAGAAATGTCAAAAAAGTGGGTAAGGGTAAGAATATTTACTTTATGTAGTCGTAGTTTTATCATTATGCCTGACATCTTAGTCATTTTATGAACCTTGATTATTTCCTTGTACTCTACAGGTACCTAGAATGAATACGGCTTAGTAATTCTTATTGGCTAAGTTGGCTTAAAGTCAGAAGTAGCTTTGCTCATTTTTTACTGTGACAGAAAGTATCTTCAAAAGCGCAGTGAGCCATTGCCATTATCCTCTACTTGAATTGTGTGTCTCGTCGTCATGTTAATCAAAATGCCATTGCTAGTTCGGATTTTCGCAGGAAAAAGAAATTAGCTTCCAAATTGTTAAAACATTTTGCGGTTCGCCGCACATACCCTGGCAATGGCACCGCAAAATCAAATCGGCTTATAAACACGCCTAAGAATTCCCTTTCATGTCGACGCGTCTTCGTGCTTTTTCTTTCATTAGTCCGTACTTGATTTCATTTATTTTCTTTTTCTTTTTGCTGCATTGCTCACTCACTGGAATTCTAAAGTTACTTGACCGCAACAAAGCGTTAAAATTGTGCCGAGTTGTTTTCACCACTTATTTATATCAAATTTGTTCTTAATCAGCTGAAAGCGTAGCCAACACTGCGCCGGACGGTCCATGACCAGCGTTTTATATTTGAGATTTAATGGAGTCCGAAGAACCATTTTTCAAATGGGAAATTCATTTGGGGAACTACAAGGCGAGTTAAAAGTAGCTTTATGAAAGGATTTTATGGAAACATCTGAGTGAATGGCTTGGAATGAGATTAAGTGGCAAAGGTGTGTTTAATCCTTTTTATGCCCTTTTTCTACCATTTATAATATATATTTGAATAAAAGATTAACTAGAATAAATGTTAAGCACATAAAAAGTTATCCTTATCCAAATTGTGGTATAACGACTATCCCTCAAAAGTAAACAATAGTCATTCAAGTGCAAACTCTCCTTAAATATTCTCCTCATATCTCAGTCTGATTACAATTGGATTGCCGTAGAGAAATTGCCTAATCAATGTTTGCTCAGCACAAAGAGCTCAATTCCTTAAAGTTCTGTGCACATTATCCTCACGCCACAAAGGATATCGACCATCTGAAGCATATTGTTGAGCCAGGCGGCAAAGAAAAACATTCAACAAGCGTTACAATAACGTGATGAGGGGGAAACCACATCCCGGCCTCATCGCAGGATACGTGCATGGCATTCCACTCGAGGCGCTGTCCACCTGCTGCCAGGATGCGGCATTACGTGCCGCCCCGCCTCAATCGCCCTCTATCACTCTCCTTATCGGACGCTCCTAATCCTTTCACGCCACAACGTAGACTACACCAAATTAAAGAATGCTCAGAAGACCGGAAAAGCGGTTAGGAAAGAATGGATTGGTGGAGAAGGAAACTAGGTCAAGTGGTCATGGCTCGTCCCGTTCGGAAGTCCCTATAGGCTGCTGAAAAATAGAAAGCACTAAGGTTTTATGAAGCAATTAAGCCCGGTTAATAAAATCAACCTTTTGCTGACAGCAAAACAAAAAACACAATGAGCGTGAGCAAGATGGCAAACAGTTCCTAGCAATTAGCCTTGAGTGTGCTGCATAATGTATATGTCCAATGAACTGTCAAGGGGACTAATAGGCATAGTCAATGAACGTGGCGGAGGCAGCTCAGTATAAAAAGATAAACACACTAAGCAACACGGGAAAATCGTAGAATTTTAACTTCTATACGGAGGTAGAAAAACTTAAAATACTAAGCCGTGTACAAACAGAACCAGTAAAAACGTTTACAGACAGCTAGATCTAGAATGCCTGCCTGGTCACTGTAGGCGTACAAGAGAGAGGCTGGCGCTAGATGGGTCTCTCTCTCCGACTTCTATACATTTCAGGGAGCCTTCGATTGCATAAAATATGGTATGTCGTTCCGCATCTTATAACATTATAAGGACTCTTGTATTACGTTTTTGGAAGTGTTTGTAGGCATTAATAACACAACACTGAAATGTTATTTCTTTTATTTTTATTGTCAATAAAAGCTTCTTTAAGCCGTGTTAGTTTCCTTAGCCAAGAAGCTTAGTGTTGAGGATACCAGACTCTGCGCCTAATTGAGAATGAATATTTTATTGTTGAACCGTAACAATAGAGTTGCCCCAGAGCAGCGAGAGAGATGTTTACGTGAGCTAACTGCCAAGCGGCATCAGGAGCATCAGTGCCGAGTTTAATGTCACCGGAGATGGGATAGGAGAACGCCATTCGGCCGAGCAGGGAAAGTGATAGCCTAGACCCCCAGAGTGCACGGACATCAAAAGTCAATCAATGTAATGTCAAAGCAACGTGGATGATGTCTACCCAGCAAGGAGTCGTCCTGCCAAGAAAATAGCCTTGAAGGAGGATGGTTAGGGAGGTGGCGTTGAGCCAACATGGTGCACAGCTTGACAGGAATATATTGCACTCGCTGCCCAGCTGGATGGCTTCACCTGAAGATGGATGCAACGGTACGGCTTTAGGTAAACTCACACCACTTGCGCAGATAAATGTATGTAAGTGATTAAATATGGCGAGTCCGACTCCAATTTTTAACACAAGAGCCACCAAAACAATCAGTGAACAGTGAGTGTAAGAATCTTAGCAACACACATTATATAGCACTCAAGGGCTATTAGTTCAACAACTAAATGATAGGGCTTTCAGGGAAGCTAAAGATTTCTAATTTACTTTATCGAGACATTTTAATCTTCAGTTTTATGGGCACCTAAAAACTGTCTTCAATTTTCTTATCTGTTGCGTGCAGTCCGGCTTATGGTCCATAATTAGTTCAAGATTAGGCTTATCTTAATTAGAAATAATATTTAGAGCCGTTAAATTATTTGCTTAGTAGAAAATGCCCGCTTAAATGGGAAGTTTAGAGCTTATTTAATAACCTATCATTTATTACTTAGCTCCTAATAGGTATACTATTACCCTCTGTTTTAGCTCTTAGTTTCCCTGCCTCCTGGTTGTTATTAAAATTTAATTAAAACGCCATCAAAAGGGATAAGCAGCAGCTTGTTGAGATGGCGGTACTGAAGCGTTGGGCGCCATTCTGTAATGGTTAAGTGGACTTGCCTGTAAAATTGACTACCGGCTCTCCCAGGGTAAACTATACGGAAATGCAACGCCGGAGGGTTGCCCAGGGGAGAGGAAATGCGAGCCGTGATTACGAAGTACGTTCAGTCATTTAACTTTGACATTGCTGCGCTCCATTTAGCGCACACTACGATTCCCCAGCAGCGACATGACAGGTTACATAGAATGTGTTCGGAACATATTTCTACAATGTTTGTTTTCGGATATTTTTTCTATAATATCGATATTTATACACGGTACCGATAGTGTAAAAGGGTATTATAGCTTGGTGTCAACCGAGATCAGAGACCCTATAAAGTATTATTTCTTATATTCTTGATCAGCATCCCTCTATCCGTCCGTGTGAAAAAAACAGATCTCAGTTTCTCTCTAAAGCTACAAAATATCAGGACTAACAAACTTAATCGGCTTGCAATAGATATAAATATTGTATATCTTTTGCAAGCCGATTAAGTTTGTTAGTCCTGGTATTCTCTTAATTGTAGAAGAATCGGATAATAATCATGGAAGTTTTGTTTATTATTAAAGGTGTATGCTGAACGTATGCAATATCCTCATTTGTGTTGGAAGCTCGAGTGGGTGTTGCTAAACATGTTCCCACAACATCTGTCTTTATTTGTCAACAACAATGCCTTTCGCCCTATTAAAGATTTTAGTTTTTTGGTATTTAAAGAAATATTAATTTTAATTTAACTGAAAGTTTTATTTCGATTTTGTTAATAGGGTCTATAAATTTTACATAGTATTGTGTGTACCTAAAGACGGTTAAATTGTTTATTTTATATTATTTATCAGTTATTTTCCTCCACTCATTCCCCTTGGCATCCAAGCCGCGCTCGTCCTTATGCCAGCACGAACATGTGTCCTCTAGTGTCCTGCGTTGTTCCCTGCTGTGTAATTCGAGCTGGAAGCTATTTAATTAATGTTAAGCATTAAGCTCGATTATGTGGAATAAATGAGCGGAATAACCGGTGAGTGATTACGCATCTGGCCGGAATAACTCAGTTAATGGCCAATTGGCTAAGAGTCGCTTTGCGAGTGTCAAAATAAGGGATAAATCGATGCACACTTTGGCAGAAACTACTAAGCTCTCTATTAAGTCTGACTTAAAGCCAGAACAACCTTATCCGACTATAAAAGGAATGAGTAACGCGATAGTGGGTGACGCGTTACTGTAAATAAAATCAATTTTAGCAACTCACATTTAATGTGAGCAGCAGCAGCAGCAGCAGACAAACAAACAACAAAGACAAACAACCAAAGCAACATGTGGGAAGTGAAAAATGTTTGTCTGTCGCGGTAAATTATTCAAAAATTCCGCGTGCTCGGGGCCCCCTAAAGTGATAAGAGCTGAGCGGGCACGTTAAAGGGAAGGCACTATAAAGGGAAGGAAGCGAAAAGAATGGGTGCCTAACGAAAAAAAAAATGTATATAAAGTAAACAAGCAGCCACCGAAAAACTTCAGATTGCAAACAACAAAGAAGCACAAACTCCGGAAAAATGCTAGCAGTCATCCGACCGGTAGAGGTAATCCAATGGCGGGAAGACAGTCGCGTTAAAAGTAACTGATGGGAACACCCAGGGAAATATGCTTTATTGATTGGATAAATATTTAATGCACTTTCATATTTCAGTAGCGAACCACTTTGGCGGGCGGCGGAATTTGCGTGTGAAATGGCTTATAACGGTCACGTTCTGCCCATAAAAGCAGATAGTAGGGTGGCACTGGGCCTGGGCACTTGCAGGCCAGATTCTGGCCACCTGTCGGCGGTTCGGAAATTCACAGGACTCCTCCGGTGGTGGTAAACGGTGTGGAAATACAATGACAACCTCAGGCAAGATTGAAGTTGTCCCAGCACAAGAAATTTAACAGGAAAATCAAAAGTTAATAGAGTTCAAGCTTGATATCATTGCATTTGAAAAACGCACCGACTTAAAGCATAAATTTTCGGCTATTTAAGAGTTAAATTCATACTTGAAATCATTATTTTTTTTAATAAATTCATTTAGGTTTCTATGACAGCTATATGATACATATAGTCATCCAATCTAGCCAATTCAGACTTTGCTTTAAACTTCTTTCTCAACGGCTGCTTTTCATTTGATGAACGACATTTAAAAGTGGTTTTGGTGTAGATTTAAAGGTGTGTTTTTACCATGTCGGCAAGGTAGCAATAGCAAGTTTAACTAGGAAGTAACCAGGATGGAAAATGCCAAAGGGCTGCGCTGACGTTTAACATCATTAACAAATGTCCTTTCATGTTACGGTGGCCGTGGTCAAGCCAAGGCAAACAAGCCATGAGCAGCCGCCCTTTTCTGGCCAAAATCTTGACAAAAGCTCGGCATGTGTTGGGGTAATTGCCTGGACTTTCCCTCACTGTCGGTGGGTCCACTTTATTTGTCTGTTTGCCGTTCTGTTTCCGGTGCGAGCTGTGAAAACTGTGTAAAAATCACGTTCATCTCGTAAATTCAATTCCAGCCACATTACGCACGAAAAGAGGGCTGGAGGGCCATGGCCACTTGGCCCCAGGGCTGGAATAATTAATTACCCCTGTGCCGCAATCATTTTGCAACATTTTGAAGTTCTCAGGGCCTACATGTCGGCTTACTGAAAATAGCCGCCAGGATGCAAGGCCATGTCTGTCCATTTGGCATTGCAGAGGTCGAGTGTCAAACTTGAACTGTCCTACTCTGTGGAGATCCAATTACCTGGCTCTTTTTCGGTTGTCATTCGCATGCCTGTTTGTGGTAACCAAATATGACTGCAAGCTAAAATAGTTCGTCCTAACTGCCATTCACTTGGAGAATTATGTGACAGTTGAAGCAAAATCATACGGTATAATATATAATAATTATATATAATGATTAGGGCTGGTAGAAAACATTGATACCGTAATCTAACGTTGCTATAAATCGTATTCTGTTTCCGTCTATAAACTGCAGAGAAGAGTGTTTATTAACATTGACATTGAATCGAAACCCTAACGATATTTCGCGTGATTGCCGATAAATAATATCGAGTTGTATGTGCGATAAATACATATTCTGTTTGTGTATTGCAGACATTTCCGTATATGCAAATATAATCAAAAACTCAGTACAATATACATACATTTATTTAATCAAATTTTTAATGTTAAACATACTCGGTATGAAATATAAATTTCGATATTTACCTTTAAATACTATGTTTGTTTCACGATATTTTAGATGACGATATATTTGCAATAATATTCTGATTTATCGATATTATGATATTATCGAACTAATTTCCGTCCCTAAACAATTAAATATCAATTAAATACTAATTTTGCCCAATAATTACGATATATTAGCAGACACCAAAATGCGATTTCTTAATTTGTATAAGCTAAACAGCAACGTTAAATTATATCTTTCACTGCTTAACTCCCTCAGGCTCAATCTCTCCCTCCCCCCTCTAATTTGTCGGATTGATGGCACGTGCGGACAGTTGAACATCGTTTGCATAATGGCGATGCAGTACAGTGCAGCTCGCTAATTAAACCATTGCATTGAGGCGTGCTAAAGTGGTCTAGTGGGTGATCTGTGGGAATTTGGCTCGTGAATCGAAAGCCAAATAAGGAGCTACCTCTGGCCGCTCAACCGGCAACTCTCATTAGCTGGTAATGGCCAGAAAAGCCGCAGGAACGGGCACAGTCAGAAGCAAGTGTTTTCCCATCATCCGCCAAGCAATTGTCATAATTAAGAGTGATGAATGAGTCGGCAAAACGCTGCAACATGCAGGTGGAGTTCCTGTTGAGGGAGATCCGCTGGATTCCACTTAACCATTGCCGGATCTGGGACTGCACTTGCGTGTCACAGTAATTGACTGCGACTGCATGTCTCTCGGTGCATTCCACTGGTAGGAACGGAAGTTCTTAAGTCAAGCCTCGTCTCTCTAACTGATGAATTGCGCAATTTAAGCTGAAAGATATTTTAAATTGTACCTAGTTGTGTGCTCTAGTGCCTTCGAACTGGGCCAAGTTAAGCAACAGATTATGGGGATATTTTCCAATTTCTTTAGGAGCGCAGCGTCTGAGTCGCTTCTGCGAAATTCATTACAGCAAAGTAGCCGCCACTGAGCTGCAAGCAGTTTAATTAAAGGTAAATTGAACTGGAGAACTGGAGAAGGGGCTTATTACAGCATTGTTGTCGTAAATTATGGGAAGAATGCTCTCAATTACATGCGTTTTCTATAGTAGCATTCCCTAATGACATTTTTAAAGATAAAACTAGCAAAAACTAGTTGCAGTGGCATACATATGTTTGCTGGAACTTCAGTTTAATTTGGGTCTTAATGTAATTTCTTGTAGCATAAAGTAGTTACCGTGCCTTAAATATATTTGCTGGAATTTAATTTTAATTTGAGCTTAATGTAATTTCTTTTTGCATAATGACATTTTTCCCGGCCAGCGTTCCGTTTGGTATTGTAATGGAATTTGCATTCTGGCATCTGTCGCGGGCCCACGAGGCGAATGCGTAATTTCAGTTTTAACAACCCTCCCGGCTTGTTGGCTGTTTGTTGAAAAAACTTTTATTCGCGAAAGCCGAAAATGCAGTCAATGCTGGAAGGCAATGTGTAAAAAATGTTTCCTGAAAAAAAACCATAAAATTAAACCGAGAAGGGAAGGCCTTAAGAAACAAGCATATAATACAAATATTGTGTATTTAAGTTTTCCGATAACTTATTTAAATGACATTAGTTTACGTACCACTTTCTGCTCGATATATAAATTTGAGCTATTAATATAACATCCTTGCTTCTTTAATCCTTGCAGGCATCACGCTTTTAGGTCCGGGCGAGTGCATAGTCGGGCTAAAAGCCCCGGTCTCGGGGAACCACAGACACAGTCTCAACCACAGCCACAGCATCAGCTAAGGCTACGGCAACGACTAAGGGCAAATTGTATCTCAGCCAAATGTATGCCGGGCGAGCAACACAATTTGCGAAAACCATCAGTAGCATGGCGTGCAGTCTACAGAAACAGCCTCAGGCACCCCAACCGGCAGCCATGTCATCGTCCTGTGCGGAGATACCTGGGGGGCGACCAAGCGGTGGTGGGTCCAGCGGTGCCGGTACCGTTCCCTCCACGCCAAAGACCACAAAGGCTGCCCAGCCGAGGGGTTCGCTGCCAACGGACGTGAACCAGCCCCCATTGGAATTCCAATGGCCGCCGCCCGTTCCCGTCTCGATACACACGAGCAACTTGCGGCTGAACATGATGAACCAGGATCCCAAGGACCTGCACACGGCCAGGGCCATAATCGAAGAGCTGCGCTCCAAAGTGCGCTTCCAGACGGAGCATATCATGAAGTGGCGCAAGGCGTACGCCATGCAGGTAAGTGAACCACAAATAAAATAACTATTAGATATTTGGGGATTAAGCTGTGGCTATCCATCAGGTTCAGCAGCACTATCGCTATCAGAAGGAGAAATCCGACCAGATGAATTCACTCACATCGCAGCTCCTGTTGCTGGAGTCACGCCTGAAGCGGAAGCAGAAGCAGATCGCTAGTTTGCTTAACCACAGGGAGCTGACAATACAACGTCAGCAGAAGATCATCGACACGCTGTCCTCGCGCCTCGTGGACCACGGACTGGAGACGATAGAGGCGAGCTACGCCAACGAGCTGGACTCCCTGAACGACTCCGATTCGGCGGTTGTGATGGAGGACATCGACTCGGACAGCCCGCTCACCCTGGGAACGAGGCGTAAGAGCAGTGGCGCCGGTGGACTGGGCGGTGTCCTGGGCAGCGATGGCATCACCATAGTGCGCTCCATCTCGGATGCGATCGAGACGAATCTCAACAAGTACGGCGCTGCCAGGCGAAACAATTGCTTTCTGCGGCGTCCCGACATCCTGGAAACTGTTTACTCGGTGGAGGAGGATCCGGAGCCCACCTCAGACGTGGCCGAAAAGCGGGACAAGTTCAAAAATCGCTCGGACAAGGCCCTGAGTTCCAGTTCCACTGAAGGCCAGATTGACTCCGCCAGCCCCTCAGGCTCTGCTTCCGATAAAGCCAAAGAGTTGCCCATCGACGGCGGCGGCACCGGCATTCAGCGGCGCCAGCTGGGCGCCCTCAAGCGTTCTCCCAGCCACGATGCCCCCTGCACAACACTCAGCGTCAAGGTGCCCCAGCTGCAGCCGTCGTCGCCTCCTCCGCCGAACACGGACCCGGTCACTGGGAAGAGCCAGGTAGGCTACCTTAAGTGAGATGCAGGCACAATTTTGGGCTTATTCTTCTTATATTTATTCATTTGATTTTTATATGAAGAGTAATTAAGTAATGCCGCATATAGAAATACTGATAATCTGCTATTTTCCGCATCGCTTTTCAGGTAACCAACTACAACCGGGTGATGCTCAACCATCGGTCAGTGACCAAACCCAAGGACGTCAAGTACAAGCGCATCAACAAGGCCAAGTCCAAGAGTCTGGAGGAGTTGAGGGGGCGTCTTAAGAACCTGGTGGAGCGACCACCGGGCTTGGATGGAGGATACTCCAGCGGCATGATGCCGCAGGCGGCGCAGTCATATGCGTGACATTGGCAGCAGCCAGACGAGGTCTCTGTCAGGCCAGTGGGAATGAAGGCGCAGGCGCAGGTGAAGCCGGCAACGGAGGCGGAGGAGAATGAAGGACCCATGTCGGGGACAGTCAAGCTGTCACCAGCGAGGAGAGACAGTGACCTGACCCACGCGACCACGGGACAGGAGACTCCTGCTGGCAGGCATGGCTTCCCGAAGCGGTCACTGACCTTACCCCGCATCCTGGTGCCACGCCAGTCGATGACGGGATTGCCCAGCTCCAGCGGCGGCAGCGGAGGCGGAGGCGGGAGTGGAGGGCGTGGCGGCTTCTAGCAATTAAAGAAATTTTTCATACGCAATTGTGATAAAAAGTGAAACCATTTCCTTTCCATCTCTGCTAGAGCTGTCTTCTTCAGTTGCTTTAACATGATTCTCTTTTGTAACATTTGTTTCCTTGATAGTTATCCTGAGCTTAGTTTGGTAAACTTTGCATTTACTTAAGTTAAGTTTTAGTTTTACAAACGGAACTGCATTTTTACTTACCATTAAATATACTTTTACAACAGAATAAATCCATTTTCAAACCTATTTCTGTCTATGATTTTGAACACAACACTACAAGAAGCGTATGAAAAATTTCGCCAAAATAAAAGTTAAGCCCGTAAGTCTAAACAACCGGAAAGAGTCTGTGAAAATTCTGCATATTCGAGGACAATATTTCCTAAGCCACGATCGTTCGATGGTGAGTAGTAGCTCCAGTGAGTCCCAGAGGAGAGGGTGAAAATAGGCTAAAATGGATATTATGCAAATGTACTCATGGTAAAAGATATATCTATGTATAAGAAAAACGTATTTGTGTCGACATTCGTCAGTATTTTGTATATAACCTTTCCTGAACATTTAAGAGCTTCTCCTTGCCGATCTTTGTAGATATGAAAGCCCTTGACAAATATATAACAAAATATACTACAAACTGCTTTAGCGTTCTTATCCGACTTAGTTATAAGCTCTACTCCATGGACTGTCTTCTAGATAACAGAATTTACATTTCAATATGAATATAAATATATATATATATATTTTCCTACTAACTATTACTATCTATTTTTAATAAGACGTTATTATTAAGAAGTAGTTGTAATAAAAAATACATTTTTTTAGTTGAACATTTAATGAAAATTGTTTTGTAACTTGTTATCGACTCTTGGGGCCCCAACGACCCCAAAGTCATACGTGTCAAATGTACCTTGAGAACACTCGTAATAGAAAGAAAACTCAGTATCAGAATTACTATAATTATAATGAGTTTAAGTCTACATAAGCGTGAATTAGGTGTGAACTTCGACAATGGCTGCTATCAGGTCTCAATTATGTAAAATCCCTTACAAGATACAAATATTGAAACATCTTTGAAGTACAATGCTTAGCTTCAACATGATAAGGCTTTATGCTCAGAAATATATATGTATATCAATATGCAACTCGGTGTTTCAGTGTATGTCCTAATGCAACAAAACGTACCTACGGAAGTGTTAAGTCAACATTGTTGAAAAGCATTTGCAGGATCTAACGCTTACCTTGTAATGAGCGTACAAAATGTCAATGTTAAATACTGAATTAGGCATAAATAATACGTATGAACCTCATAGAAACGATAGTTTTGGAGTCAAGACACCCTACCAGAACTGGACTTAACCTAAACAAAAATTAGGCAGTACCGTCAAAGTTCTTAAGGATATCAGATATTATGATGGCTCCTAATTAGAAACCTTTTTCGTCAATTTCGTTTTCTTACTTTAAGATGGTTGTAGCAACAAAATATTTGCCAACAATCAAGGAAAGCGTGTAATTCTGAAAATAAATGCATTAAAAAGTATACTAAGGTAGATATTAAGGTCCTAATAAAGACATTATTACTAATTTAAAAGATATTAGTTATAAGCAACGTTATCCGCAATCCGCCAAAATTTCAACTACTGAATCTGAGCTACAATTGACGTTTAATATTAAGCTAAACTCAGTATTTCTCCAGGTCAACCTCTACGAAGACACCTAGAAAAGAAAAACATTATAGTGAAGTATCCAAGCCTACTTTAAAATCACAGAATTTTTTGCTCCAGAATATAAACTGAAACCCTTGGCAATCTGGTGGCAAAAGAAAAAATATCAAATAAAACTATTCAGTTGAAGAATAAGATAAATAAATCAATATTCTCTTCTTATTATCAAATGCTGACTGTGTGGCTGTTAATAATTCTTAATACTTAAGATTCGTAGTTATACTGCACTTTAAAATATCTTTGTTGAATTCATTTTTATTTGTAATAATTCAGTAATTTATAATGTTTATAAATAAATACCTTTTCTTTGCAATTAAAGCAAATTTACACAAAATTTCAAGAACCAACAATATTGTCTATTGAAAAATTCTTTTTTTTTTAAATTATTTACTTAACAGACTACTTTTATTCCTTAACTTCATTTTACAACAATCATTGTATAACATTTATAATATTATTCAATTTAAAAATCGCTTTATTTTTTATACCCAAAGGTCTGTATAAGTCACTTGATTTTCTGGCAAAACCCCTCTCCCAAGCTGCACCTTGAATCCCAATTGAAGCAGATATATAGTTATTTAGTTCAAAGGACTTAAATATCCCAACCGATAATCATACAACCAACAGAAGGGTATAGTAAGATAGGTCAGTTATAAATTATTGTAGGAAAATATGTTCCTTTGTTAGATTACATTTTATTTTGACAATCACCGTTTATTAAGAATTAAAATACAACTTTATTAATTGAAAAAAATGTTGCAATTAATTGTCAAATAAAAACGAATCATATCCAGCATACAAATATAAATTAAAGCAGATCGCTTTTAGTTATTTCATTATTCGAATTTTAGGAAGCGGCTCAAGAAAATCTAAAATTGGCTGGCAACAGAAGCGAACTTGAACAAACTCATATTGACTTTAAATAACATAAAATAAATTCCAAATTCTCGAGCTCTTTACAATGCCATTATTATAAAAATAATTGTATATCTCTTACATTATATAAAATGAATTTGTCTTTAAAACCAAGTATTATAATATCATTTGAAGTTTTTTTAATATTCGCGCTTTAGTTTTTCGTAACTCCAAGATCTGAAATCACAAAAAGTAAGCAAATTTGCAACTGTTTGAGATTAAGCATAGGTAAGCCTTAAGAACTTTATTAATTATTTGATAAATAAATTGCTTTCAATTATTCACTTTCCTAAACTATTTTGAATTTCAAGCTTACATAAAATTCAGTATTGTTAAATAGTTGTAGCTTCAATGCTTAAGCTTTTTTTATTTCTAAAGTCAGTTACATTAACTTTACTAATTTCAAAAATCAATGTGTTCAATTGAACGAAAAAGAAATACCTTTCGAAGTCGCCCTGTAAGAAACACATACTTGCAAGTATACAAAAAAACGAGGCAGTAATTGTACGATTTATCAAGACAATGTTAAGTCCCCCAATTCTATTATATTATAAGCCAACAATTGCTGAACATGAGTATATATAGTCGCCCTCATGACAAAGATTCCGCAAAGCCTATAACGGAAGCGCAGTAGCAGGCAAATAACTTAAGTGTAGGACAAGGTGTGCAATTTACAAGTGAAATTGCTAAGTAAGTACACACGAGCATCCCAAGTTGATTGTGTGTAACATTGCATTAGTAACATTATTTTCTAGTTAGCTTAATTAAGTAATCGAAAGCGAACGAACATTTACAGCCAATAATTTGCTCATTCTACAATATTTGAATATATACAACTCTTGAGATATTTTCTACTCGCGCTTAATAAAACGAAAGAAAAAAAAATAAAACCTAAAGGCACATCTTTCGGGGAGGGGTCTTGTCTTTGCTTGGGATCAGTCTCCGTCGAGCAGCGGTCACGGAAACATGGCTAGAGCTGAGCGCATTCCGGGGCTTCTTATCAGCATCGCCTGCTGGGGCTCGTGGCTTATCTGCCTGGTGAGTGGGTTCAAGTTGATTAGATAATTCCATTATTGATTTTCCCATTGCCAGACCCTGGCCGATCCAGCCCAGATCCGCGAACGTTCCACCTCCCTCGCCAGTCCCACTGTTCAGGCCGTCGAGAGGCTATATAACCAGGTGCTCCATGACACCATCGAGGATGCCCGTCAGCGATTGCCGCATCTGAACGCCAGCGATGCCATCGACAGGCAGTACTTCGAAAACCTGGATTCGATTTCGGGCAACGAAGACTATTACAGTACCGCCTACTACATCTTCGCCTGGATCAACAGCCAGCTAATGGCACACCAAGCTCCCGATAGACTGCTCCTCGAGGTTCTGCCCGGCGAGAAGATAGCCATACGCAACTTCTTCGGCAAGGTCAGACCCCATCTGGCCAAGTATCTGCGCCTCAGCCGGCAGGACAGGCTGGAATTTATGTCCAATATCACTCACTGGGCTAACGAAAGCGACGACAGCCTGGTCACCTATTACCTAGAATTCCCTCGAACGCTTCAGCAGCAACTGCCCGAGCTCCAGCTGATGGACTACACCAAACTGGCGAAGGCTCTACTGGAGGGTGTGGCAACCGGTATTTGGAGCATTTTGTAGCAAAGCCAGAGCTTAACTCTAACTAAAAGCCAAATTTATTGCCTAGCTTTCGGGAGCGAAGTCTTTAGAAGCATCACATTTTCCTATATAATTTTCTATTCCAATCTTTCGAGCATCTGATTAAATTCGTGATATATAGAAAAATCAAGTTAATATTGTTTTATTTCCACAACGACTAGTGGGGCAGAAAATATCGATTTAACGACAATGTATACATATCTAAGATCGACATATAAATGGATCGTTTAACACTACGATTAATGTGCGATTAATCGATGTTTTTTTATATATCGACCTACGGAGAAGAGCCTAAACTTAGTCTTGCTTAAACTATCATTGTCAGAAATAATTTTAAAGAGGTAAAAATAAAACAAATAAATTAAATAATAAATAAACTTTTATAATATCCATTTTATCTTATAGCTGTGGTAGAATCGGTTGGGCCAAAATTAAATCAAAATTTCTTCCTACTGGCCCACCAATTTGTAGCTCTGTTCTTTGATCATCTGGAAGGTTTCATCGTACTCCCTCAATACCACCTTGACCGTTTGCAGAGTGCCATCCATGGCCTCCTGGTCACTGACTTTTCCCACAAACTTTATCTCCAGGGCCTCGAGTCGAGCCTTTAACTCAGTATAACCGTGTCGAAGGACTCGCAGCTGCCGCAGGACATGCCGCTGCTGGCAGCGACTTCCCGGACGCCGGCACTGTTCCACGAACTGGGCAATTTCCAGACCCAGCTGCTCCAGACCCAGGGCCCATGTCTTGATGTCTTCATCAAACTGAAGGGCGGGGGCTGTGGTCGTGCTCTCATCCTGCTGCCTCATCAGCTTGCGTAACTCCCGGAGGCTGTCGCTCCTAGGCGACACATGTGTCAACTGGAGCTGAGGGTACTATTTGATAGAATAATCCCAAGACGCACGGGTTTCACCTACCGACAGTAGTAAGACCGAGATGAATATGACCGGGGGCGGCATTTGACTAAAACGTTCTTATCACGCTCGTCGCAGGCTGAGAACTGATTATAGAGCGCGAAGATCCCGCGATCACAGATTGTTGTTGATTATTAATTAAGGCGTACTTGTTTTTGTTTACTGATCACGTAAGAAATGGGGGGACTATAAATGATTGTGGCCCAAAGCCGTTGGCTAGAGTTTGGACACAATGGCTAACAGAGCACTGTGGTTGTTCCTGTTTGCTCTTACGGCTCTGCAGTCGACGGTAAGCTTCATTCTTCATTGACTCCTGACACCCAGACTGAGGATTTGTTATTTCGCAGTGGTCGGCTCCCACCTCGAAGAAGCTGCAACTGGAATTCGACGTGGCCAATGAGATGTACCAGCTAGTCACGGATATATTTGAAGATCTAAAAGCCTTTGTTCAGCGGGTCATCGATGAGGCCGAGCACATTTTACCTCCAGACACTAAAAGCGTCGCCCTTGAAATGTTTCAAGAGCTCGCTCGGATCTTGAATACTATCGATATAGATGACTCCTTGGAAACGGAAAGAATGGTGGAAGCTTTGGAGGATATCATGAGCTTATTTGACTCCTTGGACAGCGCAGAACTCAGCTCGGAAGCGGAGGAGATTGTTTTGTCCATTTTTGAGCAGTTCGGTGGTAAAGAAATGGAGGGGATACAGGAGAACAAATTGGCACAGGCATTACAGAGAATCGAACGGATGGTGGCGAATTATATAGGCACTTGGTCCGACAGTCGACTGGCCAGAAATTCAGAATTCCTCAAGTGGTTCATGGAATTTAAAAACGAAAAGGATGCCTTTGAGAAACTAGATTTGTTAATTCAAGGTGATTTAATTTAATGTTATAATATCCGAAAAGAATAAATAATAATAACAAAGTTATATAAACTATAAAGCATATTATTTTCCCATTAATATTCCGATCGATCGTGAGATATTTAAAAAATCGTAGTAATAAAATCCTAAAAAATCACAACACCTCAGAGTAGATAGCGAAAACTTCTTGCAATAATTCAAGTACCCTCAAGTAACATGCAATTTATACATTATTTATTTACAACATTGCTGTTTCCGGACTGAGACTTGTGTGAAACTAGTTTGTCTGGAAATCATGGAGGGGCGATAGGCAGCTATCAGTTTGATGCTGGAAGGGGAGATGACATTGAATTTGATTAACTTTGATGTACTTGCATTTATTTTATTTGTTTTGGTACGATTGCTTTCTATTGCTAAACATTTGTTTTGTCCAAATAACATTACAATTTAAAAGTTTCTCATCGAAACTCCGCCAAATGGATCACGGGAGTCGTAGACGTTCTCCTCGATCTTCGGCGGTCCCCTGCCATCGGATGAGTAGCTGTAGGACTCTTGACGGTAGAAGTTGTTCTGTGAATTAAACGGACCCCTTATACCTGAGCCTGAAGCCTGTCTCCCGAAGTTCTGAAATGAAATTAATGAGTTGAAACTGTCAGTGAAAAGTGAAAATCATTTATTACCTGTGTAGGGTATTGTGTATTCTGGAAGCTGTTTACGGGATTAAAAATAGGTCTCATGTTGCTGCCTCTGAAACCCATTGAACTGGGCTGGAATGGTTGCCTGAAACCTTCAGATCCTCGTAATGCAGGGACTCTCCTGGGATCCGGTTGGTAGCTACCCTCGTCATTGGACAACTAAAAAGGAATCTTATTATGGATCAGTTAATACGGGATTCTATAAATTACACCAACAGGATTGGCAAATCCGAATCGTGGCCCAGATCTTCCGCGGAATGGTTGAATTGGAATACCGGCTTCTTCCTCTACTTCCTCGTCGTTTTCTGGCGTCACAACTTCAACTCCACCCACAAAACGCTGCGAAAAAAGGAAATTAGTAAATATATTTCACTTCCCAGTGAATGTAATGTCACCTCTACAAATCGTGTGGGATTATTTGATTCTTCGGATGCAGCATATTGATTAACAGTTGAGTTGCCTCTATTAGAAGTCGTCTGATCCTGGTCTGAATTTGTACCCACTGGCCTAAAAAGTTCTGTGGGTATATTGGCTGTGTCGCGTACAATTCTCGCCTGAAAATATTAAATTACAAATAATTACAAACTAAAGAAACTGCAGTTGACCAAAAGTGTCTTACCCCCTGAACGATACACAGAATGCCCATGAGCAGGGTAGCTTGGCTAGCACGGAGAGGCAGCATCTCAGGTATGTCTCAACCTCTGGGCGGTCGTCGGAAGTATGAGTCTACTGAGTGGAATGCATTGCAATTATATGCGCCGCACTCAACCCGTCTGACTGGAATCATAACCTGAGAGCCGGGGTCCGCGGCTATCAGTCCGGGAAATTCACGACTAAATACATTTCAAATCAATGAGATTATCGAATCACACATACATCTCTTACTACTCTTACTACATATATCTCTTACCAATTTGGCTTTATATTAAGTCGTAAAAAAATAGGAAATCCACCCATCATAAACTATGAAGAAATAAATACTTATTAATTTTAGGTGTTTTTATTATTATTTATTTAAATAGAATTTATTTAATGACTGCTTTTCTTGTTCTAAGTGTGCGCTATTAGGTATTAGTACCTTCCATAGCCATAGGATGATCCATAACCGCCACCCGGTCTTGGATAGCTGGGCAGCGTGACTACTGGACGTCGGGGAACAAGGTAGACTGATGGATAGCCATAGCCAGGTGGCCTCAGTGGCACATCCTCGGACTTCTTCTCGTCCTCTTCCCCGGAGTGGTCCTGGGGCTTATCCTCGCCCGAGTTTTCTTCGTGATTATGCTCTTCGGCGTAGCCAAAATGCGGATTTCGGGGGAATCCTTGGAAGGGAAGTGGCTGGTAGGGAGAGTACGGCGATCTGAAGCTGGGATATGAGGGATAGCCACTCAGCTCGGGCGACTTCTGCCCGTCTCCGTGAGGAGGAGACGAAGACTCTGGTACAGCCGCAGGCTTGGGTCCCGTTGAGGTGAAGATCAGTCCAGGCTGGCCATAGGGATGTGCAGGCTGTTGGGGATACGGATAGGGGTAGGGATACGGATGGGGGTATGGATAAGGGTGAGGGTGCGAGTGGGGATAGGGGTGCGCCTTGTGTTTGTGGGGCTTTGGCGTTGTCGTAGTCGTAGTGGTGCTCGTAGTGGTTGTGGTCTCGGGCTCCGGCGTTGTTGTAGATTCTGGAAGCGCCGTTCCGGCCACGACCTGACCCAGTCCATCATCCAGCTCACCCACTGCATCGGGAACGGCGGCCGCTGTACTGGCCGTCTCCAATGGCGGTACAGTTGTCGTTTCGGGCTCTGGAGTGGTGGTCTTTACGGGCTCTGGAGTGGTGGTCTTCACGGGCTCAGGGTGATGATGGGGCTCATAGTGTGGCTTGTATTGCGGTGGAAGGTGGGGCTCGGGCTGATGCGTGTCATCACCCGTCTCCTCGTCGCTATAAACCGAGGCGTCAATTAGTTTCTTAGCCTCATCCACCGACAGTTGGGCGAGGGCCAGCGCCAGCAGCTAAAATTAAGAAGAAATTAAATAAGTCATCTATTATGGCCAGGCCAAGATCTCACACCCACCTGGCTAATCAATAGGAGCTTGATGTACATCTGAATTCGTTGCTGCCGCTACAAGTGCTTAGGGAGAACTGTTTGGTGTCGACACGTCGGACCTGGCTTATATAGTCCAGAATCGCCCACAAATATGGAAATCAGAAAGCCCACAATTACAAACGCCCCGGAGCAATCAGCTCGCGATTGCTCTCTGATCGCCGAGCGAGATGGATTCAAAAAACCCGACCGCCATCAGGTGCTTGGATGCGTCTGCCTGGAATTTCCCGGCCTGCGTTCGTTCATTATGAGATCGTCATCTGTGAGGGAATTCGCTGTGCCCGTAAAATCAGGCACCGACTCCTCCAATCAGTCTCCACTGCTGCGGTTGCTCTAATCGATTTGACGGGCGCTGCGACTATAAAAGGTGGCTTTGCCCAGTCGCCGCTTCTGGTTTCTGCGAGTGACGTCAACATGGCTATACTCAAATTGCAGCTGGTAAGAGCAAATGGGGAATTCTTCATTTGTTTTTTTGTATCTTTTTTTTGCAGATTGGAGTAATTATTTACTTGGTAGCGAATCTAGAAGCCCAGAGCCCTGTAACTAAGTCAGTCACAACAACCACAGCCACCACTGCCGGGGAGTCCAGCTCCACTGCAGCACCGGCAAGTGTATCCAATAGCGACAACCCCAAGAACAGTACTGCTCCAGACCAACCCATGCCTACCACCATTGCCCAGCCAGCGGATAACGGCACTGACGAGAACGGTGGATACCCTTTCGTTAAGCCAGGAAAGCACGTCTCTGGACCACGACATATGAAAGGGCATGATGGCTTCCACAGCCTGAGGAAGGAGAAGCATTGGGCCAACTGGAACGACGCCTTCACCACTCCCAAATTTTAATGCTATCCAAAATATTATTTAAAATTAAATATATCTAAGTATGGAGAATGTTTTTGAACACCAGACGAAGTCGATCTGTGAACACGCTTCGTAATTTTCATGGTCCAGGCACGACAAATTTAATTAGAAGGTGAATATTTTTTGATGTGCTAGAATGACAAACGGTTGCAGTGAATGCCAAGATGCGGGTGGAATTCTGCTGCTGGGTAACAAATAATAAACCTTAAATTAAATGCAGGCTTATTAGTACTTTTTCCCAGAACCTGTTTATGTGGCTAGAGGCAGTCGTTGCTATTGGAAAAATACGTCACGCGATCGGTCACGATGGCTTTCACAACATTGAGAAGGAAGGGCGCTGGAGGAACTGGCCAGCACACGTGCGATCTCATCATCAGCGGCACCACCCTGAATAATGTTTAATGTATATTGTAAACAATAATAATAAAAAGAAAACAAGGTTGGAATGGGACTCAATCACAGAGTCATAAGATCTTCCGTTCCCGCAGAACAATGGGAGAAGAAAACATTGTAAATCTATATATGTAGATCAATCACAATAATGGCTTATTCTAAGATGTGATATTTATATTATGGTTATTAAATTGTGTGTACTAGGTAGAAGTCTGCATTTGGCAGAGAGTAAATGCCCCTGTTACCTCTCACATAGATTCACATTATGAATTTAATTCATTTAATTATGAATTGTGCCTACTACCAACGAAAAAGGGTGGATCGGAGCAAATCATGCGGGGAATCTGTCACTGCTCTATTCCTTAGGAATTCCCTCCGAAACACTCCTCTTTTATATATATAAATTTCGATATCTTAATTTTCAATAATACTTTCCAAGGTAAAGATATTTTCGACATGATATTGAGATCGAATTTTTTTTGTAGATGTATCATAACGGATTTTTCCGTACCTAAGTCTGCTTCACAATGTTAAAAATGACCTCCGATGGTTGTGTTTATTCGACGAACATTTACTTGTATTTTAAATTAAAATGATGCCCGTGAGAAACGGCTACAGTAATAGTTATAGTTATAGTTATAGTTAAAGTAATAGTTAAAGTTATAGTTATAGTTATAGTTATAGTTATCGTTATAGTTACAGTTAGAGTTACAATTGAATCGCAAGAATGTCGGTATTAGCAAGTATACGCGTGACTGTGCGCCTTGAATGTGCACTAGTTAGTATGTACGTAATATGTATTAGTATCACTCTGGTGCAAAGCATTAACCCATCCGTCGTCGATCGTTGTGAGATTTTGTCGTTCTTAGCCAATGGTGGTGGACAGGTGCTTGGCGGAGCCGACGGACCCGGGCGCCGGACCGTCATTGGCAACGCAAGTGGGAATGGCACTGGACCACTTGCCGTTCTTGAGGCACTTGAGCACCTTAGAGCCGCGCAGATCGAGGCCGGCGTCGCAGGTGAAGGTGATGCTTTCGCCGATCGCGTAATAGAACTTAACGGAGGACATCCGGCCGCTGATGACGGTGCCCGGGTAGGAGCAGGCCTGAACGCACTTGGGGAGGCCACCCGACCAGCGCCCGTTATCCTGGCAGGCAATAATTGGCTGGCCCTGCATCATGTACTCCGGGTTGCAATTGAACTGGACCACATCGCCGGCACGGTAAGGTGCCGAGCCCTGGGCGTAACCGTTTTGCGGCGCCCCCGGGTTGTCGCACTGCACCTCCACGCAGGTGGGCAGCGGTGCTGACCATTCGCCCGTCGGATTGCATATGGCCTCCGAGGGGCCGCGCAGCCCATAACCGGAGGCACACGAGAAGGCCGCCCGGCCGCCCACCTCGCGCGACAGCACGGAGACGCGCGGCGAGCTCGCGTTGTTCCCCAGCGGGATGTCGCCGCACTCGACGCTCTCGCAAACCGGCAACGGTGCGCTCCAATTGCCGCTCGGCAGGCAGAACAGCTCCGAGGCGCCAATCAACGAGTTGCCATTGGCGCAGGACAACAGCGCTCGTGTGCTCAGCTTGGTGTCATTCGTGTTCACGATCAGGCCGCGCCGCATCGGGATCTCCGGGCAGTTGATCTCCCGCACCACCACCTCCACGGCGTGCTCGTGCCGCGCTGGCGTCATGCACGAATAAAACCCAGTGTCATCGCTGGCCGCATCGATGATGCTCAGGCGGTACTCCAGCGTCGAGTCGCGACCCTCGTCCGCCTCCGTCACCCATCCCTCGGTGTAGTTTCTGCAAGACACACGGATTTCTATTAGCAAACGAAGAGTCTGCTTCTTAACTTCCGCCCCAGTTCCCCATTAAAATAAATATCTTTGTAAATAAGAGAGCCTTTGTCTAAGTTATTCGAAAATCGAGAGCCAGAAATAAGAAATTCAAACATACTTCTTGCTGCAAAATAATTGGGAATTTTATAAAGTAAAATGACCCAATCTGAGCCTCTTTAGGCTCAACCGATACCCACTTGTGCGTGTGACTGACGTTCCACTTGGGATTTCCGAAGCGCCGCATCCACAGGCACTCCATGTGCAGGGTCGTGCCAGGATATACGATCAGTTTGCCGTCATTACTCTGGGCAATGGGTCCGTTCTGATGGCGGAATAGAATGGTTGGCGCCTTCTCCACTGGATTAAGATTGAGGATTAGCAAGTAACTACAGTAGCTAGGATGAACAATTTCGAAATACTTACTTGCATAGTCGTTCTCCTGGTTGAGGCCCGAGCACACGGGCTTGGTGTTGGTCCATTCCGAGTGGATGCAGGTCCTTTCGTGGCTGCCCATCATCGAGAACTTGCCAATGTCGACGCATCTGAGAAGGTATCCAAATTAAAGGATACTCTGAAAGGAGTTCGAGGCCAAAACTAACCTGGATATGATTGTAGCTCCTGGGGGAAAGTCGACAACATCTTCACGGATCTCTAGGTCGTTGTAAAAACTGACCACATTGGCTTCGTTGTTTCTGAACACACATGTTCCATTTTCTGGTTATAGTTATAAAGGAACAAATATAATGTAAAGCAGGAATAACAATTTTCACCATATTTTAAAATAAATAAAGTTTATTAAACCCCAATTAACTCACCGCAATTGTATGACCGTCCAATCCACAGCCCGTTGTCGCAGATGATGCGCCATGTCTGCCGATCCCCAGCCGCATTCGGAATGCAGTTAAAGAAGATCTCGGTTCCGCTCTCATAGGCGCCATCCAGCTCCGGATGCTCGGGGTTCCTTCAGATATTCAAAGGACTAAGAGAAACTCAGGCCAACCAAAGCCAACACTCACTTGTAGACGAGGGCGCCATCCGTCAGACTTGGGGGTCCGCACATTTTCATGTCATCATGCTCATCCGTACTGTTGTCATGATGATCGTGATCGTTGTCCAGTTCGTTGTGCTCCACCTTGGGATGCGGATGTGGCGCTGACGTGGTATGCTCCAGTTCCTCACGGGATTTCCGCAGTCCCGACTCACATGGAATACTGGGTGGAGTGAGGACGCCCTTGTGACAGGACATTTCAATGGGATTGGCATTCGTGGAGGTTTCACAGCGAACGTTTACGGTGCTGCCGTGGCCAATGGTTAGACCTGCTCGATAGCCTCCCTGTGATATATGGATTAGTTAAATTGGGAAATAGCTGGCTGAGATATCAGAGTCTTACATCATAGATGACACCTGGAATGTTGGGCAGCGTGCAGGGCACAGAGGTGCACTCCGAGAAAGCGTTCACCGACCAGGATCCATGAGCACAGCGCAGCTGAGCCGAGCCCTAAAATATCAAGAAATATATATAATATATTCCCTTCTTTTGGTGGCAAGACCTCACCTGTATGTTGAACCCATCCTCGCACTCCAAAGTGATGAACTCGTTGGACTGGATCTCCTCGTATGTGGCGACCGGCGGCAGCGAGGGCTTGTCGCTCAGCTGCTTCGTGTGCGACTCCACCTTGTAGTACTGACCATGCTCTACGGCGGGCACCAAGCACGGAGCGGACAGACACTTTGGCGTCTCCGGCTTCCAGATTCCCCGGATGCAACGCGCCGTTGCATTCTCACCCTTGATATTCAGCTTGAAGCCGGCGTTGCACTCCAATTGCAGCATAATGCCCACGGCATTTCGGCCAGGAACCTTGCCCGGACGCACTGTGGTCACGTTGCCGAAGGAATCCCAGTCAAGATCCTCGCAGGGACCGCGTAATCGCTTACCACTCCCTCCCTTTCCCGCCTCTCCGCCATCACTAATGTCCACTTCCCCATCAGCAGGAGTGGCCACCGATGGTGGAGGTGCCTGTCCGATGCTGGAACTGCGCTTGCGCCTTCGGCGAACTATTTGTGACTTCAGGTGTTCTATGTAGGATCTAGTGGCGTTCACGTGAAAGCTGCGCGATGTTTCCGGCGGAGAACCGTTGCCCAGAGGCTCATCATTGGAACTGCGATCCACATGACCTACGTGGTTCCGGGAGTCCTGGTTGATGATGGGCAGGGGCACCACACCTCCCCCGTTAACGGCACCAACACGGTAATTGTTACCGATCTCAAAGTCCCGGAAGTTGGACTTACCCAACAACATCAACTGGCCTCCGTCGTGAGAGTTTAGATTGTGCCCCCTGGCGTCCTGCATGTGCAGCTTCTCGTATATCCTGGGGTGACCGAGCATTTTCCGCACATATCGCTGGTAGCTCTCCCTGATCTTCTGATAGTACTTGGAGAAAGCCAGGTCATGATCTGATGGATGAGGATGTGGACTAGGATATGGACTGGCGCTGCGCCTAAAGCGATTATTTGACTCCAGAGCGGGAGCATTTACTGCTAGAGTACCTTGAATAAATATACAAATTTATTTATAGTTATAAGAAGCTTGTTGTTTGTTTTTCAAAAACATTTTAAGAGTGCCAGGAGAGATCCCGAGCTTCAAGGTTCACACTATCTTTGGTTCAGCCAACCTTAAGGCTCAGTTTTTAGCTTACCCGCTTGTAGATACTTTTGATTCTCGACCAGTTCCCTTTGTAGCTGTCGCTGACGACGCAGGAGATACATGGACCTCAGCTGACGGATCTGCAGGGATCGACGTCTGCGGCGATTCCAGCGAAGACGGGGATGCTGTCCCAGTAAACACTGCGGGAGATCCAGGGGACGCCACTTACCGCCCACACACGTGGCACCTGGCGGACCGACCTGATGCAGGATGAAAGTTCCAAGAAATTATCACGTCCGAAATTGGAATCGAAATGCTTTGGGGATTACCTCCAGGACATATCCCTTGTCACAGTCGTACATGATTTGCTTGTTGTTAACGATCTTCTTCACATACGGTCGGTAGTCGTAGAGTCCCATGTTGCCCACAAGCAAGACTTTCCCGTTGGGTATGTAGCCAGGAAAGCTGCAGAAGACCTCGTCGCACTTGGGCGTCTCCCCCGTCCAGTTGCCAAAGGAACAGGTGAGTACATAGTCGTGTGGATCGGTAACGTCCTTGCCCTCGGGACTAACCAGCTTGAAGCCATCCTTGCACTTGAAGCGCGCCTTCATGCCGTGCTCCGTCTTAGGGGCCATCACCATGCCGTGTTTTGGGGGACGAGGCATGCTCTTGCATCTGGCGGGGATGCAGCGCGGAATAATGCTCCAGGTGCCATTGTTGCAGGTGGGCGGACTGAGCAGTGAGACGGGGAACTCGTAGTTCACGTCGCACTTAACCTCCAGCGCCGTGCCGTGCTTAACCTTCTCCACCCCGCCCAGGCTCTGGGTCTGCGTTGGCGACTGTGTCGTGGTCGTCGGCGGATGGATTATCGTCGTCCCGTTCTCATCGGTGCTTATTTCGATGGGATATACATTACCCTGCGAGATGGTGGGCACCACGCACGGTGCCAGGCACTCGGGCAGCGTGTTACGCCATCGCCCGTCAATCTGGCAGACACTTGAGCCCAGGCCGTTGATCATCATCTCCGGCTGGCAACGGAAGATAATGCTGGCCCCCAGTCCAGTGCCAGCCTCAATATTTTCGATCCAGCCATTGTAAAGTACTCCGGGATGTCCGCAGTTGATCTCTGCCAGAGGAGTTATTAGAGGCATTAGTTTCATTAGCTTTATAGCATTTATTATAAATCTAAATGTCGTCGTCAGAGTAAAAGCTAGAAACTTATAGTATTTTTGGATATTAAGCAGGCTAAATCATAAATCTATGCACAAAAGAAAAACCTTTAAAGAATAGTTTTTAATTCATTTGTAATATTTATATACATTCTATATTTTATATTATCAATAAGAAGCAATTGTCTCGTTCTCAAAAATGTTGTAGAAAACTAAAATGAAACAATTTTGCACTTGCGCGGCTGAACTATCTTCTTCTTTTTATGTTTTCCAGAGCTCTCAAGGCTGGGTCTCATTATACAATGTTAATCAATAGAAATCTGCGCACTTTTTGAATTATTTTGTATTATATTTGATGGTAGCAACAAGTTTTTAGTTACCCAGAAAACAATAAACTATAAGAGGTTATTCAAGCTTTCAATTTATGAATTTGTTACCTTTTTGCCATTTTTTTATACTCCTCTACATTAATTAATACTGACTTTGAGTAAAAGGCCTCTTAAATGGAGCTATATTTCTTTAAATTGAATTACTTCTTCTTCTAACTCAATGTTTAATTTGTTTTGAGAGGATTTTGTTTTATTTAAAATGAAATACTTCTTTATTTGTAACGAAAATATGAAAATTACTAAAGGAATGCCTGCTGCAAAATCTTATTTAGCAGCAACTCAGAGGAGGATCCCTTTGTATCCACTTACCCTTGCAGGTGGGCAATGTGCCGCTCCACTTGCGATCCGCTCCGCAGCGACTGGAGCTCTCGCCGACGAGGGTGTAGCCGTAACGACATTCGTAGCTGACCACCGAGTTGTAGGCCAGCGTGGTGTAGGTGGCCTTGCCGTTCTTGGGGTTCTCCGGCGTGGGGCACACCACCGAGGTTACCACTGGAGGGCGGGGCGGAGAAAGAGGAAGGCAATGTTAGAAATCGGTTTTTGTCACGGGGAGCACGCTAAAAGTTACCACAAATCTTTTGGGAGCCGCGCTCGCAATCGAGATCCACCAAATAAAACAACTTCGGAGTTTGGGTTTCGATTTTTTTCAGATTCAATTCTTGTTTTGTTTTTGTTTTGCTCAAGATTTGCGGTAACTTTTATTTATTCATTCAATCAACATTAATAGGCCAACAACAACAACAATGTATTGCATAAAATTTGAACAATCTATTGGTAACGCTAGATCATATCGTATCAGAGAGAATGTGTGGTTAACAGGAGCGGAGGACTCCGACCTGACCAAAGTACGCTTAATACACGGGTTCGGGTACGGGTTCGGGTTCAGATTTCGGATTCGGGATTCGGATCTGTGCCCTCGCCAGCTCTAATTAGTTGGCAACTCAAATGGTCGCTTGGGTGGTGGTTACGTTTGCGCTATCCGCTTCAAAGGTTCAGAGGTCAGAGGTTCGGTTACAAGCTCTACACGCATCACCGCAATACTCACAGACACAGGTGGGCAGCTCCTTGGGCGTCCAGGAGCCATCCGACTGACAGTAGCGCTCATGCTTGCCCACCAGCTCGTAGCCCGTTCCACAATTGTAGGTAATCTTGCATCCGTAGGTGTAGCACTCCCCGGCATGCCAGCCGTATGCCGGATCCGGCGGCTGGCCACAGGAACGAGCTGTGATCTCAAACAGGGAAAATTAGAGGAGATCTAACCCTTAGACGTACCAATCATTCCACTCACGTTCGCACTGTATGTCGGGTCCATACCAACTGGCCTGGTTATCGATGGCCAGGCACTTGGCCCGCGGAAATCCATTGGTCACATAGCCGGTGTGACAGTGATACTGCACCGTAGAGTCCAGGTCGAAGGTCTCCTGCTCCGGCAGCGCGGAGTTTCGGGCATGTTCGATCTGTGGCGGCTTCAGGCAGTAAACTGAAAAGGAACTCATTTGTTTTAAGGGATTTTTGAACAGCAAATTTGTTTGGAAGATTCCACTTACTGTTCTGCTTGCAGGCTGGCTCGGCACCAGCCCAATTGCCATCCGCCTGACAGAGCCGACTCTGCAGGCCCACCACGTGGTAGTCATGGGGACAGGCATACGAAGCCCGCGCCCCAAAATGCCGTCCGGCAACGGTGACCTGCCCCAAGCTGGGTTGCGCTAGCTCGGGACATTCACGATCTGCGAAGAGAAGCATTAATTTAATAATTTTAATTTAATAACTGTAAGCTGTAAGACTGAGACTCACCCGGCTTGATGCAGGAGTTGCCGCAGACGCCGTCGCACAAGCACTTCTTCTTCTTGCTCTTACAGTCCTCGTCGGAGGAGCATTTCCTCAGGCATTTCTGCCCCAGCAGCGTGGCCTGCTCCTCGTCCCTTGGACACTCGGACGAGGGCGAGTTGCGGGGATTCTTGTAGACGCGTCCATCATCATCAGACTCCAGGGAGTCATCGTCCTCATCCCAGTCGTCGTCGTCATCGTCCTGTTGCGGTATCTCCGAGGTGGTCTGCAAGCTGGTGCTCATTGTGCTGGTTGGCACGGATGTCACTGAAAAGAGCACACAAGTCACAGCTGTTAGTCATCGTCTAGGAGGAAAACAAACCCCTGCCCGAGTTAAGAGCAGGAAGCCACCCCTTGTTGGGGCTTCTGTTTTGGTTACGGATTCGCGTCTGTTTTGCTCCGAGTGCCTCGCATGCTGGCAAAAACATTGACCTATTTCCCCCGATGCCTGGTCCAGATGTCAGATGGCTTGGTGCCAGACTCTTTTGGAGTCTGCGCACTGGCCTTCTCAGCTTATATAATCCCACGCAGCATATACATTTTTCATCTTTGCAATTTTTTAATGAGAAATCGCAACCAAATCTTGAATAAATCTCCGGTTTCCAAGACAGTTTATCTTGTTTAGCAGTCATTCAGTTATCAGATTCTTAGCCCAGTTTTCTGGTTGCAATTAAACCCACTCGTGTACCTTTGTAGACCAGAATGGTGGTCACCAGACACTGCAGCAGCAACCGATTCATTTTGATATTATTCAGTTGGGTTTTCCTTTTTTGATTATCTCCTTTTTCGCAGAGTTGGCTCCGATTTACAGCATGTTAGCTGTTGAATTGTGTATTGCTGACAAATGCCAATTTATTGCAAAACTTTATTGGTACTGCAAGGCCAGAGTTCCGCGTCCCGAGACTTGTCACGTTGAGGTAAAGAAACGAAATGCAGCCAGTCCAGCTGCTTTCGCCTTTTTCACTTCTGCGACTTTGACAGATCAAGCGAGCAGCACCCACTTTGACAGCTCTCGATTGGTGGTTGGTCCTTCAAAAGGAAAGGGAGAGAGTACAAAAGCAAAGCTTGGGAGAATCCTGTCTCCTGGAGGTCTAATAATAAACAATTGTATCTACAGGATATTATCCAGAATAGTGTTTAGTTTTTTATTATATATTTAGGGTTAGCAGTGTTTAATTATTAATTATTTTATTTGTAATATTCTCTCTTTTTATATAGTTTTTGCATTTTAAAATTGAACCGAAAAGCCTTAACTTATTATGAAAATATCTGATAACATTTAAAGTTGTCAATGTAGGTAATATATATGTAAGAAGTTTTAAAAAGTTTAGAAATGTGTTTAGTTTCAATAAATTAATGCTAAAAAGTACTACTGTTATAAATTATGTAATAAATATTTAAATAACATTGGAAACAGCCTTTCCAAGATAGGTTTTGTCTACGTTTTATCTAACAAGGTTAAAAATTGTCATATAAGTATTCATATAACATATATGAATTTAAAAACAAATCTTTAGAAAAAAAATTCTTAAATTCTACAATCCGAAATACTTAAAAAACGAATCATTTTTCGGCTTTTCTTATGATTTTATACTTTATTTTATATTTTTATGATATAATGATGTTATTATTATTATCGAACCAATTCTTATCGCATAACACTTAAGGTGCTTCAGAACTCAAAACGCTTTTAAGCGTATGTTTTGGCGGGAAATTAGCACTAAGGATCCTTATTTACAAGAACCTCTAAGGAGCTTAATTTCCTACGATGACAGCTTTTTTTCAAATAAGTATCATTTAAAATCTTTAACAAAATGTACAACGAAAGTTGCGACGAACAATATTTCTTTGCATACTTTTAAAAGCCTTTTCCAATAACATCAAACCATCATGCTGCCTCCTTAAATAAAAACACAATTTTAATTATCTCTACGAAAGTATAATTTAGTTCCTTTTAGTTTCCTTTTTAGTTCCTTTTTAGGCTCCTTTTTGCATTTTTTAGTTTCCTTATCAGCAGCTTTGGCGCTTCCGCCTAACGGTACTCTGCTCGTTAATTTCAAACGGATTGCAGCCCTAGCAGGAAAGCTGCCGGCAGTCGCGGCCGACGGAAAGCTTCCGCAGCTTTCGCTTCACGCACTCGCTGGCGAGAGCGATTTTCCAACGCTCGACGGACGGAATCAGAAGCGGTGAAAACGCACAGCGCCGAGCACGACGACGACGACGCACGCACAGCTGCGGGAAAAGGAAAAAGCTGCTGGGAAAACGAGGCGCGCAGTCAATAAAAAAAGAAAAGAAAAAAAAGATAGAGAACCGAGCGCACACAAAACATACACTTTTCCGGACGAAATGTCTTCGCGGCGAGTGTGTAACAAACAATTTGATTAAGCAATTAATTGAGCAAAGTGCAAGTGCAGTGGGTGGAAAATGTTTTAGATTCGGTTCGCCAGCGGGTGTACGGGTTACGGGTGCGGGGTCGGGATCGGGAACGGGAACGGGGGCGCATATATGAAAAGCGCGTAAAGAAAAGTAAGTGTGCCAGCGAAATTGTGTATTAAAATATGAATCAAGAAATTATAACCAAATCGAAACGAGGCATACACACTGCGGACAGCGTACAATACGTGAGAATGCGCTGTAAATCTGAGAAAAAAGAACGCGAGCGAAAATAAAGTTCCCTAATTTTCGATAACCAAATTAATTGATATTGAACATTTTCGAAATTCCTGCGCTGCGACAAAATGTAGTAGAACTGCGCGATTCAAAGGCATATATACTCTGTATATAGTGGGATTTATTTTTAGCGCTCCTCCTTCTCCCCCCACGCCCCCAACAAAATCAAAATTGGACGCGAAAAACGAAAAGTGTGTGTATGTGCGCGATTTCGGGGCGATTGAAAATATTTTGATATTCAATAAATAAATACTTAACCAAAGGAATATACTCGTATTAGCATCTATAGCGATTTGCCAGAAAGAGATGCAAGAGAGGGGGTCTCGCGCGTCAACAATTTTCAAGCGTGTACACAAAAATCCAGCCAAGCGCATTGCCCGCAATAAATCCGAGACGAGACCCAGACCCAGACCCATCGGATACCCACCACCCACCACCCAGCGACCAGCCGCCAGGCATCCAACGGCCTAACCACCCACCACCACCCTGGGCCAGTTCAGTTCACTCGGACCACTTGATTAACGCCAATGCCAATTCAAACGCAGAAAATCTCTATAAAAGTTCCAGCAGCGAGCATGCGTTTTCAGAGCTTTTCTCGCTCACTCTCTCACTCTCTCTCTCAGACTCTTTCTCTCTCGGGCTCTCTCCCTCTCTCTCTCTCTAGCTCTCGCTCCTTCGCAGGATGTGTGTTCCGTTTCCCCGAGCACTTTGTTTTTGTCATTGACCTGTTGTGGGAAAAACTACATCGAGAATTCATTAAATATTAATCGCAATGATTACGAGACAATTATAAAGAATTAAGTGGCTAAGGTGAAATCTTTTCAGTCGTAATTTTGACTTTTCGTAATGCCTATAAATCGATAATGGGATCTAAGATATCCTGTAACAGCTGTGAGGCATTTTAATTAATTAATCACATTTGTTAAATATTTTTGTTGAGCTACAAAGACGCCATAAGCACAGTTTTTCAATGTTAGGTATAACTCTTACTTTTAATGGATTTCTGAACCGTTTCTCTATTCAACAAATTGGAACTTAAATTGGGATACTAGCACTATGCTGATGTTACGTTAAAATTTAACGGACGGATAATATTCGCTGTTTACCGTGCCAATGTGATCTGTATGTAATAATAATCAGCATCTTCCAGTGTTACCAGCATTATGTTAGTCGTTATCGTTCGGATAAATAATAGGATTGCAGCCGATTTCCTTTTACGACCAGTTTGTTTGCTATTCATCTTATTCGCTTAGATATCATGAACTTTAACAGTTGTAGAAACTGAAGAACAGTTCTAAGTAAAATAAGTTTATCTTGTAAAGAATTCATTATATTAAAACGTCTATACTTGACTAAACGTATCTCTGATATTCGCTTTCAGGACATTAATAGTCAATTGTAATTTAAAGACGAGGATATCGAGTGAAGGAGCGCCATGGGCAACGTCTGCAGTTCCGGCCAGAAGAAAAAGAAGGACAAGGACAGTGCCTCCGAGAAGTCTGACGAGTGAGTGATAGAAAACTTCAGGAAAACTTGTCCTTAAATTAAACTGATTTCATTTTGATTGAAGCTCACCGCCGTACCAAGAGGCGGACAAGAAGGACCTGATCACCTCCGAGTCCAATGCCGGCGACGAGAAGCGCGCTCCTTTAGCGGCCGTTGAGGCACTGCCGGATGTCACTCCGTTGCCGGAGGCCAATGGCAATCAGCTACAGGACCATCAGAACCATCAGCCACCGACAGCTCTGGGAAAGACCAGTGGAGCAGAAAAAGGTGAGTTATGGGGTTAATCTCCAAGAAGTAGGCTACAAAACTTGCATAGCTTGGACCGCCACAAACAATTCAACGCGTCAAGCCTCGTATTTTCCTCTTATTTTTATATAATTTGAATCTTTGTTTTTTCAAAGATAAATGACCTTAAAGATACGAAATGTTCAAATATTTTTGAGTAAACTACAACGAACGCTTGTCCCACCAACAGATTCGAATACCACCACACCGCAGGGGGCGCAGGCGCCCAGTGATGTGGCCAACGCCAATCCCGCGGCCGGGAACTTGAGCGTGCTGCAGGGCAAGCCGCCGCCTGGCCGCAAGATCGAGCGGGACAAGAAGATCGTGGTGTACATCCTGGCCGACAACAGCACCGAGTACAAGAAGCACAAGCGCGTTGTCCACAGTTTGTACAAACACTTTAAGAGCAAGTGCCAAAGCAGGGGCTTCGACTTCATCATCGCTGATGTCCACGACAGCGAGCCCGAGACGGAGCCAGGGAATGCCAACGCCAGGAAGGACTTCTCCCGCCTGCAGGAGGTAAAGCGTTGGACCCAGACGCCGCTTGAGGCTCAGGGCGGACATGAGGAGGCGGCCAACTGCCTGTGCGAGATCACACGCCACTCAGCCGGAGCATACATCGTGCCCGTGCTGTTCCTGGGCGCCACCCTGGGCACACCGATGCTGCCGTTGACCATCGAGAGCCAGGACTTCACCTCGGTTCTGGGCACAGCCAGCGAGGCAGAGCGTCTGCTGCTGGAGAAGTGGTACACCATCGACAACTCGTACCAGCCGATGTGCCACCGTCTCCACGCCCAGCAGGTGGACCCGTACTCCGGCCAGGCGAACGGGGAGCTGAACGAGCTCCTGGCTGTGCTGCTGCGACTCTTCTCCGAGGACGTCAAGGACTCCTATCTGACTACGGTGGTGGAGCAGGAGATCAACAACACTGTGCTGATGAGCCAGGAACTGGCCAAGCGCTGCATCTGGATCCAGACCGGTCAGATGGCGCGGGCACCGGAGAACAGCAGCCCCCTGGAGTTGGAGGTGCAGCGCCGGATCAGCCGCGTCTACTCGAAGCTCAAGAGCCAGCTGTGCGAAAAGAATCTCATCCGGCTGCTGCCCACGATGAGCATCCTGGACGAGGAGCTGTCGGCGGTGATCGAGAGCCTGCTGGACAAGGCGTTGGCCGGTATCTTCGAGGAGCACCAGTTGAAGAGCAGCATTCCCTATAACACGCTGGGCGTGGATCGGGTGCTGCTCGAGGAACTGCAGCTGGTGGGCCATTACTCAAAGCTGCTCGCCCAGAACTCGGCCAACTTTGACATCATGAACGACGTGAAGCGCTACATCCGGGACAGCACCGTCCAGCCTTTGGTCGTGTCCGGCGCCAGGGGCAGCGGCAAGAGCGTCCTGGTGTCCAAGATCATGGAGAATGTGCACCGCTGGAAACCGGAGGCACAGCTCATACTTAGGTATATTTTATGACACTTATTTTTGAAGCAAGCTAACGCACCTGTGTTTATCTTTAAGATACGCCAATCTCAGTGCCCGCTCCTCGGATCTCACCTCGCTGCTGGGCTCAATGGCCAACCAGATGTCGGTTCTGGAGACGGGTCATCAATGCCAAGTTCCACACGTAAGAGAAGTGCTTTGCAGGACCTACACACAGAATGTACATATCCTTGTTTCCCTTATCCAAGCAGACATTGGAGGCGTACGCCGGTGTGATACGCGAGATCCTGGATCGGCAGCAACGCTTCTTTGTCCTCATCATTGACGGTGTGGATGAGCTGCAGCGGGATGAAACGCTCGACTGGCTACCCCTGCAGCTGGGCAGTGCCAAACTGATTCTCACCGTCAGCGAGGTGGCGGAGGAGGGCGAAGACGGCGCGGACAGCACCGGGGCTGGAGGAGACGGCTTTGATATGCTCGCCGCGCTGGCGCAACTGGGCATACCACAGCGCTGCTTCCTGCGCGTTCGCCAGTTTACGGAGCGCCAGTGGCACGACATCCTCAGCTCCGGCGGCGGTGACTTCTACGCGGCCAACGGGGCACTCAAGCTGCCCGACGAGTGGAAGACGCTGCATGGCAAGACGCCGTACCATGCCAAGTCCCTGTGGTGGCTCGCCTGGCTGGGACATGTGGCGCAGCCGATCAGCGAAATTGGTGACATTTCCGGACGGATTCTGCAGGTGCTGGAGTCCAAGTTCGCCACCGACCAGGTGGAGCTGCTGCTGTTGATCGTAAGGCTGTCGCCGTGGGGCATACGCGAGAGTGACTGCCTTGGCGTGTTCCAGAAGATGACGCAGCTGGAGGCGCAGGTCGCCTTTAAGATCTGGTCAAAGTTCTGCTGGCTGATGGGACCAATGCTACTAGGTCTTAAGAATATTAGGATAGCAGACAGAAGCTTTGGACGAGCGGTCCTGGCGAGGTATGCGCAGAAGCAGTGGCTGGTACATGAAGCGCTGCGGGACTACTTCGACCGGCAGGACAGCGAGTTCAAGGGTAGCCAGGGTGTCAACACGTGAGTATTCTCTGTTCCTTTAGTTTGTAATCATTTTTGTATTCAACAAACATACAATATAAATCTCTCCTGCAGCTACAATTACCAAAAGTACTTAAAACTGCCTTATCATCACTTCTGTGCCGTGATCGAGGACAAGCCGGCGCCGCACAAGATCGACATACTCTTCAACTGCTTTTACTTTACGGACCTGCAGTGGATTGCCAACAAGGTGCATGCCACCGGGCCAGATCACTTGCTCCACGACATCCTGCAGGCCGTCTGGCTGGCCAAGTCCGGCGGCGACAATTCCACATCCGAATATGTCCACATCCATTTCCTCAAGCGATTCCTCGAGCAGTATCTGCACGAGCTGAGCTACGATGGCCAGCAGTTCTACACGCTAATGAAGTACTACCTGAAAACGTCCTTCAGGGAATCACCGGAGCTCAAGGACGACGAGAAGATACGCTCGTGGTGGGAGTGCACAAATGAGTTGGAGTTTGCCTTCCTCGAGATTCTCAATGCCGACCTGGATGCAGAGAATGGCAACCGGGCAGATGAAGCACCGGCGACAGCGGATGCCGAGGGCGAAGCTTCGACTGCAACTGCATCCGTTAAGGGCTACGATGTCCTGATGAATCTGCCCCAGCCCGGCTGCTATGTCGCCTCCCTGTCCACGGAGCGAGCTGAGATCTGTATTTGGGATGTAAAGAACTGCTGTCGCATACGCGAGCTGCAGGGCATTCAGCAGCCGACAGCCATGTGTCCCGTTGGCAGCTACGAGGCCGCAGTTCTCTGTCGGCGCGAGATCCGTGTCATAAATCTGGATGAGGGCAAGTTTAAGGTGGGAAAAATTTCATTTTAAACCAACCATTATAATTCATGATGTATTTTTTGTTGTCTTACAGGTTACTCTCAAGGGAGTGATGAACCAGAAGATGCCATACTTTGGCCTGCACGACCAGAACCACTTGGTTTGCCTTTCCCGAAACCGAATGTACGTCAACCTTATGAACCTAGAGTCGGGTGACTGTGTGACCACCTTTAAGGCAGGCGAAGATCGCTTCCTCAACTCCCTGCTGGTCTCCGGCGACGGACGGTAATTTAAATTATTATCGAACAATTAGGGAAGTTTTTAAACTCTTATGATCGGCTTGCAGAATTTTGGTTTGCGGCGACGAGACCCAGAAGCCCTTCCCCCTGCTCGTATGGCACCTGTCGCAGCGCAAGCTGTTGTACGACCTCCGCATCCCCCACCACGACTTCCTCACCTCACTCTCGGCGATCACCCACGAGGGCTCCTATGTCTGCGTGGTGGCCAAGGAGCTGAACGAGCCGACGACACCGAACTTCATTGTAGTGTACGATCTGCAAAGCGGTACTCTGTTCAAGAAGTGGAAGCCCAGCTGCAACACAGTGTCGCTGGCGATCTCCCAGGTCAATGCCTGCGTCATAGCCGGTCTGGAAGATGCCAAGATCCTGATCTGGGACCTGGTCACGGGCAACTGCAAGAGCACTCTTATTGGCCACAATGCCCCCGTGACTTTCCTGAAGCTGGATCCGCTGGGCAAGGTGCTGCTCTCCTACGACAAGGAGGGTCGTGACGGGGCCATACGCATGTGGGAGCTCAATTCCGGTAAGAGAAAACCTATCAACCTGCATAAAAGCAGATACTTCATTGCTTCTCTTTTTGCACAGCAAAATCCCTGGCCGTTTTCAAGCCGCCGGCTCAGGTATGCACCAGCGAGATACTGCCTAATGGAGCCTTCGTGGTGTTGGCCCTCAAGGATCGCAATTCCCTGCTGACCCTGGCGCTCAAGAATTATTGCAGCGGATCGGGCGACGCCCTGGAGGACGATTGTGGCGGCACTCTGTACGGCAATCCCGACAACCAGCACAAAGTTTTCGACTTGAGTAATTAAATCAATTAACGCTAGTTATCATTATTCAAATTATAAATGAAACGTAAGCCAGGGGTCACAAAAAAAACAGAAAACAGAAAATGATCTCTGGATTATTATAAATACGGCAAGCAACAATTTCTCATGCATATTTCATTAGTTGTATGAAACAATTCTTTGAACAAATCTTACCAAATGTACAAAACAAAGCAAAGAAAATCCAAAGAAATTAAAACTCTTCAAAAATCTACTCATCAGCATGGACATGGTCTTTTCTCTTTATGTGGTGGCAAACAGATACAACAGATTCTTGGCAAACTGAATGATTTCGGTGCCGCCGAGCTTGGATGTGCCATAGATGCGGTCCACGAATGTTATGGGCACCTCGGCGATGCTGTAGCCATGCTGGCGCGCTCGCACCAACATTTCCATCTGGAAGACGTAGCCCTTGGACACGCAGCTGGCAATGCACTTCTCCAGCACGTCCTTCTTGTACAGGCGGAACGAGCCGGTCAGGTCGCTGGCATTGGGTCGCAACAGCACCTGAGACAGGAAATTAGCACCGCGCGAGATAAGCTTGCGCTTGAAGTCCCAGCCGTAGACGCCGCCGTCTCCGTTGTAACGAGTGCCCGACACAATGTCGTAGTCGCCGCTCTGCTGCAGCTTTATGAACTCCGGTATGAACTTGGGCTAGAGCAGCAGGTGAAATATGCATTACTTTCTACCCCACGTCAGTTTCACGCCGTTATCTATGCTCACATGATGACTCAAGTCGGCATCGATGATTATGATAAAGTCCCCGGTGGCGTGCTTGATGCCATGGATGTAGGCCGTTCCCAATCCCAGCTTGGAGCCGCGAGGTCTCAGCACAATCTTATCCTCGCCATAAATGCCCTGCAGATCCTTGGCCACATCCAGCGTTCCATCCGGACTGCCGTCGTCAATAACAATCACCTCGTAGTCGAAGCCGCTGCAAGAGATAAACTTTTAATGGTTGTTTTTAAGCCTTTTAGGATCGCTTATCACCTGGCTTTCATGTATTTCACAATTAGCCATATTATAATTGGTAAATTATCCTTTTCGTTGTAGGTGGGCAGCAGAATACTGTATTTGTGAGCATTTGTTGGCATGGTTGTGAATTTTCCTTTGAAACCATGTAAATAATTCTAATACCAATTATAGCAGTGTTGGTAAGTGCCAAAATCAAAACAGCTGTGTGTGGACAATTCGATGTTTCTATACCGACAGGCTATCGATAGACATCGATTGGCTGGCAAATCGGTCTTGGCTGGTTCTGTGATTTTGTGCAGGAATTTCCTGCATTCGTTTAGTCTTCGGATCGGCCGCCTATTTAAATTGTTATTCAATGTGCAAGCGGATGTCGCGAATGTGCGTGTGGTGAGCCCCTGCGTAGTTGTGCGCTTTTTACGTCGCCAACATGGCCAAAAAAATACCGTTCAACGTGGTATTCGCCTCAGGTAAACAAACAAACAGGATTTATGCATAATTTAATTGCTCTTTATTTTGGTTGTTTATTTATTTTCAAAGTTTTATGTTTTTCTTTTTTGTTATTTATTATATTTATAGTTCCGCCTGGATTTGAACAAAAGCACACTGTTATCCCTGACCCCGTCCCCTCCTTTCGTAGCTCCATTGCACTTGAGAAATCGATAAAACACGCATACGCCTAGTGCGCCAGGACGTTCGAATTGAATATAGGAATAAAAGCAAACTATTTAATTCCAGCTAAGTTGGTTTACAATATGTCACAATTTGTCACAGCCTCGGCCAATTTAGTATGGACCATTACCTCCGTGGAGAGGAATAAGCCACTGCAACGGCATTGGTCATATTTCATTTTATATTATTGACAGATTGCCGGTTGTATATTGTCGCCTCTTCTTTCGTCTGCATATTCAATTAGAGTTGCGGCCACAGATTTCAATTTGGCACGGCGCCAAGCTCTTTATTTTTGTACTGTCAAAGTCCTGTTAGCTTCTATGGTCTCTGCCTTGTCCTCTCGTGCCAATGATCTACTGGACCTGCTTCTCCGTCTTCTTGGAAGACCTGTACCTGAGCTTGGTCAGCAGGGAGAGGGTCGGCGAGATGATGGTAAGCACATACACCAAGGCAGTAACTAGCATCATGAATGGAATAAAGTCGTTGTCCACTTGCTTAGTGAAGAACTTGGAGTAGTATCCCAGATAGATGGCTCCCATGCCCAAGCTGAAGGTGAGCAGGCCGAACAAGTTGTGGCGGAAGCGCAACTCCGATGGAGGAAACATCTTCAAAGCAAACTTTGGCTGGAAATAGTTAACAAAGCCGCCGACGATGCTCGCCGCACATCCAAAGGTGGCAGCAGCGCCTGAAATTTATCCATAATCATTAGGAACTAGTTATTTCCTTGTGAGATCGAGGGCATGCTTGTTAACTCTTACCCACTCGGCCGTGCCAGGTGTTGAAGTGCACATCCTTGTTCGAGAACTTTCCAATTCCTCCCAACAGAACCATAGAACCGCCCACGATTTGCAGGATGGCATGGAATCGCGACTTGTTGCGGTGCGACAGCCACCGTGTGACGGGATTAACTTTGTAGTGTGACATCATGGCCTGGGCGATTAGGACGTGGAACTGTCGACAGCAGGGAAAGCCTTAGTAAGCTGATAGTTCGATAAGATAATAACATAGCAAGTGACGTTGCATGTTTACTATCCAAATCGAAGCACACAATGTGGCACGCTTATCGCGCTGTACTCACTCCGATGCCAGTCATGAACATATGCATCGCAGTATCCTGGAAGTTCAGGCTGCGTGCCAGGACGAAGAAGAATGTGGCCACTAGGAAGATCAGTATGTGGTTTATGCTGTTCAGCAGGCTCTGGATTTGCAGCCAGGCTGAGGTGCCCGTGTTGACTTCCGGCATAATTGTATCTGTATCTTTGTACGGATCTAACTAAGTATCTGATAGTTTATATTAGTTGTTGTTGATAGTTGATATTTATGCTTTCAGATAGTAAGTTGGTTTTTAAATACGAAGCGTAGAATAGTTTACCGCAGAACACAACCGGCAGAGTGACGACTAAACTCGCGTGTCGCTTACCGCCGTTTAAATACCAAACAGAGAGAGAGAATGTGAGAAGCATTAGGCAGAATGAGAGGAACACAAATGCGATAGAGACGTACAGTTGCGGTCAAGAAAATCGCTACCTCTAGCACACTTCTTAGAAGTTAATTAACAGTTAAATAAAATATACTTTAAATAATATTAAAAAATGGGTTGTCAATATATTATGTAATTACGTTTTTAATTACTCCCTCCTCCTCAAGAGTAATCATTAATCCCCTATGATAACGTATCATAAAAATATATATATATAATATATAAATGTGTATTAAATACATTTTGATAAAGTGGTAGACTCTCCAACTGATAAAAATAATCATTTTGGTGACCCTCTCCCACACCCTAGGTGATAGGTTAATTATGAACAGCGCCTAATCAACAATATAAAAAGATTAGCTTCAATTTAAGGATGTAATGGGAGGGGAAAAGTCAATATAAATATCGAAAATATAGTCCACCTTAACATATAAAACAGAATATAGTATATAGTTAAAATATGGACATAATCAATAAATATTTGACAGTTTTTATTTAATTGAGTTGTATATTTATCTAATTATATTACTCCGACATATCAAACAGGATCGCAACGTTACCATATCGAAGTATTGATATTTTCACTCTGTTATTGAAATCTGTTTATTTATAAGATTATTTTTGATTTTATTTAGTTCGAATTGTGTTATTATATCCACCGCAACTGTATCTGAGCATTTAAAAAAGGTGGAGCTCAAAGTGCGAAAGAGAATTTATATGTGATACGAGGTAGTAAATTTTTAAGAGAGACCTTTTAATTTTTACCTATAAAACCCCGCACATAATGCTGACTTGACTCTTTTAGACGAGGATATTCATTTTCCGGCCAGCGAGCTTAACACGCACGGACCGACTGTTCACGGCTGGCGGAGTGCTCCGGACAGCGGACTTACCACCCATGACATAATCCTCCGTTTCCACCAGCCTGCCAAGATCTATCGCATCCAACTCCTGGCTCACCAGTATCTCATACGTAAGTGTAAGCCTGCTCTAGTTCTGAACAAATTAAGCCAAACGGTTCTCCCTTCACAGCTGAGAAAGTGGAGCTCTGGCTGCACTACTCGCCCAAATCCCTGCCCAGCACACCGTCGTCGCAGTACTTCGACTTCCTTGGCTTTGTGGCCCTGGCGGACAACGCCTACACCAACTACAAGTCCAGGGAGTTGCAGAGCGTCACTGTTAGTCCCAGGCGGGGCACGCACCTAAAGCTACGCCTGATCGGAGTCCATGGGAACGAGTTCAATGCCACAAACCAGATCTCCCTGCTGGCCCTCAATGTGTTGGGTGAGGATCTGGAACTGGGCGCCACGAATAATGCCAACAATGGCGAGGAGCACCACTTGGGCAGCGAGGCCCCACCGCTGGACACGGCGACTGGGGAACTGGCACTGGCCTCGGTATGCGACGACCTGCTTTTTTCGATGTACGTCGAGGAGTCCATCGTTCAGTATATTCGCGAGCTGGAGCAGCGCAAGGCGCAGGCCGTTAGTGCCGAGCGATTTGAATACGCCCGCAAGCTGAAGCTCTGCATGACAGCTCTGAGGAGTGCCGGTGAGCGCCTGGGACGTTATGCCCTGGCCAAACGGCAAGCGGTGCAGCAGGAAGACTTTACCACGGCTCGGCTGCGCAAGGACCAGATCGAGATGTACCGGACGGCGGTGGTGCGCCAGTTGCAGGTGCAACAGTTGCTCGAACACCAGGGCGTGCTCAGTGCCAACGACCAGAGCTGTGAGATCTATGCGGGCGGAAAGCCCAGTCTGCCGTCGGCCCCCAGTCTGCAGGAGGTGGCCCAGGCACTGGCCGAGGCTGCATTCAGCCCCAAGACCATGGCCAGTCTCAGTCTGGACGAGAAGTCCTCCACGGATGGCGCCCAGGGCCAGGCAGATAACGACACTGCTGTGGCGGCACCTGTTCCTGTTCCAGCTCCCGCCTCTCTCCAGCCGACGCCCACACCCACCCTCAGTGGCTGGCGGAAGTCGCACGACGAGCTGCCACAGTCGCCACGACTGGCCTCGCGGCACAGTTCACCAATGTCGAGCAGGCAGGGCTCGTTGCGGAGGCGCAACAAGAGCGTACCCCGCAACTCTTACGAAGACTACGAGGAACGTGCCATACCTACGCTGCGACAGTAAGTACCGCGTGTGTGTAGAAAGTGTGTAAAAAATAGGTAAACAATTGTGGTTGTTTATGTTTTTGTTTAAATAGCTGTCGGATTTCAGTGTTGCATGACGACTCGTTTGCCGTAGACATAGCTCCTCCAATGATTGCCAACACTGGCGGTAGCCAGTAGTAAGTAATCGATACACAAAACTAACGGTCGATTGTTTTACAGTTTTATTTCAAATATCAATTTAAAATTGTTCAATTATGTTTAAACAATACAATTTTCTTAAATCTATACTTGTTAAATCTGACCGAAAAAAAAAAATAAGTTCTCCTAATTTATTAGCTAAAGGTCCAATTTTATATTCACATTTTATAATTTCAGAATAATAACTTTATATGTTTTTTTAAACAAGTTTAAATATAATTTCTAAACGAATATGTTCTCGTACGTATTAACCTAACATTTCCCGAATAAACAAATAAATTTATGAAGGTTTTTACCTTCACAAGGTGGGGATGTTCCTTTTGGCTTTTTTAATGAACAATTCGGAAGCCGAAGCGACCTGTAACTAGTTGATAAATTAGTCATTTATGTTTTTTCGTATTTTGTCTACTTCTATAACCCGTTAATGTATCCGTAAACGTTGCCATTCCTATACCAAAAACCAATCAAATCGCTCACAGTTCAAATACTAATGAATTTTTAAGGGAGTGCCAAGGCAACGCGCTGCTGGAAGCGGATCCCAATCGCGGACGCTCGCGCTTAAACGATCGCGAGCGTCGCCAGGCAGCCCTCCCTATCCTGGTCTTCGGCAGTGAACTGGTAAGTACTCTCGGGAATCTTTAATCATAATATAAAAAGTATATTGTTTCATCTTCTAGGTGGAGCAATTTTATTCCCGGCAATTTCAGGATCGCGAGGATGGCCTGTTGCGGCTGCGCAACTTCCTTAAGGAGCAGGAAGTGGAGGAAGAGGCGCCATGTAACGAGCATGCCGCCAGTCCCAACAAGGTGGCCCGCAGTGCTGCACTGCTGCTCCATCGCGCGGTGCGGGACGCAGTCTATTCTGTGTTTGGCCAGGCCACAGAAACGGTGCGGGTGCTGTTCCTGGAGTACGTACCGGGACGTGTTTCGCTCAGCGAGGTGGCACGCTGTGTGGACCGTCTACTCCCCGAGCTTCTTGCCAAGTCCGGTGACCCGTCGGCACGGTTGCACACCCTCGCCCAGCACACGATCCTGAGCATAGCCGCTTGTCCGGAGGTGGTGGAGCAGCATTTGGTTGCCCCGGCACTTTCGCGGAGCGTTGGCTCCGGCACCCACCAGCGTCTGGCCATGAGCCGTCTGCAGATGCTGGAGCAACTAGTGCATACTCAGGGCATCAGCACAGATAAGCACAGCGGTCTCACTTGCCGGGCACTTTCCGAGTGCGGCTGCTCCGGCATCCACCATCCGGCGGAGCCTGTACGCAAAGTGGCGGAGCGCATCCTGTTGCTCGTCTACAAAGTTAATCCCCGTTTGGTGCGTAAGCAGCTGCCCCCCGACGACGATATCACGCGCCGCAATCTCCTGTACCGCCAACTCTTCACCGAGTTTGATAAGTTGGATCTGGACCGCAAGCAGGAGCTGCTCGAGGCCAACAAGTACCCAGGAGGTGGCCACAGCTCGGGGGAACCTAACACACCACCAGCAGACAGGGCCTCCACCAGTTCGGATGCTACGCGACTGAAGAACCGAAGCGCACAAGGTTTGGTTGTCCCGGTGGCCGGTAGCAATGGTTTTGCCAGCTGCAATGGAAAGCAGCAGTATAATGAGCAGCTGAAGCGCTCCATGTTATCGGCCTCCAACTCTCGCAAGGGCTCGGCCTCCAACTCGGAGTCCACCGAGGATAACTCGCCCAAAATGTGAGTTTTACGTGTAAATATGTACAGGGGTGCCAGAGAAATCGTATTAAGTGCTCTAATTGTTTTATTTTAATAGAAATTACAATTGTTTTTGAACATCTGTATGCTTTCTAGATCCTAGTTTAATAAATTCTCTCTGCTCCTTTTCAGACATTGCCCGTTTTGTGACTGGTCTTGTGCTGGCAGCGATGTAAACCAATTAGATCGCCACTATTGGAAGTCCTGTCCTTTCCTCACCAAGTGCCCACAATGCAGTCAAGTGCTGGAAATAGCGGCCCTTAACTATCATCTCACAAGTAGGTTGAGATAATCTCCAAAGAATTTAACCAATATTTATTTATTATTATTCTCCCAAAAGCGGAATGTGATGCCAAGGAGAGCTATGTGGTCTGTGCCCGCTGCACCGAATCGGTGCATAAGCAACTTTATGAGCTACATCAAATGGAAGACTATTGCAGGGGTAAGAGTTCCTTGTGCTACGATCCCATATGCATTAGAATCTAATTTTATTTATTAAATCTACCAGAACTTAAAACGGGAGCGGCTCGATGCCCGCTCTGTCACGACGACGTTCACCTGCCCCAGGATGGCGGCTGGAAGTTGCATCTGCTTAGTGCTGGTGGCTGTCCCGGGAATATGCGCAAAAAAAATCCGAAAAAGTCAAATTAACCGATCGATCTATTGGCATTTGTAGCGAATTTATTAGAGCAACTAACAAATAAAACTACTAATCCGGAGACACATACTCAAACGAGCTAATAACTAATTGCAGCTGCAATAGGGATAAGCGTTAATTAAATAAATATGTTTTACACTCTTTCCATATACATACATACCCTATGTATTCTCTTTAGACACATTTTGTTATGCGAATTAGTTAGATTTATTTTGTATCCATTATTTTGTATGTTTTCTAACGCAATGTGATTTGTTAGCTGTAACACGAATTTTTGAAACGTCCTTACAATAAATAAAGCCCATCCATACAGTTTTAAACATACATAATGTATGTGTATTTTATTCGAAATATAAATATAGATTCGTCTAGCCCTTTATCAATGAAATTGTATAATATGTAAGTAATAAAAGGCGTCATACACTCACGCTTTTACATGTAGGAATGCAGGTCGTTAATAAATTTTTAATTGGCATTAAGTGCATTTATAGGTGCACATATAGTATATTTATATTCACCAAATGCAACTCAATTGGATTGATTAAAAATCTTTTGTTGTGCAAACAACTGTGGCCAGGGTAATAGCTTTCATATATATATAAATTTATTTAACATTATTATTTTAAAATATGTATAATTCAAACAATACAAAGCGTGACCACAAATACTGTTGTTACTAATTTTTACACCTGATACCGAATAGTAGGTGATTTCGAAGTAGAAATGAATGAATTTAGATTTATCCATTTTTAAATACTATTACTTACCCTTTTTTTCACCTGATACCGAATAGAAATCACTTAAGAATTATCTAAAATAGGAAAATGCAGTATTTTCCATAAAAGACATTTCGTATGCATAAAAAAATCATATAAAAGAATACCATTAAAATGTGTATTATGCATGAAAGAACATTACAACTTTGAAATCAGAAATCTGTTATTTTTTTTGCAGCATAATCTAATTTTCTAAGTTCTTATAATAAAACTTTACAATTGCTGAGAGTACTTATATTTTTGTGCGTACCACTGTATTCTTTCAGTGTTGCAAAACAACGCACTTAGTGTTGGCATGTGTGCGTTTGCGACGCGTTTAGAAGCGTGAAAAAAACAGCCGGCGGCGGCGGCAAGAGCAGCAGCAGCAGCGGGAGAAATTAAAACAGTTTTTGCAATAAAAATAAACGCGAGCTACAGCCCGGCACGCTCTGATATTTATTTATTGCATTTCCGCCTTTAATTTTCGCTTTGAGTTCGGTTCAAAAAATTGGCAAAATGTTTTGACTGTCGGCTAATTAAACGTGCCGCTATTATCAAACACCCGCCCGCTTCGCTCCTTTCCGCCGCTCTCCTTGAAGCCGGCCGACGCGTGTTTTTCCACTCAGATTAACAAATACTTCAGATTCCGATCTAAAAACCAAAATGCAGAAGCTAGTTAGACGCCTGATGGACCATCAATACCTGACCAGGGCCCAGATCAATGGCTTCGACAACTACAAGGTGGGCAAAAAGGATGTTTGAAGGATAAGTGTTGGGCGGTAACCGCGGCGGCTGCGACGGCAGCTGTACCATCAGCAGAGCTGCCGAAGAAGTTCCAAGAAAACCAAACCAGTTCTCGGTACCCCGTACTTGGGTTCATTAAATTCTATTTTTAGCAATCAGACCAGACTAAGCCGCAACGACCCCGTTTAACATCATCCATTGAGTTTCGGAGTTTCCCCGCTTTAATCGCAATTTTTTTATTTGCTTACAGTACAGCGCCATTGACACCTCACCGCTGAGTCAGTACGTAATGCATCCCTTCTGGGATTGGCTGGTCAAGGTGAGTGCTCTGCTCTGCAAAATTATTGCCTGCAAAAATCGATACTCAACGCCCAATTCCACCCCTCCGCCCACTGCCAACGCAGTTCTTCCCGCGCTGGTTTGCGCCCAACCTGATGACGTTCCTGGGCTTCCTGTTTAGCGCCATGAATCTGGTGCTGTTGTCGTACTACGACTGGAACTTCGAGGCCAGCTCTGGCGAGGAGGGCACAACACCCATTCCTCCGTGGGTCTGGCTCTGCACCGGCATCAATATCTTTGTGGCCTACACGCTGGACGGGATCGATGGCAAGCAGGCGCGACGAATCGGCTTGTCCGGCCCCCTGGGTGAGCTCTTCGACCATGGTCTGGACTCGTACACGGCCATGCTGATACCGACGTGCCTGTACAGTATTTTCGGCAGGAGCCGTGTGTACTCGGTGCGGCCGATGCGGATGTACTACGTCTGTCTGACGGTATACTTCAACTTCTTTGTGTCGCACTGGGAGAAGTATAACACGGGCATCCTGTACTTGCCCTGGGGCTATGACCTGAGCATGTGGGGCAGCACGGCCATGTACCTGGTCACCTGGTGGATGGGCTTCGAGCGCTGGAAGTTCGAGCTGCCGCTGGGCTCTTACGGCACCCTGCCACTGGGCAATGTCATGGAGGCGGTTCTGCATGTCAGCGCCATGGCAAATCTTCCGCTAGTCATCCTTAACGTGTACAAGTGAGTTTAGCTCTCTATGCAATGGTTAATGCTTTACTATAACCACTTTCTTGTGTTAGTTCTTATACGCAACGCACTGGCCGGCTGCTACCGTTCTGGGAGGCAATCCGACCGATGTGGCCCTTTTTCACGTACTTCATCATCCTGTTGGTCTGGCCGTATGTCTCGCCCAACGACATCATGGAAACGGATCCGAGGGCCATCTTCATGCTAAGCGGAACCATCTTTTCCAACGTCAGCGTAAGTCCGACTTCATTTTAGAAAGAAAGCTATTTTTAAGGGGTTACATCTAAGCTCTACAAAATTGGGGTTTCCAAATATTTATCCTGAGGAAACAGTTAAGTTCATTATTTTAAGTTTGAAGAGTGTTTGAAAGTATTTTATTTGATGATATAATGTTTTTGAAGCTACTACACCAGTTCCCTAGGAACCCATCCCAAAAAAGGACGTTTCGTGTTGATCAACTGCAGATCATCAAACCTGAAAAGAAATTGCGTGTGTAGAATCCTAAGCGGCAGAAATGAAACTTCCCGGGTTCATTCTCTAGCTAAAAAATCCTGATACCAAAAGAATTGTTTTTGATAATCTAATGAGCCTTGCTTCGTGATTTTTTGGAATTATGACTGAAAATATACATTCTTATGCTTTTTTCGGTTTCATTTAAAATTCATTTATTCACTGACTTGCATAAATAGTTTATTATTACTCTTGATCGTAAATTTTGTAAATATCAAGATGAACCTGCATCTATTGTTCCAAATCGCATTCATTAATTCGCTTTATTGTTCATTTATAAGTTTAAGTTGCTGTTAAAAATCAGATGAGTGGCTCAGCTTGTTCTGAAGCATAATTAATATTAAAATCCCCGCTCAAATTATGGGCATAGTGTCTAAGTCTAAGTGTCATGGTGTCAATATATAAATTTAATATTTTCCTTAATTGCTTTTTGTTAGGCAGTTCCGTTTATGGTATTTTTTTAAAACACCAATAGCTGCTCATAAGTACATTATTTTCTTTAAAATTTCATGTTAGTCAATTCAGCAACATTTACTAAAACAGATTTGATTAAGTTCTATAGAATATAAATCAGAATTTAAAACTAATCGGTTCAGCCTTTAAGAAAACAAGAGTAACATTTTGAAAGCTACTTACGAATATTCATAGTGTTTGCTGGAACACAGTAAACGAAAGTAAAATACATAGATGATCGAGTTTGTTTTAAAATTCTAACTAGATGTATAATAACAACTTAATATAGCTGTAATGCAGCTGACACACAGAACTATTAGTAATATCTAAGTCATATTATATGACACATATCCTTTGTTGTAAAATGCGAATTTATCAAGTTTTATTAGTTAAAAAAGAAAAATTATGCACACTGGCATTACGCTGCCTTATCAAAACAGTGTCGCGTGTGTGGTTGAATCATATTATAATCAAGATAAGAGACGGGTGTGTCAACGTCTGTAGTGGCCCCTTTTGGGCCTGGAGTTAACTGCCAAACAACTGCCAACAACCTTTAATGAGTCATTTGACTTGCCCCATATCGGCATTCGGCAGTGATAAACAAAACAAATAAAAAACACAGGCCGGAGAAAACGTTTAGTGGTTTTATTGCAATGCCACCCTTTTGTTGCGGTGGCCGGCGCTGTGCCGAGAAGCTGAACGAAGGAGAATCGAATGAGAATCGTGGTTCGATGAGGGACCCCGTTAATACCAGCACCGCCGAATATGACCGTCCATTATCCCTGAAGTTCTACGCCCGCCACGACTGGCCATATTTCAATTGCACGGAAGCGGAGGCGCGGCAAATACGTGAGAAGCTTGACCCGGACTCCCTGAAGATCGCCAAAAAGCTGGCTAGCCCCGATGAGGGTGTGGAGGAAAAGTACGAGTTGAAGCATAATACGCCTCAGCCGATGACCGTTAACCAGATCTATGGCTGGTACTCGGATCGAGCTTACCGCTATCTCAAGCGGGACAGAGGCACATTCGTCTTCCCGCATGAAAACGATGCCATGATTGAGCAGATTCTGCGAAATAAAATACACACACACTAGAAGAGCCTGTTACCCTTTCGATGAGTTTAAAATTAAAGTCTGCGCATAAAACAAAAGTTGGGTCTTGTTTTAGGAAAACCTATTCACTATTCTTGTTTAGACCTTCTTTTATTGATTAATTTATACTCCTACTTATTCTAATTCTCACACATTCTGTATTTGTTGCAGTGCCGCCTGATTGTATCCCAGATGTCGGTGACGAGGAGCGAAGTCTGGCACTGGCAGACACCCATGTTTGTGATCTCCTTCCTGCTGAGCCTGTGGCTGCCATTGCTCGAGAGGCCGCTGCTTTACATGCTGCTGCTGGTGACCACCTTTAGCCACTGGCACTACGGCGCCAGTGTGGTGAATCAGATGTGCGAGCACTTTAACCGCATCTGCTTCACGGTGCACAAACGAGTGCCCCAGGAGGAGAGGAAGGTCCTCTTGGGGGAGATGATGGAGAAACCAAAACCGGCTCCATACGAGGAGCCGTTGAAGAAGAATGAGTAGACAAACGCCAGCTACTTATGTGCATGCTTTTTTTTGTGTCGGGAACTGCGCCGATTTATTAATTTTAGCTGCGATTTTTGTTGCACGTTTCGTCTGTATATTATGGAGGCTGTTTAGTTAAAACGATCGATCTTGTGAGATTATGTATAATTTGTCATATAGTTAGAATATATATTTAAAGAAACGGACATCCTAGTGAGTGCTGCAGTAATGTTTTGGAGCTTGTTTCGGCCTATCCCAAAGGACTTTAATTTACGTAATGCTCTCTTCCAATGATTATCCCTAAACTTAAACTTAAAATAGGGTTCGATCCCAACATGACGACTACGTTTTCTGTATTAAATGTAAACTTTACAATGGAACCATCGTAGTAGATCAATTGTATGAACAAAGATATGACAAGTATTTTGTGTTGCTGCTAAGATATCACATAAGTATTAGTTGATAGATTACAATGGCGGCCGGACAAGTTGCAGTCCAATTCACTTCTTTCTAACTGTATTGCAATGATATATCTACAAATATCCAGAAAAACTATAAAAATGATGACCACAAAAAGCTCGCTTTCGCCATCCGTACTTCGGTGTTTTTCCTATTCGTCTAGCTATAATCGAATAATTTTCATTGTGCTACGCCTAATTTAACTCCATTGTTTTAGTTATAACTGCTCCACTTAAACGAATACATACACACGCCGCCACAGCAATAATTCTAAACTAAAATAACCGCAAAGACCTCTAATTATTTGAACACACATTAGCGTATTCATTATTTTTAAAGTAAACCTCAATGTCATTCAACTGTAGTAAATGTGACGTCGTCAAGAGCGCCACAGCACGCTTTTATCGTACGATACCTATTCGTGAGGTTTAGGAGGTACTCAAACCCCCCCTTTCCTCAAAATTGTGTAAAAAGCAAAACATTATACAACAAATAAAAATATAAGAAAATATTTTGAAACTGATTGAAACCGATTTTTGAGATAAACGCCTCTCCGCTTGATTTATGTCTACTCGCTGACCATTTTAATCGAGAGTACGCATCGCAATTTAAGCATTCTGACAAATTTTTAGGTAAGTATCTTAATTGAATTGAAAAAAACACTTTCGTAGTTTATAATGAGGCTGTTTTTGGGTCAACAACTCACAGTTTCTTCAGACGATTCTTATTTAACTTTAAAGTCTTTGGGTTTTCCTAAAGTTATGTTAGGAAATAAACTATATATTGCCGATTTAGGGAACATATTCTTGATCCTGACTGCTAAGAGTCACAAGGTTTTCTTACAGTCTATGTAAGGAGTGCACAAATCTGTGAAAAGATATATATCATATATCAAAGATATACTCTTAGAGAATTACATTTATACTTATTTCATAAATAAGCTTAGAGTGAGAGAAAAGACAATAATCATAATCAATAATCAATGAAATTGTCAGACTTATTAGCATAGTACAGCAACAGAAAAAACTGTACAAAATTGTTTGTGTATAGCGGCTTGTGGTACTAGAAAACCTCACCTATTTGGCGACTCGCACAAATCCCTACTCTACAGAAACAAATTGGCAGCGTGTATATAGTATAGTTTTTTAATTTGTTTTTAAATGTTGTGTATTTTTTATGAGCCATATATTTTTAAGTAGGTCTTAATCCTACTACACTTGATATACATATGATCAACGACTTCCTCTCGTTGGCTCAATTAATGGACAAATCTCGAAATCTCTGTGTAGAACATTATTATTTGTGAGCGCCGCCAAATATGAGTACCTAAAGGCTGCACCTTTGTTTAATGAATCCATAAATCAATCTTAATGGAACCCTCATGATCGCATTGATATCGTTTGCTCAGGTGACAGCAGCCGGGGGGAGATGCGTAGTACGCGTTATGTACGTGCCCTGCCTTTTTAGCCTGTTAGTGGTCAATGGGTGAGAACAAAACGTTTCCTTGTTAGCTATTTGGCGTGAATTTTGAGGCCGGAACCCACTGTGCCAGGCGGTGAGAACTGCGCTGCCACTTCCCACTCCCGCTACCTCTACCGATCCACCCCGCCTAACGGCTGGCCAATATCAATAAACAGAGACGGTGGCCCGGACGGACGACAGCTACCAAGTCACGCAGTCGAAATGGGCACGGCCAAACAAAAAGAGACGGGCCACTAAGTAAGTGGCATAAATAAAATCCAAAACCAGAACGAGAATCGAGCATCCAGAAGAGAAGAGAAGAAAGCCGCAGCCGCAGAAGAATCACACAGGAAAAAAAGAAAGAAAATAAATGTTTGTCATCTGTAAGTAAAACGCGACATGTTACATATGCGCTCGGGAATTAATTAATAGAATATTCATTTCGAAAAAATATGGCTTGACATGTTGGCAAAGCTAGACAGCTGTTTCTGGGACAGACCCCGTGTCTGTCATCAGTATCCAGCCCTCAAAAACATTCAGTCTTGTCACTATAATTGATTTGTTTTTCACAATGTTCAGGGGAAATATTATTACTTATCTTTAATCTATTAAACACAGATTATTTGCTGGAAAACCAGAACTTTTGTAACTACAAAACCGACATGAATAGTTTCCTTTTACATAAGTTAATTAACTTACAATTTAAATCGTATATAACCGTCGTATTTCGCTTAGTGTATCGACAATGGCAGCGCCAGAATATGAAAGTTGCGCCTGCGCCGACGTCGACGCTGACATCGAAGCTCTCCCGTCGGACTAGGAATCAGTTGCGAGGCAGAAGCGCGCAAGTCAAGAACGCCGAACGGAGCAACCTAATCTGGACAGAGTACAGCAACACCGCAACGAGATGGCCTGGAAGACATTCTTGCTACTGCTTTTGGCAGCACAGACACTGATTTCTGCCACCCCCTTGGGCTCCACCACGGAGCCCCTACCTTCCCCGGCAGCGACCGAACAGAACCCTATTATCAAGGAGGAGCATTTCCCGGCCATGGCCCCGCCCCAGGCCATCGAGTCCAGCGGATCCAGTGGCCAAGCCATCGCACTGCAACCGCCGCCCATTCCAGCAGCTGCTGTGTTAGAAGACCTGGATTCATTGCGTCGTCGGACCATCACCTACGATCAGCGGCAGGAGGGACAGTACAATATTCGCGCCGATCTGGAGAACTTTATGATCCTACTCATTCCACCCGGTCCGCAGGAGGGTATTAGCCTGCTGGAACTTTTGGGTAGGGGATCCACCAAGGCCAGCGGCGCCAGCAAGCGCAAGCATCCCCTCAGAAGCAGCCCCCTGAAATCCTTCTACCAAAAGAGCCATCTCCAGAAGCTGCATCAGCAAAAGCATCCGGATTCCTCGCCAGCTGCGGCTCTGCCAGAATACATCGAGGGTCGGTCTCCCTACCACGTGGACATCTCGGCCAGCGATCCCGAGCAGGCGCAGCGTTTGCAGCGCCAGCAGGTGGACGTACTACCGCCGCAACTGATTCCTATGCCGCAGCTGATCAAGCCCTTTCATTTAGAGGCGGAGCCGGAGTTGATCCAGGCCCTGCCACCAGTGGCGGCCGCCAGCAGCACCAGCGGCAGCAGCAGTGGGTCATCGAATTTCTTTGACGGCTACAATCATCCCGGATCCCAGTACTTCCGCAGTTCTCGCTCGCTGCGCGGCGACAGCTACTTGAACACCAATCGTCTGTCTGGAGGTGACTACGGGAGTAGTCCGCGCTCCATTAGTGTTCCAATCTATCGCAGCGAGTTCGGAGACGCTGGTAATGGCATGTATCCGCCGATAGATGCCCCATCTTACTTCGTGGACCAAGGTCGCAGCGCCTGGCAGCTGGACGAGGAGCCCACTAAGGTCCAGGCGGCCGAGCCGGAGATAGTCAGCTTCGATCTACTGGCCGATGACGACGACCTGACCGATTCCCGGACCCTGCTCCGTGATGGATTGGCGCGCTGCGCCCGCGGTGAGCGCCGGGATAGCTACGGGGCCTGTCGCCAGATCGAGGGCTACTGAGTGAGGAGCGAGAAGTGCCAGACTGCCAGCCTAAATGTTAGTTTCATTTAACTTTGCACACACTCTAGAATTAAGCTGACGCAACTGTCTTACCAATAAATAAACAGAAAACAAATATAATCATCCTTGTACTGAAACATTTTTAAATTACAAATTGTTTGTAATAACTTAACTTATTATATAAGCACTATGTACATATTTTACAAACTGTAAATCAATGCTTAGATGTTCGCCTTAGGCCAATGGCGGAAGTGGGCGCTCTGTTGATAATGATGCGCTGAAGGATGAGGCCAGCATCTTGACAGCCGGGGGCCACCAATGGCAAGTGCTTTCCACACATTAAAGGCCAACTGCTCGTCCATCATAATTTGTGTGGAGATTTTCTATGCGAAACCAGTTTGCAGGTAAGCGCACCCGAACGATGATGATGATGATGATAGCCAGCCTCTTCCTGTGGCCAAGTCATTGAACCTGCGCCCAGAACTGCAGCGAGACGAGATAAGTGAAAAAGTCAACACAACCTCGGACAAAGACATATTGCAAATTAGTATAGTTGTGATGATTTTCGATTTCTTCTAAGCTTAGCTCGGGATTGAGGTTATTAGGTTAAGATATTATGAACTCATTTCAGGTTGAATATATATATTTATTTCGGAAAAGGCCATACCGATTAGATTCTTGGTTCTTGTTAAATTATTTTTTATGTACAAAAATCTATCTTCGCCACACTTTTTTAGGAGTCCCTGGAGATCTACTGCAGCAGCTTCAAAAACCTTTATTTCTTTAACTAACAAACTTTTAAATTCTATAGGAAGTTACAATAAAATGGTGTAGAAATGCTTAAAATAATTCAATCAGTTCTTTTCTTGGAAAAATATCTAACCCTTTGTAACCCCTTAAGGCGACATAGTTATAAATTTACCTTCTTGTATGTGTTAAAAATCCTAATAAATTGTTTAAACGTTGATCTGCAAGCACCTGCCAAACTGTATCAATAGGAAAACTAATTCGTTTAGTAAATATTCATAAAAATATTCGTTTAATTTGAATGAAGAAAGGGTTACTTTTAAAAACCACTCGCCAGACTCTTAGAACCGCAGATAGAAAGAGATCTTGTGTCTCCCATCCACAGAACATCTCGAATAGCTTGTGTGGCTGCCAGGAAGCATTAGAAATGCACTGCACAGAAGAAGATTCCCACAGTGCCCTGGCAATGCGGAAGTCTTTGGTCTGATCGGCGGCCATTCAACTGAGTCCAGAAATCGGGTTTTCGTGTTCTTCTAGTCCAAGATGGGCTTACTTACCTTCACCGCCACTAGGAAACCCGACTCATTCGCCGCACGCCATTGGAGCACAGCGGTCCTGTGTCGCCATCCGCTGTCCGATCTCTGCTCGCTGCTGGGAAAAATGTGCAAGTTCACCAATCGACTGTTCGTCTTCGCCCTGATGCTACTGGCGCTGGGTGGGATTCTGGCTCAACCCGTTGGTGGAAGGAGGAACGTGGTCAGCGACCTGCTGGAGGTATTGTACGAAGACTACAACGACAACAGTTTCCAGCGGGAGGACGTCTTCTACGACCAGCGGCAAAAGGGAGCGGAGAACCTGCAGCTGAGTGTGGATGGCGTTGTCATCGGCCTGGCTCCCCAAATGGGTTCCAACTGGCTATATTCGCTGGCCGAATACTATCTAAGTGGGTTTCACAAATACTCCCATTAATATGCACATAAATAAAACCATTTTCCCAAGGTGAAATGATGCTGCGTCAATCCACACCCGAGCCAGATACCAACCAGTTGTACGAAAAGGAGCCCATCACAGAGACGGTGGAGTCTGGTGCCAGTGAGAATCCCATTAAACTCCCAGAAAACTCCAATAGTGATCTAGAAAGTAGACAACAACAAATTGTATCCCCACACAACTCCAGTCGGTGAGTAAATACATTTAGAATGTAAATGCAGGAAACAGGAAAATTGGTAATCTGTTACGTCTTCACAGTACTCCATCACAATTGCTGCACTTGCTGAAGATGCTTAAAAGTTCAAAGGCCTAATACCACGAAACTCAATTAAAACTCATTTAAGACCTTTAGTTGTAAGTTATATTTATATTATCTTTGGAATAAAATAAATACTTTAATTCACATTCTCGTTGTAGAAGTATTCAAAAATAAGATCCTTCCCATAGAAGCCCTTAGAAGCATGCAATGGTATTCGTTTCACTGGACTGTAGTAGGAAGAATATAGCTCTATATATTCATACTCTTTGGTAGTATTAAGGTAGTCAGGTTAGTTTCGTAGATTTTTTATAATCTTTGAGTGCATTGAATCTTACAATATCAGCACTATTTTTGGATTAAAAACTAAACATATATGTTTATTATATAAAAACAAAACTAAAATAATAAAGTTAATCAAAGTTCTAACGATTATTTTTTAAGTTTTATTTTTTAAAAGAAAAACAAAGCTGACTACGTACGTTTTATTTTATTTAGTTAGTTTCCAGGGTGAGCTGACTCCTCCAAGCGTTACTTACTATTGACGAAAATTGTAATACCCTGTAAATGTGTAAAAATAGCAAAATTAAATACAATAGATTGGGCATTTATTCCCTTTGCAACAACAAGGTGGTAAGCAGTGCTGTTTTTTGTTAATTTACATTAAAAGAGAAGTAAATTATATACATATGTACATATCTAACAATTAATCGTCTTTATCAAAAAATCGCCTTCGTTCCTTTTCGCGAAACTGGCGACGTGCCGCTGGCGTAAGTCCCTGGGGATTGCGAATGGCGAACGAACTTTCGCAGTATTTCTGCGGATTGTATGTCGGAGCTGGCGGCTCCTCGTCCCAGTTTTCAGCCGATTCTACAAAGTATTCGGGGGCTTTCGGTGGTGGCATCTTGTTTGGCTTCATAATGTCGATCATCTTGATACAATTGGGACAGCTCTTGGCGTGCTTCTATAATGCGAGGAGGACTCAGCCACGTGGAAAGCCAACAATTCTTATGGCACTCACCTTCTTGTCAGCCACCGGGAAGAAATGGCTGCTGTCGCAGGGGCACCTGGCCAATGTTGAGCGCGGATAATTGAGGGCACAGCGCCCCACGTGCTGGGCAAGGCGGTGCGGTGCCACGAGGTGAGTACTATTGTAAGGGCAGACCGCGTATTCCGCATTATTTGGTCCTTGTACGATCTGCGACATGCTGAAGTCTTTTTTGTTATTTTATTTTGTTCGCTCGTAGGACTCGTAGAACAGGCACATCCGGTGGGCTAGGGATGGGAAAAGAATGGATATTTTGAATGTTTTTTATGATGTCTTTCTGCAAGTATCGACTATTGTGAATTGCACCCAAAGATAGAAAAAACATGTTAATTTTACGCAAATATGCTTTAAAAATTTTATTTATTGCACTTACATTTATGTATACATATAATTATGTAATTTATGCATACACATAATTATCAAACCTAGTATATATGTAGATTTCGGAAAGTATTATAACTTTGATCAGCGAATTTTGAATAATATTCCATGCACATCCGGCTTGTATATACCTCTTTCAATTTAAGCAATCAACAACAATGGAAAGTATAACCTATGCTTCGGTTCTCGTTTAAGAATATAAATATAAAAATATATATCGCCCGCCACGTTTTAAAATCATTCGGTCTCCAGTGAACATTAGCGCAGTGGAAATGAAACATTAAAGAGATACTGTGATGCACTGTCACCGCTAAATTATTCGTTACTGGCTAGCGAACTCGCTAGTCCGCGGTATACAAGAAAATCTGCAGCTCCTCCTAAGAATTTTAAAATTACAAATATTAATTTTTTTTACACGTTATTCGTTAATACAATTCATGCCATACAAATTCATTTGGTATGCCTGCCCGTAATACATAAAAAAAAATACCAAAAACAGTGAACTCTCGATAACATTCATAAAAGTAGCGGACAAATATTTCACTTATCGATAACATTAATATTATTCTTTGTCAAAGACCAGCTTTGGCATTACTTTACAATTTTCGGAATAGATCAACCAGCTCAGCCTGGCAGGTAGTACCGTGATTTGCAAGAATATTGAGCCCCGAATATTCGGGAACATTCCAGTGACTAGTTTTGCCAGTATATAAACCGGCCACCGCTTCAGTTGCACTTGTATAAACAAGCGAACGCCTGACCAACTACGACGCAGTAGTCGAGAGCCCAAAATTCAATATCAACAAACAACAAGTTGCAACAAATCAAACGAGAATTAAAATCTATAACATTTCTGAAAACGAAGAAAATATAGTGAAAATGTCGGAGAAGTTGTTGAAAATTACGTACCAGGGCGTTGGGCCCCAGAAGAAGCTAAATGCTTATTTGCGTATGCCATCGAAGATCTACGCCACACTGCGCCGCGAAATCGAGCTGTATCTGTTCCAGGAAAGGCAACTGCCGAAACTTGAGATCAGGACCTTCTGGATTGGTGAGTTCTCTATTGTGTAAATTCCAGTGCAAAGCGAAGAAAAACATAAGTATACATATGTAGAATATATGTGTGTACAAATGTCTATATGTACATATGGCAGTGTGATTTTGTAACTGCACCCCGTCAATGCAGCAGTGCGGATTGTTTAGCTGCGAAATCTAGCCTTTTTCCATTTAATAGCCAATGCAGGTTTTTCCTTTGTTCCGGCTCTTAGTGATACTACATATGTACATTATTTAGGCATTATTTTGTAACTTAACTAACTAGATCTTTGCCTTTAGGTCAAGATTTTAAATAAAAGCATATGCAAATTATTGAAATTAGTATGAAACTTGATATGTCAGATACACAAAAGGCCACATAAGCACCTTTAAAGCTAGTATTAATTTAAATTGTATTTGCAATGCCGGTCTGACCAGAAGTATAGCTAATTTTATAGAATAGCTTTGTACATATATACATACCTCCATATGTATGTAGTTTTCTTTGTTATTCACCTGTGATAACAAAACTAAATGACTCACTTCGACTTCGCTTCGATTTTCTTTTCTATTTTTTTTTAGATACTGATAATGATGAAATCGAGATTGTCAACCAGAATGACTATGAGATTTTCCTGGTAAAATGCGAGCATAACATGCATATCCAGATCGCTCCCTTGGCGCCCGTCCAGGAGGAGCAGCAGCAGACGAACGCTACCAAGCAGGAAGCTTCTGCTTCCTCCCCCGACGATCCGAGCAATTTCATCATCCACGACAACGTCGAGTGCGACGGCTGCGGTGTTGGCCCGATAGTGGGCTTCCGCTACAAGTGCATCCAGTGCACTAATTTTGATCTTTGCCAGAGTTGCGAGGCAGCTCACAAGCATCCCGAGCATATGATGGTGCGCATGCCCACCAACGATGGACCCAATGTGGTGGACGCCTGGCTTACTGGCCCGGCTCCATGGGGTGGACGTCGCTGTGGTCGCCGCTACAAGGGTCACTGTCCGTTCGACGCTACGCAGGGCGCGGCTGGTGCAGCTCCGGCTGGTGAATCCGCTCGCGATAGTCGACGCGAGCGCCGTCACGCCCGTCGTCACGGCGGGGTCTTGTCCCAGTTTGTTGAGATGATGACCAATTTGCCGTTGAACGAAGCTACGGCCACTGGATCGGCCGGGCAGCAGCCGCAGCAGCAGCCCAAGGCGGCAGATGCTCCCAAAACAGAGCCCACTGTAACCGCACAAAAGGCTGCCGAGACCGAGGCCCAGACCAATAATAAACCACAAACGGCTGCACCAACAGATGAGCCTCCGACCGCCGCTCCTCGCGCTACGGAACCAACCCTTGGCAGCGCTCCCACTACTCCAGTGATCAACTTTGAGAACCTGTCGCAGATGGTGCCTCCCGAATATATGCGTGCTGGCATCGAGATCCTAAACAATTTCAGCGAAATGTTCGCCAAGATGATCGATCCTACTGAGTCGTCAGCTTCTTCCTCTATGGCCTCCAGTGCCGAGACAACCAAGCCAGCTGAGAAGGCTCAATCTAGCGGCCAGTCGATGACATCGTCTGCCCCTCAGCCCAGTGCTCCGTCGACTGTCCCTTCTGCTAACGAATCGGGTGCTCCCTCTGTTGCAGAATCCTTCTCAGAGGCTGCTTCCCTTGAGACCGAGCCATTGCTACCCAAGGCAGCAGATGGAACCGCTACTCCAGTTCCAGCCGCTTCGGTGGCTGGCAGCGTGTCGCAGCCGGGCAGCCGTCGGTCGGACAGCTTGGACCATGACTGGCAGGTCATCGACAATGCGTACTCTGCCAACAACACCAACAGCGCCAGCACCGACGCCCTGATCAATCTGGATCAATCAATCAGTCCCCCAGCTGCTGCTGTTCAGCAGGTGGTGCCGGACTTTCGTCAACTGAGCGAAGTATTGCGCCAGCACTTGAACGTGGAGGACCGCATTGAGCAGACAACGGCCAACACACAGACCCCTCAGGTAGATACGGTTAGTACCTCTACCTCGACCACATCGGTGACCACCAACAGTGTCGGCACTTCGCCGGCCGCTCCCGAAGAGAAGCGCAGCGTGCCCATCTTTCACACCGGTAAGTCACCTTAAAAGTCTGCAAAGGCATCCCAATAATAACTTGAACTCTTATCTTCCATTCCAGATGAACGCATCAACTCTGCCATCCATGCCATGATGGCCATGGGTTTCAGCAACGAGGGCGCTTGGCTCACCCAGCTTTTGGAGTCGGTCCAGGGCAATATTCCAGCCGCTCTGGACATCATGCACAACTCGCAGAACCGCAACTAAAGATGCGTTTGCAATAAATATATAATATATGTATCTTCAATATTCCCAGGGGAATTTATTTTATGTTATCAGTTTATGTAGTTTTTAGTCGTATTCCATGGTGATTGCATAATCCCGGCTACCAAGAAAGTAAATATATATGTATGTATTTCCGTTTTTAATAATCAGAGGAATATCCTATGTATGCAATGTATAATCAATGTGAAAGAAAAACAATAAAGGCACAAAGTCAAATTGATTTTATTTTTTGTTTGGTTCACCTTTACAGACTCGATAAAGAAACAGTGCCGATTGTTAGCAACTTTCCAAATTTAAAGAAGAAAATAAAAAAAACTGTTCTGAGCTTAAGAGAAATTTGAATACAATTTTTAAAAGTAGCAATTTTTAGATTTTTTATAATTTAAATCTATTACGAATCCATCAAGCTCTTATGTTACATACCTCAAATGTTAACTTAACAGTCTTGCATTAAAATACCAACTGCTAAAGTCAGCTGTTATGAGCGCATACGGCTTTTTTTACGTTTACCTTAATTTTGAAGTTCAAATTCAAATAGTTAACCTCCAACAAAAAAACGTAAATGACCAAAATTTGAAATTAATATTAGTTCTTCAGATATGTACTTTGTGTCAAAACTAACATGCCCATTGATATGTGCGCTATTTCTTACGATTTGATAATGTAGCAAGTGATGATTACTTTTCGACGAAAGTTCATCTTTTTTCAGAGACCTTATTTCGATTTTAAGGTAATACCTTTTATATGGAAACGCTGTATAGCTTCCCAGATTAATAGCAAATTGTCCGATTGTTTCTATGAAAAGTATATTATGTTGTTATTCGATTTTAAAGAAATATATATTTTAAGTGCCTTTCAGGTTTATTGTTTATGCAGCTATATTAAAATGTTGCCCAACTTTCAAATGAAAGTTATAATATAACGGGCGAATTCCCCATAGTGCAGAGGTGCCATAGAAATCGATTGATTCAAAAACAACTTCAAAGAAGTCAAAAAGGATGCAATAAAATATGTAAAGTGACATTTCTTAGCAAATTTTTTAATCAAATCTTTAAATCCATAGCGATTTCTGTGGCACCCTGTACGATTCCATTTTGTATTCGAAACTCCCGCTCTAATGAGGTGCCGATGCTATATAAAACATTCCTTGACGATACATAATTTCAAAGATCAACTTTGGCTTCTGCTGATGTCTTTTTATTTGCTATTATTATTTTTCTTTTTATTTTTATCCTTAGAATAGATTCACTAAAATAAAAACACCTCATTAAGTAGACCATGATTGACATTAATTCCACCAAAGACCTTAACGGACTAGATAACGAAACAAAGACAACTTTTTTCCATTACGGGCGAAATTTGTTTGGAATGTCCAAGAAATCGGACTTAGTTTCAATATAAAAAATGTGTAATGCTATTTCTTAGCATATTTTCATTTGATTTTAAGTCCTTTGCGATTTCTGTGGCACCCTGTACGACATCATTTGGTATTCGATTAACCTACAATACTTCTTTGTGGAATTTTCCGCTATGATGAGGTATCGATGCTGTTCCAGAGTAACAACCTTAACGATGCATAACCGCTCAAAGATCAACTCTGGCTTCTGCTGATGTCTCGGGTCCATAAAGATATTGCCCTGTCAGTCCAATAATATCCCGTGCAAATGTACGAAATTCGTAATTCACTGTCGTTATGGTGGCAATAAATGTAAAGAACTTGAACAGCTTCTGGTGATGTGGCTTCCACTGCCTCCGACCGAACCCGGTATTGTAGCCAAACATTTGCGACACCATCAGGGAGAGAAATCCAGCCAATCCGAAGAATCGATGGAATAGTTTCAAGGTCAAGACACCACCACCGCCACCGTTGATGAAATACAGCGGAAGACCGCTGAGAACGCTGCCCAGCAAAAGACCACAGCCGAGAATGCCTAATCCGGGGATGATCGAGGAATAAATTAACATTATAATTTGTGTTTGGGTAAAAGAGAAAACAGTCAAACGCACCGTAGAAGCCATGATTGCTGCGAAAGTGTCTAACCTTGGCGTTCGGGTCTTCTCGTTTGCGCTCCAGCTTCTGCAGCGTCTTAATGGCAATTCCTCCGACGCCGACCAGGAAGGCCAGCAGGCCCAGGGCAGCATGAAGGCGATTCAGGTTCAAGGGTCCCAGCCAGGACTCCAAAGTGCTGCTGTTTCGGACCAGTAATGCTTCGCCCATAAAGAAGACAAACTTTAAGGATAATTAAATTGGATAAATTAAAAGGTATGCTTTTGAAAAAAGTGAAGGTTAGAGAAGAGGGCCCATAAAGTAGTATTCTATGTTATAAATTCGATATATTCAATGTCTAAACTCTTTGTTTCTTGCCTGAAACTTTCAGAATAGTATTATTTCTTTTGCAAGCAATATATGTATGTCTCGAAATCGAACCACTATATTATATAGCTGTCATAGAAAATATCGGAACAAAATGGCTTCGCTATTCTTGAAATTAAAACTTCATAAGTCTTTTTAAGATTATAACAGAAGATTTTAAATTTCATGAAAATCGGACTACTACATATATCATATAGCTGGAACTATCAGTCTAAATGGGAGTATTCAGCTAGGGTATAAAAACATCGGCTCCGCCCGAATTTATTTAAAATTCGATTTATGTATGCGGCTCTGAAGATAGTGTTTTCCTGATTTGTAGCATTCCCTTTGAAGAGTAAATAGAATAGGGTCGTTAAGCAAATTGGGATACTGCTAAGATATTAAGGTATCTATTTATACACCTGCTATTAAGCCTTATGGTGAAATAGTATATTTTTTGTTTTGGTGGAACTAATCATATCTAATGGGCGGATATAACAAAAAATACACTACTCACGGCTATTGTGCAGTAGAAAGCATGACCGGCGGTGTGCTCGAGCCTGAGCACCAGACACTTGTACACGACGGCCACGGTAATGCCCGCCAGAAGAATGTGCGAGATCAGCGTGCAGAACCCAAAGTAGAATCCTCCATAGACGCTCGAGGAGACGGCGGCAGCAGCTCCTTGAATTCCCAGCTCGCAGACATCGTCCAGGCAGCCATGTAATTCCTCACTCGTCATTATGTTATGCTTGGCAGTCTCTCCTCCTTATCTGCTACGTGAGATGCGCACGTCGGAGTGATAAAGCTAAGTTAAAACTAAGTTGGCGCTATAAACTGATCGCGACACCGCTGCTCCGGTCCGCTCGATTCAAGTGTTAGAACACGTTTGACGCTCTGACGGCACTGAACAGCTGGAAAAAAGTCACCGCCGATCGCTCGCGTTTCTCTCTCTCTTTTGGTGAATTCCGCAACGAGGCTGAAAATCCCCCTTTCGTACGTAGCTAGTGGAGCGCTTCGTTCGCAAAGTGACTCAGCGGATAGCCCCGTTCACGTGTTTTACCTTGGGGCGGGAAAGGCGGCAGCAGCCACAGGTGTTGGCCCTCCTCCAGCTGACTTGGATTTGTGCGAATATAATAATATTTTTGGAGCATTCTAAAACCAGTTTGTGTAATTGGTCATGCCAAAATGTCCGGAATTAGTCAGTCCCCTTCGATACACTTTATCAAGGGTATTATCGAAGTAATCCACATTTTTTTGTAATATTTTTTATTGGGGCTATTGTAGTAATAATTATTATAACAAGCAAGCTTTTAACAATGATACCAATTAATGGTGCATACTCTTAGGTGCTGCCTTCCAGTTCGTTTTTCCAAAATGTATTTGCTTTAACCTTGTCTTAGAAAAGACAGTTCTAAAATATTGGCAAAAGTCTAGTTTTCAAAAGAAACGAACACTATAGCTCTTGGTTAGCAGTTTATTTTGGCGTTAAGATTTTTATTTTTAATATTTCTCAATTAAGATTATCAACAAAAGAAATGGAATTCAAGTGTACCTTTTTTAAAATAATTTTGGTTTGTTTATCTTCTTGCTTTTATGTCGTAAACAGTTTTTAATATTTTTTTATATGCTTTACATTAAATACGATTTAAAAAACATCTATAAAAACTTCAGATTAAATATTTTATTAATATAACATGTACATTATTATTCTTGTTGATGTTTTTTTATGTATATGTTTGTTGTTTCTGTCCTTGCTGGATAATTCCTTATTTATATTCTTTAATAAGCTCTCCCTATTAACTTAAACATGTACATATATTCTCTTAAAATGAAATTTGTCGTTAACACTTTTTTAAATTCAAAAACTATAAGATCAGGGTAGATTGTTTACGATGTTTAACATCCGGAAAAGAAAACGTTTGCTTTATGGAAAATGATATCCAAATTATTATTGGAAAAAATATACTTAGACCAGTTGCATTATATTATATATTCTGTAGCGATTAGAGGTATAATGTATGAGCTTTGTAAATTGGATGAAAAGAAAATAACCCATTGTTAGACAATAACAGGAAAAGTTAAATTCTGTATTCTGTAATTTACAATTTAGATTTTTTTTTGGGGGGGACTGACAACTTAAATTTATTTATTTATTCAGTTGAGAAACCATGCTACATTTTTGTACACCATTAAATTTACTATTGTTATGGGAAAAACATTTGTATAATCTACAAAAAGGCAACACAAGCCCTCTGTTATCTTGCAAATGAATATTATATTATGCAATTACCCATATGGATGATAGGGCTTCCAAGAATAAGAATTTCTTTCAAAAATAATATATAAATTCTTGGAATACATTTATATTTATTTTATTTAGCATAATTTATGTCAAAAATTACGCATTTTTTGTTTCTAATTTCGTAAGTTCACTTATTTTCTTCTCTAATAAATTCTGCTTAAATATTAGTTTTTAAATATAAGTGTGTCGTAGCTACTGATATCTTATAATGCCTGACAACCCTTAAATACCTTTTCGATTAGCGCAAATATCACTTAAAAAGAGAGACCAGACGGGGAATCACCAGCCGTTAATCTGGTTTTGTCAATCTAATATACTATATGTACACCACCAGCAGAGAGCGTTCGTTCCTCAGCCATACTTACATTATGTACATAACAAAGTATATATGTATGTAGAAACAAGTCTCTTTTGCACAGAAATGTGAAATATAGGCAGGATGACGTCATCTCTGACTAAACGACGAGAGACCAATAACAATGAAGGCCCGTGGCAGTCTGAGTTGGAGAGTCAAAACAACAACAGCTGACGCACCTACACAGAGCGAGGAAGAGCCGGAGAGAGTTTATATATAAAACTGAACCATTCAGTTGGCCATAGCATTTTCAGTTGGACGCCTGCCTGCCCTATTGGTCTTATTAATCAACAAGTTCAAGACCCCCACCAACTTGTAAACGAAAACATAAACAACACCCATTATTTACCAACTAATATTGGGATTTTTAGGAACCTAAAATCATTTGCGGATTTCCCAAAATCATGTACGTAAATCATTTTTAAACGACTTTCATCTGGGCACGACCAAAAATAAAAAACAAATCCAAATCTCAAATTCCTGTGAAAAAAGCACGAAGCGACAAAGTGTTAATTATTGAAAAAACCACACAGAAAGTAGATGTATATGAATGTATACAAAAGCAGATATTGTTCACTTCCTCTATAATTTATCTATTGCATGCCTAAAGTTCTGTGACAAACTCTCATGAAAATACATTAACGAAAAATCAGATAGACAAAACTTAATTTCCTTTTGTTTCACTCAAAATTTCGATAAACACGGAAATTTTGCACTGTGATATCATAAGTTAATTGCTAAATATGACGAAATAATTGATGAATCAATAATATTTGAAGAAAAAAAAGAGATACCAGCATCTATTTTTGTTCAAAAGGTCCTTGTAAATTGAATTTCACATTTTTTAGCTTATTTTTGGAATACATTTGAATTGATTTCCCAATGTAAGCTATTTCTGTGGCACACAATATATTCTTGTTATTATATTTGTCAGTCTATTTTAAAATTACTTCTGCAAATTCGAAAATCTACTTTTTCTAGCTGTAAAAATGAATTTATAAGTTTCATAAAGCACTTTCTTACTTACTGAATATATAAATATGTCTATGAACATAACCTGATAACTGATAAAAAGGTTTTAATCGCTTTGCATTTCAAGAGGTGTCAACAATCAAATATTTTAAAAACAAGAAAGGAAGCCGATGTGTGTATACCCTTGGCAATGTGCAATTTGGCTATAAAATCTGAATCTCACTAAATATGTAACACTTTAAAAACCTTATTTAGTCTAGAGAGAGATCTAGATTGTCATATAAATTTATGTCCATTCCGATTAGAGTTATATATTATCTGTAACTAACTAATATCTGTAACTAATATTAAATAGTGACATTTAGATGCCTTAAAAATTAGCTTGGATAGGACTAGTCTAGATTGACGCTGCTTTTGATACTGGAAAAAACATACATATGGTCTATATATTTATCACTGCAATCGTCTGAAAATAATCAAAAATACATGTAAATATTTTTGTTTATATAGGGAAAAGAGAATATATTTTGTTGCATATTTTTAAAAACAATTTTTATTAACCAAAATTCATACTTATGAATGATATCGGCTTGGAGAGCTTGCCGAACTCGAGTCTCTGGGCGTTTGCCGGCGTTTTTATTGTTATTGTTTTGGTTTTGTGCGATCGACTCGTCATCGATTTGTGTTTGTCTTTACGCCAGAGTATATAAGTACAAATATATGTATAAACATACATACGAAGCCCTCCATGTATATTATTTGCTTATAATTTTTTATCAGTATTTATTTTTGATGACCGCGGCTGAGCCGCTGTCGCCGCGTCGCCGTCGTCGTCGGCCGGCTTACACAAATCCAGTGCTATAACAAAATCGGTGAGACAGTCGACTGAACCAGTCTCAGCTCGGCACTGAGCCCCGTCGGTCGTAGCCGCGCTTGCACATTTTCCGCATCGATTGCCCCAGCCAGGTGTACTAATTTGATTTTTATTTGTATTTACTCTTCCTGTTCCCGTTCGACGACCACACCACGCACGCAAAATGCGTCGCGCAGACGCTCTCGTTGTAGCCATTTGGGCCACTCTTTCGCTGCTGCTAACCATGGACACGGTGAAGGCGGAGGGGTAAGTAAATCTACTATATAAACTATACTATATAGATATGTACATATATATAATGCGATAAGTGATCGCTTGAGGTACACATAGCTGCGGTCAGAGTATCGTCGAGCTCAAGGATTACCAAATCAAAACATCAAATATTTGATTTTCTATTTAAGCTACAGTTCGTTGATCCCTGTAATTCCCAAGTGCATATTCTGCGAACAGAATGCTTTTAGGCCTAAGTGTTATTTGCTTTAATTTGGCTCTAGAACTGTTGTTAATTGACGATAGAAAATAAATACAATATATAAAATATATTTTTAATTAAATATATATACAGATTTGGTAATATTATGTGCTAAATACTGGTTTAGTAACGCTTTTCCTGTAAATATCCAACGTTTTCCATTTTAATAGTAGCTGTCGTTAAATATTAATGAACATTCACTCTGTTTTTAATATGTTTGGAGATGTGAAGACAATATATGTTAAATCATAACTAAAGAAATGACCAGTTTTCAATGTAAAGAAATATCATACGCTTTCTAGAATCTGTAATAGTTATTAACTTAGATAAACATTCTTTTATAAATCATAAACCTAATATTGTGAAAGGCATTGTATGAAATTTAGTAAATACACACTAATTAATTCAATATTCATATAGCAGGTAGATAGGGCCGATTAACGATCAGTTTCAAGGTAACCTCATCAAGTTGTTTTGTCGTTTTTAAAAGCAGAACTAAAATTTATAAATATCATTTTGTAATCTTGATTTCCCTTAAAGCTAAATAGGTCAGTTTTCAAATTTATATAAACTATATTATTGCTTAATTGGGGAGCGATACGAAAAGAATTATATTTAAAGATTACAGATTACAGTCTAAAAATAAATATCAATTAAGTACTAGGTGTACAACTTGATCTGTTCATTTTCGTTTTGGAACCTAAACCCGAACATAAAACAGCTAATAAATTCATATATTTTATGTACCTGACAGAACTCCATTTTGCCAATTATTGCCGTCATCGCTTCCCATTCGCGATGCTAATTGAATTTCAATGTAAGCAATTTTTTTGCACAGATTATTGTGTATTTCATAGTTAGACAAATGTACACGTCAGACATGCATATATTTTACACTTAATTGTGTTTTTGGTTAATGAATGCTTCATTAATCTGTGACACGATCAAATATCTTTATAAAAAGCGTGTAGCTAATTACTGGTAAATAGAAACGAATATAAAGCTTGATTACTGAATACATTTAAAACTTTTTAGAGTGAGAATAACCCAATCGAAATTAGGATGGTTTCCCAGCTCCAAGCTAACAAAGAGTTATTATTCATCGTAAACAAATAGTGATGATCAAGTACACACAATATATTTGGTGTACGTGTTCGAGGACTGTAAGTGCGAAAAATATGGCTGCTCGGATTTTATATAATCTCTAATCCGGTTTTGACAATTTCGAGGCAGAACAGATCAGGTTCCCGGAATATTTTTACCGTTATCTCCAGGGCTATAATAAATTCATGTATAAATACATAAAAATATGTTTGTATATAGCACAAAGTCAAAAAAATAAAAAACACAAAACGAAGAACATAAAAACTTCAAAAGAATTTCATAATGCGTTCAAGAGAATTGATAATGATAAGGTCATAGGCTGAGTAATAAACGTTGTCCAAATCTATAGCCGCCCTAGTGACACGTTCTTTCAAAACACCTTTATCTCTTAGATTTCCAATTATTAAATTATTAAATTAAATTACTGAACTCCGATTGCAGTAAATACACCATTGTGGGCCCTGGCACCATCCACTCGCATCGTGACTACAATGTAGCAGTGGCCGTTCACCAGACCAAGGAGCCGGTCACCCTGAAGGTCGGCATCACAGGACCCTCCTACAACGAGTCGCAGACTGTGGAGCTGGCCTCTGCTGATGAGTTCAAGCAGATCACCTTCAAGCTGCCACCTTTGGAGTCCGGTGAATACAATCTGACGGCCGAGGGCGTGAAGGGACTGGAGTTCAAGAACTCCACCAAGCTCACCTGGGACAACTTCAAGCCGTACATTAAAATTCAGACAGACAAGGGCAAGTACAAGCCCGGCGACACGATCAACTACCGTGTGATCTTTCTTAATGAGAACCTGCTCCCCGACACTGCCGCCGATGAAGTGGTGGTGTGGTTCGAGGACTCCAAGCGCAATCGCATCAAGCAGGAGAAGCACATAAAGACCACTGGTGGTGTCTACACCGGCAAGTTCGAGCTCTCCGAGTTCGCCACTCTCGGCTCGTGGTCTCTGCAGGTTCAGAATGGTGAACAGCAGAACTATGAAGGCGGCATCTACCGTCACAGGGTCTTTGGAGGCTTTGGTCACAGCTGGCGTCGCTCTGACGAACGGGTCAATTTCGAAGTGGAGAAGTACGTCCTGCCCAAGTACTCGATCAAAATGGATGCCACACAGCAAGTGTCCGTGCGAGATGGCCAAATGAACGTGGTCCTAAAGGCAAAGTAAGTATATACCCGAGCAAGGACTTGAAAAGAGTCGATCTAGATTCGTAGGAGCTATATCCTTTTTCCCTGGAAGTAGATTTCAAGACATATGTTCAATCTTCAATCTTTAATCGCTAAAAAAATATTCTCATCCTCTAGCTACACCTACGGAAAGCCTGTCAACGGCAAGGTCCTGGTCAACGTGCACTTGGATGAGACTAGCGTCTGGGAGAATATCGATGGAAAGAGTGTGCGCCAAGACTTTCCTGGTCACGCGGTAATTGGCACCGCCGACATGGTCAATGGCAAGGCTAAGCTGGAACTGGATCTCAAGGAATTCGCAGCCTTCCTGCCGCACAAGACCTCATCCTCTTATGCCCAGATCACGGCCACCGTTGAGGAGGACTTCACCGGCGTGAAGCTCAACGAGACGGGCGGTGTTCAACTGTATCCCTATCGCTATGAGATGTCCTGCACGGACTATTCCACCTGCTTTTCCTTCAAGCCCGACAAGGAGAACGAGATCATCTTCAAGATAACCCTGGTCGATGGTACCCTGCTAACAGATACCAAAACGCCGGTAAAGGCCAAGTTCACCGAGGGAATCCGACGCAACTACGGCTTCTACCAGTATGGAAACGAAGAGAAGCAACCGGAATTGCCCACGATTGAGAAGAAAACATTCGAATTCGAGAGCCATTTGAATGCCTCAAGCTTGGCCCCCTTCAAGGTGACGCTGCCGGATCTGCCCGATATGGAGAACTATACCCGCTACTATAGCATTGAGCTGCAGTTTGCCGACGAGAAGCGAGAGCTCTACACCACATATCCCTACAGGGAGCCCAAGAAGATCGAGAACCCCGAGCCAAACGAGGAGGAAAAGGAGTGGTTTAAGGCTGAGGTGCATCGACCCAAGGACACGTGGAGGTAAATATAAAGTGGGTTTGTCTACCAAAAAAAGATACTTACTCAACCTTTTCTGCAGCCTTAAGATCGGAGAGGAATATCAGGTTACCCTGAACTCCAGTCGCCCACTCAATTACTTCGTGTACAACATTATCGGGCGTGGTGACATCCTGGAGACGAAGCGTGTCGAACTGGCCGAGCCACAGAAGACCTACAACATCACATTGAAGCCCACCTTCCTTACTGCCCCCCACGGCAGGGTTTACTTCTATTATGTGGACGAAACCGGCGAGTTCCGCTATGCCGAGGAGTCGTTCAGCGTGGAGGTTGAGCTGCAGAACAACATTGAGATCAAGGCCCCCGAAGAGGTGAAGCCGGGTGCCGATGTTGAGCTGGAGATTAAGACGGAACCAAAGTCATTCGTAGGACTACTCGCTGTCGACCAGAGTGTGCTGTTGCTGGGCAACAACAATGACTTGAACAAGGACTCCTTCAACTGGCGTCTGAATGGCTATGACACCTCCACTCCCTGGCAGGGAGGCTACTCCTACTACCCTGGCGAGCGCAGTGGCGTGGTGACCATGACGGATGCCTACTTCTTCTACAACCGTACCTCTCCCATAGCCCATCTACGTACGTATTTATATTCTATTGTCTTAGACCAGTGATGCCCTACAGGGTCTGTAAGTTTCCTTGCCCGAGCTCTGCTCACCCAGACAGTGTAATCGGTCGTATGCCATCGGCAAAGACGTGTGGGCACCACTGCTCTAGACACATGGATTCATGAAATATTTAAGGAAATACCCATTGTTGTAACATATTATTTATTTATAAATTTTACAGAAGGAGCTGGATTTGGTGGCGGCACCTTCGCTATGAGAAAAACAGCGGTGCAGCAGGATGCCGTATTTCATACAACAACCGCAGCCCTGGGAGCAGCCGCTCCACAGAGCATCGGATTTGCTGCAGAGGCAGGATCCGCAGCCGCTCCAGCTGTGCGCAAGAACTTCGCGGAGACCTGGATCTTTGCCGACATCGAAAGCACACAGGAGGAAGTCTTCAAGTGGGTGAAGACCATACCCGACACTATCACCAATTGGGTGGTCACCGGCTTCTCACTGCATCCCCTGAAGGGACTAGGCGTTACGAACGAAGCGGTGAACGTGAAGACCTTCCAGCCCTTCTTTGTCTCCGTCCGTCTGCCCTATTCGGTGAAGCGCGGAGAGGTGATCAATGTGCCGGCGCTCGTCTTCAACTATCTGCCGAAGCAGCTGGACGTGCAGCTATCGCTGGACAACGAGGACAATGAGTACGACTTTGTGGACGCCTCGAACGAGGTTATTGGCGACCAGAAGCGCACCCAGACCATTCGTGTGGGCCCCAATGAGGCAGCAGGCGCCTCCTTCCTCATCCGACCCAAGGCCATTGGCAATATTCTGCTCAAGTTCACGGCCATCTCTCCGCTGGCCGGCGATGCCGTGCACAAGGCGCTTAAGGTGATCCCAGAAGGTACTACCCAGTACCAGAATCGCGCCTTTTTCGTCAATCTCAAGGACACCGGTGAGTTCAAGAATACGTTCGAGCTGGAAGTGCCGGAGGATATTGTGCCAGATTCCGAACGTGTGGAATTCGGGCTGGTCGGCGATCTCCTGGGACCGGTGGTCAAGAACCTGGAGAGATTGCTGCGACTGCCTAGTGGCTGCGGAGAGCAGACCATGTCCAAGTTGGTGCCCAACTATCTGGTCAGGGACTACCTGAAGAGCATCAAGAAGCTGACTCCCGCCCTGGACTCGCGCATCAAGAGGAATCTGCAGGAGGGCTATCAGAACATGCTGCACTACCGCCACGATGACGGCAGCTTCAGTTCCTTTGGGCCCTACAAGTGGAGGGACACCGACGAGGAACGCAACGGTTCCACCTGGCTGACCGCCTATGTCCTGCGTTCCTTCAGCAAGATCAAGGAAATTGTCGATCTGGATGAGCAGATCTTGGACAAGGGCTATGAATTCCTGCTGAGTCGTCAGGCAGAGAACGGAAGCTTTAAGGAAGCCGGCGAATACTTCTATGGCTCCCAGCGATCTGCCCTGACCCTTACGGCCAACTCCCTCCTGGCTCTGCTCGAGCTGCCGAAACCCAACCAGGCAGCTGTCGACAAGGCTGTGGCCTATCTGGCCGCCAATACGGCAGAGTCCGAGGAGCTCTTGCCCAAGTCTATTGCCATATATGCCCTGCAGAGGGCCAAGTCCCCTGATGCGGCCAAGCATGTTGCGGACCTTAAATCTATAGCCCAGAAAGAGGATGATCGGACTTGGTGGTCCGAGGATCAGGAGAAGCTGCGTAAATCCGCAGGCTGCCGTCGCTGGTGGTGCTGGGTGTGGAGTCAAGACGTGGAGATCACATCCTACGCCCTGCTTTCGCTGCTGGAAACAGAACAGGAGACGACGGAAACGGTGCTCAACACGGTCCGTTGGCTGGTGGCCCAACGTAACAGCTTCGGAGGCTTCGCTTCCACCCAGGACACAGTTGTTGGCCTCACGGCCCTGATCAAGTTCGCCGAGAAGTCTGGCTACGAGGCCGCCAAGTGGGAGGTGACTGTCTCCAACAAGGGCAAGCGCGAGAAGACCGAGAAACTATCCACGTCGGAGGAGAATGATCTGCTCCTCCAAACAGTCGAGTTCCCACAGGGCACCAAGTCGCTGGAGTTCGAGGCCAAGGGTACGGGTGCTGGTCTCGTCCAAATCAGCTACCAGTACAACGTGGTGGAGAAGGAACCGAAGCCCAGTTTCAAGGTTGAGACCATAGTCAAGCCGGAGGTATCGCCAGCTAAGCTGGAGCTGGCCGTGTGCGTTGATTACGTGGAGGAGGGTAAGGCGAAGACATCGAACATGGCCATTCTGGAGGTATCTCTGCCCTCTGGTTACACCGCTGACGAGGAAAGCTTCAAGGACATTCAGGAGATCGAACGCGTTCGGGTAAGTTCTTCATCGCCTCTAAGATGATCTTCCGTAAATAACAATTTTCTTATATTCCCTACAGTTGGTGGAAACCAAGAACGGAGACTCCGTCGTCGTTGTCTACTTTGAGAATCTGGCCAAGGATGAAACCAAATGCATTCCCATCGAGGCCTACAGGACACATGCAGTGGCTAACCAGAAGCCTTCGTCGGTGATCCTCTACGATTACTATGACACCAACAAGAAGGCCACCGAATATTACTCGATTGACTCGAAGCTGTGCGATATTTGCGAAGACGCCGAGTGCAAGACCAAGTGTTGAAACGATTAATAGCCAAAACTTTCTTACTGTACGAACCAACTTTACTTATGAACAAGAAATAAAAAATATTGTGATTCTAATATATGTAAATACAGCTTTGTTTTATTATATATTTAACATGGAATAGATAATTAATCATAATACTATATACTTATAGTAACTCTTTGTTGTCGTTCGGTGCGATTTAGCGTATTTGAGCTGCCTTCTTCAAAAGCTCAAGGATCGTTGTCTGTCCGTCGGCCGTCTTCTGGTTTTTATTCTAGTTATATTTACTTATCTTTTTCACAACATTATATCTTCCCCACTATATTAATATTTTGTCCCTGTAGCTATCTGTACGAAAAGATAACCAGATAAACTTCATATAAAAGCAAATCAGTTCTCTATCCTTCTGTAACTTATCCAAACGATAAAGACTAACAGAGAGCTGTTAAGCATCGAATTCTGTTGTAAATCGCAACAGATACACAATGCATGCCACTGTTCTCTGAAATTAAGCCGAAAAAGACTTGACAGGAAGTCCGTTCCACAAATATTCTTCGCGCTTATATTGACTCTGTAGATAACCAATTTTATTTACCGAGGACTTTATCTGTAAAAAATTTAACACTCAGTTTAGCACAATTCGGTGCTGTACAGGACTGTGTCCTGCTTAACAGTACAGATAATAGCGCACCATTTCCTATACAATAATTTTATCTAATGAGTTTTTATACGGTCCGATAGTGGTACTAAATAGAGCTTCTCTTCAAGCCCTTCAAAGCAGAGTGTCTAGTTTCTTGACACTAAGATATTTATATGTTTTGTAGGTATGTTACGTATTCTATAACTTTTTGCTGTGTATTCTTACCTAACATTTAATAGCATACTTTTAAGCAGCATTGATTCCTCAGCGAGTACTGGGATCAGCCAAGATAAAATGGATGGACGATGATGTTTCTTTTAGGAAGATTCCTTGCTTAAAAAGATTACGGTCAGAAGATTTATCTTTAATACTTGCTAGAAGTCAGCACGCCCTATGAAAAGCTCTAGCCCAGCATGAATTCAAATTACTCAATCAGACCCCACTGGCTATCTCAAATTATCAGAAAGGAAAAGTAGCCCAATATATTATCAAATTGAGTTGGAGCTTAGCGACACACTCAACCACTTAAGTGTTCAAAAGAACCCGCTTAGCGCCGTAAATCAAACCATGCAGCAATATCAATCTGCGCACAGCCAACCGAATCGCTCACATTTAAGAACATTATAAGGCACATTTAATATAACTCTAATCGCAGCCAATCCTAGATAGAAAATAGCAGCGTCAGCGTTTAATATTTGTAAACATTGTGCTGACTGGGTTTCATTTAGGAAATTGTTCTGCTTATCTTAACCGCAAACATGCCGTTCAATTAAAAATTATATGAGTGTTGGTGGTTTGCCAACTTTAGACGATTGCTGTCCGCCCAGACGATTACCGTAGAAAGCGAAATATATGATGTTTCGAGTGTGACTATGTCCGGTTACGCCCTTATCTCGCTACGTGCGATTTTGCATTTCGATAAGGCCCGGTGTGACTTGCGATCGGGGTTGAAATACATGTATATTAAGTGTGTCCGAGTACTTCACGCATGAGAGTCTAATTAATATTAATAACCCCTCTAAATTTAGCCCCAAGTGCTCAGGGGCTTGGTTTGGGTGGGCAACGTGATCTTGGGCGCATAAGACACTCCGTGGAAGCGCCGAATCCCTTGCAGCTCCACCAAAGCCCCAATATGAGTGAGTGAGTGAATGGATGGATGTCGTCGATTCGATTTGATCGTATAGCTTTCGATAATGCGAACGTGAACATGCAACAAACGACGGCAACGGCCACTCAATAACATTGAGCAAATCCCCTGAGTCGAATGCATTAGATGAACTAAGACCTAATGTTGGCTGATAAATCGATAGCAAACAAATAGTCTGCCAAGCGAGTAAGAAAGACACAACGTCACTTCGCTGTCGGAGGCAATAAAAGCCCCAGGCAAATGTAGTTCGTTGTAATAACTAATGCAAGACGGTTGATCGGTTGGGAAAAATACAAAAAACAAAAATCCTTTCACCAGGATATTCTGTTTTATAAAAACGACTCCTTTTCTTTAAACAAAAAAAGGAGTTACCTTAGTTAAATAAAACGTATAGCTCGAGTTTCCGCAAAAGTTTTAGAAAATTAGTGACAATGAGTGATGAAAAATCGAGACCAACTTCCGTGCTCCAGCACATTGAGGCGACGTTATATGTGATAAACCAGCTGTGCATCGGATTCGTGACAATTTGGGTTAGCTGGACCTGCCTAAGGGCGGGCCTGGCCGGCATTCGTCTGCACGCCTGGCTGGTGACCTTCGGGTTCGTCTTCCTTATGGCCGAAGGCATGATGTGCTTCTATGATGGCAGCTGGCTAACGCTGCGCTTCTCCCGCAAATACAAGACTGCCTTCCATGTGGTGCTCCAGATATTGGGCGGCGGCATGGGCGTCGCCGGTTGCCTCATTCAGTTAATCCGAGACGATTGGGCAATTAGTGTAACTGTTCACGCCCGCCTTGGATTCGCCGCCTTCGTCCTGTGCCTTATTTCGCTGCTAAGCGGTCTGGCCGCTGTTCTGGCGAGATCTCTCAGCCGCACGATTTCGCCGCTGATCAATAAGACCTTCCATGTGGTCCTTAGTTTCGGTGCCTTTGTGACGGCCATGATGGCCCAATATTATGGATACACGCAAACGGGCATTTTCCGAGGACAGGGAGAGGACTTTCTTATCCTTATGCAAGTGGTCACTATGGTCCTTATGGTCCTAACCAGCATAGGTGCTATGAAGTCACTGTACCAGAAATTTTACAGCCTGGCCAGTTAAAGGTTAGCCTTTAGGCTTTAGACAAAGAATTTATTTTGTTCTTTCTTAATTCGATGAAATTCCATGACTCGTCTTAATCGGTGCTGTGTTCCTTATAAATAACTTTGAGTTAAGCTAGAAATTACGTAAGCTAAGAAATACGTATGTATGTATATATTTTTATACCTATTTAAATAAATGTATAATCAAAAATATAACTTAAGTACTTATTTAGTAAAATAATTGTGTATATGCATGAAATAATAATAAAGAAAAAACATTTTAATAAATCTGTTATCGACTTTAATAAAGTGAAATCTAAATAAAATATCTAGAAGATATTTTTTCAAAGTTTAATAAAATACCTGTTAGTAAAGCTGTTAAAGTTGAAAATTATGAGGATCAATTCTATTTTCTGTGTTAAGGTCTATATCTGAAATCGATGCTCCCAATCTATTCACAAGTTTTTTAAGTTGGAATAAAAATAGGAAAAATATGATATATTTTTAGCCTAAGGTCCCTCATTATTGGTTATTTTTAATTTAAAAAACGAAATATGATTTTAATTTAAGCTTAATACACTTAATTTAGCTTAATTAGGCTTAATACCTTTGGGAGTGTACAATTAAGAATCTTTCAAAATCATTGCCTTTTAGTAATTAAAAATTACGATATTCATCATGGCACGCAATCTAGAAAAAAGGTAACAGCCGAGTATCCCGATAAAAAAGTAACGTCAAAAAGATATTTGCTTATTTTAAAACAATGCATACTTTTTGGCGGCTGCTTTGAAAATGCTATGACCGTAATATTTTCGATGGAATTATAGGGTATGGGAATAACATAGCCCAACGACTTACGGTCAGTTTCGGTTAGCTTCGGTCAACTTCGGTCAGCTTCGGCTATCTGTACGAAACGATAAATGACTCAAGGGACACTGTGTGGGCAGCTCTGTATTAAATAATATTCCGATCGTTTCTTTAGCTACAGGTAGACCATAAAGACGTCCGATCTGGGCCGTATCGAATTACATATATACCACCTCCGATTTACAGAAGACTATCTTCAAAGTTTCGTTCAGATATAAGTATGTACATGACTAGATATACTCGCAAATTAAAAATTTCTTGAATAGCAAAAATATTGTATTCTTGCGAGTTTACTTCTGAAACCTATTATTATTATAACAAATCGATGAGAATAAATTAGAAAAAACCAGAACACATAATAGGAACACAAGTTTTGGTCTTAAAAATAAAATATATGTGAAATCCACAGCGCGCTGATAGTAGTTATAAAATGACTAAATTGCCAACTCTGTTGCATTATATTTAGTGTTGATAACTGCAAATAGATTAATTATTCGCGCGCTATCGCAAATTTAAAGAGCAAAAAAAAACGAACATTATTGAAGGCCCATCTGTGGTTTTGCTTCTATTACTCGCACTTTATTAGCTTCCTCCCCAGAGGAAAACCGATATGAAAATAAAGAGCCCAGTCATTCTTGTGGTCAGGAGCGAGCGCTGCAAGCTTTGTCATTATTTCCTTGGTGTTGCCGGGAGCAGTCGTTGATTTAAGGCATCGGTGGACATACAAAGTTCAATGGGCGTATCGGTTGGCGCATTTACCATTTAATTGCCATCGTATTCGGAGCAATAATAAATAGCTTGCGCCAATTTGTCTGTGACAAGGGACGGGCAGGGCCAAGGCTGGCAGGCGGTATTATCAGTCGCCAATTGTACAAATGTTAACACGAAAATAACATTATTCCAAAGCACTGATAATAGTTAGTGTTAAAAAAAAAACCGAAACTACGATGTCCGAGAGCCAGCAGCAGCAGGCAGTAATCAGTAGAACGCAGCGAGCCGTCGACTACGGCAGCACGATCCGAACGGACTCACATCGCCAACCCTCATTCGTACTCATCGAATCCCCGCGACGCTACTCAAAAATGTCCCACAGCACCCTGTCGTCCGGCCACGAAGGCAAGGATCGTCTGCAGAGATTCGAGTACTTCCTGAACGTCCTCAACCAGATGTGCATTGGATTCGTCACCATCTACATGTCTTATTTAACCCTGCGAACCGGACTAGACAGCACCACCACTATTCACGCCTGGCTGGTGACCATTGGGGTAAATACTTAGTGTTGGCGTCGCCGTGGCCGGCACTAAAATCTAGTCCTCGTTCCTCGCAGTTCTCCTTCTTCATGGCCGAGGGCGTGATGATCCATTACGGTGGCAATGTCCTGACTAACGGATACAAGCGCCAAACGAAGACGACCATTCATTGGGTGCTCCTAACGCTGGGCGGAGGCTGTGGGGCAGCTGGTGCCCTCCTCAAAATGATACAAAAGGGATTCATGCTCACATCGACCCACGGAAAGCTGGGTAAGTAGAGAGATACTGAAAAATGTAGCTGCCAGATTGCCAGAGAACAATGATTACAAATACACTCTGAAAATAATTACACTCAAGTAAATAATTATAGAAGCCCACAGCGTAAATTTAATAATAAGTATTTAACAAACAGCTTTGCATTAAGAAATATTTAATTACAATCCCAACAATAAAGTTTCGTAAATATTCTCAACAACCGTAGAGCAAGTAAAGTGCAAGCATCAACAGCCGAGTCGATCTATCTATTGTCCGTATGTCTGTACCTCTCTGTACCTCCGTATGTCTTTCGCTAGTGATATGGTTTACTTTAATTTAAGTTCGTAAAACTTTTTTCCTATGATGTCTGAACTAAATTTAAGCAAAAACACTTTGCAAAGTTTATTTGATCTGTTAAATACATACAGATGTATGTTGCCACAAATTGTAAAACCTTTCAGTTTTTTTAAATAGTTATCTATACTTTATGAATGCGGCGTCATTTTTTCCTCTGTAGTAGTCTGTAATTTACAAATTCTGATGTGGATCCCCTACTCTGGGTGTGACAAATGAATAATAAATAATAGTAGCTATTGTAGAGTGTGCCGGACATTGAATACTCTGCCCTAAAACCAAAAACAACTGTTTGTTGGTGATTATTATAATAAGTTTATCAAAAACCGAACATACAAAATTAAAAGTAAACCACGAAAAAATTATTTTTCAAGAAGTATGATTAAACACCAAAGTAATCAATTCCTTACTAACTCCACAGGTATGACCGCCTTCATACTCTGCATACTGGCCATGTCCTCCGGAGTGTCGGCACTGTTTTCGCAGCGTGTGAAAAAGCTAATTACTCCATTGCTTAACAAGACATTCCACAATTTCCTGGGCTTCGCTTGCTTTGTGATCGCTCTGGTGACCCAATATTACGGCTACCAGACGGGCTACTTTAAGGCCCGCAGTGAGTCGGACTTTCAAATCCTTATGAAGTGCCTCACTCTCACATCGTTGGTCCTTTCGAGCTACGGACCCATGAAGGCACTCTATCAGAAATGCGTAAATATATCGAACCAATTTTAATTGGGAGAATCAGACTTAATTTTTCGAATGTACATACACTAAATAAATAAGTATTTCATTTAAAATTAATTTCCCTGACCTATACATTTCCGGGCACAGTCAATGGTGTTAATCTAATCACATCAGGTTTGAGTAAAATTAATTTATGGATACCATAAAAAACAGGTAAATACTTCGGCCATCTATCATTAATGACTGGAAAACCCCGCTATAATACTGAGCTGGCCGGTTTCTCGTCGAACCGTGATGACAGCGTTTTTAAAATTACCAGCAAAAAGAAAATTCCCATTTGATTGACAATTGATAAGGGCTTAAATAGGAATAAGTCGACTAATAAATGTCCTCTAATAACGCATGAATGGTACAACTTTCATGAAATTATATTACTTAAGGGGCTATATTTCACGGTTTCAAAAGAATTTAAAAAACCTTTCTTTTCATATATGTATGTACGTATATATTTTCATCAATAATTTCTATATTTATATTACATGTAAAATTAAATTAAATGGATTTTACGATAGTTAAATAGTTAAATTTCCAGCAAATTATCATTTTCCTGCAGTGTTATTTTCCTTTGCGTTTTTCCAACTGGTCAACATGAATTAACTTTGTCTTTTTAAGCCCAAATTTATAAACAGGGCGGAAGGTAAAGAAAATATCGACAAATGTTGCTAAAACATTTTGGGCAACACCCCAATAAAGACAAATGTTGCTAGAGAAGTGTTAACACAAATCTAGATGTTGCATAAACAGAAATGTTATTGTTTAATAACTCTAAATTTATATGTATGTATATACTATATAGAGTAGCTTTGCAGGATTTTCAAGGACGGAAGTGGGAGTGGCCAAATCTTAAGCCAAACTTCATCTGCCTGCAAAAGATCTGCCTTATAGTCACTAAGATCTGTTGATCTGCTGAGACTCGCCTGGTCAGGAGTTTATAGACTTTATAGATACTTTCTTCTGCCTATTTCATATATTCTTGGTTGCTATAATAACCTTGTACCCTATGAGTACTGGAATCGTAGTCTTCAATGTTTCAATATTTTCATAAAACCCAATTCATGCTATATCCCACATTAATTCAGATGGTATTTTACTTTTTTAATTGTGTATGGGTAAAGCTTCGATTATTTTTACTTTAAAAAAATGTGAATATGTTACTTAATAACTGGTAAAAAACAATATCTAAACCTTCTTTAGATACTATATCTTATCTCCTTTAAACCTGACCTCAAACTTTAGTATCACTATAAAAATCAATCCAATCCAACTCAGAATTTAAATGAAATAATCAAGCATACAATCCATAATCTTCATATTCCCTAAGGTTTCATTTCTGTTTGATATTATTATATCTATTAAAATATACAAATTAATTGTCAAAACGCAAGATAATATTTAACAAATGAGGAAGATGAATGAACCTGAACACTTCCTGTATGCCACCTTCAATGTATTTTAATATCAGATCAACGTGTCAGTCATCAGGTGCTACATAATTGATATCGCAGACTTCCTCCCTCCATAGGAAATTTTTATAAATGGGTTACCAGTTAAAATTGATTGGAAAGAAAGCTTAGGTACCTTTCCCTTGACAATAATTAACGCATTTATTTAGCATGGTGCATTTTCTTATATTTATTTAGCAAAATTCACATCATTTATCGTAAATCTCTCTCTCGCAATAAATAATACTTGGCGCGTGTTTCGCGTTGTGTTGTGTTGTGTGTGTGTGATACGCATATATCAGTTAGCGATAATAAATAGCTAGCGTTAGGTGTACAAAAAATACATAGTTTGATTCGAGAATAAAAGGCTGGACTTAACTACTTTCCTGGGGTGTCAACTTTCGGTAAAAGAAAGTTGATAATCTCTGGACAGGAGACAAGAGTGGTAAGTTTTCGAATTGTGTACTTAGTTACTAATGCACATTTTGGATTTTAAATAACTACGGACAATAGCATAATACAAATTCGTGGCATGCATCAGTTGAGTTTTCTATTGTTGTGGCAAGGCATATATGTGTAGTTGGAAAGACCCATTCATTTCGTTTCCTCACAGCTTGTTGCTGCGCCGAATGGCGAAGGAGACAAGAGCATGCTCCAGCCGCATGTGGTAGGGCAGCTTACGCTGCTCCACAATGAGTGCTGGCTCATCGCCAGCCGGACAGCACTGATTGCGACAGCACTCGCAGTGCTCCTCATCATCATCATGGTATTCCTGCTCCTGCTCCTGTTCCAGTTCGTAGGCCTTCTTGGCAGCCCGCTGCTCAAAGCGCAAATAAAAGGCGAGGCAGACAAACAGCATAAAGACCAGGGCGCACATGGCACCGCTGGCGATGCTCGCCTTCTCCAGCATTGGACGCGGTCGCTTGGGCAGGTAGCTGTTGTCAATCTCCTTATACTCGCACCGCTGGCCCATAAACCCGGTGGCGCACTCACAGCTATACACCGGCAGATCGGCGATCTTGACGGCAAAGCAGTGGGCATCGTTCAAGCAGTACCAGGCATCAAAGGTCTCCGGGCATTTGTATGTTGGGAATGTGATATTGGGCCGGGGCGTGGTCGTGCTCGTCGTGGTGCGCATTGTAGTGCTAGTGGTGATCGGCGCCTGAGTGGGCGGCAGAGCAGTACCAGACATGGAAGAAGAGGAGATCGAGGGTCGCGGCTTGGGCACTGTGCGGCTGGAGCAGGCCTCAAGGTACACCGGATATTGGAGACATCCGATGACCAGCAGCAGGGCGGCAGTAAGCATTTGTCCTCTACCCATTTTGGAATGCATTGGTTGTAGTTTTGTTCTCCTTTTTGGATTTCTCCTTATTTGGTTGCAACGTTTTTGGTAATTTTTTTAAAAGCTTACAATCTATTGACTATCACAAAAATAAATAAATTTAAAAATATTCGTTGTTGTTCGCTGCGAAGGCGTCTCCGTCAAGATCTCTTTGGAATTGCTGCTTGTGTGGAACGTAAACGTGGAGTTTAGGAAGGATGTGTTGTATCTGTGAGAGAGATAAAACTGCATTAGTGGACATATTCGGCACGATATCGGGCAATATATCTCTATAACTGTGTACTTAACAAAAGGATATATAAGAACCAAAACGGCATTAAATCATAAATATACATGTACGTATAAGTATAATAAATAAGTGTTGAAAATAGTCATGTATGTACTATATAAGTGAACCATTTTATGTTACATGGGGCTTTCATTTTTGTTTCTTTTCCTTCTTTTTTTAGTTTTCAAACCAATTCACTTTTGTATTTTTCTTTTTCGAATTCTCAAATTATGTTGTCTCCCGTTGATTATCCTAGCTCATCAAAGCTGGCTGTGATATGCGTTGGGTATCCATATCACAACCACTTGATGAGGCTTAGATAAGCAACATCGTATTGTATTCGATTGTTTCATAAATATTCTTGTTCGAATCCGGCTCCAAATATGTTTTTTCACTTCCAATTATGACAAATTTAGATCTCTGTCCGTGTGGTGTCTTTCCATCTCGATTGCATTCGACTACAAATTTTCAATCTGGCATGAGATGTGTTGTTGTTGTTGCGCTGGTGAATGATGTATTATGATTGATGTACGATACATTACGCTGAGCTCATCAAAGCTGGCTGTGATATGCCGGCAAAGCGTTAATGCATTTCACAACCACTTTGAGAGCCCAGCATGAATGCGCCAATTTTCATTAAGGATTGAGGATACTTGTTTTGACTGCGGGATTTGAAGAATTTGTATAATTTTGATATTAATGCTTTATGTAATGATGTAAAAATAAATTGTACACTTATTTCACTTTATATTTTTTAAAAACTTTATATTTATTAACTTATTTTCACTGAATTCGTTCTCGAAATATAGCAATTTGTATTAATAGCTTACGATTTTGTTGGTTGTGTTGTCTTGAGCATCGCGTCGCTCCTCAAAGCTGGCTGTGATATGAAAAGGCATAAAAAGGCAAACATTTCACAACCACTTTGAAGAAGGACACAATTCTCCTTCGTTATGGCTTCCACATCTTCCTTCTTCTTCGACGAGACTCTGGTTCGGATTTAGTGTTTTTGCTACGTTCTCACGGCCACGGGCATTCTTTCTTTTTTGCAGCCGCGACAGTAAATAAATATACATAAATATGACAATAATATATATAAAAAAAAACAAAACAAATAGGCGACGAGACGGCGAGAACAATTACAACACGATGATGATAATGCTGATCATGACAACGACCATAATGCTCGGTGATGAAGATGAGAGCTTTGCGATAATATACACAAACCCATGAGCTCGAGTTCGACATGAATGGTGGCGAATGAATGAAGCTATTTTTTCGTCCATTTCTACGCGACAGATAGGGCTGGCAATCATATTTCAATAATAAAAAACAACGAGAAATATTTAACGCCTAGTTTTTAATACCCTTTCAAGTAAGGCACAAATAATTCATGCAATAAGTCATTTTAAGAAATAATCATCACACTGTATTGTAAATTGGGCTTTTGTGACAATATTCTATAGATTTAAAGATGGAATTTTTTTATAACAAAATTTCCATGCTGCAACAATTTTGGTTAATCAAAATAAGGGATTTAAATATAAAACAAAATATGCTACTATCGTGGATACCATTAATTCAAAGCCCTTTAAGCAGACCAAAAGGTCAGAGAAATGCTGTCATACCCCCTCTGCAAGGGAATAACAGAATGGCATTGCTCCCAACGACTACAAATAAATAAATTACAAATAAGGTAAACATCACTTTGGCGCCAGACATTAACAATTTGTCGCGAAAATTTGTTTTTGAATCTTCGGCATTATATGCGATAAGGCGGAGCACAGACAAACTGGGAGGATCGGAATCAATAAGAGAGAGAGAGCGCAATAACAGTTATTTGGAATGCATGAGTGTGGGGGATAATATGCAAGTATTTACATATACACGTATGCTTTTACAGTTAACAATTGATGCACTTCTTTTTTCTCGCTCACTCACCGAAGGCGGCAGCAGCTTATTAAAATTTCCGTTATAAAAATTAAATCCGCCACCACTCTCTGTCGCTCTTATGTACATACATACATACACATAAATACACACATGTGATGTGTGCGATTCTGTGCGAAAGGGAGGAGAAATGCGCGAAATAAAAAATAAGTTGAATAACCATATAAACTGCCCTGAACTTGTCGGCGTGTAGGTCAAGATCAGTCGGGAGGTGCTTCTTTTTCACCGACTCAACAGAGTAGCTGCGAAAAGCAATCGAAGAAAGTCCGCCGAGCGTCGTTTAACAGGCCGAATTAAATAGGTTTCAATGGTCGTGCAACCAACAACAAACATAATAGCATACAAGCATCGCAATAATTATACCAACAACATTAAGACCAACTACATTAATATGAAGACAAAAAAAAGTGTGCATACATACATGACAACAACACCCGCTCATAAAATACTGTAGTGGCTTTTGCGCCTCTGCTTCTTCTTCTTCTTCGTTTACAATTTCTTTGGCGAGCTGCTCGTTGTTGTATTTTTCATGTTGCTTTGCTCTGTTTCATTCTTGGGCGTCGCTGCACGAGTTCGTTGGCTCTTTTCGTGTGTATGTGTGTTTAGAAAACTGTAAGAATAGCAAAGTGTGTGAAAAATATGGTTAAAGTAAAATTCCAACACAGGAGAAACAGCTTATGCTAACGACTCAGCTCTCCCGCTCTCTCTATCTCTTCGGCTTGCATTTTCAAAAATGTACCGGTTTTTATGTTTCGCGTTCGCAAAAAGCGCAAAAAACAAGTCCTACAAGTTCCGTGACTGAGAGGCCGAACGAAAAAAGGCGTGAGAGCGAGATGAGGAGACATTTAGTCGGGACTACAACCATTTGAGGTGTGTTGCGTATACATGAGAGTTTAAGTGCTCACTCGCTTTCACACACTCCACACTAACACACCCGAACGCGCTCTCTCTCTCTCGCACTTCTGCATACAACGGTGAGAAGGGGATACATGATTTTTTTTTTCTGCCGCGTCGATGTGTATATGTGTGCGTCACTTGGTACATTTGTGTGCGCGGGAATGTTGTCAAGAATTCTAAGAATTTTGCACAAGCTATAAACGAGACGAGGCGCGGAAATATAGCGACAAGCCTAGAAAAAGTTGTATAAAATATATATTTAGCAGACAAATCATTATGCGGCATTATGAGCGAATCAATAAAATAAGACCGCAGCCCAAAAAGTTCACATCACACACACAGGCACACGAAAGATGAGGGAATGAAAAAAGAGCGCGCGTAGGCGAAAGCAGTCTTTTAGGACCACTAGAAATAACGACACATTTGCATTAACTTTCATTACAACACTGAGCGATCATCTTCCGACTGGACAAATTACCAATTGTTTGCATTTAAATTTGGACATCAGTGCAAAACGCCGACAAAAGTTGCCGCGCACATTAAAATACACAACCGCACCGCGAGAGAGACAAATGCTCTCTGAGCGCGACGCTAAAATAAACGCGATGAGCGATTTCGATCCGTCTTGTACGCTGGAAAAAAAAAATGGGAAACAATTTCTCAGCTACTCATTTCTTATATACCCACCGCCAGAGGGAGGTTTCTGGAAAGAGAGCCACTCTCTGCCTAACAGAATATTCTGTTAAGATGAGTGCCGCTCTCCCGCTCTCTTTCTCGTCCAACTGCTAATCGGAATTTGCGGCCGTTGAAAGAGCTGCACATACATACAATGTACATACATAGTTGCAAGAGTGGTCCCACGCTGCAGCGGAGCGACAGAGGCGTCGCAGCTCTGTTTTGCTTTGTCGCTCGCAACTACGGTCTCGCCTCTCAGCAAATCCGTCTCTCACGATGGAGAGGGAAAAATGCGGCACAATAACAATGCGGCGCGGCGCGGCTTTGGAGAGCTCTTGTCCTGTGTATAGTTTTGTTTTTGTTTTGGTGCTGCCAGAAGATTTCGCACGATTCAACATGTTATTGACACGCCGCCGACGCCGCCGCCACCAAGTTTTGAGTTTGGCGGAGCGAAAGCACACAAACAAGAAGCGACGCAGGGCGGCGGTAGGAACCACTAGGACAGGGGCGTGGCACGAGGGGCACAAGGGTGGGGCAGGTAGCCGGCCAAACGGGACGAACAGGATGGAGTCCAGACGAGTTCAGGCGACAAAGCGGCAGATTTCATTGGAACTAGCCGAAGGTTGACGATGCGCAGGCGCGCACGTAAACAACATTCCATTCCATTCGGGAAATTTCTTCATTGCCTTTTGCCGCTCGCTCGGGAAGCGCGCCAAAAATAAAACCACCAGCAAAGAATGACTAAATGACAAAGTTGCCAGACCCGTTCGATCCCGACCTTAATTCAAGCCCGTTGCATTTTCTGTCCAACTTTAAATATTTGCATTAACAAAAATTTAAATAAAAGCTTGTTCTCTCTAAGAAAAAAAAAGTATAATTTCCCGATCTTGTTTTCTAAGGTAAAGAGATTAATTAGGCTATATTCTTTTAGTCACGTTTAGTAAGTTTTACATCGAAAAATCAACAGAGTTATTTTTAAAAACTTCTTTTACACTTATGAAATTTACACAATTTGTTTTAATAACATTTCACTTAAGAACAAGTCATTAAAAAATCCTAAAGCTTCATCTTTTTTGGGACACGACACTTTTGGTAACGGAAGTTCGATGCAAAATGCTAAAAATGCTACAACTACACGTTTCCGGTGGGGCAGTCCGTAAAGTGGGCCGTCGACACTGTTCCACTCTGACTTGACGTCACAAGCGACACAGCGCCACAGCAGCAAATAGCAACGTTTTCTGGGTTACTACTGGCTCACGGATATCGCAAAATGTACCGAAAATACAATTAAAAATTTGATTAAAGAGAGATTTGTCCAATTTGCTGAACCGGCTTAGTTTGCATTCAGCACTCGGATGTCACAGGTTCAACTGTACAACAAGAACACAACACAGAGGCCACGGGGATGGGCGAAATGTTAATGGATTGCCCTAGGACTGCCCCCATTCCGTTGCCATCTTTGTCGCTACGCTTTTGCACTTGTGCATTGCACTGCATTTCCCTATCCAGTTCTTCGCTTCTTCGCCAACTTCTTCCCCCTTTTGCGGTGTTGTTCTGTTGCTGTTTTTGATGCTACAATTGTTGCACTTGTTGTGTGCGGTTAGGACATTGAACCACAGAACCGACACAGAATAGCATGGCATGCAACTTGGGCCTGGCACAGTGCACATCTGCGGTCAGTAAATTAGAAATCTTAAGCGAAGTTTAAATATTTGAAGCGGAATATTCTTTTTTACAGTAAACCCTCACCGTAAACCTTTTTTTAATATTAAAAGTTGTAAACAAAGAATCTACCTCAATGAATATTAGAAGATAATAATAATAATAATTACAGACTAATATAAGAGGACGAACGAATTTCATGATATTTTCCTTATTCCCTTCGATTTATACAATGTTCCGCATTAATTTCAACATTCAAAGTGTTTTTTATTTATGCTAGATATTATAATTTAGCAGCAAAGGCAGAACTTCTTGAGAATTGTAGTCCCAATATGTCAGTTCATGAGATATGGACAGAAGTAGGATTACTTTTTAACCTCTAAATACTATCTTTTTTTTAATAGTTTAATTGAAATCAGGAAAATTGAGAGTAAAAACAAGCTTCTTTACTACTGCTTCCTTAAAAATATTTAAACCAGAAAGAAAGCCTTATAATTGACAAGCTTAGCATAGAATTTATAGGGGGACCTCACCTTAAGCGGCCTTAAGTATTTGATTTGTACAATTATTAGGATGTAGAAATGATCAAAATAACGTTCAGAACCCACAGAAAAAATCTACATATTAAGATCAAAATGGCACGGCAAAATCGAATGAGTTAAAGAATATTGATTATTGTGATTCTGTGATATAATGTACATATTATCTTCACCGTCACTGTGCGCTCATGTTATAGGCGTCTAACTCGGCATATAAATTCGATGGCACTTCTTTAAAGAAATCTAAATAAAAAATTATGTTTATTTAGTTCCAACTTTTATACGCACACAATTATCTTAAAAACACAACACAAACACACCGCGTCCAGTGACGATAAAAGGTCATGCCGAAGAATTTTTTGCCAATTGCTGCTGGGTCGCTCAGTCTGGGTCGCGAGACGTCTGACTAGACAACATGCAAATTGTAACGGTAATCATTAGACGCACACACTCAGACGCTCTCTCTCCGAGTATTTCACTTGCGTAGTGTAGTCTCTCTCTATTTGTCGCTCTCTCTCTTCCTCGGTCGTTTCTATGCTAAGTTCGACGGCCTTCTTACGTAAAATCAACAACAACGCACGGCGGTATTTTCTTCTAATAAGCAGGCGATTGGTGGAATCCGAGTCTGCAGCGCGGGCGGGGGGATGTGCACTCGCAGTGTTGCCACATCGGGGGAATCATCAAACTCGTTTTCACTGTTTTGACTAGATTCGTTCGTATGCGTGCGTGTGTGAACGGTGAGTGAGTATCTTTGCAACTGTACAAGAACAATATGTAAGACCACAAGCAGCATAAAAGCAACAACTCAGAGCAGGGCGCAGACGCCAAGCAAGCCGTCGCACCTCCACCACCCGCTCCCCAACAGGCGACCATCCCCCCCATTCCTAAGTATACACTCTTGTCTGTTTGTCTTTATGTATGCTTTGGCTGTGCCTGTATGTGCGTGTGTGTGAGCAATTTTTATTTTTCTGAATGTAAAGGAAGTGGCACGTACTGTACTACTCAACTCACCGCTGCCGCTACCGTCGACAACAACAACAACATCAGTGACAGCCGGATCAGGCTGGGAATTGGGAATGAGAGTGGAGAGCATGGTATTCGTGTTCCAATTCCGCGTCGTTTCTAAGCAGCGGTCAGAAGCCCGACGGCACAGTGGTTGCAAAAACAAACAAAAAAGTGAAATTCAGTGAAACCGAAATTTGTTGATGATCGCGATCGTAGATAAGGGCGGAAGCATCCGGAAATGGATGTTTATGTTGAATCGATAGTACGTTTGCTAACCTTACCATCAAACAGTGCTATACATTTCTATTATTTCTGTTAAAAATTGTTTACAAATGTTTAATAGCTATTAGCATGTATTAAAAAAGTTTATAAGTTATATTTTTTAATTTGAGATTTTTTTTTAACCAGGTCAATCCACTGTGCAGCGTCTGTGTAGTCACAACAGTCTGGCGAAAAGAAGTCCACAGAGGAAAGAGATAGGAGGAAAGAACCGGCTGAGGTTCGAGTCTCCGCTCAGCGACAGACAGGCAAGATGGTGCGCCCGATGAATGTGAAAAGAAAGACGCCATGCATAAGGAGGGGCTGGATAGAGGATGGAGGGCGAGTGTGCCGCAATATTATAAACAGGAAATGGAATTTACCCACACGGATGCAGCAACCCGCACACACATTCGCTTGTAAATTGGTTATGTGCCGACAAACGGACGCGGTGCTTAATTGACAAATGAGCATATGTATGTATGGAAGAGCGACAGAGAGAGCGAGTGCTCTGCAAGTTGATTGAAATCAATAGTATGCGAAAGCTTTACACAAGTGTTTGGCAGGCGTGCGTCTGTGTGAGAGTGTCAAGACTGCCCGTGGAATGTGTGAAAAACGCGGCCAACGACAGCAATCAAACGCCGAGAACAGCCAGAATGTTGAACTCTGGAATGCGACTGGAAGTGGGCAAGAAGAAGCATTACGCAGAAGTTACGGGACTAGGCACTGTTACTTATCATTGCGTTGGAGGGAGGAGAAAGGAGGGCGGGGTGGGATTTGCACCTGACCTCGCTGATGCCACGCCCAGCCGGATGCAGGGCAGCTGCCGTCGAAACTATAAACATGTTGCACAATTGCGTCGGGTCGCATGTATCCGCTTATGCATATGTATACGCACACAGAGGCGTGATTGCAGATGGCGACGACGCAGCAGAGCAGCGTGTGTAGTTAGTTCTCGGAAATGAGCAATGAATGAAATTTGGTTGTTTTCAGTCACACCTATACACACAGATACATACACAGAGCGCATGCCGCACTCGCGATTCGGAGCAAGAGAGAAAGTCTACACGACATGCGCTCTGGCGGTAGTGTGTGTATACAATTTGTTTACTTTTTGCGCTACAATTGGCATATAAAACAATACAACAAACATAAAGCGCATTTTAGCGCACTAACCTACATTAAGGTGGATCTGAATGCACCGTGAAGCCCACGAGAAATCAATTGGCAAGCCCACAAACTACCTTTCCCGTTTGATTCGCAAGTCTCCGCGTTAAAATAAACAAAAATGTCGGCACAGACGAGACGCAACTGTATGTGGAAAGGAGACGGCCATATTAAAAAAAAGACACATACACATAGGAGACTACTGCTGCTTGCGGCGCCCACTCACACACTGACACTTACAGCTATTTAATACAACTACTGCGTAAAACCACTAAAACTAACTTTTTTGGTGAAAAACTTCATTTTGTGGATTTAGATTTCGCTTTTTTTCCAAGCTTTCATTTACTCTAACGTACACAGATACCAATTTTATGATCGCTCACACTGACGCACATTAAGAGTTTCACTTTTCGGAAGGAAATTCAGTCATCACAGACAATCCTTATTTATATTACACTTACTTTGACAACACGATTTGATAATAATCACCGGGCCGCAAATAGCGTTGTTGTTTTTGCTGCTCTTGTTGCGGATATTTTGGCTTTCGTATCGAGCAATTATCAACTATTTTTGTGGCCCAACGAACGAGTGTGACCGCAAATTATCGGTACGTATATACCAATTTACTTTGTGTTCGATAACAAACTTCAAAATACCAAAAACTAAGAGACTACAAAGTTAGAGATGTCAACACTTCTTAACACTATCTTAACACTTTTTCCGCTTTAACATTTCTTAATATAAAATAAAAAAATATTTGCGTTATACTTTTAAAATAAAATAAAAGTTATAATAGTGTCAGCGCAAGAAAACGGTTTTTTTTAAACATTGTATAACAATGATTTGCCACCACCGATGTGGCAAGTGTCAATATCAATCTAAGTGTGGCCAGACCTGGCATTTTCAACGAACCAAGATTTTTCCTAGAAAAAAGTTTGGCAGTTCTGTGAGACGCCATTTCAAAACAAATGCGCGGCAACGAGCATTTTCACCCCGAAATAGTAAGTGAAAAGTTGCAAGATCACGCGGAAAGCAAATAAAAATGGGAGCAAAGGCAACGAAAATTGAGGGCGAGTACCTGCCAGACACACCAACACTTAGAAAACTGCGCCTAGTCAACGAGAGGCCCGAGAATGTGGAAATGTCTACGCCGACCCGCGAGCAAAACAATGTTCTTCTTGATCCCCGCTCCCCAAACGGCTGTCGCACGCCACTCAACGTAAGTAGCTATCGGGGTTTATTGGTACGATTGTTGGGACGCTAACAGCGGGATTCCTGTAGTTTTTGCAGTCCGAGTCGCAGATGCCGCAAATGTCGGAAATCGTGCAGCAGCCACCAAGCGAAAATGCCTTCTCACAGCTGCGCAAGCGCCTGCTAAAGGGCTTCTCCCTGAGTGATCCCCGCTCGCCCCAGCTGAATCGCACGCCCCTAGTGCTGGACGAGGTGCGTTCCCTAAACCTGGACGACACCTTTGCCGACCTCTTTGTGGACACCAGAGCACCGACGACTCGCGCAGCATATGCAACGCCTCCGCTTATATCTTCGCCATCTCAGACGGATGAGAGCTGCGACAGCTTTGGCACGCCGCCGAGCACGCACAACAACAGCTCCTTGGAGATCGTTTCGCTGACATACGACGAAGAGGACACCATGCCCTGTGAGGCTCAGCTGCAGAAGACACCGTCGCCGCCGGCGCCGTCACAGCTGCAGGAGACACCGCCACAGCTGCACTGCGATCCACGTTCGCCGAGCGTGGGCGTCGACCGTACGCCTATAATGTTTTGCGATGACGAGGATGAGGAAGCGCGGGAGGCTCAGATGCTGGAGCAAATTTTGGAGACACTGACACTCAATCTGAGTGCTGGGGGCAGCAGCATGGCTTCGTTTGCCGACTCTGTTGTAGAGCCAAATGCAGAACCTTCGACAGCTATGCCGGCCAACAAGCATTTGGAGCGTGTTCGTTTGGGTCACAAGAGGCGTGTGCCGCCTCGCAAGCCGGCTAGAGCCGGCAAGCCAAAGATCTACGTTGACCAGGAGGAGGAGTCGCCATCGAGGATCGGAGCTCGCACACCAACGTCTAATACAACGCCGCTGGACGCCCAGAAGCGAACGCCGCTCAGCTGCGTCAAGAATCGACCGCATCTGCGCTCACGTTCGACGGAGAAGGAACTTCAGAAGACGCCGTTGCCGCTGCATAGCCTCGACGATCAGCTAAATCTTGCGGAACGCTGCAACTATTAGCTTCCGCTGGCCTACTAACCAAGTTTAGTAGCTACAACTGCCTTTCTAGCCCAACTCTAACACACCAAACTATTCATTTATTCATTTTCACATTACTCATGCTTTCATATTGTATTTTAAATAAAGCATTTATTCGTTTGCATTTAAGTACTTGTGTTATAACACTTCCTGACTGATTGGGTCACTCGGATCGCATGAGAGAAGGGATTTATGTTGACTTTTTAGACGCATACATTATGTGCGCTGCTATATAGCTGAGAGTTTAAACTAAATAGCTTACGAAAGGTCCCATTTTTTACTACGATCAAAAATAAGAGCTGAAGAGACAAGGCGGTTTATTCTAATAAATGTTTCCTGATTGTTTCATTTAGCTAAGAGCGACTTCCATTATATTTCTGCCTTATCAGTACAAATTCTTTGGAAATTAGCTTCATCGCATTAAACGTTTCGGTCCGTTGGTCAGGCGTCATTATCAAAGAGGAGAGGCACACGCGTCTGCTGAAGCTGATGACAATACTTATACTGTTAGAGATCCCTTTGAGTTGTTTTTTGAAGGAAAAGCACCAGCTGGAGACGGAGAGCATAAAACAGATTGGTAAATCGTAAACCCCTGAGTGTTTGTTGTCAGATATCCACTACTGCAGTTAGTCGGCAACAGAACTGAGATTGTGTCTGGAGCTGGAACATCTTTAATATAGTCCCAAAGTCCGCGATAGAAGGGACTTAGCTTAATATAAAAAACACATTTATATATTCAATCTTTGATTCATATATTCTTAATTCAATTACTTAAAGAAATAAGGCGAGGTCAACATCTATCTACAATTGGTTCATACGTTTATATCTCAAGGAATGGAATGATTCTTCTGCGGTTATGCTCGTTGGAAGGGCTGAATCCAGGGACAGGTTACATCGGGGAATTCGTAGTGCCACTTAACTGAGTTTCCTGGCTATTTCCATTGTCCATTCTTATTTTGCTGGCAGCCGTCAGTCGGGTACTGCCGTACTTTTCCCTTAGGTACTTTTGCACATTGCTGTTGTATTTGCTGCGAGGATTATCCACAAATTGCTTTGCATCTCGATTCATTAGATCTTTTTCATCCTTTTCGGCCATCAAAATAGATGATTCATTTGAGGGTAGCAAGTCCGGTTGGAATTCTTTGATTTGTCTTTCAATCTTGGTGTTGACGGTGGAATGCAGAGTAAGTGCATCGTTGGCTGTGGACTGAACCATGGCTGGGGATCGGGAATCGAGCTTATCTAGAAATATAAGTATAGTCACTCTTATCCTCTTATCTTAACCACTTACGGATTTGTCTCTGAACTACAAGGGAATGTTAATACGTACCATTCAGTTTGCGCTCTTCGCTATTGGGCGTGGCACAATCGTCTGCACCGCGTACTTGATCCTCCGAATTAATAGGACTTGGCCTATTACAAACGACCTGATTTTCAAGATATTCCAGATAGTTGCTATTAAATAGCATGCCGGCATAGTTTCTTATCGTAAGAGGATCGTCAAGATTTAAATCGGAGCCATTTCCATTTGTCGCTTTAAATAAAATGTAATTTTTACTCGATGCAGTACCAGCGGAGTTTAGGGGATCCAGCAAACCCTTTCTGTCTTGGACAACTCCCACGCTTACGGCACTGATTCCGCCACCAGCAACATCGCCGGAATGTGGTTGAACCGAAACGCTAAGAGGTGGTGGCAAGTGGGTGTGATGAAGCTGTTTAAACCTCTTGTATGTGAAGAAGGTAATCATAGACAGGAGAATTGAGGTGAAGAGAAACCCCAGGGCTATGAGGCTTATGATAGCAAAGAGGTCAGTGCTAAGTAGGGAGCTCCGTTGTGGTGTCTTTTGCACGACGAGGTTTATGTGGGCTGCATCTTTACCTCCGGGATTTTCGGCCAAACAAGTATAGACTCCCTCATCGCTCTTCTTGGCATCAAGGATGGTTAGACGCGACACAAAGATATCGTGGCCAAATTGCTGATCCTTTGTCCTCAGTTCCCGCAATATTTCAATATGAACCCTTTGTTGTCGCAGACTTCTCGCCGACATCGAGCGAGATTCGTACAGCTGCTTATTGAAGTCCCAGGCAATGACCGTGTTGGGAGTTCCGAGAACGCGACAAATAAGTGTCACATTTGCCTTGGATGTGTTGATGGAGGTACCCAGGGCGGGGTACACGATCTTGGGCTTGCAGGCAAAGGCCTCCGGCTGATCCTCTATCCACAGCATCCCGCGCAGCTGCTGTGGATAATGGCAGGCAGTGGGCGGCGTGTACAGGTTCATGTTTATAACGAAATCACGAAACAGTTGGAGGTCACAGGTACAGTTCCACGGATTCCCGACAAGCGACAGGGTGTTAAGTTTATTTAAGCTCTGAAAACTCTCCGTTCGGAGTATCTTAAGCTCGTTATTGTCGAGGTAGATCTGGGATAGGAGCGGCACGTCGACGAACGCCTTTGAATCGATGCTTATGAGCCGATTGTGCATTATCTCTATCTTGTGTAGGTACTTGAGGTTGTGGAAGACATCCATACGAATCGTTTGTAAAAGGTTTCCATTTAGCAATATAGCTCGCACCTTGGACAAGGCATCGAAGACATTGGGCAGCAGGTCTTTGAGGAAATTATTCGACAAGTCAAGCTCAATTAGAATCTGCAGTTGGTTGAAGCTCAACTGGTTGATGTGCCTCAACGTTCCGTTGCGTATGATGAGCTTGTGGAGATTCTGCAGGCGGTTGGTCGAAAAGGCATTCTCCTCCAGGTAAAGGATGCGGTTTTGCGATAAGTCCAGCACCTGAACCTCTGGACTTAGATTCTCGGGCACGCCACCCAGGCTTAAATTCCGGCAGTCGGCCGTCTTTTTGCCAGAGTTCCATTTGCAGTGACAGTTGCCACAATCCATTAGCCAGTCGCCGCTGGCTGGCTCTAACACCAGCAGAAGACCCACAAATAAGCATTTGAATAGGTAATTGTTGGAGTTACTGCATGGTTTGTGTTTGCTCTGGCAAAATATACTTTGGATAGCCATTGATTATTAAAAACATCAAGCTCAAGCTATTGTTATTAGCACATTTAAGATACTTTCATTAATTTTATGCCCCTTCCAGTGGCTGGGATTGTAGAGTTATTTAAATTGTCAAAGGTGGTGGTATCCATTCTAATAAGTAAATAAAAGATAGTAAAAAAGGTATTTATATATTTGACCTATTATTACTACATTATATGATATCAATTTGTCGCTTTCTTAAAACATTCTTAAATGGAATAAAAACTATGTGAATATTCCTAACTCGAGGTTTAGTGAACTTGATTTAATACTACTGATCGGAAATCAGATTGTCCGTTTACATACTAGAATGCAGACTTGAGAATTTCTAGAGCACTCTTCTTAGATTTTTTGTATGTTCATCAATTCATTAATATTTAATAATTATTATTTTTATCTGAATTCGGTCAATAATTTTAAAATTATTGGTTCTATTAGGTATCGATGATAGTTTTGTCCTTTTTTGTGAAACCTTTGCCACCATTACTACAACCTTTTATGATAATGCACAAACGAGGTTTAATAAAGATTAGATATTATTTTGGTAACTTTCACAATTTTGTAAGCACAATTAATCCTTGCAGTGTAGGTATAGGACAGCGTGTAACCGCCAAAATGTAGACCTCGTTTTGGGAAATGCAATATGTACGAATATGTTAGCTGCACTGCGGACGGAACTTCGTGTTGAGGCAACAAGGGTATAGCTTTCCAAGTTACAAATTTGAAAACAATCTGTCCTTTAGCTAGACGTAGACTTCAGGGGTATGCCAAGATTTGGTCGTTAAAGACAGGCCTTCGCTCTTGACTTATATTCGCGCACACCCTTTTTACCAATATCAACAACTAAACCGCACGCTTTCGACGATAACAATCCACACACTGTGACTCTGGCCATGAAGGGCAACTAGCGATGCACTTTGTTGGCTTACCTATTGACAAAAATTATACTTTTTTCATGACTATGCAGCAAGTGCAAGTGCCTAGCTCTAAGCCCGAATATTCATTGACAAGACAGTGCATTTGGTATAACAGTGTGTTGTCAGCGCATGTCATATAGCCAAAAGGCGTCACACTCTGTTGTCGTATCTTTTGTGATAACACTTGAAAAACATTGCATTTCAGGTAATCGGGATTAAACATAAAGAAAGGTGTCGTATTATATTTTATGAATATATTTTTTGATGATAATTTTATTATATTATACTATAATATTTAATATTAAACGTATATTTATTCTTTGTTATTTTAATTTTAACAAACATTATCCATGGCTTCCATGTTCCCAATGTATTTTTAATTTGGAAAATCACAGATAAATAAATTAAATTGTATTATAATTATATTATATTATTATATTATAATTATATGCCGCCAGGATAATGCCTTAAACGGCATGGTTAAAAATTGCATCACAAAATGTCGCCTGTTGAATCAGCGAAACAGGTGTTTCATCAGCTGTTTTTATGCGCAAATACTTTTTATAGGTTGCTTACTAGCCATTTTTTAAAGCTAATAAATAAGAAATAAAGAAAAATACAATACGATTTAATGTAATTATTATATTATATTTTCGCTTATATTGTTTAAATTTAACTTAAGTTAACGTAATTTTGCTTTCAAGTTCATAACAACAGCAACCCCTGAAAGCAGGCAAGTGCTGTTAATTTTAACAGCTGTGACAGCCTAACATCAACCCCCGAAAGCAGACAACTGTAATGCTGCTGGTGCAGCTGCGTGAAATATTTTCGACTTTTGCGCGCACTTATAGTTCCCAACCAGTACTAGCAGTTGTTATATGGAGTGCCTTGAGTTTTGGCGTTTCAAGTTATCGCTTCTCGGCCTTATGGCTAAGATCAAAGTGTAGTATCTGTTCTTATCAGCTTAACATCTGATAGTTCCTCCATTGGAGGACAACAAATGTTAAACTGATTTTTGGAAATAGACGGAGTGCTAGGAGCTTGCTCCACCTCTGTCGCGGGTTGGCCCGGTATTGCAGTACCGCCGGGATTTCGGCCCAACTTAATAATAAATATTAGAATAGACTTCATATTATGAAGATTATAGCAGCTATAAGTTACCAAGAACGGTGCATAGTTTTATAGCTCCGTTTCAGATTGCTTTTCCACGCCGTTAAAGAACAATACCGTAATTTTAAGAAGACGGCGTCGAATTAAACAAAAACGTGCCTGAAGGATATTTTCGAAGCTTTTGTGCCCATGAGGTTGTCTCTTCCGACATATACAACCTGCAATTCAAGTTTTTTTATATTTGGGAACAGATATCTAAATATAACACCCTTTAAGAATATACAAAATACACTTCCATTATAGTTGTTAGTTAATAAGTCTATATTTACTTCGATAATACACCTATTTTTTAATACAGTTTGTTTATTTTTGATTGTTTTTATTTTGTTTTGTTTGGTACATTCAAATCCATACAATATACGCTCTTTGCAAGGGCGGCGCCTCAAACCCTGTTCGTAACGCGCTTCATTATCATTCCGTATTTAATAAATGAAATGAAAAGAAACATAATTAATAAACCTATCGATTCAAATAAATGGTTCAGCAATTACGATAATCCTTAGATTTCGGTGTTTTGGTTTCGCTTTTATAAGAGGACAACAACTTCAACTACGGAACAATCTGAAGCTGGAGGCTGTGGATTCTTTCTGGCTATCTACTAATAAGATTAGCATGTGGGTACTGACTGACTGGGTTAATAGCTGCGCTATGTGCTTCCACAAAACAACATCAACCGTAACAACGCGATTCCTATCTTTGGCGTGAGGCCACCACTACTACGTTCAAGATTTGCTTTTTTTGTTCTTTGTTTTTTTTTTTTTGGAAAAAAGGGGAAGAGATTTCGTGATGTGTAACGTATACAATGCCATAGAGCTAAAGTTAAAGAGTGTTCTACTTGTGTGGGTATGCTTAAGACGACGAGAGAGATTTTCCAGTTGATCCTGGGCGTTAGACGACCACGGCCCCGGCCTCGGAGCGGCTAACGGGCAGGTCGGGGCAATTTTTCCAGGTGTCCGATAGCGGATCATAGCATTCCACAGCGTTGATAGTCACTTGTGCTCGGTAAAAGTTGACTTCACAAGGCTGAAATAGGAAATAGGTTATATATTTGAATACGAATGCCAGAAAACATCGATATATATCGATAGGGTATTTATTTTGAATGTTCTGATATAAAAAACGGATAGATTGATATTCAGTTTGATATATCGAAACAATATAATCGGAAAAAGAGACAAATAAATTAATTGACATCTAAAAATTCGATTTATCAAAGTTTACGATATTTTTCTATGTTTAAAATGCGATATATTTTTCGATATTTTGATATTATTCTAAACGCGATATTGTAGTCAATTGTAATAATCGCACTTTTCCTCTCGATATGCAACCATATATCAGAATTTAAATATTACCTGGTCCCCGCCAGCCACATAAAGAAGCCCATCAGCTGCGGCGACGGCTGGAATGGCGCGCGGCACGTTTAACGCACAAACTGTGGTCCACTTGTCTTCGTCGAAACTGTATCGCTCCACGGAGCTGAGAATGTCTTGACTAATACTGCTGCCACCAACCACATACAAGTAGCGATCCAGGACGGCCACGCCCATCTGGCAACGGGCCGTTTGCATGCTGGCCAATTCAGTCCACTCTTTGGTCACGGGATTGTAGCTGCAATGCATGAAGCATATCAACGATAATGAAACTTTATATAAACAGAAAGCCGAGCATCCTATAAATACCTAATCAGATCCGGCAGATGACGAGTTGTTGTGGTGCAGCCACCAACAATGTAGATGAGACCCTCGAAGCTGACCACGCCCATGCTGAACCGAGGCTGTGGCATGCTGCCAATCAATTTCCAGAGATCCTGCTCTGGATCGTAGCACTCCATTGAACCGCCAATATCATCACCGATCCAACCGCCAACAGCAAACAGATTGCCGCCCATGGTACACAGTCCAAACTCGCAGCGGGGCACAATCATGGGGGCAATCGGTTGCCAAACATCGTTCTGTGGATCATAAACCTCACCATTGGCCAGTATCTGGGAGCCACGTTCGCCTCCCACCACATAGATCTTGCCATTTAGGGCCGACACGCCGGGCAGGATGCGGCCCACCTCCATCGGAGCGGTCTCTGTCCATTCGCGTCGGAATATATCGAACTTGGCCACCGTCTCGAAGATACAATCGGCCGAGTTCCAGGTGCGTGGCGTGTCCCTATGTGATCCGCCAATGATATAGATGTTCTTCTTGGCCAGCTGGCGAGGACAGACCCGCAGCGGCACAAGCTGGCCACGCTTGGACGCTATGTCACGGCAGATCGAGCGCAGAGCTATCTTCACGGACATGTCGCGGCAGTCGTCCTTGAGCGCCTTGTCGATCACCTTCACCGGCACCAGCGCCATGCGCACGTGCGAGAGAATGTCGAAAACATAGCAGCGACGCTGCGTTACATCATGTTTGATCCACCGTAGAGCCGCCTGGAACACCTGCGACTCTGAGTCCACGCGGAGCAGCTCCGAGTTCAGCAGCTGTGACAGCAGCGTTTGGGGAGTCTCCAGGAACTCATCCTCAAGCGTTATCTGTTCAGACCACAGGAGGGAAAATTTTAAATAAAATAAATAAACAATAATTAAATAAATATTGAAGGTACAGTTTTTTTACATAAATATCTGTACATAATTTCGCCCCTTTCTGTGTCAGGCAGAACTTTTACATTCGACGGTTTCATTTTTTGTAGATGAAAATCACTACTAATATTTACATCTACAGTTTTAAGACGCAGCGTACATTTTTTTATGTACATCTAACAATTTGGTAATTTTTAAATTTCGAATGTTAGAAAAGCTATAATTTCTTGTTGTAATAAATAAGTTATTGGCCCGGCAACAAAGTCGCCAGGCTCAACAAAAAATTGAGTTTAGACTCATTAGAGTGTTCCTCTCCACGGAAATCTTTAGTAAAAGGCGAAAGATTTATTCGACAATTGAAGAGAAACCAGAGTGAAATATCAACCCTGGGAAAACAGTTCCCTTAGCATGTTTGGCTTGAACCAGTTGGGAATCTTAAGATCACATTGTTGGTTTTTTGTTACCCGATAAATAGTGGGGGAAACAGGGGAACCGTAAGAAAGAGTGTGTCACAAGAAGAATTTGTAACTTTATTAATAGGAAAGAAGCCCTTATAAAGTATAAAATACATATGTACATACATATATAAAAGATAAATAATAGGCTTCGAAATTCATAAAAAACTAGTTTCAAATTCGATTTATTTAAATCTTGTGGCTAATGCAATTCATATGCATTCTCTGCCTTTATTTTCCAGCATACTTTTAGGAGACAACAAAGAAAGAAAAATAAATAAATAATAAATAGCTAATCTAATCGAATAAAAATATAAATATTTAAGTTTTCTTTCTTTTGCAAGCAGTACACATATAAAAGCAGATTTTTAATTAAGTTCAAATCGGACTACTATATCATATATGTATGTAGCTGTCATAAGAAGCGGACTAAATTGGCATATTTGGCAAGGGTATTAAAACTTTTGTTTCTTACTATTTTAAAACAAACAACTGAATTGCTAAAGCCTACAAAAAACCTATTTTATATATGGTTTAAAATTTGCTCAAGTCAATTCGAAATTTAAGACACATTTAAATACAAAGTTATCAAACTTTCCAATTGGAAATCTTCGATAATTTCAACTTTAAGAAGTCTTCTCCAGACACGCTGAAAGGGGCCTCTTGGCAAACCTTAGAAATGCCTCTAACTCACCGCTGGAAAATTGGCGTGGACAAAGTTCAGTGCACTCTTGGCCAACGACTCGCAGTTGTGCGCCTCCGCGAAGCGTAAAATGCCCAGAGCATTGGAGGCATGCAGCTCGCGGCAGAGGAACTCGCAACACCCGTCAACCACCTCGTTCAGCTGCAGCATGTCGGCGGCGGCGAGCAGTTCCTGGACATTGGACTGCAACGACATGGAAGATGCAGGCGGAATCCCTAACCTATAGATTAAGGGGACTTACCTGCGTGATTTCGCAGCGACCCGTATAGATAAAGTCCAGCAGAATGTGCAGTATGTCGCCATCGATGGTGTGCAGCACCACCGACTTTTGCTTGACCTCGTTTAGGCCCAGCTCGGGCCGGAACATGGCCTCGAAGTAGGCACTGGCCGCACTCAGCACCGCCCTGTGAGCACTGAACGTCGCTCCGCCGGCGACGATCTCCACGTCGCAGAAGCGGGACTGCTCGCGAAGCTGATTGAGATTGGATAGGACCTTGAACGGATACTGGGCGTTGCAGTAGGAGGGCAGATTTGTGCGCTGGGTGGCCGCCGCCGCCGTAGCAGCAGCAGAAGCAGCTCCCGATCCCGTAGAGTTAAAAAAGTCGGCATCGCTGTTGGTGGGATTCGAATTTGCATTTGCATTCGCGTTCGGATTGGGATTGCCATTATTGCATTGCAAGTTGTTCGCATTGTATTCGTGGTGTATCTGGTACGTTTTCAGCGGTGGCATTTCGTCAACTTTTGCTGTTGCAGCTTTCCTATATATTTGGGGATTGCGTCGATAAATGCACTTTTTAAAGGGGGGGGCAGCAGCGGCTCAGCCTTCTCGCATTCAATTGGATATCTTAATTAAACTTAATTGCTGCCTTTCTCGCACAGCTACAACTTGTGCGCCGTTGTTTTTGTTGTTCTTCGTCAGTTCATTTTTCTTCAATCAGAGGAGACACACACAAGCACAAGCACACACACCCGAAGCGTAGACTTTAATCAAAGGGAATATGTTGACATTCCGCAAGCAGAATGACTTGGGTTAAATATCTAATGCACCATCGATATAAACCTAATCCTAATGTTGGAACATTTTTCTTTAACACCTAAAAACTAGCATATTTTCCTTGTTTTTTCAATGCACTTTTGTATGTATGAGACCAGCACGCCATCTGGCAACGCTCGACTATTCGGGATGGCAGTCTGTTCGTTAGCGCACCAGCCATCCGGCAACTCTATACTTGTAGCTTATCGATAGCAATTTTGTTATTTAATTATTTTTAGTTTGCAACATTTTCATTTTAACTTTTCCGCCATGCTACTACGAAAACTATTGAGTATCCGTTTTGCTCCCGTCGTGCGCCGCTGGGCCAGCACAGATCCCCTCAGCTTGCAAAACAAGAAGCTGCAGACGTACTTGGAATCTCTTCGACAGGAATACTACGTCCTTCGGGTAAATGCCGCCGGAAACAGCAAGTTGTACGAACGCCTTGCTCAGTTGGAGGGCGTGGTCACCGCATTGGAGCAGCGAAGAGTCCTGGAGCGTAATATCACAGGCGCAAAAGATTTGGAGCTGGAGAAGGACGAAGAAATGCGCAAACTGATGGAAGAGGAGAACGAGGTCTATGCGGACCTGTTAAACAAACAAGAACACACCCTGCTGCGGGAACTGCTCACACTGGCCGATGACGAGGTGTATCCGGCGCTCATTTTTGGCCTAAATGCCGGAGCCGGTGGCCAGGAGGCTATGCTGTTCGCCCAAGAGCTGTACGACATGTACACCGGCTACTTTGATCACATGGGCTGGGAGTATGAGGAGTTCGCTCGCGAGACCACCGACATTGGGGGCTTGCGCCACGCCAGCCTGATGGTGAGCGGAGACGATGTCTTTGGCTGGCTGCGCTACGAGGCGGGAGTACATCGGGTGCAACGAGTGCCCGCGACGGAGAAAAGCGGACGCATGCACACAAGCACAGCCTCGATCACCGTAATTCCCCGACCCGCCGATGTCCAGGTGCACATAGCGGAGAAGGACCTAAAGATAGAAACGAAGCGGGCAAGTGGTGCTGGTGGTCAGCATGTGAATACCACAGACTCGGCGGTACGGATTGTCCACTTGCCCAGCGGATTGGCCGTCGAGGCTCAGTCGGAGCGTTCGCAACTGAAAAACCGGGAGCTGGCCATGAAGCGTCTCCGGGCACGTCTCGTGCAGCAGCAGCTGGAGAGCGCGGAAGCCAGCAAGTTGGCCACAAAGAAGGCACAGCAAGGCAGCCTGAACCGCAACGAGAAGATTCGCACCTTTAATTTTGTCCAGGATCGTATCACCGATCACCGCATTCAAGGTGGCACACTGCACAACCTCGAAGGTTTCCTCAAAGGCGGCGAGCAACTTAGCGGGCTTATAGAGAAGCTGCAGCTAGAGCACCGTAAGGACAGGCTGAAGGATCTGCTGGAGGCGTGGCAGCCGCCCCAGGAGGCCAGTAATCAAGGCTAGACGTCATGTTAATTTATTTGTTGCTATATTTTTACGCCTGCGAATTAAAGAGGAAGATTTATTAGAAATAATCAATGCTCGCATAAACTGTGGGTTATTTCCTTTGTTTTAATTACATAATTCTTAATTCAGTAAATTGTACAATGTTTGTGGTTTTCCTCAACCCACTCTCGCCCAATCAGCCGCACTGCCCATGTGCAGGAGGTGCTCCTTGACCGCCGTCTCCAGAATGTCGCGAATCTCCCGACAGCCGGCCATTGCCGTCTCGATAACAGTCTCCAAATGAGAAATGTGGAACCGCTCGCTCATCTCGAGAAACGCGATCTTTTCGGCGTTGGGCAAGGCGGCCACAGTCAGCATTGGGCCGCCGGAAACTTCCTCGAAGTGCGAGATGTCGGTTAGCGGGATGTTCGCCTTGCTCAGGGAGGCAGTGCAGGCGACAATGAACTCGTTTAGGCAGATTCCAGCATCGATCAGGGCCAAAGTGGCCGCATTGAGGGCCACCGCATAGTTGGCTCCGTCTGCCTGAAGCACTTCCACGTAGATATCGATCTGGGAGCGGGGATATAGCTCCGATTTAATGGCTGCACTGAGAGACTGCTGAAGGTACATTTTAAACTCGAGTGACTTTCGATCGCCGCGCGGCCGATTCTTGCGCTCCGCCGTGGAAAACGTTGCCTGGCTGTACTGGCAGTTGATGATAACATCGTTGGATTCCGTCTTTTTGCCTCTGGCCTGATGCGGCCCATAAACGGCGGCCAGAACCTTGGTGTTTCCCTGCTCCATGTACGCGCTGCCATCGGGCTTTTCGAAAACGCCTAACTTGCACTTGATGTGGCGCAGCTCGTGTGGCCGCCGGCCGTCCAGGCGCAAGCCCTGCTCGCTTAACAGCTCAAAGTTGCTGGCCATCTCACGTGGAAGCGTTAAAAATTAAAATAAAAATTTTTAAAGATAATTCAGGGCAGCACGTGCGGTGTAGGCGCTTTTGTTTACAATTTCAGCCGACAGTGTTGAAAACTCCGTTTAGCCCTTCACAGCACTATTAAAAATATCGATAAATACGTGTCGGCAAAATCAGCTGGTCTGGGAAAATTTCCTAAAAAAGCCAGTTGTGTGGATTATTCAGCAATCAAATCTTGACAACACTGTTGGTCCTAAAAAAAAAAATAAAAGATATATAAATAGCTTGTGAGTGCTGCTAAAATCGAATAAAAAATCGAAAATTAGTATACAAAACGTGAAAAAATAGTGCAGCCCGGCACCACTTCTCTGTGGTCATGTCTAAATCCAGTGCAGGTGGGTGTCAAATCTCTGTGAAAAGCTGTCAAAAGGGACAACAGACGCCGCGTTGTGCCAAACAAAACCAAAATAAATACAGACACATATAGGCGAAAATAACTGAAAATAAATAAATAACCGTCATTTACAGCACGCTGGGTAAAGTTCTTCAATGCGGCTGGCATCCCATCACCGGCGGCCGCCGGGTATGCTCATGTATTCGTGGAGAATCGCATCCAGGACGACATGCTGCTGGACCTCAACAAGGAATACTTGCGGGAGATGGGAATCACCCTTATGGGTGACATAATCGCCATTCTCCGCCATTCAAAGAGCGTCTGTGAGCAGAATGCCCGGGATCGGGTACTGACTCCGGAGCGAGCCCCACCAGTTGCCTCTAAGACGGTGGCCTCGCCGGTGGTGAAGTCCCAGGCCACGCCGGCGAGCAACAAAGTAAAAGTTTCGCCGCCCGCCAAGCCGGCGAGGCGGGTACTGCCCGAGCACGAGGGCAAGTACAAGGTGACTCTCCCCTCGGGAACCACGGAGCGCAGCAAACAGATTTTGGCCAAGCGAGAGAAGCGTAAGCATGAGTAGTCTGTTCTGTGAAACAAATAACCTTATTTCGTTCTTCCATTGCAGTCTATACCGATCGCGTGAGTAGCTCGAAGAAGTCGGACATTTTCTCGCGCCTGCACGAAAAGGAGGACGAGGCCCAAGAGGGCATCGTCTCCAGCTCAGGTGAGAGCAACGTGCGGGTGCACATAACCGGGGTATCAAAGCAGGCGGACAACAGTTCCGTATTCGCTCGTCTCGGTGGAAAACAGTCAACCGCCACGCCTGGTCAGGGTACTCTGACCAAGGAAATTAAATCCATATTGAAGAACACTCAGCGATCGGGAGTGACGAAGAACTCGCCAATTGTCAAGGCCAAGAGGGTGGCAACCACACCTGTCGCCCAGCCCCAGCAGAAGGTAATGCTCGTCCACAAGGTACCGCTAAAACGGGGCGACGATGAGGACGATGACAGCATGAACGATAATGAAAGCGCCGAGGACGATGATTACTTGTCCAGCGGCGAGAGCGAGGACATTGATATGGCTGCCAGCGAGAAGATTGTGAAGTTCGCCTCCACAGCGGAGGTTCGAGAAATTGCACCGGATCCGTCAAACAAGTCCAGGCACGGCAAGAACTTTGCCCACAACATCAAATGGAGGCTGGGAATGGGTAAGTTACGTCCTCAGGGTCGATTACATACCAAACTAATCGTTCATATCCTTGTTTTTAGTGTCCAAACTCCATGCCACCAAGAAGACGTATAATTTAAAGGCATCGCCCGCTAAAAAACCGCAGGGCAGCCTTAGTCCCGTCAAGGGTAAGGCCATACGTATGAGAAGCGATGAGTTGTTGACTCGCCAGGACACGCTGCCCGTACACAAGCGTTTGGGCGGCAATAGCTCAGCCTCAGCTCCCACCAGGCTTCCGCCAGCGCCGCATCTACCGCGCCGCCACCAGCAACAGCAGCAGCAGCGTCCCGATTACCACCAGAATAGAAATTATGCGCCTCCACGGCGCCATAACAGCATGAATGCTGGCCATAACAAGCCGCGCGGGCAAACCAATTCTGTTTTTGACCGCTTGGGCTTTAATAATTCAATGTAAAAAAATCTAAATAATATGATGTCTCCTATAGTTTGATTTAAGTTCAATGTCTTATAATTATCTTTGCCAGTAAATGATGTTCGAATTAACTTAAAGAAACTTTTGAATGGGGCGTTGTTGGTCGTAATCATTGGCTGATAATTACTTCCACTTGTGTCGGAGCCTATTAGGGATGTACATATGTACATACTTATATCGAGAGAAAAAGTTGAATAATGATATTATATCGCTCTCTAATTTATCGAAAATTTGAAAAACTAAATTATATCGTTGCCAGGCAATTTAGAAATCGATATTATTGAAAAATTGCAAATACCCTAATTAATTAATTATTTATTTGAGTCTTGTGTCTTTTTCCGATTATATTGGTCTATATATAAAACCAACACAATAGAGATCGCCTTAATATACTGATTTATCAATATTTTCTGTCATTATATGCTAAAGTTCTCGACCATAAAAGTGCCTGCCTATATTTCAAACCTTTAGCTATTATAGTTCCTGACAATTATTGTTCCCATTACATATACCTTCATTTCATTCATTTTTGAAGACAAATATGTGCCTGGCAGCCTAGAAAAAGCTTCACTTACTATGACAAGTGAGTAAATGCCAGTATAGTAAAATAGGAATGATGAAAATCGATGCTGCTCAAGCATAAAAGCCATTCGTCTTTTCACAAAGCTGGTCGAGCACACAATTCCATTTTAGTTGTCAAATTTGTTCCCATCAATGAATTAGTAAATGATTAAGAATTGATTTAAGAGTGTTGTGTTATATATTTTTATGTTTATGTTCTATGTATTTACAATTATTCTAGGACTATTCTACGTCTCGCTTTTGTTAATATCGTACAATCTGTCCAGGTGGCACTTAAAGGTATTATCACTGGTTGCTAGGCAAATCACTCCGTTCAGTTGCGTTTGGGACCTGTGGGTCCATCTTCCATTATATCCTCATTAATGCAGCAGAGCCTGAAGGGCCTGTCGCCATTCCATCGGCCAAGTATTGGCATCCGGATTGATGCTGAGCAGTTGACGCATCTGGAGCACGGCCCGCTGCTTCTGCAGCATGTAGGCGTAGGCCTGGTGACTGAAGACCGGTGTGTGCGTCGGCGTTGGCGTGGGTGTGGCCGGAAGTGGTGAAGCCACCGGATACTGTGGATGCTGTGACTGCTGCTGCTGATGCTGCTGCGGCGGGGTGGTGGGCGGTGTGGGAGGCAGGGAGTGGTAATGCGGTTGGTGCTGCTGGATCTCCGTCACCTGGCGACGCTTACGCGGCGTGTTCTCGCTGAGGGCGTACGGCCGGAAGAGGGGCGTGCTCGAAGGAGTGGCTGCTGCATCCTTGCTGCTGCTGGATGTCTTCTTGCTGAACTTCTTGTGAGTGTATGCCGATGTCTTGAACTTCTTGTGGGTGTAGCACTCAGTGGTCTGCGATTCGTTCTGATAATCCATGTTTGAAGGTGCCATGATGATTGCTGTTGCTTAGGTTTCGATTGCGTATTTAAGAGATGTTGTCACGACGGCTGTTAATGCTCGACTGTGGTCCTGGCTGCTGCGCAACCTAGTTTTATACCCCAACACAAGGTCCTACCTGCTAGAGGACTGAAAGAAATTATCATTAAGGCCGACTCTTCGCCTTGTTTATGGGAAAATCTACGTTGACAAAAGGTTGGCATTGTCTGTCGTGCAGGGAAAAAGGATTTCGACAACACCCACACTACCTAGCCAACATATGTATCCCGCTGTTACCTGCTCGCCCCGAAAGAAAGTCCTTTGTAATTAATTTTTCATTTGCTGCTGCAACGGGCTCGCACCTTCTTTTTCTTCTCAGCCAGCTCCCTCTGCCTGGTGTGCAGGTCGGCCGGGATTTCCTAGAATTTTCCCGAGCAGCGTTTTCTGAGAACAATCTGCTGCCCGGAGATCTGCCAGCGCCTGCGCTTGCCACTCTTTGAAGCCACCTAAGTTCGGATCCTTATCTTGCTTACCGCTAATCTGCCTCATTAAGTTCTGGTCCAGAGTTCTCGGTTTTCTGTTCGGGGTTCTGGATTCTGGGGATGCCGCGTAGCGAACAAGAGTCGCTGCTTAGTCACAATGGTCATTGAATGGAAATTTATTGGGATTTTCCCGAAATATTGCGTGTGTGTGTACGGTTTCGTTCTTTTGAGGGATTTGTGCGCACACCATTTTCCACAGTTCCAAGATCCTAAGCACTATCTGCCACAAATAAATCTATAAAGCAATAAAGAGATGGAGATGTCATAGAAATGATGTGAAAGAAAGGATGGGGTCATATTAAGATAATTTAATAAGACGGAATCACATGCTGGCACATTGTATGTAATTAGCGATCCATCAATCCTTAAGATACTTGGAATTCATGTTGGGGAGGCATTTAAGTTTACAAAATATATAATACCATTCGGCAACACTGTCGATTTTATATATAAAATACTTTGTATTTTTATATACATTTTCAGTTACATATCCTAAAGAAACAGGGACTTTGTGTATATTGTTACCCCTTCAAATTTTCCTTTAAAAATGCAACGCCTCTTTTTTTGTATCACTTGCATCCCGTATTACCGACTCCTTCCGTTACAGAACAGATGGGAATTGATCTATATACAAAGGAAACAATTGAACAATCGGACAATCTTTCACTATAATACTTTAACTGAAGAAGAACCATTTCCCAGGCTGCTTGTTGACTCTACACAGTAAGAAATGTACAAGAAAAAGGCAAAGGTTAACATTTTTTAAAATATGAATATATATAATAAGCCGATTAGAAGATTTTATGTACAATTTATATTTAATAATTACGAATAAGATTATTTACGTTGCTGCATTAATTACTTAAGATTGCAACAGTTACGCCATTAAATAAAATCGAAGCTAGGCTCCAATATTTTCTTAATTACACCATAAGTTTGTAATCAATGTTAAAATCTTCCATAAATATTAATTATAAATTCTTCCTTATATATGCTAATGAATAAACACAATATAATAATAAATAAAGTGAATAAATATTGAAAAACCTTTCATATTAATATAATCCACTGTAGGACTCGGGCTCGACTCGGTAGTCAGCAAGTTTCTCTGCCTGGCCTCTGCTCACATCAATAGTATAAGCGGTCGTTTGTTGTCGGCAAGGGCCCTCGAGATAGCCTCGTCCTACTCTTACTCCCTGCAAGTCTAACTTATCCATGTATTTGAGTGATATAAACTATATAAAATATTCGAAATTATAATTTTATTTACAAAGAATATTATTCTTAGAAAATTAGTCGCTTTAATAACGCAGTATTTTATCGAAACTGTTATCTTAAAATATTCTGTAAATTTTCTAAGTGTGTTCTCAAGGACTGATCTCAAACCCACCCAAAGGTAAATAAAATCCGCTTAGGCGAGGGAAGAGCGATACCGAAATGTGAGAAGCAGCCAGCGCTCTTTGACTGCATAAATCAATGGACAAAAGGGCATTGAATGAAACGAAAAATCCGACATAATGCCGGAGACACCGGCAGAAGGAGCATTCAGTAATTGCCGCGGAGTTCTATGGTAAGGGCCATGCCGGAGCAATGGTTTTTCAGCTGGCAGAGGCCGAAGTCAAAGATGCGTGTTTTTCGGATCAATATCTTGGTCTCGGTAATCGGGACCGGCCGGCACTGTTTGTCTCCTATTCAGGTGCCACAAAGGAGGCCGAACAATAGCGGGCCGGCAGAGAACTTGGCCAAATTGAGCGCCAGGATTACACAGCGGTCCTAGAGATCCTAGAGATTCCTTACCGAGGGTCAGGCGAACAGGTAATTCCCCCGAAAACTGTCGGCCATGTAAACAGACGGCGGAAGGACGACGACAACAACTGGTTTATGACACCCTCGAGAGACTCGAGTCGGGCGAGTGGAAAGGAATGGAACCTACCGGAGAGAATGCCAGCCGGCGGATTAGGGACACTCTGTTCAGGTAACAGCTTGGACTGCGCGGGTGATTAGTTCGGGACATCTTTGGCGAATGAATGAACTGCGATGGGGAAATACCTGGATGGAATTCCAGGTACTTAGTTGTGGGAAAATCTTTCGGATTTGGGTCGCTCGTTTTGTGGGAGGCGCTCGCCCTGATTACCTAGAGTTACATAAAACCGAAAGCCGGGAGGAGGGGCAGCACAGTAGCCACACAGACACCGAAGCACACACACAGCAATCAATCAATAAATCCACAATGGAGAACTATAGCCACAAGAAATTTACCGGAGCTCTGAAGCGGAAGCGTAGCCCAGATTCCGAGTCCGACGATGATGTGGTCTTCGTCATGGAGCAGCCCGGCCAGCGGACACCTGAGCAGCCCCCATCAAAGCGTCGCTTCTTCCGTCCTTGGCTAGAAGAGACAGAGAAGGACAAGGATCAGCCGGAACCGCCACGCAAGACTATGGTCACACCACCTCTGGTGGATCCCACCTATCAGGCCAACATGGTACGCAACCACAAGCGACGCCAGCGCAGTCCGCAGGAGCAACTGCGTCGGGATCGGAACACCCTTGCCAGCCTACGCCACCGGCGATCCCAACAGCAACAGCAGCAGCTCATCGAGCAGCAGTACTTGGCGAACCGAATCCAGCACGAAGCCAACCTGGAGCAGCAGATCCGCTTGAGCCTCTACTATGTGCGGTTCCTTCAGCAGACCATGGCCACCACGGAGCCGCTGGCACCTACGCATTACCATCAGATGCTCCATGTCCCCCAGGCCACCACTCAACATCCTTGAAGGGATCTCGACTTGGCGCTGCCTTAGCGCACTAAGTACCTGTATATTGATATTAGGAATAGCGAAAATGACCTTGTGATTACTTTTAAAGTATTATTTATTTGTTTAATTGACTTAACAATAAAACTAAGAAAAATGTTATTGAAATCATTTGACAACTTTTTATTTTGTGGGAATTGCGGAATTATATCTGGGAATATGATTGAGTATTCAGATTGTGTTCTTATAAATAAGTCTCAACAAGATAATTGATAGAAGAATTATAGAGTGGGATAGCTGAAGTATTTAAATTCTTTGGGCTAGTACAAGATCCTACACGATAGATTTTAAAATGATCTAATGTATTCTCCCAGATGAATGTTATTGCTAGACAACCACAAAAAATATGTATAAGATTATGTATAAGAATATAAGAATAACTTTCATGATTTTCCATTTTTTTTTTGGACTGAAAATATTTCATATCTATTTACTTTTTACCAAATTCAAGACTATATGGTAAAAGTTTTATATCTCTTAAGACTTCACATTAGTTTCTTCAAGAAAAACACGTATTTTCCATAATACTATTCAAATATGAATGTATTATTTATACAAATTGAATACAAAAGGAATGCAAATATTAAGTCGCAAATAAAAAAATAAATATTGTGTTCAAAGTTCAAAAGATTTCTGGCGTGTGTCCTGGGGAAAAAGGTGCTTCCGCGTTAACAGCAATAAAGTTTTGTAGAATCATCAAAAGTAAAAATAAAAAAGATGTGTTTAGTTAGTTAGTAAGACTTTGAACTATAACTTGATGACTGTCTTAAAAAAACACAGTTGTGTAAAAAACTTGCTTGAGGTTTAGCCCTTTTGACCGTAATTTCAAAATATTACTTACGGATCGACTTAACAATTAAGCGAAACTGTAAAATTTTAAATTTAATGAAGTTCAACCTTATATATATATATTTGTTTTCACCAACGACTATAAGCGACTTTATTTTGACCAGTACTATTAAGCTACTGGCAAATCAACCTCTGATTTATTCATTTTTAAATAACTTAACTTAAGTAAGCCTCGAACTGGCTCTGGGAAGTTCCCATATACTTAATCGTAAGCACACATTGTAACACATCTAATCTACAAGCTTGGCTTAGTGATTCATACTAATAGTAACATACATATATGTTAGTTTATGTAAATGATTTAAAGAGAATAGAGAATAAAATAAATAGTTTTGTGAATTGATTTTGTAATATATTATGAAAGCAGCATCAACAAATTATCGAATTAACACATTCTCGGGGGAGACGTATTGTCTGACCGCCTCTGATCACATCTATGGCAAGATCCGTGTTTGGATTTATATAATAGGAAATGAAATCATCCAAGTCGTTGAGATAATACGGAAATATTTATGTTAGGGTAGAGTAACAACGGCATCTTATTATTTGTAAGATTTTAACTGGAAACTTACAGGCTTACATTAGTCCGGTGACAAAAGTGTTTTTCAAACATAATTTTTCTACTATATTTTTTATTATTTTACTTTACAACACAACCTGTATATATTATTCATTCATATTTATATATTTTTGATAGTTTCTGTATGAATAATTAGTTGATTGATTGATTACAAAGCTATTCGATTTTAATAAAATTAAGACCATGATTAAAATCGAAAAAATACCCATTATTTGAATGCATTCTAAGCGTTAAGCCTTAACCTTAAAAATCACTAAAGATATGTATATTATCTTATACTTTTCCTATTAAAGAGCCTTATACGTACTGCAATATAATGAAATTACGCAACACTCTGAACAAACCAACAGGGAGAATGTTTGTAAAGACAATATTTATTTTACTAGATTTAATTGTTGAGTAATCTGCCATTTAGGGTCAATATTTCTTATTTTAATATTGAATACAATATTGCCCATATGAAAATATTGCCTAATGATGCTGGAAAAGAAACGTTAATTATGCTCCTTGAAAATTACATCAATAAACTAATGCTAGAAATGGAATTATGATTTTTTATTAATGTTGCATCGTAAATCCCATATCTTGACAAAATTCCTTACATCCCTAATCAGGTAAATCGCATCTCAATGCCATTATCTAAGGAAAGTGTTTGCAACTCGATACCTTTGAATTTCTAAGGAATTAAAACAATGGATATGACGGCGAGTCAGGCTCGAACTAAGGACCACCCAACACACACAACAAAGGGGATCAAGTATGTCAATAAAAAGAGACTGACAGTTGCTCAGTCCAGAACTTTCCTGTTCCGGTGGCCAAACATTTGGCGCATAATTCAGGTAAGATGCCGAAAAGGATTCAGGGACTTCGCTGCGATGGCAATTAGCAGTAATCGAGCAGGTCATAAAAATATTCCGTAGTCCAGTTACGACGATTACCTAACACGGGATGCGCTAATCCCTTTGTTGACAGACCCGCGACAAATGGGTTTCCCTTTGGCTACCTGTGAGTCCTGGACATGTGTGCATATAAACAGGATATCAAGCTCAGTTGCAATCATTCAGCAAGCATTCGCCAAGCGAGCAACATCCTACGAGCAAAAGTTATATCCAAGTCGAACTATAAAATGGAGAACACAGCCATCTACACCCACAAGAAGTTCACCGTTAGCAAGCGCAAGCGGGACTCGGACCAGGACAAGGAGAACATCCTGCAGCAAACGATGGACCAGCCCATCACCAAGCGCCGCCAAGACCAAGGATTCTTTCGACCATGGCTGGACAATGAGCAGAACGAAGCCCAGGGCGTTCCTGCCCCCAAGTCCAATAGCCCCACACCCGCCGTCAGCCAGTACCATGCCAACATGGTGCGCCACAGCCAGGCAAAGCGCCAGCGTAGCCCCAAGGAGCAGCAGCGTAGGGATCGCAACACGCTGGCCTGCCTCCTCAGCCGGCGGGCCAAACAGGCACAGGAGGAGCGAATGGGCCAGCAGTACGAGCAGTATCGGAGACACCACGCCGCCATGCTGGAGCAGCAGGTGCGCCTGAGCCTTTACTACCGCCACATCCTCCAGCAGGCGGTGTTCCAGCGAGCCATCGCCCCAGCACCCGGTCACGTGCTGCCCCAGCAACAGCAGCAGTTCCTCCAGCAGATGGCCCTCTCACAGCAGATGCTCATCTTTGGTGGCCAGCACTGACCACTGGCAGGATGAGCTACATATTCTGCGACTATGGACAGCCCAATAATGTGATTTAGTTATTAAGCCTTAACTTAACTTATTTATTGTTGACTTTGAAATAAATTCGAACAAAATAATTCAAACTTACAGATATTTGTTTACTTTAATTGTGTGGGCTTTACATATGCTAAGGAATCAATCAAACTAAATGAAAAAATCAGGTCCTTACTATAATAATACATACAGTATTTGAAAGGCATCGAAACATAGTATACAGTTGCTTTTAATCTATAGGTTTTATAAGAAAAAAAAAAAACAAATAAATACGAAACAGAAATAACTACAAACTAGTATAATCTGAATATGTTTAATCACGCAAAGTTTGCAGTTTTAAAATTTGTTCTTTGATTATATATTAAACGAATAATATATAAACTTAATGGCACGCTCATGGGAATCACTGTAATCCACTATACAACCTGTTTTTTATAGACCGACAACGACCGCAATCTTCTTATAATTAGTACATTGCACTATCAATTTTATTTTGTAATTTCCAGAAATCCAGTTCCTCAGGCTTGTCTAGGCATGTCAGAAAATATAGATATTTCGATACTGTATCGATAGTTAAGGCTATGACCGATATATAAAACGATATTTTAACATTGAAATACATGAGCTATACATCGATATAATGTTGGATATATCGAATTTTGCCTAAGAAAGTATATATCTTAACTGTTTGAAATAAAATAAAAGTAACTAAAAGGGTGTAATTTTAAATATGTTTTTAATTAAGTCTAAAAAATAAAAAATAAATTCAATAAATATTGTTGAATATTTGAAATTTTTCTATACTTAAACGGAAATTGCCGTATTTTTCAATGATGGAATTTTGATATGTTAAGCTTAAAGATACTTTCGATATGATGTTGAGCGCGACATTTTAGCCAACATATCATATAACTCTTTTTTTTCCATACTTTCATATATTTCCTAATATATGTTCATCCCCAGCCTCGTCTGGAATATAAAACAGGTGACTCATTCACTGTCGACAGTAATTTCCCCGTTTACTACTATTTAACCAAAGAATATTTCCCAGCTTAGTTCAGCATGTTTTCGCTTTCGCGTTCTTAAAGTGTTGTCAAGGTTCAAGCCCAAAAACAAAGAACAATATTGAGACACTGCTGAGCTTTTGCCATTGCCCTCGATCTACGTAAGCAATGGTCCGCAGCAAATATTGACAGAAATCGGATGAGGGAGATATACTATATACATATATAGAAGCCAGTTGGATGGCGCGAAAAGCTCCAAGTTCAAACCCAGTTGTGACGCAGAGTGTTGCAAGTGCAGTTTTCAATGTTAAGCAAGCTGGCCAAAAGCAGATCAACGCAAGTCGACAATTAACCGAAACTGATGTTGGCGCGGCACAAGTGCAAAGTGGTTTATTGGGTTGCCATGGCCTGGCCGCGACGGAAATTTTCTGCACTTGGATTTTCCGTCCGTTGCCGGTGCCATAGGAAGTCGAGAGCTGGCAAGCCGTAGCAAATGGCCCACAATGAAAATTAAAAGTAATTAACTGCGCTCGCAGTGATTGCGCAATGCCAAAAGAGTTAATTACATCTGGGACGGACTTCCCCCTGCAGCCTGAACACTCAAATTAAGTAAAGCTCTCGCTTTTTTCACTCAGTGTAGCCAGGCCCGGATTCAGTTGGCTGCACTTTTAGCGGGGGCTCTCAAAGCCGAACTTGCCTCCATATATTTTCTTCAACTGATAATCGGAGCTTCCTTATAGGCCATTGATTTTCTGCTTGGCCGAGTCATTATGCAAGTTGAGTTGACTGCAAGTGGCTTACCATTTGATCGAGTGAAAGCGCACTCGTCTGCAAAAATAAAAGTAGAAATTATGGCAAAGGAATACCGTATAATTAGGTCGTTACCTAATTCCAAGCCAAGCTGGACGAGCAAAATTCAAGTTCGCTATCAGGCAGATAGCTAAGTTGCTTAAATCACGAAATTGTGTATCCCTCTGGTTTGGATGAATACACATTGTCACAAAATAAATAAGTGGTGGTCACAGATGCAGTAAGATCCTATTAAATAGTAGAGTAGTAGTAGATTGTAATTTAAAAATGAATTATTATTTAATTTAAGCTTATTAAGCTTGTTAATTTAAATCGTTCATTCAATTAATACATGTATATATAATAAATCATATAATTGAATAAATTAAAATGAAGAATTTTGTATCAGTATTCAGCGTTGAAGGCAACGTTTAAAAGTAAGTCTTATGTAAAGTGAGGTAACCTTTAGCGTGACCGATATTATTATCAAAGCTTAAATCATGCTTCGTTCAGCTACTAGCTTTATTTAATTAATCTAGTTAGTTCTAGGTAAAGTGCAACAATGACAGGTTAGTGATGGATGTGGACAGAAGGTATTAACTTAGCCAAGTAAAACCCACTTCGATAGTTACAGTTTCGATCGGCTTACTTTTGTGTCTTTGGTGCGGGATGGGAGAGGGATCAATCCCTAACGACCCCAACCCCAGTCAGAATCGGCAGTATTAGACTGTGTAATGACTTACCTGATGGACTTATGATTACGCACCACACTCTCCGCACTGGGATGGGCGTTTTGTTGGCCAGCTCCAAAGGCTCCATGTCCGAGAACGGAGTAGATGTAGATACAATAATTAATCTTAAGCCGCAATATAACAAGTTTAGGGAGGAGGGCTAAGTCGATACCTAATTACCATCAATTATCAGATAAAGGTCGACTATGACGACCTGATTCGGGATTTAAGCATAGATCTGGTCTATTCATTTCGATAAAATTATCTAATTTTAGATAACATTAATAGCCGAACTGATTTAGCCATGTCCTTCTGTCGTTATCTATACCATATCTATGAAACTGTAAACATATTCTAGAAAATCTAAGTTGGGGAAATGAAAAGGTGAGAAATAAACACAGGTATATTATTAACGATAGTATAAAATATTTCATATTTATTAGCAGATAATTATTTACAATTAAACCTACAATTTACAACTAATATTTGGCATCTAATATTTGGTCTTAAACAAACTTAACAGCATCGATAAGTTATCGGTTGTTATCGAATACATTGGCGCTTTGATCGACAGTTCTGGAGCCTATACCTGCTCCCGCCGGCTGGGTCCGATCAGGTAGTCGATGGAAAAGTTGCTCCTGACATTCTCCTCCCTGATGATCCTTGGCGGGGGCTGGCATTGCTCCACCTGCCTGACCATCAGTGTCAGCTGATCCAGATAGACCTTGGCGCGCAGGCTCTGCTCGGCGATCTCGTGGTGGTTTTGAAGAAACTTTTTGTACTGCACTTCCACGTGCAAGTCGTCGATCTTCTTCTTTCGCCGGCTCATCCGGCAGGCAATGGTGTTCTTGTTCCGGCGCTCCTGATCCTTCGGAGTGCGCTCTTTCTTGGGGAAATTTCGCACCATATTCTTGTGGTACTTGCAGATATCTTTAATGGCGTCGACGGAGAACCGGATTGGTGAGTTGTGGGATGCCAGAGAGGCGTTCGAGGATACGGATGCCAGGCGCCTACGCTTGGGCGATGGCATGTACTTTGCCTCCTGGTCGCTGGAGCAGAAACTGGAGGACAGATCATCTTCGCCGGAAGCACTGCGACTGCCGGCTCTGCCGTATGTGCTGCAGGGAGTGTTGCTGCGGGATATGAGCTCCTTCTTTATATGCAACGCGATCTTCTCAACGTCTCGGGACATATCAAACTTTTTGTGGCGATACATCGGGGTCTGGGGGTGTTCCATTATGCTGACTGACTGCATGTTCTCTTGTCGATGTCTCTGGATTGACTGTTGGTCCAGTGGGTGGTGGCGCCCCTTATATACATAAGTACTCCTATCTCACACGTCCCTAATCATTCGGTTTATGATCTTGTTTACACAAATCGACGGGTCGCCATTTTTCCTTTTCGCAAAACGTAAACAAAGTTTGCCTGCGCACGCGTACCACGCGCGCCATCCTTTTCGCACCCGCAGGGTTTTACCTACGCCCAACCGCTGACCTCCGACCCTTTGTGGTCTCTGCAACATGTTTGTTCCTGTCCATCGGCGCAGCATGTGGCCTCCGCTCATTCAATTCGTGTTTGTCATGTTTTTCATTGTGTGTACGAAAATGGCACACAGTTTCTGATCCATTGGGCCATCATCCTCTATTATTATCGCTTCTTGATAAGGTAACATGTGGGCGGACCGAATCGAATTCGCATTCCGACGCTGCAATGCTGATAAGAAGATACTTTTTATGGGTTGCAAAAGGTTTTCTTCTATTGTTTGTAATGTCTGGATTTAGTGTTCCCTTTGTGCCTTGTTAGATAAGTGAGGCCAGAATATCTCTGCTGCAGCTCTGCCGACACAAATGAAAGTATTCACTCTCATTTTGTAGCTATATCTAGCTATTTTTAGCGTTAAATAGCTTTTTTAGAAACAATTATTTGAAAAAAAAAATTCGAATTAAAAAAGCATTTATTATGAAATCCAATTTTAAATGTTTTAAACGTTTTTTTAAGCAAGTCAAACCAATGACTATGACAGTACTTTTTAGAATAAGTTTTTGAAGTCTGTGCGAAATGTGTGTAAATCTTGAGATTTCATGTATGTATGTATATCAGTTTGGAAACGTGGTTTCGAGATAAAAGACTAAAAAACATAGATATTACTTCTGATCTACATTGAGTTGAGATGATATGTTAAATTAAATTATAATTAAATATTATGAATGACTCGAATGGTTATATAATTCTCTAAAGTAATTATAAAGACTTAGCAAAGTTTCACCGGATACAAGTGTTAAAAGAAGTTTAAGTGTAATTTCTCATTAGCATTGTAAATCAATAGATGTTGACTTGGTCATGGTTGATTTAAAATGCTTAAAAGAGACTTCAATTAAGCGCGTGGAAAGAAACTAGTTTGCAAAGTGATTATATTCTCTTATCTCATATTTATTCTTCTCACTTTATGTTGTAGAAAAACATCTAAAATCCCGTTCGTGCTCTCTGTAACTATAGTACAAAAAATATTGCAATAGCAAACTTTTGCAAAGTTAAAATTTTCTTTTCAAAATATTTGCAGCAAAGTTTGTAATGAAGAATGCATATTCATATAGTGCATAATTAATAGTGTGAAGTATGTAAAATATTTATTTATAAATTATTTTGTGGAGTGGCAAATTATGGATAACAAAATTAAAGCTTTACACTTCTTAAATGGTGCCAAATAAATCATTTAAAGTTAAGCTGAGTTTTAATTCAAACGCCCAGCACCTCTGAATGAGTTTAAGGCATTTTCAAATAAATTGTATGCGAGTTTTTTCTGAAAATATATGTTTTATATATTATTCACAATATTCTCTACTGATCTGTATGAAAAATGATTGTATGATATAAAAGCGGTAGTCAGAAAATTTCTCTGCCTGGGCTCTGCTCACACTAATAGCATAAATGTTCCGCAGAGGGTCTAGTCACACAGCACCAGTAAATATAAACGCAAACAAACCCTGCCCTCTCTTTGCTTTGCGATAGCAGATTGCAGTCTTCCTGGAAAATCCATTCTCTTTTAAAAGATATTCAGCAAAATAAAATAGTTTTGTATAAGCACTTGTTGGTGGCTAAAATTGCATCTTCCAAACAAAGATAAGCCAATTTGAAATAACAAAAAGCAGACAAAATGTTCGATATGCCCTGGTTCCGCCACTGATTACTCTTGCAAATGTAAATCAAATCTTTTTATAGTTTTTCTATGTCAATAAAGTTAAACATAGATAATATTGCTAACAGATTCCCCCAATCATTTTATTATTCATCGACCTTCCTTCTGAAGTAACAATAATTTAATAGTAAAAACATATTCCTTAAAACCATACAAATATTTTAAGTCACATTTATTTAATATTTTTACTCTGCTCTTAGCCTAATCGAACGAAAATATTCAATGACAATAGTAATACCTATTTCCTATGCAAATTAGGCAATGCAAAATTGTAAAAAATTGCCTAACTAACTAAACAGTACTGATAAGTTTGTGAGAAATATCATATAAAAAACACATTACATGTTTTGTTATATTCTTGATCTGTACAAATTCGTAAAGGGAACTTTGATTGGACTAGGATCCACAAAGATCGTAAATTACTTTTACGGCAAGAATCCATATTTTTCCTGCTTACTTATCATCACTGTCTTTTTCTCATTGAATGTTTAAGTTCTGCCTAATAAATATTTAGAGTTATCAGCGGAAAATGCGATCATAAGATCAATCAACTTAATAGTTAATATCGATTCGTTAAGAGTTCGTATAAGAATAGGTAATCTCAGCTACCTTCCCGAGGCTATGTCTAGGTTCAACTGATAATGCTATGAATCAAAGTGCCGGGTCACAACCTCATTGAGTGAGACATGTTTTGATTACCAGGCTGGGATGCGGATCGGGACCAAGATCTGGGAACTGGCGCGTTCACGTGTCGCCGATGCTACAAAAGACGAGGAAACATCATCGGACAGCTGCCGGTAGCGTCAGCCGGTAGTCGGTAGTCAAAGTCGGGTCGGAAACGGGTCGGAATGGGTCGAGCTTAGTAAAATCAAATGTCTGGGTGGCCTACGCTTCACGACTCTCCGAGGGAATTTAATAATGTCGTTTGTATTTCCCTGCTGCTGTCTTTTGCATTTGCTTTGTTTTCTACATCTGACGTCGTCGCCGTCGTCGGCGTCATTAGTTTCAAGCTATTTTTATTTGCCGCCCGCCGCTCCGCCCCAAAAATCCCTATTATTTACTAATGCTGCGCATTTGTGTTTGTGTATTGCTTTTTTGCCTTTGGATTTGATTGGTTTTGCTTTTTTGCTTTCTTGCCATAAATAAAAAGCCAGAGCTCGCCAGACCTCTCAGACGTTGATTAGCACTTGCATCGGCCAGGCTTAATATCCACCCAGCTCTTTGGATAATATCATCGCTAACTGTTTTTAAAATAATATATATTCCATTTTGAAAAATGTGGAGAATATTTAGTGCTTTCGTTTTCATTTCAATTTCCGGCATTAATGCGGCAGATGATGTGGGTGTTGAGTTTCCACAATTGATGTTCAAGCCGATCCGGGAATTGTGTGAGTTTTTCAATTCATAAACTGCGAAATAAGTGAGATAATTATATAAGAAAAATAAGTAATGGTGCAAAAAAATATATTTAAATAAATCCAGTTGGCCACTAGTTACAAGTTTTCGGGAAATTGTATTTTACAACGCATTTATTCTTAATAATTCAATTACAAAGAAAAATGGAGCATGAATATTGAATATATTAATTTGATATGGAATGTTTATCAAGCCAAGAATGCAAAAATGTAGTCAATGATTTATATTTCAGTTTATGTATATGTTAGATGGTAAATAAGATTAAAACTATCTCGCGCAAGCTTAGAAAATAACAAAGATCGCAGTATTAACATAATCGAGTCGCCATAGTTTTCTTAAACATTTGCATTAATTGTAGAAAAAAGTATAGTCCCTTCTGTTGACCGGTTTTTATAATGTTTAATAATCTAAAAGCATTAAAAGTAGGCAATGATTATTATACAAGTATTGTTAACTTAATTGTGTGACAGAAAGTATGCAATAGCCTAACCAATTTATTTTCTGTTTGTCTATAAGTTATATTTGAAATAGTAATCTTTACACACACATTTTAAACTTCTTGATCATATAAATTAAAACTTAAAGATTTTTACAAACTAGTTTTATATTTAATAACTGGAGGATACTCGTAGTTTAGGGAACTAGTAGAGTATAATAGTAGACCTTGAGCTCTGGTCGTAAACTGCGTTGAATGGGGAGTTTTAAATTAAAAAAAAACGGCTATTATTATTATAATAAATTATCTTTTATCATTTGGCACTTCAGTAGACCTTGGGATGTTGTCGTAAACTGACTTAAGAAGCCTTAAATTTTAAATTTGAGTTTCAACGTCGTTACGTCTAGATCTGATAGCAGTAATTGCCCGAAGCACGCAAATTTGTGTGAATTTTATAACAAAGCATCTGACAGTCAAAGTTCCAAATTGCCTTTATTATTTAAAGTGCACACAAGTTAGATATCTAATCGTAATCAAATTTTACAATTTGTTACTAGATTTCTTGGGAGATTTTAATATATAATTGTGACCAAAGTGCTAATTGTTAATTAAATCCAAATATGGAGGATACATGTGCAAATAAGATATATAATGATGCAATTAATATGCTAGCCCCGTAAACGGAATTATAAAATTACCCGTATGAGGATAGGACAATTGTAATAAAAATATGAACACTATATAAAGCCAAAATTTGGAGATATATGTATATATATATGCAGATTAAATTTATATTGAGATGATAAAATCTATAGATTTTATAGCAATAAAGGGGATATAAAATCGGTTTAAAATTATTTAAATTAATCAAATTTCCAATAATTAAAACTGTTCATTAAAATTATTAATAAAAGCGTAATGATTGTAATTTATAAAATTCTATAAGATGCTTTATTTTTAATGATGTTAAATATACACATAAGGAAGATATTTTAAGAAGAAATTACTCGATATTAGGAATAATAACTCTGTTTAAGAACTTTCTTACTTGAAAGTAGTATAAACTACTAAAGATGCGTATATTAGTTATATAACAAGGTACAAATATCCTCAAATTTTGAATTTTTATTCTGTCACCCAATTTTAATTCCATCTGTGTATAAATATTCTTAAAAAGAAATCAAAGCTTAATAAGGTTGTCCATCATGTGAATGATTATTAGTTCATTTAAAATAAATATATATACAAATAATTGAAGATCTATTGTATTCTTTAACTGTCTTGGCTTATTTGTTTGCACATAAGAGTGAAGATGATTAATTGGATTGGTGAAAAGTGTTAAATTACGATTGTCATGCTGATAAGCGATATCTTCAAGCTCATTGCCGAAAATAAACTCACGAAATAAAGAGCTATTTAAAAACAACAAACAATTGCAATTGTTGTTGACCGAGTCAGACATTGCTGTAGATATAAATAAGACATGCTTATGGGCGCATATAAAAATAAATTGTTCAAGAATTGTCAAACGAGTTTGTTGCTTCAGTCTTTTGTCTGGAGCTGGCACTTCCGGTGCCGACCTTCTCCCAAGGTACACATGTATACCAAAAGCCATAATTACGAACGCACTTAAAGCGAAACGAACTTGATACGATACAAAACTATTTCAATTAAATTGAGGAGCTATCGCTTAAATCACTAACAAAATCCAATTCAAAAATCTAAACAACAAATAAATTGCGCATGACGCTTGATTATGATGCCAGCGTATATTCTCGATTAGAAAAATGTCACGTTCTGAGCATCGGCACAACAATCGCTCACATGTTATGACTAACGCTTATGTTTAAATTACATAGAATCTGTCAAGGTTCCGTACGTACTAATTATATTCGTTTGACATTCGACAGCTAACGATATTCCGACATGTCGGGAGGGCGACCTGAACATAAACGAGTGCATCAAGCAGGGCCTTCAGCAGATAACGCCACGCATGAAGTACGGCATCAGCGAGCTCAACATCCCGCCCCTCGATCCCTTCGAGATGGGTAAGAGTTCCTACAACTATAATGCCGGTGTGCTCCAGGGACGCATTTCCATGAAGAAGGTGGTCGTTCGCGGGCTGAGCGACAGCATCGTCGATAAGGTCGACTTCCGGCTGAAGAACAGACGCGTCCGGATGGAGATTCTCTCGCACGTGCCTCAGATTCTGGTTGAGGGCGTCTACAAGGCTGACATCAAGCTAAACGACCTCAAGCTCAACCCGAAAGGTGCTTTCAACATAACCATGAGTAAGTGAATACGAAGAACCCAGCTTATTTCTATCTTAAGTGCGTACTCAGGCATAAAGTCCATAGAAACATAATTATGAACACATTTACTAGAGGTTGTGCTGACGAAATTGTTCTGCTTATTTCAGCCAATGTTGTAATGAAGGCGAGACCCATGGGAGAACTATTTGAGCGTGATGGTCACACATATCTGCGTCTGACTAAACTGGAGACTGAGCCCAAGGTCGAGGACCTGCGCTTCTATGCCAACGGCCTGGTGCCCGATCCCGCTCTCAGTAAGTCTTCGTCAAGGCCCAGCTGCACAATTTATATATTATTTATACAATATATTCATTATTTATTTCGGTTTAGACGATGTCATCTTGGACTTTATAAATCAATACTGGCGTCAGCTCTATCAGGCCATGCTCCCCGAGACGTTAGCTACCTGGCAGCCCATGCTTTTAAAGTCTACGAATGACTTTTTCGACGCGTTACCATTCGACATACTTGTCACAAAGAATTAAGTTTTCTATTATTATTATTGGTACCTGGCCTCAGCTCCTATTTGCTTTACTCAAGACGTTATCATTGTTTTTATTATAATAAAGATCAACTAACTGAATATTTTAGATATGGTCAGCTTTTAGATTTCTAGTTATAGTTTAAATATTACTCTTTATTATATATAGTAATTTATACATAACTCCTAACTCATATTGCTAACGTTTTCGTAATAATTATGGCGGTGCTGAGAAAGCCCTCTTTGTTGGGAAAGGACTAAAAAGCTATACATAATAATAATAATAATAACTCCAACAATTTCTTCTTTATTTATATCTTCAAATTTATTAGCAGGCCTAAATTAGTTTTTAAAATTAACGTTCGTTATTCGCAAATGAATCACTTTAACCCTCAACTGGTATTAAAATAAGAATGAAAGCGGAACATCGCTGATTGTTTACTCAAAGATATTTCTGTAATTCCATCAGCAAATGCCTCGATTCTGCGATGGCGCGTACACTAAAATTGAACACTCATTAAATATTCATAGTGTTATCTTATCTAACTATGTATATAGGGACTTAGAAGTAAACCAGATGCACAAACTATTACAGTGATATTAACCATGATGTGTTTAAATATTGTCACAATCTTTTCTCAGAAAAATGTGCCATACTTTCTATTTACAAAATTTGGATAATATTTATTTAACACATTTAATCTAAAAGACAGATTGAAGTTGGTAATGGTAGGGTACTTTTGATTATATAATGTCTCCATCGTTTCTCAGAAAAATTTACTTCATGAATTTAAATGCGGTAACCGAATGTAGTAGGTTTATTTATTACTTGAGGGGCGGGTGTAAGGTTACTTCGCGGTGAAACGGCAAATGTTTGTTTACAAATTGAACTGCCATATAAGAACACAACATTTAGAACATGGAACATAGAACATGCGAGCTAAATATGGAAACTACCGTGACGCCTCGAGAAGAAGTTGGTTTGCTGTGTGCATCCTAACTGTCCACAGGATCATGCATAATAAAAAAAGGATGCAGGGAAATTTGTCCCTTTAATTTTATTTATTTTTTCCGATTTGTAAACAAAGTTAAAAGTAAAAATCAGTACATTTCTTTAAAAAACAAACAAAAGTTCCAAACAATAGGTGCAATATACGAAATACTGTGAGGCTTGGGAGAGGGTACAACGCCTCTGTTAATAATACTTTATTAACTTAGTATATGTTAACAACGCAATTGCTATTAAACCATTAAGATAACTATAATATATGCCTTTTGAATGGGCACTCATCGAGTGCACTTTAAGGGCAGAGCAAATTTGTGTTTCTGTTTTGAATTGCTAGCAAAGTTCATGCCATATTGCCAAGTATTGCGCTCTGTATGACTCACCGATGAGAAGTTTTTCTTTAGGCTTGATTTGGCAGCCGCCCTTCGATTTCGCCAAATTAACGATTGACTGAATATCCCAAAAAAAAAGCAACCCCTTGATTATTAGTATTCGTGGTGGGTAATTATGAAAAGAATTTATGGCAAATCATCGTTGCGATTTACTATATACCTTCAATAAATTTTTGTATTTAATAATACGACATTATAAAGCAGAGAACGAAGCCGGTTTTGTGATCAGTCAAAGTCTAACTGTTTGCCGGAAAATGTTTCACTGATTTACAAGTAAAATACTCTCCGCTTATTAAGAGCGATTTCGAGTTCTAGTCTCTGACTTGTGCAATGTGCAGCTTTGTGCTAATTTTGAGAATAAAATAGCCCGGCTTGGGGTCGGAGCGCTTCAGTTGTTTATTGACGTTCTAGCCGCAGCTGTCTGGAAGCTGTCCGTGACCAAAAAGGATTATCACAACTTAGTGGAGTGTAGTATAGATTGGACATATAAGCAATGATTAGCGTCGTTGGAATGCTGTGCCTGCTGGCCTTAGGCGCCACTGCAGCCCCCACGGATAACAAATACTTAGCTGGTAGGTGTAGCAGTATCTACAATATCTAGTATCTAGTGCGCTTTTGATACAATTTTGGCAAACAATTTTCGTTAAAAAAGACCTGCCAAAGTGCTCAGAGGCGGAAGATCAGCTGGGGGAATGCATCAAGGAGATTTTTAATACGTTAACGCCGCGCTTCAAGGACGGCAATCCCGAGATGAAAATTCCACCCTACGAGCCTTTCATCCTCAACCGCACCAGTTTCCAGTACACCAGCGGCACCGCCAACGGTCGCATAACAGTGCGCAATGCCAAGATCTACGGGTTTAGCGCCAACAAGGCCAAGGACGTTAGCGCCAAGATCAACAAGGACAAGGTCAAGCTGCGACTGGTCACCTTTATGACCAAGATGATCATTGTGGGCAGCTACAAGGCCGACTTGCAGGTGAACCAGCTGCAGTTAAAACCCAAAGGAGAGTTTAATGTAACACTGAGTGAGTACGAGACGCTTCGGTTCTCCTCTACGGGTCCTTACTGGGCTTATGTCCCTGCTTTCAGTGGATGTGGAGACAACGACCGTCACCGACGGTGAAATATACACAAAGGACGGACATCGATATTTCCGACTTAAAAATATTGACTCAAAGCCAAAGATTGGGGACTTGGTCATCAAAGCCAATGGAATTTTTGCTGATCCCGAACTGGGTGAGTTTTTGTTTATTCATTTACTAAGAGTTACTTTTTATTGTAATTAAAAAATATTAATATACAACAGAAAAGTCTAACATAGTTAACTTATACGAATTTTAATTAAATTTTCATTGTGAAAATTATTTAATTCAGAAGCCAGACTCTTGTAGATTTTTTTAAGGAAAAAGAATATGTTTTAATTAGCAAGGACCTTTTTTTTTTGCAGAATATATAGCCTGTCAGCAATTAGTTCCCTTGCCTGTCATAAATTATAAAAACCATTAAGAATTACGAGCTGCAAGTTCTTGAGAATATCTTAAAGTTCAAGAGTTATAGTTTTATAACTGAGCGATTAATTTCCGTTAATGGCTGGGATTAATGCGGCGATGACGGCGAATTATTTTAATAGCCTCTATATATACATATATGAATATGAAAAGAACGATTTGTATAATTAGGGACCCCTACTTATCCAGCCAACTTAAAGGCCATAAAACAAAACTATAATAAATACCAGTATTTAATTGTATACAAAAAGTAATATTTTTTACAACCCTATATTCAAAAGAAACTTGATATCTAACTATCCAACTATAACTGGGAATATCTCCAAGCACTTTCCTAGTATTTATCTCTATAATTTTGAAGCCAAATAAATCGTTATACTCCTAAATAAGTGTCCCCATAAATACAGTTGTTATATGGATTAATAAATAAAGCATTTTCTTTTTAAATAATCTAAATCATTATTTTTTGAAATTTATAGTACTTTATTGTTTTCTCTTACAGATCAAATCGCTCTGAATGTGGCAAATCAATATTGGCGCGATATCTACGGCATCTTGCTGCCAGAGACGCGACAGTATTGGCAACCTCTGATGCTGCGAATGTTTAACGAGGCTTTTGAACTGGTTCCTATCGACCAGTTTCTTATCGCCGAACGAAATTAATTCTTTAGGTTGTGATGATCGCCTTTTTGCTAATAAATGGTTCCATTGCATTAACTACAATTAAATGATAATTATAGTTAATTCATTCTAGGCGCCATTTGCCTTGCCCTCCTCTTAATGCCAATAAAATCGCGACGAATTAAAAATTCAAAAACAAGTTTTATTGATTTATTTTATGCCCCAGTTAAGCGCGCGTAATCATTCCCAATTACAATTATTTTCAAAACCGACCCCGTCGGGGTGACCCAATAATAAATAATAGCGATAATGGGTTAAGTACACCCCGTCGTCGGCTGACCTTGCTGCATGACTCGTGCAGATTGCGGAACCCTGCCCAGCCCGAGTGATTAAAGTTAAATTATGCAACTGAGTGTCACAAAAGTGCGTTTGCGATTTATTATTTAGTTGGGCCGAAATCCCGGCGGTACTGCAATACCGGGCCAACCCGCGACAGAGGTGGAGCAAGCTCCTAGCACTCCGTCTGTTTCCAAAAATCAGTTTAACATTTGTTGTCCTTCAATGGAGGAACTATCAGATGTTAAGCTGATAAGAACAGATACTACACTTTGATCTTAGCCATAAGGCCGAGAAGCGATAACTGGAAACACCAAACCTCAAGGCACTCCACATACAAACTGCTAGAAGTTGTTGGGAATTATACACGTCAAGGAAGAGAAATTCCATTTGTTACAAATACCTTTGCCTACTTTAGGGACTTGTTTACTCGAGGTAGCTGCATAACGTGAGCAAGGACACCTCGGAATTTAAATAATATTTCTCTTAAATAGATTTTACATATTTATATTTTTTTACTCTTAATAATTGCCATTGGGCATAAGTAAATGTTAATAGCTAATAACTAAATGTAGTTTTTATCAACGTAAAATATAACTAATATTGGTAATATAACTATACAATTTTGAATATATCCTTTCTATCAAAGCTATAAAAAAAGATATCAAGTATAAACCGTCCTGAATATGAACTCGGTGCCAAAAAATCAATTATCAATATATTGAATTGTTAAGATTGTTATGAAAAGACATTTTATAAACTGGGATCAATGACACAGCAAGCGGAGCATTGGAGTGCTAAGATGCTGGATATGTCAACATATTTGCCCCTTGGTACAGAGGTGAAACTCGTTTTAAGCCAAGTTAAGCCAAGTTAATTAAAAAGAACATAAGTCACATACATGTCGAAAGTCTAAGTGCTACACTAGCCATAAAGCTGGGTTTCATTAATAGCAACAAGTGTCAGATATTTTATTCTAAAATATTTTGTAAAATATTTGAATTTGATATTGAGCGAAATAGATTCTTTAGTTCAGCCTGTGTTCATTGGCTAGTTTTATTATCTTATATTTATTGTTAAGTGCTCTTTCTTTTTATGCACCTCAACAATTGTCCACCCAGCATTGATTTTATTTATCATATGTCATCGCTTGGTATGCCACAAGTCAAGTTATTAATTAATTATTCTATATGTATATAGCTACTATTTCGTGATGTGCATGCAGAGTGGGATATTGGTAGACGACAAAGCAGACACGCGACAGTCGCCTGCCTGAAGTCGAATATGCCAGACATATTAAGTGGCTGGCTTGCTTCTATAATTTAATTAGATATTTTGAAGACAATTCGCCAAAATTAGTTAATAAGAGGTACAATTTGCACTATTCTGTAATTAGTTACTTAAGTTGAAAGACACTAACTGTGTACTCAAAATACTAACTTAAGACGTGACGTCCCAGACAACCTTGAACATCGATTTGTACACCACAAAGTCGCGGGTTCATGAATAATTTTACGAGGCCTACTGCCTAGCATGCAATATGTATGCCCATAAACAGCCGCAAAGATTTATAACTGACCCACATTTTACATGAACACTTCGCAGGGCCTTACTGTCACAGTGCCCCCCAAACCATGTCCAAAACGTGCCTTGCACTTTGACTGAAAACAGGGATTGGAAACCAACTGCTGGCTGTGACAGTTTCCTCATTGCTTGCACCGCTTGACAGATTTGGGAGCGTCATTAACCATCTGCTTGATGCTGATGTAATTAATATTAAAATGGTATTTACATTCTTCACGTATCGAGCATTAAATCTATACTATGACTGGTCAGAGCAGTGCCGATCAAATCACACCCTTTTTGGGAGCTTTATATCTTGTGTTTTTGTTACATTTTAATAAAAACAAAACAACAAATAAGTATGTCAATTTGTGGTTAAATTAATAGTGAAGGTTTTGTAAAATCAAATAATATATATTATTTTTTATATAATAATTGCCGGTACCCATATTATATTATTATATTTTAATGACGACAGAGAGGGTAAGTAACAGGAAGAAGGAACCTTTTCAAGGTTATATACTAGAGTGTCATAGAACACTGACTAGGGAATTTCTAGCAAATTTGTATTTTGATTAGCAAAAACATAAAAATTAGTGAATTGTTGTAAGAAAACCGGAAGCTTTGACTATAATTTACTTTTTATATATAGAATGAAGCAGTTGTTGATGGTTTCAGAAATATAAACAAAATAAGATGTAATTTAAATACATGTAAAATGTGTTATTTCGAAGATAAAAATAATAAATATTTTAAAAAGATCATACTGCCGCTGCTATGACTCTCAAACTGCATCGCAGGCAATCGTCTCCATAAGCTTTCCGTGAAATAAGCTTTTCGACTTCGGATTTGGGCTCGGCTCTGACGGCCCAAAGCCTTCGAAACGAATTTCGTCGGATGCCTTGGCTATATGTTGTTGTTGGCAGCTTCGTTGTTTCGGCCTGGAAAAACTTTTGAACACAAACAAAAATCGGACAGCTCGGAAACTATAAATAAACGTGAGTTTTAGGCAGCGTTCATTTCAAGATTTGCAAGCAACGCGCGCCGTCAACTCGAAAATTCGTTTGCTGATTTTTGCGCAGAAGTTTGGCAATTAGCTCAGTTTGTCTGTGTTTGTGCATCGCTGATAGTGTGTGTTTGTGGGAGTGCTTGTGCTGGTGTGCAGCAATTGCAGCAACAATTGCAGTTAACCGAGAAAACCGACCGAAAACGACAACAACAACAACCACAGCTCGTGAAGAAATAAAAGTGAAGCCGGTTTGCAAAAAATTACGCAAAAAAAAAAAGAAGGAAAAACGGAGAAAACAAAATTACTGCCTGCACTGTATTCGTGTGTTAAATCGAGTCACACGAAAATAGTCAAAAAGGCCAGCGCCGCGAAAGAGCCAAGTAATCGATTAAAACTAGTTTGCATCGCTTGCATCCATCCCATTGTTCGATTTGTTTGGAAAGGTGCCTGCCCGAAAATGCAGTCGCTTTGCATCTCGCTGACGCTGATCGCCTTGGCTATCGGACTCGGAAGTGCTCCTCCAATGGCGAGTGCGGCAACGCTGCCAACGTCCGCGCCGAGCGTGTTCAGCAGCGATCCCAGGAGCAGTTCGACGAGTGTCGACGACGGATCGATCGATTTGGGCGGCTTACAGTTTGATGCAGGTAAGCGGGCTTATGCAACTAAGGCCAGAACTTGATATTCAAACGAAAGAGTGCCGTCGAACAGCCCACGCCCTCAAAAAATGTGCCACTAAAATTAAGTCCGATTACAAACAAGTTTGTTGCCTAAGTCTTTCGTTTGCTAAGCGGCAGTTAATGTAATTGTAAATGTAATTGAAAAAAAATACATGCTGCGGTTTGCTGGGGCAGCCAATGGAAATGCCAAGACTTCGTTTGTGAAAGGTGGAGTTTCTCATAGTGGCACAAGGTATATTTGTAAAAATTCAAGAAATGTTCTCTGACAAAATCTACCTTGAAAATGTACATATTTGTTAGTAAAGTTTTAAATTGTCAAACTTTGAAACATATTACTATAGATTATTAGCGTAAAAACTATACATAATATAAATTTCATTCATAAAAACAAATCAACAACATATTATATCCCATTATGTATTAAATCTTCCTTTCATTTGTACTGAAAATTCGTTTGATATTCATAAAATAGTATTTCCTGTCTGTGACCAAAATTAAAACCAATATTCGTTCTGTATTTCCTCTCTGCTTTTTGCCAACTTGAAGTTTTCGTTAAGATTCAGTACAGGCCTTGGCCAGCGGTGTGTTGCCCATGCCAATCTGTAAGCTTCTTAGCAAGTTGTGTGTTGACGTGTGTGTTGTGCATACACTTAACACCACTTTTTATAGGCCTGTAACCTTCACAAATGAGCAAAATTGGGAAAAATACTAAGAAACAGCGATCGTTAATCTTTAATGAGATGTGCCAAGAGCTAAGTCCACGCCATGGAATTGCAATAGAAATTAGCAAGTGTATTTGCGCTTAAAATCTTTTTAGTCATTCGACTTTTAACACTTTTTAAATGACAAAAGAAATATGTACGTTTAAATACCTATTTCAAACAGCGTATATAATTTAAAGAGACAAGCAAGTCATCGCCTAAGCCGCTTGAACTTGACATACTTACACATAAGTTTGAGTAAAAGTTATCAGGCCGCGCTGGTCGCTGAAAGTGTGAGCAGACCCAACAGCATTGCCTTTCGAGCTGGGCAAATAGAAATTGTGATGCAAGGCAGGGGCACATGACCATAATAAATGCAGAATAAACACCAGAAATACAGGCCCGAAAAGTCACAATAAAATATTGCCAATTACATTAATTTAATCAGCGACGAGGTGTCGGGCTCTGTGTGTGTTTGCGCTCTTGCGAAAAGAGTTCAGCGCCAGAAAGAAAAAAAAAGCAACAACAGGCAGGCATAAGTCCGAAACCGGCTGCTGTCGTTGCTGCCGCAGATGCTGACAAAAAGCGAAAAGCTGACGCTGACGCTGGAGCTGAAACTGAAACTGAAAACTGACCTACATCAATGCGTAAGCGGCGCTGCTGGGCTTGTGCCAAACTGAAAGCTGCAATTGTAAGTTGTCTCTAATTGCGCAAAGAAAACGTCAACGGCAGCCGACGGTAAAAAAATATATAGCGAGCAAAAATTTATTGACATTCGCTTGGGCAAACAAAAGACTTAGGCAACGAACTTCGAGTCGAGTCGAGTGCTGATATTACTTTCTGACACCTTTTAATTTCGGGTTTTTATGTGTTAAGCTGTTCCATGTCATAACAAGCGGGACAGCTCACCTTTGACATTGAACTTGTCAGGCGAACCAAAATTAAAATACAAGACAAAAACATTGGAAAACAAATTTTTGGGCACTCAAGCAAACTGACTTAAGTGGCTATTCACGTGCGTCACTGACTTGAAAATTACCTGGAGCTAATCTCTTATTCTTTAACTGCTTAATAGCCAGCATTGAGTTGATTTTCTTTTAATTTTACCTAAGTAACTCTTTAAATGTTATAAGCAGTATGCAGAGGAACATTTAAATAATTGCGTTTTTATGCTTGTTTTGGCCTGTCATTAGAAGACAATGATTAAATATCGCTTGAGGTGAATCTTAATTGTAGTTTAGTTTCCTTTCCTCATTGTTTCGGAGTTTAACTATTATTTATTTTAATTTGTTTGGTAATGGAGTGATTCTTTTCTTTATTATAATAATAAGTACATTATTACCCTTTTCTGGAGTAGTGCTTAGACATAATCTGATAATCTGAGCAATTTAACCAGTATTTCTTTACTCCATTTTGGCTTTATTTTAACGCCTATTTGTGCTCTTCCTTTTTCACAAGGACCTTGGCCAGGTGTCACCCTGACACAAACCCCATTCGCATATGTCCGAACCCAACGGCTGTGCAGTGCCCATCAAACGTGGGGACACGTGAAGTGCTTCATGCCTGGTTGGCTGGCACAAATACCGAAAAAAAAACGAAATATAACAATTATAATTATCTCCTCCCGGCCAGGCGCTATGCTATGACATGCCTCGCCGAACTTTACAACTGGGGCTAACCATGGCTTAACCAACTTGTGAACTAACCTTCCCTCACTTTCGCCTTTTAGTTACACCACCGCCGACGGCTGCCCTGTCCGAGGGCTCAAATGAGGTGACACCCTGTAGTCTCAGCTCGCCGGAGCTCAACGAGTGCATCCGAGGCCTGATCCAGTCGTTTGCGCCCAAACTCAAGTTCCAGGGAATTCCCGAATACAACATGGGCGCCATTGATCCCTACTTTTACAAGCGTGGCATCTTCCGGTATACCAACGATGGCATCCAAGGTGGCCTGCTGATCAAGAACATGGAGATCTACGGCATCAGCCAGCTGCAGGTGAACAGTGTGGCTGCGAACTTTACTGAAAGCGGATTTATAATCAAACTGGGCGTAGAGCTGCCCCAGCTGAAGGCTGGCGGACATTTCAAGGCGGACGTGAAGTTCGGCGGCCTGCGCCTGGTGCCCAAGGGACCCTTCAATATCACCATCGGTGAGTGTGGAGTTTCCTTTTACCTGTGGTCAAGTGCCTTATGCTATTACCTTCTCCAGACAACGTCAAGGCCACCATTCTGACCGACGGCCACATCGAGCAGCTGCCCAACGGACAGCAGCGTCTCAGCTTACATCGCTTGAATGCCAATGTCAACATCGGCGACGCTAAGGTGGTGGCCAACGGCATCTTTTCCGATCGCAACCTGAGTAAGAAAATTATATTAGTAATATATGAACCGATTTCTGATCTGATATATATATTTTATTAGATGCTATGATCCTTAATCTGGTCAACGAGAATCTGCCGGAGATAACGCGCGTCGGAATTCCAGCCACCCGCGAGCAATGGGCTCCCATCCTGATTGCGCACATCAACGAGTTCTTTGCCCAGGTTCCTATCGAGAAATTCCTGGTTCAATGAGGCACTAAACCTTCTCTCTAGGAATAATTAGCTCCTAGTTAGTGTTAGCCTAATAATTACAATTACAAATTTATTTTTAACGCTGTTTCCAAATAATGTTCTATGCTCAAACGATTCGGCAATCATCTGGATTACTTTTCTACATAATCATTCTGTATTTATTTATGTTCAACAAAAAAAAAACATGTTATAAGCTATAAGAAATTTCCAAAATAAACGCTCTTTTCAAAATATGTTGCTTTAAGCCGATGAATTCATTAAAGTGGTTAAAAAAGCTTTTGCAAACTCGATTTATTCCCAAAAGTATGCCTTGTATTGAGGCGATGTCGGATAAAGGTAAAATTTTCGGTAAAATATACATTGTAAAATAACGATATTTATTTGTGTATCAATGATGATAAAAAGGTTATGAGATGTTCCATCAGCTAAAATTTCTTATTGTATTTTGACTTAAATAAAATTTATTAAAGTAAGGTCTCTCCCCATTCTAAGCTTTAATGCTTGTAAGTATTTAATTCTTCATTTATTTAACAATTAATTCCGAATGATATTATTTTTAATAAGACGTATTTGTTTCCAATTGTTTAATGGTTCATTGGCTTTAAAGGGCACAGTTCCCTGGAAGAACTTTCAATTGGATGAACCTCTATTTATTCTGACAACTCAAAACCCGTTCGAAACACATCTCTTTCACTGCTTTTGAGAGCTGCTTAAACACAATTTTCAACACTCCCTCTTGTCGATCAGTCAAAATGGCCAATATGCCCCAAAGCAACCAATTACAGACAATTAGTTGGCAAAATATTGAATTATAATAAAAGGTCCAGGCCGTGACAATTGCCTCTCCATCGATCAACAACTGAGACTGAGATCGAGTGATCTTATTCCCATGATCTGGCTAATTCTGGGTGAACAATTGATTTAATTTTGGACATTTTTAACACCCAAGGCGCCGCCCGATTTCGATGGTGACGGTGCCATTGCCACAGAATCCTGATTAATGTTCGAGTTGGTTTTAATTGAATCCTACATCCAGCTCCTTGGCATTGAAGTTCAATGATCGCCAAGATCGTCGTAAAGTTTGCATATTATTTAGCAAAACATTTTTGCGGCCGTCTGGAAGCTGCTACTCAAGAACTCGAAGACTGGCAATGAAAACGAATTCAAACGGGTCTACTTCTGCTGGCCAAGTGGAAAATGAAGTACCCTCAATGCAATGTGCACCCAGGAATTTAAATGGAAATTTAATCTAACCATGCAGAGAAAATATATGGGTAAAACTAAGGCGTGCGTTAGAGAAACTATGAGCTTACATTATTATTAATACTAATACAATTAGTAGTATTAATATTAAAATTATTAGTATTAATATTAATACAAATAATATCATTTCTGAAGGAGAAATCACAATGGTTTTGAAAACACCCTAAAAAGTGTATGAAATACAATTTTTGCAGAACCAAATTCAGTGTAATATTGATCTTTTATGATGTAGAAAGTTTTTCCATAATTTTGGACACCCTAGTGATATTTATAGAATCACCGAATAAGGTAATTTATAATTTAATTTAAAAATAAATAAGAGATTATCAGGGATTGATTTTCTCGGCACGGATTGTAGCAATTGAATTGCTATTAAAAGTTTTTTCAATTATTGGTATATATAAACTCATCTTTTTAATGAAAAATACATTGATCAGGAGTGCCACGGCAATCGCTAAAATATATTTAAAATTATCCAATCTTTGGTACAAAAGTATGGTAACTCTTTATGTTCACGAATTTTCGGAGCTATTTTATTTTTTTTAAACTCCCATCCAGCCCATGTTCAAAAACACAAACCTTCTTTTTAAAAAAGAACTGTTAGAACTAAAATAAATATAAAATAATAAATAAGTGCAACTTTTCAATGTCTATTTAACTATGCTATTTAGGGGAAGCTCCCAATAATTTCTTAGAGTGCTTAACAATGGCATATCGAGCTGCTGTAGGCAAAAGATGCAACCGCAGCTGGATTTTTCTTTTATTAAGTAGTTTGCAGTTGCATAGCAACTTCCAGGCGGCAACGGCTGTTGCTCAGTCTAGGCCGGTGCGTGTTTGGGATCGGATTCGGATTCGTATTCGGGATCGGGTTCGAAGAGGACGACTTGACGCCGCTGCGGCTGCCTGGTGGGCAATGGCCAAGAAGGCGTTACCTGGAACTAGTTTAGCGGTAGTTGTCGTCGCGTGAGCAATAGAAGGCGGCCCAATAACTTGGCCAAAAGTGAGCCAGCGAAAGAAACCGCGTTCATAATTGACAATTCGGCGGCTTCTTCGGCGTCAACATTTCTGCCGCGTCGCTGTCGCGGCTTCTCTGCTTTTGCTGCTGCCGTTTCTGTCTGGAAGCGTAGCTGTTAACCGAAACCCAGATCCGCTCTTGTCTCAGAAGCGATCGGACCTTACAGCCCAGCGGACGGTCCTGTCCGTCTAACGCACGAGTATCAATATCGACATCGAGAGCCGAGTACCGAGAACCGAGAACCTAGAAGCGAGCTTAGGAGCAAGTCCCAGTCCGAGAACTCCGTCGTGGTCAGGTGAATGCCATCGGGCAACGTGCCTGGCATTCGAAAAGCTATATCGACAAGGCGTGTTCGTGGTGGCGGTTCCTTACACTATATAGCAGCCAATTTATATATGGTTTGCCCAGTTCAAAACGAAAACAAATTGGAAAGATAACAACAACCGCAGCAAAAATGTTTGCATTTTTGCGAGTTTTATTACTTTGTGTGCATTTGCTGCATTTTAAAATAATCTCTGGAGCAGATATCGAATCCATCCCATCGGTCGGCGTGGCAGGAGCTCCAGTGTTGCAACTCGGTGGTATAAATTCGGCGCCTGAAACAGGATTCAGCCCAGCCAATGTCACTGCGGAGGAAATCATCGATGAAGCGGCAAAGGGTGAGTATTACAAATAGATTAAAGGGCTTGAAATTGTGTTTTCGAATCCATAAAATATGTGTATTTTTTGGCCATAGTTTATATAAACTTAGAACCTTTAAGAGTGTCGTGCAAAATTAAAAAAAAAAATTATAATTCAAAGTATGATCCACGTACAGTATTATTTTCTCAGCTACCTTGAGTAGGTGGCACAACATTTGAGGGAGCTATCTTAAAAATGCACTTAACATAAATTGTTGGTCATAAAACTTAAAATAATGGCGTTAAAGCAAGCAACTATGCAACTATGTATCGAAACAAATAAGGAAGTAATTCTGTATATACCCAAGGATTCTCACATTTGTTGATAAGAAATTAAATTAAATTCCCTTTTTTTTTTTCTTTTTTTGTTATCAGAATTAATATATTTATAAGCAATTTTTGATTTATTTATAAATGGGAAATCGTATTTTGCGAACACTTCCTTTAATGTCTCTTCAGACGTATTTTGAAAAGCTAAATATATTAAAAAAAAATAAGATCTCATTGGCATTAAATGCCATTAAGGATTGTAGCTTCGTTATATATTTTTAATTTTATTTTAATTGTTAGGCGAACTTTTCAATCGTGTCAAAAGTACCTGGCAGTCTTGTTTGAATCTTATACTTCCGAATATAATCTTAGTTTTATTTTTTTATAATAAGAAATAAAATATAAATTAATTGAAAATGTGACCTAAAGAAATTAGACTCTAAGCTGTTGACAGAACCATTTTATAAACCAAAGAAATTAGCCAGTCGGTCAAGATTTTCTATTTGGTGGACTAGGACACAATTTAAATATATATCTTTAGTATTCTATAAGTATTATAACTTATCCAAATTGTCGTGCTAAGTAAATAAATGTAAAACAAAAAACTGTAAGGGATTCCGATTAGGTTTATGGTATACAATTAAAAGTTATAGTATATATAGTGTTGTCCCAAAATTCTTTATTTGAAATACATAATTTTTTAAATGTAATTAGTTAATTTTATTGAATTTTGTTGTGAAGAGCCTATAGTTCTTAAAGCAATATCAATAGCTTCTTTTAAATATACGTCATTAATAAGAAACCTAGGTTCAACGACATCGAAAAGAGAATTTTCTGTTTCTACTGTTTGATTTATGCACGGCACGCACGTACCATTACTTGTTTGACCTTCAAAAGTCTACAAATCGTATATGGCAACAGGAGGGGAAATGCGAAATAGTATCTGGCGAGTGCTGATAGACCTCTGTTGGCCCTTTCGATCGGTAATAGAGAGATTTATTGGGCAGACTGAGGGGAAGCCTACATAGGCGTGAACTTTCGGATCAAACTTTGGTCGCTCGTGCTCTGTCGCCTGTCAATGTACCCGCCGCCAATCCGTTCTCGGTTATTTACGGCCAACAATTAGACAATTAGACAGCACTTTTGAGGGAGGAGTTGAACGGCGTGATGAAGCGACGACATAAGCCTATTAATTTGGGATGCCTCGCGGATTGGGCCATAAACGTATACCACACATACTATATAAGAGCTGACACCTAAACCGATTCAACAACAGGCAATATTCATTAAAAAAAATTATTCACATTTTGTTGAACGGCTGTTAACAGCGCTTTGGAATGGGAGCCACGATAAATATCGTTTATATGACTGCTGGTCACATAAAATTTAAGATCTGACATAAAGTAGACCTCCTTCCCGTCCAGTTGGCTGGGATTTTGTGCTGGAAATCAGGTTTATATGCCTGCACTCCCATGCAGTAGCGGACAGTCTGTAACGGTGGGAAGACCTTGAACTTGCCACTTGCCCCTGATTTCTCGTAAACATTTAGCGTATCTTCAGTATCAAGGGTTTGTTCTTGACTTGATGGGTGTTCCAGGGATAATTTCCAAGAAAAAATACGAGTACACTTTGACCAAGTCATCCCTTAAATCAAATGAATAAAAAATATAAAAGAGTTTGTTTTTCATTTCTTGAAAGTGTAACACTCACGAAGGCGTGTTGGAACTTCACCTTGATCAGCGATCAATCAAAGCTTATTTATTTTATTTTGTCTTCTGGCTGACAGCTTGTCATAACAATTTAAAAAGAATTAAAGTTATATCCCATAAGCAAAGCAAATGGCATTATTTGGGGCAAATGAGTAATATTCCGCCGAAAAATGGGATGAGTCACAAGTGGATTAACATTTTTGCGCTGGGTGTTAGGCGTACTTTATAAAATGGACTGAAAATAAAAACTGAAAACAATTACAAATTCGTGGCACGCCCTGAACGTATTCATCATTACGAGTTGGGCCTGTGAAGCAGAAACCACGTGCTGACTTGCGAGTCTCTGCAGCTCCAGAGCTTACCCTTTCAAAGGGACATTAGACTCGAATTAGTATCAATAAATTTACACCTCATAGAAGGCATAAAGCCCGTACGTTGACAAGAAGCTCGTTTAAATTAATCGCCGCCACAAAAGAGAACAGCTTAAGGCAACGATAAACGACCGAAATAGCTCATTTAGCCGAATCGAAACGCATGCGGCGCGGAATAACTCCAACTTTGAATATTTTTGGGCCAAGAGCAGCGAGAGGCATGTGTAATAAATTAAAGATATGCCAAATTCATGCTAAATAGCAAGAACAACCATACAAAGAAAACCAAATAGAGCCCGCGATCTAAACAAAGGCCTAGACCAATTTTAAGAAGCTGCCAATGGACATGACAAATATATGACAATTGACAGTAGAAAGTTGCCTCGCTGGGGGGGCAGCTCAAGCATCTCTGGCGCAACGAAAAATGGCACAGCAATTGTCATTCAGTGTGGAAAAAGCTTAAGTTTATTGTCAATATTCTGGGCGACAACAAAAAATGTCAAAATATTGAGTAATCACTCTCAGCTGGGGTGGGAGAAGCGTGGACCCGAAACTCGAAACGTGAACGAATGTTAAGTAAATATTGGCTTGGTCTTTCTTTCCCCCATATATATACTTTTTTTTTTCTTAGGTGCTTTGTCAATACCGCAGTAGATTGGTTCAGAAATAGGTTGTAAAGTACCACAGTTTTGGCTAGACAATTGCGTATGTAGCTCAAATCTGTCGAGGGGTTAACGAACTCTGAAATGCCTCCAAAAGTGCTCGGCGAAACTTTCAAGTGCGATACAGATTTTCAAGTTATGGAGTCATGATAGACAATTAAAAGAATTTTTGTAATTTCCGGAATAAGCGTATAAAATCTGTGACCTACTTATATTCAAAAGTGTTATTGGTTTGCCAAAACGTTTTCCATGTACTTCTCTCAGCTGCAGGTATGGGAAACTATTTAGAAATGATTTGTATAAACTATTTTCCACTTGTTCTGCATCATAAAAATACCATTTATCAAGGATATCAGACAAAATGTATTCACACAATGGAGTTTCCAAAAGATAGATAATCATAGATAGATATTTCAATATTGGCCACCATGGGTTATGTTCTCTTTTTGCTATTAGAGCCAGTGAAAAAAGATCCTATGGCATCATGCATCTTAATCTTTATATTTTATATTGTCTAATCCCACTCACATTTTATCGTAAATATGAAATAATATAATATAATATTTTAATAATAATATTTTAAACTTTTAAATTATGTGCGACTGGTTTCTGAAGCACTCGTTTAAAGTGATTTTCTTTTTATTCCTCAACTATTCCTAATTTTAAAAAGTACTTTTTCGAATTTACAGAATCCTCCTCGCCCAGCCTTAGTCGGCAGCGTCGTCAGTTCCTATTCGATCCTAGTCTTCTGCTGTGGCAAGCGGGTCTAGGTGGCTCAGGTCTTCCCGGTGGCCCCGGAGGCTGGGCTCCTCTGGAGGGCTCCAAGTGCCTCACGGTCCGTGGCCAGGCGGGTGTGTGTGTTCGAATTGACGGATGTCGTCAGTACTACCGAGTAGCCCGTCAGCTGACCTTCGTCACTTTGCGACAGTGGCCATCGAACGGCGGCATTGGCCTAAATGGGAATCTGTGCAACTTCTTCGATCAGCTGGGGAGAGTAAATAATGGAATCTGCTGCACGGACATCGATGCCAATTCCTTTGGAGTGTTTCCACTGCCAAGCACAACGACAACGACGACCACCGAGAAGCCTCTGGTGTCGGCGGATGACGTCGATAAGGTCGATGTAAATGCAGAGGAAGAAGAGAACATCGAGCCGCCTGCGGATGCTCCCCAACCAGAGGATCCCATTGATAATGCAAACAGCGTAGAGGACACGCCGGATTTCCAGGATGTCAACACTATCGAAGGTAATGCTCCAGAGCCGATTCCCGAGCCCGAAGTTCAGCCGGAGGAAGAGGAAGTGGAGCAGCCGGTGCCTGTTCAGCCAGCCACTCCAATATATCCTTATCAGTGGCCTTTTGGCTCCTTCGCGGGTGGAGTGGCCCAGTGGCCGCCACCGTTGCCCACGCATCCGCCCACCACCGGCGGATGGCCTCCGCCGTTGCCCACGCATCCGCCGAACCATCACTATCCCACGCACCCGTCCACCCCCGGAGTTCCGAGCACGAGGCGCACCACTCCGCGTCCCAGTCCCATTACCACTAAACGACCCAGCTACCCGAGCTATCCCACCACGACGCCAACAACGACGACGACAACACGCCGACCGGTGAGCGGGAGCAGTCCCGAGGGTCTGCCGCTGCAGTGTGGCAACAAGAACCCGGTGTCGCCCGACCAGGAACGGATTGTGGGCGGCATCAACGCCAGTCCGCACGAGTTCCCCTGGATAGCCGTGCTCTTCAAGTCGGGCAAGCAGTTCTGCGGCGGCAGTCTCATCACCAACAGTCACATCCTCACTGCGGCTCACTGTGTGGCACGGTAAGGATCGAGGAGTAACTTCTCCAAAGAGCAGCTTATATTTTTGTATTTCTTTTAGCATGACCTCATGGGATGTTGCGGCTCTCATGGCCCACCTGGGCGACTACAATATCCGTACAGACTTCGAGGTGCAACATGTTTCACGGAGGATTAAGCGTTTGGTGCGCCACAAGGGATTCGAGTTTAGCACTTTGGTAAGTTGACTTGCTTGCTACATTTTAATGACAATGCAATTAATAAGATGCGTAACGCCATGCGATAAAAGACAATATAAGGCCTTAGAATATGCGTTATGCTCCAAGCTCTGACTCCAGGCTCTCTAAAAATATGATTGAAGATGCTCGTTACGCATCTATTACTTATATTGACTTAGTTTACTAAATGACGCTCGTTACGCATCTATTACTTATATTGACTTAGTTTACTAAATGACAGTTCCAAATGAATATCTAGTTTATACAATATATATTTTCCTTTAATGACCTCTCGCTAGCACAATGACATTGCCATACTAACGTTGAGCGAGCCCGTGCCCTTCACCCGCGAGATCCAACCCATCTGCCTTCCCACCTCGCCTTCGCAGCAATCGCGCTCGTACAGCGGCCAGGTTGCCACGGTGGCGGGATGGGGCAGTCTTCGGGAGAACGGACCTCAGCCGTCGATTCTGCAGAAGGTGGATATACCCATCTGGGCGAATGCCGAGTGCGCCAGGAAATACGGAAGAGCTGCGCCAGGCGGCATTATAGAGTCCATGATCTGTGCTGGCCAAGCGGCCAAGGATTCCTGCAGTGTAAGTGTGAATCCTTTATCAAATACATGCCATCCTCCAATATATATTTATAATATTTTTAGGGTGACTCTGGTGGTCCCATGATCATTAATGACGGCGGACGTTATACCCAAGTGGGAATTGTATCCTGGGGCATTGGCTGCGGCAAAGGACAATATCCTGGCGTATATACGCGTGTCACGTCCCTGCTGCCTTGGGTTTACAAGAATATTAAGTAAATATAGGATTGCGATTAGTCTAAGACGTGATATGCAACGAGATAAGAGCGAACAATGTAATAAAGCGAACCAACTTTTAAAGAATTTCACAAACGCCTTAAAGTATGCCATGAAAGATTATGCAAGTTGAACATATTTTCTGTAGCGATGGTTTAAGGGGGTTGAGTTGTGAAATCAATAAATATTAATTACAAAAAGCTATGGGAATTATTTCTACAATTTAACAAAGTCGGCCATGCCACACATTTCTATTTCAGAACTATTTCCAAGCAGAGCACAAAATCCCTGAGCACAATGACGACACAACGACTTTTTCGGTTCGATGATGTGTTCAAGTTCAATCATATTGTGTTGGATCCGTTGGTCGAGGTGTGCTCCCTGTCGTTCGTTATCCCGAGGATATTGGAACATCCCGATCTGGCCATTGCGACAGTGGCACCCGACGATCGCCTAATGGGCTTTATACTGGGCACCCGGATAGTTGACGAAGAGGAGCCAAGGGCCAGCCACGGGCACATCTCTGCCTTGGCCGTGGCCCCCGAGTACCGGAGACTTGGCCTGGGCACTCGTCTGATGGACAGCCTGAGGGAATTGCTGGACCGCCAGAAGGAGTCGTATGTGGATCTCTTTGTGCGCCAGAAGAACCACAAGGCCATCGTTCTGTACGAATCTCTGGGATATGTCAAGTATCGCTGGCTGCCGCAGTACTATGCACCTGATCATGGCTACGACATGCGACTACCTCTGGCAAGCGACGTGCAACAAAGGTCCTTGAGAGGCATTACCAAGAACAAGATCTACAGCTTCGGCAATAAGATAATCTATCTCGTTATGCTCTATTTGGTGGGACTTAGGGATATTCTGACTGGTGGCACCCGATAAACAGAAATATCAGCATTTCCATTACCCTACATACCCAACACATGTTCCACTGCAGAGCTAAAATCATATCGCAGACATGAATAAATAATTTCTGAAAAAGTTCATTACACTCGAGCGATTTGAAAAAAATATTAGGAAACCTCCCAAAGACAAAGATGAAAACTAGAAAATATATGTCAGAGAACATATGGTATGAAAGATTTGTTTATATGACAACATTGAACCAGAATTTTTCAATTCTGTCCGTTTCGAGTTGCGTAAAATGGCAAAAAAGCGAAAATCATTGCGCGTGTTTCGGACACATGCTCGGGACCAAACTACACTTTTATATTTATTTATATACTATATATTCAAATTTGTTTGCTTTGAAATATGTTGCTAATAGAGAGCACAACAACAAGGGCCTTGACCGTCTCCAAACGCGAATTTGCAATTGAATTTCACTTGGCACGGAGACGGAACATAAATGCGTTTGGCCGAAAGTATCTGCAGCGTGTATGTGTATCCGTATCTATAGTTTGCCTTTGTGCGTCAACGGAAATCTGTCTGTCGTTGGAAATCTACCTCAATTGATTTTTTTTAATTAGCTTAAACTGAAATTTATGTCGAATACAGATGCTGCGTATCTCGGAAGTCCTGGTCATTATCTAATTGCTGTTGGTGCTTGAACCTCCATGGGCCGTCGTATGTACTTTTTCATTTCGAAAGCGTTCTCCGGCTCCGGGTAGTAATCGAGCACAGTTCGGCGATGTGCGTAGCCCAGGGAACAGTATAGACGGTAGGCGACCAGGTTACTGCATCGCATGAAGAGGCTGACGATGGAGGCGCCTCTGAGCTCCATGGCCTTGTAAAAGTAGTCCATCAAGGCGGTGGCCACGCCAAGACGTCGATACTCAGCGGACACAGTCAATGCGGAAACATGGCCCTGCAAGGCCATGTCTTTGTTTTCTTTCTTCCCAAAGATATATCCCATTCGTCTGCCTTCGGGACCTGGCGCAATAGCAATCTGTGACAATTCTGGAAACTCTAGAAGATGTTTCACAAAGAAGGTCAAACTGTACACATCGGTTAGGGCATCAAAGACCAACGAATTGAATTTAAACAAATCATCAAACTGCATTTCTCGAAGACTAGTCATGTTTTTAAAAAAATAATTTGATAAATTTACACTAAATTTAGACAAGCAGAATTGAATTTGTTATTTATTCAGTTGAGAAATAGTTATTTAGTGACACAGCTCATATATTTTTTGTATTTTTTCTTACTTTAAAATCAAAGGGATTGTAATGCAAATTGCAATTGTCTTTCCCTAATCTATTCTGCTGTCAAATTGAAGAGTTTGCGGTATAATTTGTATATCTTTTTGACAATAGCTTTTCAACTTGAAAGGTAAGTACCTGCTCAAAGACCGCTCTCAAATAAACCGTATCAAGCCGGACAGTTGAGAGCCTCCGCACACACAGGGGAATCAAAATATATCTTTTGATTCTCTAATGAGGTTAATGTTCGAGGCACTCATTGACTCAGCGGCCTGTGCGCGTTTCAAAGATCTATTTATACAATTTAATGGCGCATTTTGCACAAAAATAAATAAAAGTACAAACCGATATTTGTCTATACATATATTGGGTACATATGTGTAAATATGCATATACCAATTGTACCGGTAAAGAGCCAGCAGTCTATTTATATTCGTAAGCATCATCCAACTTTGTTGTGATCTCCTTGTCTCTGGACAGGTGGTCCAGTCAGAAAGATAAAGAGCCTGAATGGTCTTCATACGACCAAGTGTAAGTTGCCAGTGCTATATACAAAATTTGTCTGCTTCTCGGCTGAAGATGAATGATTTGCTAATTCCCACAACATTAGTCTATTCGCTCATATTCCTGCGCTCGAGACTTGTGCCTTGTTTTAAGCACAAACATATATAAAAGATTTTTACACATATGTATATAAAACATATATCTGGACTGGGTGTTTGTTTAGCGGTCTTTTCCTATTATTTATTTTTCAAGCATGTGTGATTTATAGTGATTTATCATCCCATTCGCCAGCAAAGTCGGACAAGAAACATCAAATGAAATCATTCACATTGTGGGGGAGTTTTTGTGCTTTATGTTTTCCAATCTGAAAAAATGCTAGTACATTGCATATTAGTATATATGTAGTATTTGATAAAAGTAATATTGGGATAATAAGTAATCAGAGCATAAACAAAAATTTGAATTATTAAGTGATATAATTCGTAAGTAATTTTAAAGTATTTGAACCTTATTCATTATTTTGGTTTAACAACAAATTTTTAACTTTAAATGTACCTATCAGATATGAAACAATCGATTCAGAAAGATTTTAAAGAGTTCTATACTTAAACGAGCCTTCAATGACCATTTTCATAGTATTTAATTTTTATTTTGCATTGTCACAGTTCGAAACCGAATTATTTATTACAATACATGTAATAACTATAGCTTAGCTATGCGTTTTCATGATTTATGAAGGAGTAAGTGTACACAATATTTAAGAATGTGAAAATACTAGCTCTTATGGTCTCTCAAATATATTCTCTAACACAAACAGATGGATAGGGCTAACTCGACTCGCCTGGTGGTGCTTAACAGGAATATACATATATACTGTATGGTATAGGAGATTATATCTTCTGCTTGTTACATATGTACAAACTTATATTACCCTATAGAAACCGAGTATAGAAATTGTTTTGAAAATAAAACCCTTTAAAGATCTAATATCTTTTGTTATCCCTATAATTCCCAAAGGGTTTAAAGCATGGAAAAAATCATTTCGAGATGATGACTAACTGAGTAAATACAACCTGAAGATTAATGTTGTCTATTGATCGCTAACACTTCGTCTGATGCACAAACATCGGACTTGTTCAACACGTCCAGTGTTAAAGTATCCGAGTGGCAATAATTTATCTAATGAACACGCACAAGTGCATTGCGCATTAACCACACTGTGTGAATTGTTCCGAAAATTGGAAGAGAGGAAAACAATAAGTACAAACTACCGCAGGCTTGCTCAATTTTTCAGATATCTTTTAAATAAACTCAAAATTCATAGAACCGAATTTTCCGAGCAGACGCACTTTACACACGCTCGCAAGTACGCACACAGTGGCATGGCGACCACCACACAGGCCCACTGATGTACACACAGACGTGACCGATGGTCGAATAGAATATGTACCGACGAAGAAGCAGCAGGAAAATGGATTTCGAAATGTGAAATGTATTTTTTCGGCTTTTCTGCTTTTCGGCCGAGAAAATTCGTGTGCGAATTCAGTGCGACTTGGGCTGCTAACTTGAACGCGTTGCAAACGAGAAAACCATCCGAAATAAAGAAATTTTCAACTAGAAACTAACACATAGATATATCTATAGCATCTATCTAGCTGGGCTGTCTATATATACGGATATATAGATATAGATACGAGTCTTTTCTCTGGCAAAAGTGAGCAATGCGTTGTGCCGCGTTTTATAAATAGAAACTTACAAAATTCTCAACAGAGCATTGGTGAAAAAGGGTTTTTCAATTTCTGCGCCAGTGCCAAACCCTACATTTTCATTCGTGTGATCGGTGTTTCTACAAATCCTGATCATTACGAATCTGTGTGAATATTATGTATATATTATATACTATATACTGAATACTATATAAATGAGGAAAACTATTTCCAAATGGATCGCTTGTGTGTTCGTGCCCGGTCCGAAAATTATATAAGAACGCGTGATATTCTGTGCAAAATAATTCCCGATTTAATAATCATGATTTTCTTCCAATTTTCCATAAATTTTCCAGTGCTTCTGTGTGCATAGGCGTCGTTTGCAAAATCTTTTCGTAGAACTTGCGTGCGATTTGGCAATAACCAACGCCTACGACAAAAAAAAAGAAATATTGAAAGAGCGCGATTTCTTCCGACAGGCGGCTGTGTGTAGGCGGTGTGCAAAAGTGTTTTAAAGTTGAACTTGAAATTCATAACAACCGGCTAACATGAGTTCTGGGTAAGTTATTACTTAATTTATTAATAAGCCGATATATAAATTTATTAAGTGTCAGAGGGTGTGGTTAAATTGCTGTTAAACCCGATTTTTTTCTTTATATACCGGAAGCGTCTCGGATAAAAACTTTAACCCCTCTTGTTTTAGAATTTGGGGCGGGATAAAAACAATATAAATGAAGGGAACTGAACTAATTATAAACAAAATCTGCAGCACCAGAAAATATAAACTTATATATTCTAATTCAAAGTATTCAAAATATTTTGCCTTCTTTAATTTGTAGAACTTTGCGATTTTTGTTTTAGAATATTATTTTCTGTTTTCCATACCAAATTGTATCTTTCTAATAAATATATTTTAAAAACAAAGAAATACTTTTACTTTCCGGTTCTAAGTCGTTTTATTTCCATAAAATTTAAGGGCTAGTAAAATTTTTAGATCTTGAACTATCAAAAATGATTTACAGCTTCCTGAAAAAATAAATATCGAATTTGGCTAATTTACAAAAGCAATCGTAATACCTAAAAATACCTTGTCAGGGCAACAACAGCTGCTTCATTTCCCTACTACTTATCATCAATATTTTTCAAAGAGTAAAACTAATAAAAAGAAAAACAACTGAATCCGGGAAAACTCTTAACACAAATCAGAGAATAAATAAAACAGATGTGTGTGCACACATACAATATATATAAAATATGCTTACATATAGCGCTGAACAGGCACCAACGTCTTTATGATCTCTTCTACAATTAAGGCTCACACATGAGTTTTGTTTTTGAAGGCCATCATCGGCAGCGGCCCACGCCTACGCGCGCACACCCAAATCTCTTTTGGCCAGCCCCACGGTGCACGCGCTTTTTGGCAGGCGACACTTTCGGTGTCCGCCGTCCCTTCCTACCCGTTCCCCCCACGTTCCCCCTACGCAGTATTGTCAAGCCATTTAATTAACTAAATTTCGTATTTTTCACAAACATTTCGCCGGGGTTCGGGCCAGTGCACAGTTTTATGTCTTACCCCCAGCGAGCAGCAGACTCCTAGTGGTGTCTAGAAGCATTTGGCACACGTGTTTCGGAATTCGGACGACTGACGGCATTCACCGGAAGTTTCTCTCAGAGCCACGCACTTCATATAACAAATTCCCCCAAGAACCTTTCAAAACAAAGTCAAGAATTTGGCATAAAATGCATTTGTTTTATGTTTGTCGTCTTTTTCAGTCTAAGATGTATGGGTGTTTTTTTTGTTTTGCATTTCTTTGTTGACGTTGATGGGTAGCGCATAAATTTTCAGCAACCGAAAATATCAGGAAAAATATATTGAGGAAATTGGGTCAAAGTCTTAAAAGAAATTGACAAATTTGCTAGAATTGAAATATTTTTAAATGTGCATTATTTATATTATATTTAATAAGTTTCGACAGGCTTTATAACTTTACTTTTAATATGATTTTTATTAGACATTCGGTGATTAAGTTTTATAAAATAAGACACTGAGATCGATATCAACAAGTTATAAGCACTGTGAACTTGAAATATATATTGTTGTAGTGTGTGCTTATTTTTCGTGTGAACTTTTATTTAAGTTGAATTTATTTTTCGCATTTTGATGCATTACCCGACATGACTTTGATTTTGTTCAACGACAATTATTTTCACACTTCATTGTCGGCTGTCTCGTCGTCGTCTCTTCGCCTTTGTTGATTACGTAAATCAGGTGTGAGTTTATTTATTTTACACATTCTTGCATTTATAAACTTCGCAAACGGATCGGTGGCCTGAAGTTCAAGCGAGTCTCTCTCAGTTGACCATGAAATTTGAATGCTAAAAAGGGAATTAAAATTAAAGGAAGATTCCCGAGCCGATATGCCAATGGAAATAAAACCACACCCAAGTGACAAGTCAATACCACTAAGTGTTGACTTATGGTCAGTCATGGTATTGATTTAGATCGTTCTTCCTATGATTCATGGATAACTCTAAACGGGTTTGCTTTTTTAGGAAAGTTATGGTAATGGAAAACAGGCAAAAGTACTCTGTTTTAAAAAAAAATAATTTATAAATGTCTTGTATTTTGTAAGCTTTACTTTTAAATCCGCTTAGAAATCAAACTTTATTTTTGCTCATTTTTAAATCCAATTATTCGTGTACCGAATTCATTTTCAATTGACATCCTGGCAATTTCTCATCTGCCACCAACTTAATCTCTTAGGAACCAGTAAAAATAAAACACAAATAATGCCCTGGCTGGTTTCAGTAGACGATGAATGGCGACAACATGTGGCCAGGGTAGAAATAATATTTAAAAAAAAATATTCGCTATCGTCCGAAGAGAAATATGGGCGCCATCGATTGTGCAACGGGCTTAAGACGGAGCAGAGCCTGCGTTTAACTTTCACCCGCGATCGTTGGGGGCGCCGACTCCGCGACGCTGACCCAGGCCAGATTAATATAAATAACTGCGTCTGCCGACCAATCCCATAGGCAGGCTGTTAAGGCTGTTCAGGCTGGGCTGCCCGGCTGCCCGGTTGCCCGGCTGATGTGCTCATGTCATGCAATCAACGCAGCAGCCACAAGAAATGACAAATGCAAAACGAGTTGCACACACTCGGGCGGCAGTCGTAGAAAGTGATGAATGAGTTCCCTGATTGCGATTGCGGAGGCCTTACCCGGGCCACTTTTTTATCTTACAATGTATAAAAGTCTTTCCTCGGGCTGTGCGATTTGTATTTCAAGGTTAATTTCACAGTGGAAAAAAACGTTAATAGTTTTGCACAGGCTCGTGTCGGTGAGAATGGGCGTGGGCGTTGAATTGAATAGATACTTTGTATACGCTTCAAGAAAAGGTATTTATGATTTGTGGAGGAATTTGTAGAAGATACAGAAGATATTTGTATAATTCTGATTAACAATATACTAGTTGAGTTTATGTATAAAATACATTTCCCCCTTCCTTTTGAAAATATTTAACTAATTTTTAGGTTTCTTATAAGAAAATCCATTGCATTTACTAGATCTAAGAAATATTAAATTTAATCTCATCTTAAAGGTTCACTAAACCTTTAGGAAATCAGATTTAGTGATATATATATTGTTTCATTATTACGAATATATAATTTACTAGAGTATTTCCGCTTCGGCTTGGTGTATCTGGATTAGCTTTCCTTTTCTTTTTATTATTAGTGTATCACATTTTGTTTTACTTTTCGCTAAAAGATTTCTTCTGTTTTTGTTTTTAATGGCATATAAATTTGCTATGTTTTATGTTTGCAGCATTAAAATGGGTATAAATAGTATCTAATCGTTGTGTATATAGATATATATTTATGTTTGTATTTGTGTTTGTTTTCTTTTAGCTGCGTGTATAGTTTTGGCTAATTTATGAGATTAAATGCCAGACGAATAGGCGTTGATCTTGGTATGAAACAGAGGGAATAAGCTGTATAATCTCTTTTGAATAATTTACATTACATTGATTTATAGAATATATAAATATTAACCAAACTCGATGAAAGAATACATCACAAAGTGTGTGAAATGAAAGGGAAAGAGTCTTGAAGAAAATAAAACGAAAGAACCGGGCCAACACTTAGCACATAATTAAAAATCCCATTCATCTCTCACAAATAAGAAATTCATCTCGCATTTCCCACATTTGAGAGGCCTGTGGCTAACTAATTAGATGGCCCTGGTGATTGATGGCTGCAGAGTCCCGAATATCTCTGTCTGACCCAGTTTCGCGCCAGCCAAAACACTATTATTGAATGATTTTGGGGAAAAGCACATTGTCGGTGATTTTCTCACTGAAATCGAATATTATTGACAGCCACTCGAGTCTCAAGTGTGCGTCAATTGCCGGTGGTTCTAATGTGTCTGTCAGTCTGCCCCATGAGTCACTGCAGCCGGGAACTGGCCAGGAGCCACCACGAAAAGATCGCGTTTTCCATGTGGCACGACCTTGATAAATATCCGAGATTCCTTGCTGTGGGTGGGCGTGGTAGAGAGCTGTAAGATGCCCTTGATCGTACTTAGGAGATAGTGCCACAGTTTGACATTTTTTTTTTCATAAAGGGGCCTTCTCTTTCAAGTATCCTAATTGAATTTATTTTGTACAAGTAGCTTCGATAAGAATTACTCTCCCCTAATAATTATTTCATGATTGAGGTAACTTTTTCCCAGGAAGATGTATGGGGGCGAAATGTTTCTATAGATGTAAGGTCTACGATTGGGCACGAAATCAATCGAAAGTCAATTCAATGCCCAGAACCATCAACAAAATAAGTTCGCTTCGAGCGATGAGCTTGCAGATACATTTTCACCGGCGGCCCGTCGTCTCTTAACTTTCCCCTTCTTTGTGAGAGTTTTAGCTTTTGGCCAGAGCAAATGCTTTCAGCAAAGTCATTCTGTGTTTAAAATTCTTTATCGCTTTCTTGCCAATTATTATTTAATCGCAACAAAAAAGCCAGAAAGGAAAACAATCTTATTTGTTGTCAGCCAAGGCTAGTGGGGCTACATTTCCGCCAAAAGTTTGTTAATTAGAGCAAACCGAGTGCGCGCGGATTCGATAAAGAAATCCCCATGACATTCCACTGGCGGAGTGGGAGATAGAGTGCGGTTTAATTGTGAAAAGCGACAAAAGTAATAAGCAGACGACATGACAGCGGAGTGAAGACAATTAGCCGCACGATAAGAGATGCAGATACAACCGCGAGATACCAGATACAGATAAACGAAAACGTCGAAAGTATTTGGCGCTTAGCTGGAGATTTGTCGCCAGCATCGAACCACTTTGACAGACGTATAAATTGCTCCGCTCCGCAGGCCGCTGGCAGGCCGTGTATCTTGTGGATACACGGTCATAGACAGCGACGGCCACCGCGTGCCAGGCGAACGTTTGTCATGAGCTCGGTTTTCCTTTTGCGGCACTGCTAAAATGTAAAATGTATCTGCAACAAGTTGCCGAACGACTCGACTCAGACACAGCACCAGCCGCCTCAGCCGCAGCCGTCGCAGTCTCCGCCGTCCAAGCTCCAGCGAACCCGCTTCAATGCGCGTCGAGACTCCGCTGCGTTCGGTCGTCCAGTTCGCTTTCCAGATACAAAGCGAACCCGCGAGATACTTCTGCGCCGCGCGTGTGTGTCTACGCTAGTGAGTGACTAAAGTGGGATGTGAGGCCAGGGCCAGATCTGTTCCCGTCTGAGGATCTTCTCCTCCAAAAGAGAACGCGGCCAGATAGCGTTAGTTTAGCCACAGCCAACTCTTTCTAGCTCATGCCTAAAAATAATAAAGATGCGTGAGCGTATCTCTCAGTTCTCGGTGTGAGGAAAACCAGCTGTTCACGCGCCTCTTTGATTCTGTTCTCGATTCCACAAGAGTCCAATGCCGATGATTCTTCTCCGCGGCTGTGAGTCATCGTCAGCGCCGAGCATTTGCCGGCTGCCCTGTGTCAAAAAAAGGTTAAATTGACAAGCCGCAATCGATCGATCGTTGAGTCACATGCCGCCTAGGTCTCAGTCTCTGTCTCAGTCTATTGTCCAACCCATAATTTCAGATTATTCAGTGAACCCTAGCTCGATCGATAAGGGCAAATGCATTTTGTAATTGTGACAATACATGTTTATTTATGCAGTTCATACTTAGTTAATAAATACATAATGAACAAAGAGCTGGCTGCTAAGAAATAGGGAACTTTTCTAAATACAATATAGAATACAATTATATTAGTAATTTTAGAACCTGAACCATCTTCAGAGTAAAACTTTAATTAAACAGCAGACTTGAGATAAGAAAACCTAAGGAAAAGAAAAAGACAAACAAGTAAGAGCAACAAACAATGGCCACCTCAACGCTGCACTCTTCGGCACCATCGCCCTCATCCGGCCCCGTTTCGGCCAAGAATCCCCAGCTAAAACGCGTGGTCTATTCCAAGTATCGCGAGTTGCTTGGCTCTTACAATGATAAAGCCAATGCCATCATTGAGACACTGCCCGCTTATATGGTTCATCAGGATCGCGGTTTTCAATTATCACAGGATTTGTCAACAAACGGGGATGCAAAGAACGGCACGGATTCATTGTAAGTTCTTGTAAGAAACTAAGCAACTGAGTGAGCAAGTGAACCAGTAAATAACTTAGTGAGCAAGTGACCAACTGAGTGAGCAAGTAAATAACTGAGGGATGAAGTTATTAAGTGAGAAAGAACAACTAAAAACACACTGTTTTCTTTACTCTAACTCAACTGCAACAACACACTATATAATCTACCATTATATACACATATGTTAATACTTATACTAGTTATAAGTATACACTTAACGCGCAATAGCTGGGATAATAGCTGAATAGACCTAGACTGCAGAGGCGAAAACAATTTCTAAGTAAATATTTATCGCTAGATTAGCTCATCTGTGGAATGTGGGCGAATGCTTGGACGGGGCACCCTGTACTCCGCCTGCGGCTTCAGCTATTTATAGGCATACTCACACACGGTGGTGGACGGGCGGACAATGACTATCATTATGTCATGTTGCATGTGGCAGCTTTCAAGTTCTCAGCTCTGCTGCTGCTGCTGCCGTTGCTGGATGCCCTTGATCTTGAAATATGCGCGGCCAGCTGCAACTGCAGAAAGTTCTGGTCAACGAGTCGGCTCTATCTGCAGGGTATTCTAGGGGAATGATGGTTTGGGGAATTTTAAAACTTTAAATTTACTGAAATATAAAGTAATTATATTTAATTATCAGAAGAATTAATTACAGAAGGTATAAGCTTCTGATTTATGCACAAAAAAGTTTTGTACTTGAATTACCCGTAACAAATATTGCTCCTATGGATAAACCCAGCAAATTTTTAAATTGTTCTATATAAAACACTGAAATTATAGAAATTTCCTCTTGCAAAGACATTTGTACATTCATTTTTGCATAACAAATGTATTATTAGTAGTATGTTATAATTATGTTATAAAGAAGCTTAAATTCAAGTTTATATTATGTATATCAATATTATTATAAAATATCAACTATTTGCAGTATCAAACCTTTCCTATAACTTAGTTAGTATTTATAAAACATAAAGTAATCATATGCTGATAGCTCTAACTGGTAATTATCGTATTATCGTATTAATTAACTGTAATTATGGTTGAAGTTAAATCCCCTTAATGAGCCCCCTATATTATATATTTTCCAAGATACTAAATAAGTTCATCACTCTCCAGTACAACTCCTCCCGCGATCCATTTCCCGTATCTGGTCTAGATCCACCGGTTCCACGCTCGAGTCAGTTGCCTGGAAAGGCATATTTGCACGCTCATTTGCATGCGCAGACTCAAAATCGAAACTAAGCATAAAAAAGTGAAAATGCACAGATATTTTTCTGTCATTTCGTTTTAATATTGTATAGTAAATTGCTACCGTTGCATGTTTTATTCTCATGCACGGATAGATGCTTACGAGGGGAAAAGATTGCTGGCGTTCCATTTTATTTTTGCCAACATGATTAGGAATACACACATGCATATATAAAAATCTAGTTTATTTAAGGCTTAAAATAGCCTCTAGTGACAAGGAAAATGTGACATTATGGTTATATGCAAGTAGCAACAAAGTATGCGAGCAAATCCAGCTAGAACAGTGCACTTGGTCGGCCGACTCTTCCTGCTTCCACGTACTTTGTATAGAGTAGTTTTGGGGCCTGACACTTTAATTGCCAAATCTGTCAGGGCAGAGCGAACAGTTGGCGGTCTTGTCTTGTGGTCAATTGCTGGCCATTCGAATCCCCAAGTACCGCGTACTGACGCCATGCCCCAGCCATTGACGTCACCGGGCGACATCTGTCCCTGAGTGCCGCTACCGCGTGTGCTCTTAGTTTGTGCCGAAACGCGTGTATCTTTTAGTTTTTAATGTCATGGGAAATCTTGCCAACAATTTATATTTGTTCCCTGGATTTGAGAACAATGAATGGCGCCACTAACATACACAGGAAGTGCTCAGTGCTGGCCTAACCAGATATATTTTTTCTCTGGGCTTGTCTCTGTCTACAATAACTTTCATAATCGCGCCTTATAAGTCCGGCTAACGTTTAATACATAAAAACAGTTAGCAAAATTGTTGTGTAAATTGAGTTTCCTACCCTGCCATTTGCAATGATCGAGTCAATAAACGAACCGAAGTGAACTGAACGACCTTACAATTTTGGGCACGTCCCGACACTTATGGCAGCGCCTGTTGCTATTAATTCGCACATAATCAATGGCAAGTTCATCAGACATAGGCATGAGTGTCTCAACCAGACCGGCATATCTCTCCATAGTTTTCCCTGGTGTTTATAAGGAGCAGACGGCATTTCGTTGCTCGCAATTAACGATCTGTGATCTCCGACTGGCTTCGATTCGATTTGCTTGCGACCGCAACGGCGGCTAAGTTACGTCACTTTTTGCATTTGACTTTGATGCATGCGCTCCAATTTGCATGTAAGTCAGTTCGATACTTTAGTCTGACTTGTGGGTGATTTTGCAACCGATTTCCCACACAGCTTGGCTTGGCCTTTGCGGTTACAGTTGCGGCCTGCGGTTTAGCTTAGCTTAGCTCTTGGCCAGGTCATCTTTTGTGGAGCGACAGCGCAGACTTCACCTGTTCCTGTTCGCCTGACCCACTTGGATGCGAGTCACTTACGACGCACCAGCAGCACACATAAAAACTAATGAAGCGGGCAACAGGCCCGACCACTTTTCAGAATCCCAACCTGAGCCTCCACACATAAAGAAATTTTACTCAGGATCAAACACCATAAATGATGGAAAATGTGAAATTTCTTAGAGATAATCTTGATGCAAGGCCTTGAATCTAAACAGGATTATGTTGATCCCGCAAAAGATCAGATTAAGCAAAGTCAAAGTCAAAATGGCAACTTTTTAAAGATTAAATTGAAATGAATAATTTTCATATAATTTTCATGAGTTTGCTATTGTCTATATTTTGATATTAATATTGATAATAATCAGTATTTTCTTTCTGTACATCTCAGGCTCCAGCTGCAGCTGAGATGCCTGACCATCACTTTCTTTCCGCATAACAGGCTTTCATGCTTATGCTCTGCCATCGTGCGGAGCATACGTTAACGAGAACGTCACCAAACATCTTCGATTTTCGCTTTTAATTAGTAAATTGTAAACACTGTAAGTTAGGCAAATTATACGGTGAAAAGACGGCAATAAGTAGGAAGTGTGAAAGATTTCTTAAACGGAACGCTGGGAAAGTGCCAAGAAAGTTGTCACAGTTGTCGGGGTCAGGAAAAGTCAACGGTATATAATTATACCTAACCAATTATTTGTGGTTCTTTAGATTTTACCAGGCATTATAAGTTTATTAAAAGTTTTATTATAAAAAAATCCTAAAATACGAGTAACTTTTTTCTTTTATATTTATATTCTGAGCTATTTAATTATTTATTTCATTTATAATAATTATTACACCATTTTATGTTACTAAAAGTGATTCCGTTTATATTCGTTGAAATTCCAAAAAATGTAAACAAATTAATTTACATTCTAAATCTAATTAAAATAAATTTAATTTAATCTGCAAAATAAGTTTGAATTAATGAGAAATTATTATTTCTTTCTAATCTCATTTCGTAAAAACTTTAAATGTTATGAGACAAGTAAAGGCAATGTTTTCATTAACAGTTTTGTTATTATTTTTTTTTTTTTGCTATAATACTGCCACAGCTTCTCACTTTCGACCTTTCAAAATTTGCACTTCATCGTTCGCCTCACCTTTTATGGATGGTTGTCCATAACAACTTCAACTCAAGTCACTTTCCCCCTTGATCGTAAAATATCCAAACATTGGCTCATTGAACTATCGATGAGCGACTCATTAGTCAAGCAGCAGCTAAGAAAGGAAAAGCTTAAATGAGGGCCTTTTGCGAGTCAATAAATTAGAAAAAGATTTAACAAAAATTATGATAAATAGACCAAGACAAAGTGGAGACGGATGGTAGATTAGCATGGCCCGGGGAAGGGTTGCGAAAATAAATATAAACACAGGCACTGAAAGAAAACTCTAAAGAAATAGTGTTTATGTTTATAATACTTATAATTATGTGTACTTTTTGTATATAGGATAATAAGAAAAACTATTATAATGGTTCATTTAATTATCCAGATGGATAATTCTTAATTTCTTTTTAATTTTCTTTATGTTAAACTGAGCAAGTAATGTAAATTTTTCATTTTATCCCACTCTCAGGTATGGACAACGCGGAGGAGGCGGCAACGGCGGCTTCGAGGCCCCCGCCTGCGTCCAGAACGCGATGATGACAAAAGACAAGAAGCCCTTCACCTACACCCCCGGCGGCATCGATCTCTCGCAGATCCGGTCCGAGCGCATGGCCAAGCGCCTGGCCCGCAATGCCCAGTCCGAGGGCGCCACTGGCGCCGCCCAACAGAACAGACCCGCCCAGCCCCAGTCGCCGGGTGGTGGCGCCGCCAGCTCAATGGGAGCCGCTGCCATGGGCATGCCGTTCCAGGTGCTGCCACCGCCGCCGCCGCCGCAGCCGCAGTCTCAGCTGGGTAAGAATGGCACACAATCTGTCGCTGCTGCACCCCCACCACCACCCCCACAACAACCCAGCTCATTAGCGCCGCCCGCTGGAAGACTCAGTGCACCCGGGTCACCGGCCGCGGCCCGCAAGTCGCCGACGCCACAGCGATTCGAGCCGCCGCCGTTGGGCTTCCGGCCGGAGATCAAGATACCGCCAAATCCCATGGCGGCGCTCCGTAAGGTACCGCCGCCGGTGGAGAAGAACACATTCTGGAAGGATGAGTACGTCAAAGATCGTTCCAAGAGCCCGCTGCCCGAGGTGGCGGCACCAGCGGCTGCCCCAGCTGCCTCAGATGCCGTTGATGGTGAGCAGAGCTGAAGGATTTGGCTGGCTTTACATTTCGTTTGGGTTTTTGGTTTCGCTACTGATCCCGATACGACTCATCACCACACATCGCCAGCAATTACTAAGCGGTTGAGGTTGCTTCTTCTAAACCCCCATTCGACTAACCAGACATCCACAAGGCCCTAAAAATTGGCAACAAAAATCCTCCAACTAACCGCACTAAATTAATTAACTTTAGCACAATCTGCGGACTCTTGATAATAATATCTGTTTCAAATGTAGGTCCCAGGCCATCGGCAGTGTCCGTGGACAGCAACAGCAACAACTACAGCCCCTACACACAGCCCTCGTTGCCCTCCCCCTTGACACCGCCACTGCAGCAGCAACAACAGTTGCCAACGCCACCGGCTACACCGCCGCAGCAGCAGCAGCAGCAGCAATCGCCGCAGCATCAGTTCCGCAGTGTGCCGATGCCCACATCTCCGGCTGTCAATGTCTATACGCGCCAGACGGATAGTCCTGGATCGCCCTTTGAGGCGGCACAGCGGTCTACAGAGAGTCCTTTCCGCTATGGACAGCAGCAACAGACACCGCTGCAGCGTCCAGCAGCCGCGCTTTCGCCTTTGGCTCAGAGTCCACTGCAGCAGCAACAGCAACAGCAGCAGCAACTACAGCAGCAGCAGCAACTACAGCAGCAGCAGCAACAGCTACAACAGCTGCAGATTTCACAGCAGCAGCAACAACAGCAGCAGTTACAACAGCAGCAGCAACAGCAGTTGCAGCAACAGCAGTTGCAGCAACAGCAGCTGCAGCAACAACAGCAACAGCAGTTACAACAGCAGCAGCTACAACAGCAGCAGCTACAGCAGCAGCAGCAGTCTGTGCCTTGGCGTACCCAACGTGCACCGTTGACTCCACAGCAACAACAGTCGCAGCATCCGCAGCCCATTTACAACAATGTGCAACAGCAACAACGATCTCGGGAGGCTTTCAGCCCGGCACGGACTGAATCACCAGCAGCAGCAACGTTCAACGCACAGCAGCAACAATTTGGCACTCAACAAAATCAATATGCAGGAGCAGCCAAGCCGGTGAGTGGGAAATCCAAATCCAACCAATCGAAACTAAGAGCGTTACCCAAGATCTTGAGGTTCATTACGCATGTTTACATATTCATTTTTGTGTAATTTGCATTTGTCCTTTAGCTTTATTACTCATACGCCCCGTTGAGCAAAGTCCCTGAATGGCATAATATGAGTATATGAGTAATATTCAACTCAATTAGTAAATGACTCGCGGAAAGACACGATATTTTTAAATCAAAATCTATAAGAGAATTTTACGGAACATTGAACGCACTCACCAAGTGCAGAGGCTAAAATTAGGCGAATGCAAAGGCCAAACACGAATTTTGAACTTGAGGCAATTGGCAAGAGTTGTGCAGGCATTGGAAAAGGCATTAGGCAGCGCTGTGAGCTATCAATATTGTGGCGTTAATTCGCTTCAGAGCTTAACAAGACGGAAAACAATATTCAGCAAAGAAATAATCTCAGATATTTTATTTTAAGTAACTAGGTTATACGTTCCTAACAAAAACACATATCATTAATACAACATTCCTCTCTTAATTTAGACCAACGTTGGCTCGCTGTACATAGCTCCTTTGGCACAGCCCACAGAGCCGCAGGCTCAACGAATTCTGCTGCAGCAACAGCAGCAGCCATCGGCCCGGGACTCGCCAATGCGGCAATTGCCACAGCAGCAGCAACAGTCGCCACAACAACAACAACAACAGCAGGGCAACCAGCCATTGAGATGGCTTAGCTCGCAGCCGGCCAGCAAGGAGCAGGCACCATGGGCTCGTCCCGAAGAGAATGGCAACGTGCTGCCCTCCACTCTCAGGCAGACCACGCCGGCCCCGCAGCCCCAAGTCGCACCGTCGCAGCCACAACAGCAGCAGCCGCAGCAGCAGCTATCGTTTCAGCAGCCTCAGTTGTTGCAGGGCAATGGCTTTGGGCCAGCTTCGGTCTCTGCACCCATTAGCCTTCACAACTTTGGGTCAAATCCCCAGGGAGGCGGACTGCGCTTGCAGATTAATCTGAATACCAATGGCAGCAGCCTTAATAATGCCAACAATCAAAGTGGTCCAAGGGTAAGATCTTATATTAACTATAAATCTTAAAAAGATATAAAAATGTATTTCTTTTAGGAGCGCATCATACCCATAACTCTGGAGCAGACGCCAACCTATGCCGCAGCGCAGCCCAACTTTGGTGGTAAGTCCCTGGCGCAACCTCCTGCATTTATGTGTGTCCTGTACGATATGTGTGGCGCTTTCCCTAAAAACCCGTAGATGTTTGTGACTAAAACCCTAAGTAGTTTGCTCCCACCACCCAAAAAGAAAACCACCACTCCCACGCACTCTCCGCCCCAAAGGAATGTCTTTCCCACGTCCTGCCAATCCAACCTGCTCTCGCGTCCAATCGTTTAACTCTCCAACTTCTTTATCACCGTGTGTCTATGTATACTCTTTCTTTCCTACGAAAGCGCCTGCAGGTCACATTATTCGCTCAGCTAATCAATTTGTCGATCAAGGTTATAACAATTTCCCCGCCCAAGCATCGGGCGGTCAGTGGCGTGAACCGAGCTCCCAGCGCATCCTGTCGCCCAGCCAGCCAATGCCCACCACCAACGGCAATGGAACCAGGATAATTCCGATCGCGATCGAGGGAGGTGGCCGCGGTGGCCCCGTGTCCCAGTCCCCGGTTCTGCTGCAAAAGTAAGTAGAGTCCTGTGTTTGTAGTGAGCCCTACCCACAGTTACCCTTCTTGTGCTTTGCCAACAACACTAAGCAATTGGCCCTTCTCTAATGCGTATTATTTTGTGCTTTCTTACAAACTAATCCAACGAATTTAGTGGCAATTACAATTTGTTTGTGCACCAGTGTCCGCTCGAGGCGGAGGTACGCTACAGAAAGAATCGTCTCAGGTAGTACTGTGAGCACTATATCTCCCACAAACAAGCAAATGTAAAAAAATAATAATAATAACAAGAGTTCATGCCATACACATATCTGTGTTATCGCATTAAAACTAACTGAAGAGGTTTATATAGAGTGTAGTTCAAGTAAGGTTCCATTGCTAGATAGATTAGGAAGCGAATCGATCTAGACATCTTGTATCTAAGACAGGGGTGCTCAAATCTGGCTTATGAAAGTGCATAGGCCAACAAAAATACACCACACGCACAAAATGTAAACTAGTATGTACACAAAAAGATAAAAATGCACTCTTTTTACCAACCCGTCAAAGAATGGTCCACAATTCCATCAGAAACTTAAAAAGCAGTCAGTGTAGAGTAAGGGAAAAGACAAAAACCAATTACATTGGGGCTAGCGGTCAAGAAAAAGATCTCATTAAAATTGTTGTCATCATATAACAGCGAGAGAAAGAATAAAGTGCAAAATTGTTTTTGTATATATATGATATAAATTTCTGATATTCCCGGAGTATTTACTTGCTTCAAGTAACGTAGATTAATACCAGTATTTACTGGCTCCGAATAACGTAGATTAAGACTATTCTAATAGGACAACAATTATGAATTTTAGAAATAGCATAACAACGTTTAGTCCAATTTTAAATGACTCAAATCAATATATTGATCATGCTCCTCAACATAAACAGTGGTTACGTGGAAGATACATTTGTTGTTACTCTAAACTCTCATATGAAGCTTCGCTTATTCGCAAAATTATGAAAAATTTGTTATTTACATGGTCGCATTAAGGTTGTTTCACAAAGCAATCATAATAACACTTAACACTTTCGTTTGCACAAAACAAAATCGTTGTAATTTGGTTGACTTCAGACATACTCGATGGCATGCTAACCATCAACCTAACCTAACCCACGCCAATATCTACTTACAGCGATCCACGATCACCGCCCATCCAATCGAAATCGTTTAGAATATTGCAAAAGATAACTGACACCGTGGACGATGGCAGCGGGGATCAGAGCCAGGATCAGCAGCAGGTGCAGATGCAGTCGCCTCAGGAGGCGGAATTACAGCGGCCGCAGTACGCCCGTCAGATGAGCGCCCAGCAGGCGCGGAATAGTCCAACCATTGAGCAGATGCGGCGCCTGCAAATCGCCCAGGATCAGCAGCAGCAGCAGCAGTCGGGTACGCCACTAGCTTGGTCCCCGCAAGGTGAGATTCGATTGGTTTCTCCAATACCTCACTCCTTTTCCCCAGATCCCTCATACTGCATCGCTACATCCGGCGGTGGGTAAGACTTGTTAGTGTGGTGAAAGTGCTTTATCCTTGGGAGGTGTCTTTGGGTGTTCGGGAACTCTACTAACAACAACAGCTGCTTTCAGCCACAACAGCACCAATTAGTTGGTAGAAACTAAACAGCTTCCTGTGTCTGTCCATGTACTCGATTTCAGAGACTCGGTGCCATTTAATTCATATCAAAATTTTGCAGCATTACTAACTATTTCAAACTACTCCAACTGATAGTTAAAGATTAACAATTTAATGATTTTCTTGCAGGTAATGGAGTTTCCGCACAGAACAGATTCACACCGCAACGTTATGGTAAGGCATCGAAATAATTAATTGAGTTATAAGCACTTAAATAAAGGAGGCATCACCGCCTTTTTAAATCCAAATATACAGATCAAGTAAATATAATTAAAATCAATATCTCCGTTCCCTAGATACTCCGCCACAACAACAGCAATATATACCGCCAAGTGAACAGCAGGCTCCGGAACCCAAGAAGTACACTGGCAGCGCTATACCCAGTCGATCATTCAAGATTCTACAGGCAATGACAACACCTGAAAATGCCGGTAAGTACAGTTGTGCCAAATGGACGCAGTATTCCGAAAATACTTCGAAAGAGCAACCGTTTACTGATGAACTGAAGTTTATAGTTTTGAATCCCATATGCCCAACATCAGACAAAATAATCATTGCTGTATATATGGTCAGAATTCATCAGACATCACTAACCCCGAAAATCATTTGCTCACCGAAACACAGGTCCATCTAACATTGAATAAAGGATCGTTATTTAATAAAAAAATAAACCTTTTTGAGAGATTTCACCTTTTTTGCCAAATAGTGTCCAGAAAATAGTTTGATTTAATCCCCATTCCTTTTCATTACTATTTTGATCATGAAACTGACAAGTGATGCATATGGAAAAACACTGTTTGACTGCATGTGGACGACAGTTTTTTGTATTTTCTTGAAGCATCCCCCACACTACATTTCGAAAGCGGGAAGTTCATTTTGCACTCCTCATGCGCCATTTACTTGTACATAGCTTGCCTGACCGTCTAACCAATCGCTCAATCAGACCAGATCAGATCAGATCGAAGTAATTTCGATACAAACACAACACACAACATTATGTCTGCGCTCTCACCGTGTCTATTTCTCTTCTTCTTCTTTTATATTTGATAACCGTGTACCAAAAACCGACCTCAGACCATAAAATTCACACCGAGCTGGACTCGGGTTTGGAAAATGTTGAACTGAACGAAACCCCAAATAATAACCATAATGGAAATACTGAAAATAATAATAATAATAATCATAATAAGATTAACAATAAAATCAATAAACGTCATAGCTACACCTCAGCCACAACCACACCCACACCTACACCACCACCCACACCCACATCCAGTGCAGAGCCCACCCACTCATCCAACTCATCCCTCAACTCAGACAGCTCTTGTTCTCCGCAGGCACCGCGTTCGCAGTCGGTGCCGCCCCATTATCCCTATGCCTATGGCTATCCGTTTCCCTGGTATATGCCTCCTCCGCCGGTAAATGGTGAGACTGCCCCCTGGCCCTATCCATATCCCTATCCACCGCCGCCGCCGCCGGCTCAAGCGTTGGACGCAATGCCGCCAGAGGGATATCCACCCTACCCCTATTACTATCCATATTATCCACCGCCAGTGCCTCCCTATGGCCAACAGCCAGGCGAGCCCCAATCTCCCTCCGCGCCCTATCCCCAGTTTCATGCGATGCCGCCTTATGGTCACCCGTACCCTTATCCAGTAGCTCCTAGCTATAGCCAGAGCTCCACCGAGGAGAGCCGAGCCAGTAGTGTTCTGCCGGACATAATTATCACCCCGAGCACCGATGACATGCCCTCGCAGGTGATCATGCAGCATCACATCCGCGTGCAGCCAAGAGAGCCAACCAAGCGGACGCATTCCGTGGAGATCGAGGAGCTGGTCAGCAAGCAGAAGCCACGGAGCATTTGCACTAATAATCACGAGGTCATCGATGTACTCAGCCAGCGTTTGGCCAATATCAACAAGATAGCCGGCGGAAATACTCAGGCGAATCTCTCCAAGCAGTTGCAGAAAAATTATGCGGGCGAACAGTCTAAGGAGCTGGGAGACAGATCTCCCAGCGAGAATGCCTCGAACTCCGACAGCGATTCAGAGGACGATAGCAGTGAGGACGAAGAAGAGGATACCCCGAAAATGGGAGCTCGTCCGGCTCCATTGCAGTCCATCAAGTCAGTGACAAACGTGCAAGTCTACAAAGGCAAGACCCTGGAACAGAATCTGGACTCCGAGAGCAGTGGAGATGAAGATGATGAAGATGATGTCACCACAGCTGATGAAATGTTTGACGAAGAGGAACAGATCGAGGAAGAGCAGGAAGGCCTGGTCGAGGAAATGGACGATGATTTCATGGCAGAGGAGGACCTAAGTGTCATCTACGAGGAGGAGAGCGAACTAGAACGCAGTAGTGAATATGCCAAGACAGTCATTAGAAGGGATGACTCCCGATCCACCCTGGTTGATGACATTGACAAACAAATTGAGGAGAACGACAACGATGATGACGACAATGAGTCCAATTCGGTAACAGTTAGATTGCCCCTTCGCTTCTCATTTAGTCGCAGTTCAAATGATGAGAACATCGCCACCGTGCAGGTGGGCAGCACAACTCAGGTCGAAGAGAAGCGTCCGAGCATTGTGAGTTCGTTCAGTGTGGCCAAGGTGGAAAGCGAGGACGAGGATGATGACTGTGACGTCAGTGTGACAATCAGTTTGTCAAACTCTTCCCGCTCCAATTCGGTGGAGAGGTCTGCACATCCCTATAGGTCTTCCCAAGCCTATCCCGTGGAGGATATTTCCACACCGATCAAAGCCAGCGAAGAAGATATCTCCACCTCATTGTCGCTGGGCATGCGTAACAAATTTGTCGGTGAAACAATTACCAACAATAATGTGACCAACAATATATCCCGAACCGAACCCCAGACCGATAGTATAAAGGAAGTTGCCGGCTCACCGCAGGAGGAATTCGACTTCTTTGCTACGTTGATGGCCACCAAGATGCAGGCTCAGAAAATGATGGAGCAGTCGAAGAACTTTTGGAAAACACCCGATCCCAAGCCGTCGGAACAGCCAGCTGAAGCTCCAAAGCTCAGACCTAAGGATAATGTCCAAGAAGCCAAACCACCTAGGCCCAAATCTGCTGACATGTCTAAGACTCAAGCATCTTTGGAGGCCGCCAAAAATAGTTTCTGGTCTACGTTTGCAACTACCTCTAAGGAAACAGAGCCACAGGAAGAGGTCCCAAAAAAAACGCCGGAAATTGACTTTTGGGCTTCTATAGAAAAAAAAGAATCTATTGATAACGAGGAAAAGCAATGGACCAAAAAAAAGAAAACTGTTACCTACACGCCATTACAAAAAGAGACACTGAATAGAGTGGAGCACTGGACAACAACCCTTAGAGCCCGGGTAGACTCTATGCCCCTACCCCAACGAGCTGAGGTCCACTTTGTTGTGGAGCAAAAGCCAACAGAAATTGAGCAACCCGAAGAGGAAGAAGAGGAGGACTTTTGGGCATCAGTAGAACAGGCCAAAGCCAAGTCTTCTGTGAAGGATAACAACACAGTCACTGCAAGCTGGGAGCCAACATCATACAAATCGGAGACTGAGCCAGAACCAGAGATTGACATCTGGTTAGCACAGGAAGACGACAATCAGTCCCCCGATAACGTTGAAGAGGAAGTAGACTTCTGGTCGGACATTAAATCATCAACAAGCTCCCACGAAGAAAACAGACCCAACGAGTTTGCCTATGACCCCACCAAATACCCGGAAGAACCACGCGAAGTGGACACGGATGAAGAGATTGATTTCTGGGCTGAAATCGAAGCTAATCGAAAACCAGGTGAAGACGATGATGACGATGTGACCTTCCATAAGTCTGCCATCTTCTGGGCTAAGAAAGCCCGCCAGAATTCTGTTGAGGAGACCCCCTATAAGCCAGTGGAAGTTAAGGCTTTTAGAGCCAAGTTACCCGATGAGCCAGCTGTAGAGATAGATGTTTGGGCTACTCTAGAGGCTGCCCGCGGTGATGAACCCGAAATTGTGGACCCCGTGGTAGAAGAAGAAAAGGTTCTGGCTGAACACTACGAGGCACTAGAACATGATACACCTGAGGAGGTTACAGAGGAAAAGGAGATCGAGATCAAGGAGGAGCCCCCGAAGGAGATTGCTTCGAGCAACCTAAGCCAAGTGGACACCATGTCTATGGCTTCAATGCACGAGCCAGCCACAGTTTACACGTGGACTAACCCATCTAATGCCAACTATGAGGATGAGGATGACACCGATTTCTGGGCAGATATCGAGGAGGAGCGGGCCAAGAAGGAACAATCCGATGAGGCTGAGCAGAAGCGGCAGAACTACCGCCAAGCCATGGCCTTCTTTAACACCTCCATCGATGGTCAGCAGTCTCCGCCGCAAGAAAGCTCTACCCCCAACCGCAGCACTGTTATATTGAACGTTGAAGAGGCTCAAGATGTGGACCTGGGCCCACCAGGTGACTACCAAATAGTGGGTGAAGACGGAGCCATTATGGAGGACCATAAGCGATCTATTCCAGAAGTTGAAGAGGAGGAAAGAGGTGCTCCGACTCCCACTAACACGGAACCACAACTGCCAGAGCTGTATGTAGAGCCGGAACTAAAGCGTCTATCCAACGGACTGCCCGATCTGGAGGTACAAAAGTTTAGCGAGGCGCCAAAGATCTCAGTCCGCGATCGAATCAGTGCCTTTGAGGTGATACCAACGAAGGGAACCACCGAGTCCAAGGCTCTAACCACACAATCATTATCTGTGGACAGTGGCCATGGCAAGGGTACACTTTCGCGAAACAGCAGCACACAGCGTTCCGAGTCGGAAATTGAAGAGGACGACTCCGGCGTGACGGACATGAACCGTCAGTTGTCCGAGACAGACACTGAGTCGGAAAGCTTCCCGGAGCTGCGCAAGATGACCAGTTACCAGCGAGCAGCCACACATTCCAGACTCTTCAAGCTGCTGCAGGACGAGAACGATGTGCCGGAGGCAGAACTTAACCCAACCGATGAGTTCCAGTTGAAGCCGAGTCGTCGAAAGGTCATCCACAATGTCTCCATCACGAGAAAACAGAATCCCGGAGCCCTCATTGACGCCGAAACTATGAGTCAACGCCGAGAACGTCTATCCCTGCCGCTCCGGAAAAACACAAGCATCGATGCGGACAATCCCTCGACCCCAAATAGTCCGGCTTCACCCATTCTGGGCCCCTCTGCCAAGAACCAGCGTGTGGTTAGCGATAAGCTGGTCAACGAACTCGTTCAGAGCCTGCTCCTGAAGAGCGATAGCTCGCATTTGAGGAATCTGCCCATGGAACGTCTTCAGGCAGCCGCGAAGAGGGCTTTGGTGGAGGAGATGGACTCCGCGCAGGAGAACAGCTCTCTGGACAGCACCCCGGCACCCACGCCCAAGCATGATAAGGAGTACTCCGACTACTACAACAGCTGGTGCGATGCCAGCGGCAGTGGTGATGAAGTGGTGCCCTCCAAGGCCTTTCGAACTCTGCAGGATCCGCGTCGCAGCCCCTGGACTGTGCGTTGCCCCCGGGTGTTGAGCTCAAAAACGATCAACAGGGACTTGGCCCGTGTCACAGAGTCGCCGGAAATAGCCAGTGGCCGGGGCAGCAAGAGTCCGGAGTGCTTCCGACAGAACTCTCAGTCACAGTCCCGGGAACGATCAGTGAGCAGCTGGCGGAGGGTTTAGGAAACGCCTAGAGGTTACCTATTGTATATAGTAGGGCGGGTCTTAGTCTTAGCAGGGATGTGAGACCGGTTCAAATGATGGAAGAAAGCATGAAACGACCCGAACGAAAAATCGAGCGAAATGAAACGCGAAATCAATTCGATATAGGCTGAGCAAACCTATAGGGACTTTATCAATTTTGTTTAATAACTAAAGTTGGCCAACGCTTGAAGATAGTCCCTTTGAACCGGGCCTCGCTCCCGATCTTTCTGTTAATTAGTCGCCTCGAGCGTATACCTGCATTTGGCCTAAGCAGTCACTGCCCACGGGAACGGGTGATACAAGAGCCAGTTGTTGCATTTCTCATCTCACCATCATCTCTATCATCCCATGCACATTGTACAATTTGAAAACCGATACACTCAACACTTTAATAAACTAAATCTAATTAAACATGTAAATAAAAACCAAATGAAACCAATGAAAAATATCGTTCATTCGTTCGTTCGTTTGTTACCTCAGTAAAGCGCCACAAAACAAAAACCAAAATCAAAACCAAAACCAAAATCGTTTTCTAAAACCAAACTACTACCTGAGCATCTCAAAGTTTGTAAGATGTAACTCTCGAAATCGAACTAAATAATAACAAGCATATAAAACTGAAAATATCAAATCGCCACAGTAAACAACAAAATAAAAACCAATTTCATCTCAACTCAATGATTTTGTAAAACTCGTTCAAAATCCTAAGGTACCTAAAATGTGTAATTTTATTAAAAACACAAATATCCAAAAAGCAATTTGAACTAATTGAATGTTTTCATTATATTCCGAAAATTGTCCTCTATCTATTCTATGTATTAATTTTATTTTCGCCGCTATTTGAGTTTAATTGTGTGCTGTATTCTTTTTTAATTTGTCTATAAAAATATTTGCGATATTTGGCATAACTTAACTTCCAATAAACTTTAACGAAGGTTTGTATGCTCTCAATTAACCAACTTGAAGAAATTTGTAGCAATCAGATCTATTAACGATTTCCAATTAACAATATTAATTAGAATTCATCGAAGACCCAGAGTATTACACATATATCGCAAATATTTTTATTGTATTTCTGTAGTTCCTATCCCAAATGCTTCCCTACAAAAATGAGCTTGGAGAGCAAACTCCACCTTACAAGGAACAACGAATGAAGATTACTTTTTTGTTGTTTTGACCATAAACAAATACAATACAAATAAAAGAGTGCAAAGGCATCAACTGAAATTGAAATGAATTGTATAATATAAATATAAATTGTCGAAAAGTCGTTCGTTACATTAACCATTCATAAGTTTACAAATGCATATTTAAATGTTTCTTTCTCTTATACTCAATTAACTTGTTTTATACACTCGATAAGAAATATATATTTTTAACAAAAATTAATCGTTAACTTTAATAATGACAATGAATGGCTTTTACCCCGAAAATTAAATTGAACTGACTTGATTTAAATAAAAAAAAAACCAACAAAAAATACACAAAAAAGGTGAAGTTTTCTCTCAAAAAAATCGATTTGGCTGGCACTTGCACTTTCTTAGTTGCTGCTTAAGTTTTTTATTATTTCTACATTTTCTTTCGTTATTTTCTTCCTTTTTGTATACGCAAGTCTGAACCCGGATCGGAGTTCATGACTTGAAAGTTTAGTGTTAGCTTTATTTGTTTGTTTCTCGTAGTTTAATCACTGCAATATTAACACGATTCTTGATTTGATATTTTTTCAGGACCTGGACAATCGGACTTATAATTATTTCTCAAAGCCATAGAAATCAATTATAGCAACCCAACAACATCATCATGTAGAAAACGAAACAGAAAATAAATCAGAATACTTATTTTTTATAGTTATCTATAGTTTAAGTACCAGCCACCCTAAGGATCGCCACAATCGTGCAGCTTGGGAACGAAAATAAGTTTTTAGTAAAATTTCTTTACACAAACTAACCCAATCACCATTGTAGCTGAGAAGAGGAAAGTTTTTTTGTTAAACGCGATTTGGTAGCAGCACTAAAAACCAACACAACAAATGATTCTAACAACATTACGAAACAAACAGCGAAAGCGAATATTTACTAATCCTAAAACGTTAAGACGAAGAGCAGGTGCAGTGAGGTGACAACGAAACGAAACAAGAACTAAATGAACATAAATTTATGGAAGAAACGACTATGCTTGATATGTATCCGGATAACACGAAAAAGCGCACGCACATCAAACTCGACTAATAAGATATATTACAGATATTTGTTATTTACGAAAATCATAATTATTTTGAAAAATTTTGCGTATCTTTTATCTCTTATATTTTTCATCATTATTTATTCTCCTCGTATGCATACGAATGTTTTAAAAATGTATTTCAATATTATCATTTTAGATCTATATCAAATTTATTTTGTGTTGTATTATTTTTTATACAATAAACATTTGTAGTAAATAAATCTGTTTTTTAATTTTTCAACGCAATAGATTTGCGGGGTTTGGTATAATTTTGGAACCAGAAGCTATTTGTTGCATTCTTTTAGACACATTTTTGAGGGATTTAAAAACACAAGTGATTTCTGTGGCATTCCAGAATATGTATCTTTTCAGAGACCTGGTTAAACGAGGTAAAGGTAGAAGATAATAAAAACAAAATACCTAAACTTCAAGTTGGAACGGAGACATATTTATTGCGTCGTTCAAATTTAAATTCGACATATGCGTATACATATTTATACTTATTCCTATTAATATCCATCTAATATTGATGGCTGTATGTTATGGGTTTATATATCATAGTTTGGACTGCTGGCCAACAAGACAACGAACATTTAAAGCTAGATTATATCGGTATTGCATAGCCACATAATTCTAGTAGTCAGCTAAGCCTGCTAAACATTAAATGCATTCGAGTAATCATAGTTTATACAGTTTATATGTAAATACTTTTAACAATTCAGTTGCTAGTTAACTTTGAGATACTTTTTCTTCTTTGTACAATCAACTCGTTCGAGATCGAAAACGATAAAATCAAATGGAAAGAATAGAATATTCGTTAAGTACATGTATGTATAGTTATTGTGTACAATATTGCTTGGTTAAATGGAAGTATAATGCCATCTAAGTTGGACTTGCTGCCTGCAGCTTCATGAGCTCTTGTACAATGCGGAACTCATGGCAGTCGGGGCACAGCAGTCGGCCGTTGGAGCGATTTGACCGCTGAGCCTTCTCGTGACAGACAATATGAACAAGTTTCAGATTCTTGAGCGAAAAGATTTCTAGGAAATACTCAAGTACCGAGATGTCGACTACGCGCTTTTTGTGCAACGAGCAATTCCGCTGCGGCTGGCTAACAAGGTCCTCAACATTGGCCACCAGCGCGGGTAGGATCGTGCGGCACAGTTCGATCTGATGGTCCAGATTCCAGACCTGAAACAAAATCAGATTCTCGCGCGATGCATACGGATTGATAGTGTGCTGCATGGGGCAACAATTTCCATTCTCCGAGTAGGCACCCTGACAATAGAAGTCCCCCAAATCCGTGCACAAGGCGACCGACCACTCGTCCAGTATGGAGTTCTCCTTGGTATATTCCTTGATCACCTGCCGCAGTCTTTTGCTGGGCAAGATGCTACCCGCATCGGTTTCCTCTTCTCCCAGCTGATGCTGCTGTAGGAAATCGTGCTTCTGCTTGCATCTCCTATCGAACATCATCGAGAAATAGTCGCAGCCGATGAGCAGATACCGAAACTGCTCCAGCACCGAATTGATCACCTGACGCGCCTTGACATTTTGCCGATACAACGGATTGCGGGTCAACTCCTCCTTGGCTTTGTAGTAGTAGCCGCGCACTCGTGTCTGCGCCCGCATGGCCATGGCCTCCTCCTTCGAATGGAATCGCTCCTCTCCGCCTTCGAACCACTCCAGATGCTCGGCCTTCAGACTGAGATGAGCCTTTGTGTTGTCGAGGACTCGGCGCTGCTTTTGGAGCTCGTAGTCCGTGATCATGCGGCGGAACTTCTCCGGATGCTGTTCGATGAACTCGTAGAAAATGTCCGCCACTTTCAGCAGCGGTGACTGCTGTCGCATCTTCTCAAACTCAAAGTCCGCATCTGTGAAGGAGCAGTCAGGGATAAATTGAGTAACGGATATTATTTGTAAGGCGGCGCACCTGTTGTGATGACTGCATCCGGTCCAGCGGCAATAAACAGCGTCTGGGGAGGCAAGCTGTCCAAGTACTCATCATCGGATACCTCGAAGCCATCGGACGCCAGATACAAGTGCAAATGGGATAGCTAGGGAAGGAGCAAAAGAATAAGTTGAACTGTCCTTGACATGGCCCACTTAAAACAAAGGCATGGTGCTGGCTGTCTCGCCCAAATTCCTGGTTCAGTGGCCTTCAGTATTTTTTTTTTTTTTGCCGGAGCAAGGACAGCGAAGCAACAAGTGTCCTGCCTACTCCCCAGCCAGAATGCCCAGGCATGCGCACTGGCTGCCAAGGCTGATGGCATTGAAAGAGAGCCAAACAAACGCGGAAGTTACTGCCAGGGACGTGGCCTTGAAACTGCCAGGGCCAAGAACTTTCCGCCCCAATGTGGATGGGGCAGCACAAGGATTTTCCTAACTCCGTTTGCTGCAAACTCACCGGAAACTTCTGGTTCGCCTTGGCTATGAGCATTCCTAGGGAATTGGCTCCAATGCCGTACTTTCTGGTCCGTTCGTTATCAGTAACCTTGTAGCCCCGCATAGAAGCAGCTGCTGTTTTTTCCATGGATGTGGATAAGCCTTCGACGTCCTTGACAGCTTGCACTGGGCTGTTGTTGTTCTTGCTGCTGCGTGTTGTGGGCGCCATGATCGTTTCTCTAATGTAGTTGAGCATCGTGGAGCTGGCTCATATTAATTAAAGCGTTTGAATTTGCTTAGCCTTGCAGCAAGTTTCCTTTTCCGCGGACAAAAGCCAAATAAACCAAGTGCAGTAGTGTTGGTTAATGGAGTATCTTCTTTGTGTCCTCACCAGCTAGTGTTGGCAGAATTTTGCTGGCCTTTACAACAACAATAGCCAGAATTGGCTTCTAAGGATGGCTTACAGATGTTGAATTGAGAACATTATATATATATATATATATATATATAATGTTCACATCTGTAAGCCATCCTTAATAAGCTCAGTCTTATTTAAAATTAAAATAATTCCTAGTGCCGAATAAATCTAGTCAATCGAAAAGGTATTGGAACTATTGAAAAACCATAAATTCTAGCTAATATAGTTTTAAAATAATTAAATCTAGCAAAATTTCAAGTAATTTTTCTTATCAACTCCATAAGTTGTTTAATTTTAGCAATAGTCAGCTATAAAAACGCTAAATCTTCAGCGAATTTGACATTTACCAACACTGATGCTGCATCGGAAAACAGCTGTTTTGGCCAATCGCCTTTTTTTTAAGAGTTGCGAAAAACTACAACAAACGTCTATAAAGTGTATCATGTTTCGGGCAGCGGGCTCCGCGTAATCAACACGCCTCCGGACCTACCGTCGTGCGATGAATCTGCGGCCTCGTTGCCGCAAGTGGCTGCCACTGGCCACCCAGCAGCTCCGTCTGCGGAACCTGGCGCGAATTCAGGGATTTAACATTGTGTCCGGGCCGCTGGAGTCAGAGGAGCTGGAGCAGGTGGAGTCGGACGTGCTAATCTACTACACGCTGCACACGGACAAGGCTAGTGAGGCGTTCTACACGAGCGAGAAGCTGCCCCTGCGTCACCAGCAGCAAAAGTGGGCGGAGATCTGTGCGAATGGCGAGGCCTGGCGTAAATCCAATGCGCAGTGCGTGTTCATAAGGGTGTGGAAACACCGACCTGCGGCGCCGAGAGATGGACAACCAACTGAGACTGACCACAGAACCACAGAGATGTGCGGGTAGGGTAAACGTCGCTTTCATTATCTGCACTTTACTGTTACACTTATTAACTATTTCCAGGAGGTCCACCCAGCAGCAGACTCCCAGCAAGTTGCCACGCCCTCCCGAACTTCTGTTCTCCTGGGGCGTCTACTTCTCCGGCCTCATACCCCTGTCACCACTAACCCTGGCTCAGTGTGGCCGAAATTGCTTGGTTTTCCAGTTAAACGGCGAGCAGTTCGCCTCCCCGTCTATGATCACCGAGCAGGGTCTGCAGGCGCAACTGCATTTGCATTATCAAAACTACGCGGCGGAGGAGGAGCGGGAAGAGCCACGAGATCAGGGAATCAATTCGCCGGCTGTCAGTCGCAGTTCCAGTCCCGTACTGCGGATGAGCACCATGCGGTATGCCCAATTAAAGTGCCAGCAGCACGAGATCCGGCGGAGCTGCAACCTGGACAAGCTGCTAATGCTGCAACGTCTGCAGCGGCTGCAGCAGCAGAAGCTGCGCCAAATGATTGATATCAGGAAGGAGATTTCTCGCCTCAGCGTCCACTGCGTGACCAAGAACGAGCTGCGGCTCAAGCCCCGCTCTACGTCAATGTCCGGCGACCACGCCATTCATCACCATTCCATGGGACGCGCCCTGAGCGTGCTGCTTGCCGAGCAGCAGCTGATCTCGCCCCTCACGCTGTACAATGCCCAGCAGTTGACCAAACAAATCGAGGGACTTAGCAGCCAGCAGCGATTGCTGCAGGCTGAGCGGGAGACCTTTTGGAAGCGCAACGAGCGGGTCCGCCTGCATCTGGAAACCTTGCGCGAGGAACGAGAGGAACTGCAGCAGCAGTTGCATGCCCGGCGACATCGGCTGGAGCAGGAGTGCCTGGAGCTACGCACCATGGCCCCCGAGCACTTGGCGCAGCGAGATCAAAGACGCCAAATAGTCCGCCAGGTGAGGAGTTGCCCGCTAAGGCTTGTTACCTGAAATAAAGCTGATTCTTTCCTGCAGGTGGAACGTCGCATGTCTACGCTGGTGCTGGAACTGCAGGAGATCTACAATATCCAGAACGTGGGCGGGCACCAGCTTAGCATCTGCGGAATAGCCTTTCCCCACATGGAGCAATATACGAGCGAGTCGCGTCAGGCGGCGAACGCCCAGTTGCTGGAGAATGTCTCGCCGCTGGCGGTGAGTGCGGCCCTGGGCTACATAGCGCATATGGTGCAGATGCTGGCCATCATCATGGACCGGCCGCTACGAAACCGCATTCTGTATGAACCATCGAGGGCGCGTATTATAGACGATATCAAGGAGCTGACCTATACTACCAGGGAGTGAGTGCAGGCTAATTCAGTGATTTAAGGCTGCTTAACTAACATTGTTTTCTTTGACTCCAAAGATTTCCCCTGTACACGCGCTCTATACTTCCCTCACAGCAGACAAAGTATGCCATCTACTTGCTGCGCCAGAATGTCTCCCAGCTCTGCTTCGACATCACCGGTCATTGCGACCTACGAAACACTTTTGGCAATCTGCTGGAGCTATTCAACACCCTTCGTTACATAGAACGCACGCAGCGGGACGATGCCGATCAGCCGGATGGAGGTGCCAATTGCGGTGGCGGAGGAGGAGGAGGTCGGCTGACAAATGGATTGACGGCGCCTCCGCACCTGTCACAGTCACACTCTTCGGTGGATATGAATCATGTGCCGCTGCCGACCAGCGCCAATTCGGCAAAGGATGCTCTGCTGCAGCAACTTTTGCCGCCGGGCGTTAGTCAGGCCTTGGCCATCGAAGGATATGCGTCAACGCAGCGGTAGGCTTACAATTTTTAAACTAACCTTCTGTAAATGATCAAAAATTATGAAATTTCTTTCCTTGCAGCATCTGTCGTTCGGTGGGCTCCTATTCTGATGGCGAGGAGGATTATCGACCGCGGTTGGAGCACAACTATTCCAACTCGGACTCCAACATAGCCCTTCAGTCGGAGCGTAGCTGAGCGATATATTCTGCAATATATTTCAGGCGTTTTATTCAAATATAAACAAAGAAAACCTCAGCAATCTGCAGTTGTTGTAGTTTTTAGTTTACGAATGAATGTATTAGTTGAAAAGATATTTGTGTGTACTTTTAAATTAATAATCAAAGTTCCAACGGCAATGCACATGTTGGTATAATTGCTATCCGGCGACAGAGCGCGATTATTTATGTGTATATTATTTTTAGTTGTTTAAGAGATCTCTCTGTAAATTCCCTTTTATTATTGTTTGTTTGCTAATATAAGCTACGAATAAACATTTTATACACACCAAGTGTCCTGTCATTATTACTTATTTCAATGTTTACTGATTTTTTACGAAATTTACTTGTATTTGGATTACTTTTTGCTGACTCGAGGATATAGAAGACAAGATCTAGCTACTTTTGCTGACATGTCGGGCGGAAAATATAGACTGGAGCTATATATATAAAATTTAGGTTAATTTTATGTACAAAATATATTATAACTTTAATTTTGTGCATAACTTTTCAGTTTAAACATTTGAAATCTTTGTTTGCCGCCAATTAGTGTTGGGTAGTGTGAGAAGCAATTGTTGCTAAAGGCTGTGACTGCAGGGGCGTAGATATAAACATTTTTGGGGGTTAATAAGAAGTGCATTATTAGTACTACAACCAATGACATATAGTGCCATTTTATTTAATTTAATTTATTTAAGTTTATTTTTAGCACCACGAAGCTCATGGTCATATTTCACATCAAAACCCTTCAAGTGACGTGCTAGACGTGTTAGCCACGCAACTGCTAGTGTTGCACAACGCGAATTGTTGTTAACAGAGTGCTGTTACGCCAGCTGATTTCAGTTTGGCCAAAATTATTTAGCTGGCAGCTCGGGCGTCCCGGTTGCTCGAACATTTTATTAATAGTATCCTGGATAAAAATAAATAAATAACGACATGGGAGTTCCCAAATTGAGTAAAGAGAAAAAGTGTGCATTAGCTAGCCCACGAGATTGACCCATATCGGACCAGCCAATGAAATGAAAACTTCGGTGTGTACGTGTGTATTGCCCAATGCGCGAGTGTGAGTGCTAACGAACGGCCCGGGACTTTTGGCCCCGTATTTATTATTTTTTATTTCTGTCAATTAAAACACCGATCGCACAGTGAGTTTATGATGACGAATAGTGGCCGGCAACTGTTTCGACCGATAAGCGCTGCAGGCTTGTCGGAATTCCGTTTCGGGGAATGCCTATGATTTATGTTTATCACTCGTGCTTACCGCGCAAACAAAAAACTCAGGTGTGATAAGAGAAGCAGCAGACTGTGTCGAATTTCACACCCGTTTGGTTTATCTAAATTTGCTCAACGGAAAACGTGGCATTGGGGTTAAGTAAAAGAGTGCAGCGTTCCCCCATTTTCACTCACCTAGACAGTGAAGACTGAAACTGCATTTACCGTGTGGCAAGTTCACGTTCCGATAAGTTCAACAAATTGAGGCAGGCGCCAAAAACAAAAAACACCTGTGCCTGCTCTCTTAGCCTAAGCTGCCCACGCACACGCTCTCTTCGCTCTCTCTTACAATGGCCGACAACAATGTGCCGCTACGCGACTTCGACGAAGAGAGCGAGACGGACTCGGAGACGGAATTGCTCATACGCAGAGACGTCCCAAGCAGCAGCAGCGGCAGCAACAACAACGGCAGAAGCAAACGCCGCAAAAGCTCAACGGGCTATAGCGGCGGTGACGGCGACGCCGGCGCTGGCAGCTCTGCTGCCGGCAGCTTTCTGGGCAATCTCTTTGGCCATAGTCTCGGCTCTGCCGCCGGCCAGATACGTTATAGAAATGAGCGGAGTCGCGAGCGCGCCAAAAACTCAAACAGCAGTCACAGCAGCAGCGTTTCGAAACTGGCGCAATTAACGCACACGTCATCGGGGGCGGGCAGTGGGAGTGGGAGTGGCAGCGGTGCCGGTATCGGTGTCGGCGGAGTAACAACCGGAGATAGTGCAGCGACGCCAGGAACAGTACCTGGCGGCCTAACCAATGGCGGAACCCATGCAGCCGTCGTCGATCCGGAGAGTGGCTCCTCGACGGTCTTCTACCAGCACAATCGGCGGAAGAGCAAGAGTCGCAGCATTGGCAACATCTGCAAGGTCTGTCTGTGCAGGTGAGTTTCCACGTTCCCGTTCGTCAACGCTGCGTATGCGCAATATTTTCATTTCGCTGTTGCAATTACGGAGGGGAGTTAAACGACCGTAAACAATAAACAAAAACAAAAACAAACAAATGTGCATGCATACGTTTCCAAGTTAGCTAACAAAGAGTGATATCTTCTGCGTTATGTTAAAATATCTATCAAATAGATATATCTACAATTATAATTTAATCCAAGGATGGGCACGAAATCTAAGGAACCGGGCAAACTCACATCGGGACAGCAGACAGACAAAAAAAAGGGACAACCCCCACCACCGCGATCCGGATCAGTCGAGAAAAAGGTCACTTGTGTGCCCGAATGCAGTACACTGCCAAAAATAAAAAATTTCGCCTATTAAATTCGGAATTTTCAATTTCTTCAGTCACTTTTCTTTATTTTCCATGGCCTTGTTAGAAGAACGACTAAAGAACAAATCAAAATTTTTTCACTCAGTGCAGGGATCGCGGCTAACTGCGCAATTTGTTTTTTTGTGCGTGGGCGAAGACACTGTATTTGTTGTTGCAAACTCGAGATCGCGAGTCTCGCGACCCTTTTTTGTCTCCTCTTTGACGCCTATTTTCAATAGAATTTGTTGTTGCATTTCTTCATGGTTGACTGGGCACGCGCGACGGTCGTCTTGTGCGACATGCTGGCGCCATCGAACAAAATTCTACCTGCGGACCAAACTGGGCAAACTGGGCAAAAAGAGCCACTGCGTGCCCTTCTAGGATTTAATCTATAAAATTATGCAAAAGAAGTTGGTTATTTAATTAAAGTTATGGCAGTTCTAGCTCGAAATATAAATCTTAATCTGGCAAAGTCACAAATAAAAATACATTTAATACATATTTAAAAAAACGTTTTTGTTGACTATTATGTATTTAATTTTTGTGTTTCTTAAAGCAAAATAAAAGGACGTGGCGACACGTTTAAAAAACAATAACAAATCGATTTACAACAAAAATAAACACATGTACGTATGAGTATTATGTGCTGTATGAAGATTACAATAGCACGAACGAACAATGAATTCAAGTTAATTCAGAATTCCAGTTAATTCTTGGAACATTCGTAGCCGATTTCTATATAATCGAAAGTCATAACAATTGGCACATAAACGCAATGCGAAACATGTATTTTTAAACTTTAAAATCTTAATCTTTGAGTGCAATCTACAGACGCTTGTGACGCAAGCCAACATTTTACTGGCTTCCTCTAGAAATTCTTGAATTAATGTACTTAATATATTATACAAGTTCGGCGAATAATAATCGAGTATATACAAACATTTTATTAATTCATCTAAAAATAGTATTTAAATATATCAGACAACAAAGAAGACGACACCAAAATATGTTGACCTTAAAGTTAGACACAGTACTTTTAGTTTCACAATACAGCAATATAGCTAACTTTTCAAAGGCCATATATATTTATTGCCAAAACCAGCAATTTTAGAATTATTTATATATGGAGGAACTTTTGAAATGCAGGCTATGAGCAATAGGTATACGAATTCACATCATCGAACAAGTTGTTGGATTCTGCCACTCGCCTTTTGTTTATTATTCGTTGTGTTGGTCAGAGAAAAATCGTTTTGCGCGGCAGTTTTGGAGGCATTTCTCAAAGTATTTAAAGATTTCAACCAAATTGTTTTTCTCAGCAAAGCATTTCAATGTTTCAGTTGCTTTGCAGTTTTACGAACACACATTTCCAAGAGAATAGTTCTGTTATTTTGAAACGCGAGTGTGGAGACATATGTGCCACTCATGACACCCAGGTATATATCTAGTATTCGTATATACCGACAATGCAACCATCTGTATATATAGCTATTCCGAGATATATTTTTAATTTACCTAATTAGAGAGGGAAGAGGCGAGAGAACTTTTGAGAAAGGCCGAACATGTGAACAAATAAAACAAGCACATATGACCGACTGTAAGTGGATTGGAGAAGCAAAATTGAAAACATTTCTGTTTTTTTGCGACGAACTGCAAATCGATAAACGTGACGGCGGGGCCACCAGACACGTTCCAGGGGAGAGAAATTTCAAGAAATAGAAATAATAACCAAAACAAAGCTATAAATAGTGGCCCAAGACACAGCCGAGTTGGGTGACAAAGCGTTAAAGTAAACGGAAAACGTTTCGCCTCACACACTCACACATGCGGCATGCTTTGTAGGACTCTAATTGTTGCAAACTTTCCCCAAAATGAACCCCGTCCCCTTCTCCCACGGTTACCAAAGCATTTTTAATCAATTTTCGTGCAATTTAGAGTCCAAGTTGCGGGCGACCAATAAACAAACAGTGAAGACACCACCAGGTAATGCTAAAAAAGAAAAAAATTCGAAAACAAAACCAGTTTCAGACTGTGTTCCTCAGCGGGTTTAGATACAGATAGTGGTTTTCAAGGTTTCTAAAAAATTCAAACGGGTTGCACAGAAGTGGTTTAAGGGTTTTTGTCTGGTCAGTCGCTGCCTTGTGTATTTGTGTCGAAAATTTAAAGTTTCACTGCTGCATGATGCCAAATGGGAAGTTTTAAGCCAAACAAAGTATGAAACATCCGAGCAATGCATTGATTTGTTTACTCACAAAACCATTTTAAATCCAATATTAGCTAACACTCATCCCGCAATTTGTTTTTTATTTTTATTTACTCTCCAACAACTGACCTATTGTTATATAATAATTTACAAGTGCCTTTTTTAGCTTCACGCAAGGCCTTTTTATCGCCCACTGCCCTCGTTTCGTCTTCTTTAATTTTTCGGCAAACGTGTTGGATTTTTGAAGGTTTTGTTACCCTTCAGCTATGTGTAAGCCTTCCTGTATATCGTTTGGGGTTTTTCGCTTCATTATCGGGGTACCACTCCGATTTCCGTTGCTGTTATATGAGGCACAAAGATTTCGACAGGCCGATTAGAATTGCAAAGTGAGGCGCCATATGCGGCACATTGTGGCGCTGTGATTGTTGTGGCTGTTGCTTCCAGGGCCCAGTGTTGTGGAACCAACTGAGTGTTTAGACTTTCCTATTCCACCTCCAAACATTGTGGGCTTGAGTACGGCCTTATATACAAAATATAAATATTCGGTTATTCCGCAAAAGTTGTACATAAGCTGAAAGTTACTAGTAGTGTATTACAGGCGTAAAAGGCGTTAATCCTATAATTTTATTATTATTATACTTAAAATAATGTTCCTCCTCCCGAAAACTTTCATATACTTGTTTTCCTATATTAACTTTAACGCAAAACGTAAAACTTGCACGCATAGTCTATTCTATATTTCCTATAGATGGAAAACAAGGCTGCCTATAGAAATGGTATAACTAAAGAAGAACAATAAATGCCAATAAATGCAAGCCATGTAACTTCTTACTGAATTTTAAAAGATTTAAATTAATTAATTTAAAAGAGGAATCTCTTATTTTTTTCTTGATTTTACATTTATATCGCAAGTAGAGAAAACTTTTCTCTATAGTTATGACACTGTTAACCATATTTACTCCAAAACTTCTAAAAATTATAACTTCTTTAAAATAGTGTTGTAACAAAAGCTTAAAATCCTTTGCTCTGTCTATATATTTTCATAAACAAGTGATATATCATCATTAATCGTTTTAGTTGAGATTATTAGTTTGTTAGTTAAGGAAAAACAAAACTGTGAGATAGGGTAAAAGGCATTGAATTGGTATAGCTCCGGTCTTAATGCTCCTAAAACATAACACATATTAAATAAATCGACTAAATAAACAACCCCTTAAATCGAACTATTATTCCATCCAAAATTGGCTCTCAACATGCACTTATCTTATCCTCTTCTAAGTTGCTTTTTATTTAATAACAGTCGTAACTTTATACTTAAAATTTATGGACTGCAATAATTACAAAAATAATGGTACATAAATTCATATGCATAACCTAGAAACGGTACAGATAGATAGTGATAATAATGATAACAATAAAGTTAAGCTGAAGCTAGATAGGAATAATAAACAAATGTATTTATATATGGGAAAGCATGCAAAACTATACGAGTATTTACATGATTTGCAAACCAATTTAAGCCAAAACGGGATAATATCGACAAATTGTCGAGGATTCTCAACTACCTAGATTGATTTCCAAGTAGTTTTATTTCATTTTAGTGCCATATCTTTAAGGATCATATTGTTTTAATACTTGAATAAGTAAAATAATGCTCAAATCAGCTTATAGTATTATAGTTGTACTGAATATTGCAATTGGCAACTGGCGGCAGACTTTTCCCAAGCATTTTTCACCTCGCCGCATGCAAATTGGACCGTGCCACGTCGCCGAGAGTTCTCCTCTGTGCGCCACAAGCTGTCAATGGCAACGCCTAATGCTATTATTTTCTAGTCGCCGTTAGCTGGTTATCTGGTTGTTATTGTTGCGCCTGTAAGCGAATTCAAATGGCTGGGAAATGCAAAAGCGACCAGGTGGGGAGAGCTGCGGAAACGGACGACAACAACGATTGACGCCCGCAACTTGGCCTGGCTTTGTGTTCCCACCCACCGGCAATGTGGGTTAATAACCAAAAGCCAGAAGGTAGCTAGCTTCAGACACTATCGGCTCTTTTTCTATTCCCGGTTACCCTCAAAAGGGCATATTGTTAGTACTCGTGTGTGTATCCCATGGAACTGGTTTATTTATTTCGTTAGTAACAATACAAACATATGTCTCTTTTTGTGTTTTATTTACTACATAAAATTAATAAAATAGGAGTAGGAACTGTCTTTAGTTTCATGTCTAAGTTACTTGCAGTTTAGCAAAGAGTTCTTAGGAATGAGCTCGGGAAGTTTTGTTAAATTCTATTTGAGTAATGTCAATGGATTTATGAATATGTTATAGATATATCTCTCATGCCCCAAGTGCAGGTTTCTAGAGAAAGGAAAAAAGTATACATTATAACCTACTTTAGCTCATTAAACGAAAGAATCAATTGTTTGTTTATAGTTTGCTTTAATGACTGCAAAGTTATATTGAATTAGAGTCGTTGAGTCGTTCATTAGTGAGTTACCAAAAAAGAGTTTTATACTAAACTGAGGGAGTGCTTCTTAATTGGTATTTTTTGTTCCCTTGTTCCCTTGCTCATTTTTGCTGAGTTGTTCAGTTTTGCTCATTGCTTGCTTAATTTATTCGTTTTTCAAAGTGCAGATCATCACGAAAATCTTGAAGAACTTATTATATTGTGCCCTAGAAAGTTCGGTAAAATTAGGAACCATGTCGAGGATAAAGGAAACCAACAGAACAAGTGAAAATATTGTAAATGTATCAGATTTTACCGTATGTAATTGAAATTTTGTCTGTTTATTAATTAATAGGTAAACAACTGTTTAAAAAAATAAAAAAACTAGTGAACAAGTGATATCAATTTTGATTTTCTTTTTATTTTATTTTGATTTTTATAGAAATGTGATATTTTTATGAAGTGAGCAACTAAGCAATGATTAGTGAACAAGTGAGCAAAAAAAGTAAATTGATTCTTAAAGAAAAACAAGTGAACAAGTGAACATTCTCTATTAAAGATATTTAATATCTACAATTAGAAGATCTATAGTGTATTTTATATGTGACATTTTGTAAGTTCATAAAATTTTAATAATGTGTGTTATCTTCCAAACTAACAGGGTGTTAAGGTATTTTCCTAGAGTGAATTGTTTACTTCTCTTAGGAAGAAAAAAAAAACGCAACTCGACAAATTTGTATGACAATTGACAGCTGTTTTGCAACGATATTTAATGGAAAAGGCGGAAAACAATTTCAGTTTAAACAATACTATGAAATCAAATCTGCTGAGGTCTACGAAACACTTAGACGTTTCCAGTTAATTACTCAGAACGCAGCGAATTGCGGCAATTATATTTTACGCTGCCTGCAAACAGTCAACGAACGAACGCACTTGAATCCATACCGAGTGCAGGCTGAATTACACTCAGCCTCAAAAAAAAAGGGAAATAAACATAAACTCTCATCTAGGTAAAGTTAACTCGCGTGGCACACTTTGTGATTATGATTACGGTGAAACGTGGGGGGCTTTCGCAGGTTAAAGCGCTGACAATTACTCATTCTTGGCATTAAGTCACTTTGAAGTGTGAAATCTGAGTCACAAAAGGGATCGGATTCTCTCTCTGTGTTGGCCCTTTTGCCTCCGCTGCAAGCCGAATTTCTTTTAGTCATGTCGTTGAACTTTCGCTTTGGCACTTTTGGGCAACTTTTTCTTATGAGATCATGACACGAAATCGCCCTGCGAGCGAATGTGAGTGTTATATTGACAAAACATCAAGGCACGCTCTAGTCTATTCGCACACGCCCAGCGCAGGCGGCCAAGTAGAATGGCCATAAAGCAGCGCTGGCTGGAATGGAAACAGAGAAACAAAAAAAAAAAACAAGTTTACTGGCAGACAAACAAATAAGAGGAGCAGTAGAGGGTGATGATGATGCGATGGCCGCGCACATTTCGCTGATCTAAGCAGCTGAAGCGTAGACACTCGCCAAGAGCTTATTTAATTAACGTCTGAGTGCTAACGAAAGCGGCGAAGAGAAGCTGCTCTGTCAGCAGTCGCCGGGTCATAAATAATTCCCATAACCAGTATTTCGGGCATTTAAAAACAAGCGCGCACCGCTCAGAGCTGCCACCTGTTGAAAAACCCACATATGGCAACTCAATTTGTAGTCACAGTCTATGGTCGTCTCTTTCCCGCTTATTGATTTCTCTTTTGCAAAAAAACAGGGTTGTTAAACACAGCGACGACGCAGTTTTCATACGGAATTTTTCACTCGCAATTGTTTTGTCCACAAGAATTTGCTTAATTTAATAGTATTATTATTATTATTGCGGAGTGCTTGTGTTAGTGCCCGATCTGTGCCATGATCTGGGGCAGTAGTGATTATGTGACAGTCGCAGACAGAAAACAAGGCAACGTAACTGACGCTGCAGCTGCCAAGTACAAAGGAAGGCTGTATTAGAAACAAACATTAGCAAATACGAATAGAAAATCTCGGCCAGTCACCAACATGGATGATGCCACCTCCCAGAACTCGGCTGCAACGCCAATGACGCGCGAGAATATACCGCTGTTGAATCGCCAGCGCAGCCGTTGGTATCTTTTCAGGTGTGTGAATCATCGTTGTCGCAAAATCCCCCCCTTGACATTTCCAGTTCAATGGCGATTTCCTCTCTCGGCGCCTTATCAGCACGAATTACGGTTAATGCAGCGACTCTGCTCCCTCTCTTACACATTGGCTGGAATCAGGCTGTTTCCCTTCCACTTACACATTGACTCCCCCGCAAACACACTCTCAGACAGATGACCATGCATACACATTCCGCTGTTGTTGTTGTTCTTCTTTTGATTTTCACTTTTGTTTATTTTTCGAGTTTTTATTATTGATTTTCCTTTCCGTTCAAGGTCGTCGCTTCCTTTGCATAGGTTTATGGGATACTAATTGTTATATTGGCGATGCGGTTGAATTTTTAATTGAATTGCCTTTAGAAAAGCCCTGGGCGCCCGATAATACCAAGCCAAATATGGAATGTTAGCTTCGGAAAGGGAATCCCAAATGGAAAATAGTTTACGATTCGTGGGAGTTTGTTCAGATATGGCGAAAATTAAGTGTACTTATCCATAAACAACATTTATAAGCAATTTTAAAATGAATAAGTTGTGGAAATTAGAGAGAACACTGAGTTATTGAACTGATTATTATATTTTTTTTTATATCAAGTTCTGAATTCTTTAAAGAAAAATAATAGAACTCACCAAAAGGTTAAAAAAGCACCAAAACAACTGGTAAAAAAAACAAGCAGCCGTCTTGATATCCAGCAGTTTCTTGACACATTCAGCGACAAGCAGTTTAAGCGCTGAATTCTTCATTTATTTGAATTTTATTTTTGACATATTTTATTTATTTTTTTTGCTTGCGATTTTTTAAATTTTTGACAAAATTCTATGTGAAACAATACAATACAGTTTGAATAAAAGATCGAACAAGTAGGAGCCTGAAGTACATTTCTTCGGCTCTCCTATGCTCTACGATTGCGAGAAAAAGAGGGTTTTATGGGTTACCGTGGAGAGCCTCCGCTGCCGCAAGGATGTTCTGGGCAAACACTCTGACGGAGAGCACCTTGATACTGATTCTTGTGTGTTTTTACAGCTGCTGGCGCAAATGGTTCCGGCCGCGCGAGCTGCGAGCCCGCACCGTTAACCTCGGTCGGGTCAACACGGAGAAGTTCCCGCCGAACGAGATCCGGAATCAGAAGTACAACTTCATCACCTTCCTGCCGCTGGTGCTGTTCGAGCAGTTCCGTTTCTTCCTCAACCTGTACTTCCTGCTTATGGCCCTCTCGCAGTTCATACCGGACATCCGGATCGGGTATCCCTACACCTACTGGGGTCCGCTCGGCTTCGTCCTTATGGTCACCATTTGCCGGGAGGCAGTTGACGATCTGCGACGGCATCAGCGGGACCACGAGGTGAACTCACAGAAGTACAAGCGGCTGTCGGCCACCAGCGCTGGCGGTTACGAGATGGTGCCCAGCTCCAAGCTGAAGGTCGGCGACGTTATCATTGTGGAGAAAAACGAGCGGGTGCCGGCGGACTTGATCCTGCTGCGGACCAGCGATCGCAGCGGCTCCGTCTTTGTGCGAACGGATCAGCTGGACGGCGAGACGGACTGGAAGCCGAGGCTAGCCGTTCCGTACACACAGAAACTGAGTCGTGACTCGGAGCTGCACAGCATAGACGCCAGCTTCTACGTGGAGAAGCCGCAGAATGACATACACAGCTTCATCGCCACCTTTTGCATGACGGACGGCAGCGAAGACACCGGCCTAAGTGTGGAGAACACGCTGTGGGCCAATACAGTGGTGGCCGCAGGCACAGCAACCGGCATTGTCATCTACACTGGATGCGAGACACGCAGCGTGATGAATAACTCACAGCCCAGGTCCAAGGTTGGCCTTCTGGACATTGAGATCAATGGATTGACCAAGGTAATTCCAGGATATATTTCTTCCTTTAAATGGTATAAATAATACATTTCTATTCCTAAAATAGGTTCTGTTCTGTGCCGTGCTGGGTCTGTCGCTGGTCATGATGATGCTCAAGGGATTCGGTGGCCCCTGGTACCGATACATGTTCCGCTTCGTGCTCTTGTTCTCCTACATCATTCCGATCAGTCTGCGTGTCAATTTGGATATGGGCAAGGCCTTCTACTCCTGGCAGATGCAGAATGACTCGAATATCCAGGGAACGGTGGTGAGATCAACGACCATACCCGAGGAACTGGGCCGGATATCATACGTGCTAACGGATAAGACGGGCACACTGACCCAAAACGAGATGGTGTTCAAGAAGATCCACCTGGGCATCGTGTCCCACGATGCGGACACCTTCCATCATATTGGGCAGATGATACAGAAGCTTTCGGGCAACATACTGCAACAGCAGCAGGGCAGCCTTTCCAGCTCGAGCAGCGGCGGTGAGTCCAACACAATTAAGCCGCCAATTATGATCGCTGGGAATAGGATGCGACGACCGGAGGGCTGGCGGGAGTGGGAGGCAGTGCGTGCACTGGCCCTATGTCACAACGTTACCCCGGTTAGCGATGACGAGGACAATCGATCCGTGTCCACGGCATCAACGGTGACCGGCGGCAACAACTCACCCACTAAATCTGTGATAAACATCGAGGCTCCCGGCAGCACCGACACGGAGCATCAATATCAGGCTGCATCGCCCGATGAGATCGCCCTGGTCAAGTGGACGGAGCAGGTGGGCCTGACCCTGATTGCCAGGGATCTCAACACAATGACGCTCCAGGTGAAGACGCCCAATGACGACAGTAAGTAGATCTCTACTAAGGAGAAGCCTATAGCCAGTGGTGCTCATTGAATACTTAATTTGCCTTCCAGATGACATTCTCCTGCACTATCAAATCCTGCAGCTCTTCCCCTTCACCAGCGAGAGCAAGCGAATGGGCATCATTGTGCGCGAAAGCAAGACGGGTCAGATAACGTTCTACTTGAAGGGCGCCGACGTGGTCATGTCCAGCATCGTCCAGTACAATGACTGGCTTAGCGAGGAGTCGGGCAATATGGCGCGTGAGGGTCTCCGCACTCTGGTCGTGGCCAAGAAGGTGCTCACCGAGGAACAGTATTCGGACTTTGAGATGCGCTACAATGCCGCCCGACTCAGCATTACGGATCGCGTCGCCAAGGTGGCGGCCGTAACCGAGTCGCTCGAGCGCGAACTGGAATTGCTCTGTCTCACAGGCGTTGAGGATCGCCTGCAGGAGAACGTACGACCCACGCTGGAGCTTCTGAGGAATGCCGGCGTTCGCGTTTGGATGTTGACGGGCGACAAACTGGAGACAGCTTGCTGTATTGCCAAATCGTCGCAGTTGATTGGCCGGAATCAGGGCCTGCACGTCCTACGGTCCGTCAAGACACGAACGGATGCTCATCAGGAGCTGAACAGCTTTCGGCGAAAGCAGGGCCATGCTTTGGTCATCTCGGGCGAATCGCTCGAGGTCTGCTTGCAGTATTACAGGCCCGAGTTCTTGGAACTGGCCACGGCCTCGCCGGCAGTGGTTTGTTGCCGCTGCTCGCCCACCCAGAAGGCACAGGTGGTGGCCCTCATCCAAAAGTACACAGGCAAGCGAACTTGCGCCGTGGGTGATGGCGGCAACGATGTCAGCATGATCCAACAGGCGGACGCTGGTGTTGGCATCGAAGGACGCGAAGGCCGGCAGGCATCGCTGGCCGGAGACTTTAGCATTCCGCAATTCTCGCATATCGCCAAGTTGCTACTCATTCATGGCCGACGGAGCTATAAGCGATCGGCGGCGCTATCCCAGTTCGTCATTCATCGTGGTCTGATCATCACAACCCTGCAGGCGGTGTTCTCGGCGGTTTTCTACCTCAGTTCGGTGGCCCTGTACCAGGGTTTCCTGATGGTCGGATACTCGACACTGTACACCATGTTCCCGGTGTTCTCATTGGTGCTGGACCAGGACATTACATCCGAGACGGCGGTCACGTATCCGGAGCTATACAAGGATCTGTCGAAGGGACGCAGTCTCAGCTACAAGACCTTCTTCATTTGGGTATTGATCAGTATATATCAAGGAGGTGTCATTATGTATGGAGCCCTGATACTCTTTGTCGACGAATTTATCCACATTGTGGCGATCAGTTTCTCGGCGCTGATCATGACGGAGCTAATCATGGTGGCACTTACTGTGAGGACTTGGCATAGGTGAGTGCTTAACCTGTTATTATTTGAATATTTTAATATTTCTATAGATAATGCTTAATTTTATAAATAGACCGTGGTTTCACTCTATCCGCCTATATTCTCTGTCTTCTTACTTTATAGGTTTCTATATATTAGCTAAATATCTTTTGTATTTACAGGTTAATGGTGCTTGCGGAGCTGTTCAGTTTGGCCCTTTATCTCATTTCACTGGCCGTGTTACACGAGTATTTCGGTAAGTAAACAATCCGATCCAATAATGTAATATATATAACTATTTTCTTCTTTTGCAGACTGGGAGTTCATCTGGTCGTACGACTTCCTTTGGAAGGTTTCCCTCATCACACTGGTCTCCTGCTTACCTTTGTATATAATCAAGTTCTTGCGTAAAAAATGTTCGCCGCCCTCTTATCTGAAGCTCTCTTAGGTGGAGACTCCCAAACACTTTTATTTTCGTTGTGTGTTTATTCTCGTAATTTAAACTTGATTTATTATTTATCACTTGCTGTCTTTTTTCTCACTATGCAACCCAATTCGCTACACCTATGTGTCGTTTCGTTATTGCCAACATCCGCACCGCACCTACCCCTTAATATACGTGATATCAGGTTAAACCCTTTCCCCTCCTCGACACTACACCTTCTCCCAACACTTTTTGTTTGATTTGTATTAGTTACACAAAACGTAAGAGACGAAAGTGATTCGATGATCGTAATTAAAATTCAAATAAAGTAAATCGATTATATAGAACATCAGCTTTTTGTATTTGATTAATATTTAAGTCGCAGAAACCAAATTATGTTACTAATTATTTAATGTTAAAGCGAATTAATTCATACAATTCTAGGTATCTATGACCATACAAACTTAAATCAATTTCGATGGAATAAAATGAAAATGTAAAACGACATATAGATTTTGTATTAAGGTTTAGAAGTCGCATTTGAGTGTGCAATAATTACTTATAATGAAATAATATACATATAAAAATATAAATTAATAATGAAAAATGAAATTGTGGTATTCTTGGGCTTTAAAAACTGTATCCTTTTAAGCGGCAAACGTGGACGAAGAATGGTGGAATAATGCGAAAGGTAGAGTATTTAAATCTTCATAATCTTCTGGACCAGTGGTGCCCCCACGCATTTCTGTGAGTAAGACGGTGCTGTCTTTGCCGACGAACGCATACGAACGCTTACACTGTCAGTGAGCAGAGCTCGGGCTGTTAAATGTGGAATAATTTGTGTTCCCCACTGTATACGGTTTCCTTTTATTAAAATCGGGCAACTATATCTTGTAGCTCTCACAGGAACAATAAAAAAACAAGTTTACACTGAAGTTGTTACCTTAAAAAATGCATTGCATATTTTTAAGCACCTTTTATGGTTTTTTAAAAACTCTAGTGATTTCTGGAACCCCCTCGAAAAGCTAACAAAACCGGATTTGGTATGCTGGTTTCTGATTGAGAAGTAGAGAAGAAGAACCTTGTTTGTATTGTACAATCTTTATTTACCATTTTGCTTGACATTTTTTTCTGTTTATTCTAATTCACAATTCTTTGCTTGAAATACATAATTTTATTAATATATTATATTTTGCATGTACGCACATACAAACATGCTTACGTACGTAAGTTAATGGATTGTGTGTTGTTTTTCTTTTTGTTGATAATATAATAGTTTAGCTGTTGCGCTATGCTTTTCATTTTTTAAAATGCATGACATCCATTAGTGTTTACACTTCATGAGTTTTCTAAACAATTGTTATCTTGCGATCTCGGTTTATACTGTTTGTAAGAATCCTTTCTGCTCATTAAAATCTTACTTTGGTTTCGTTTTTGTTTTTTAAATTGCTTAGCATAACTTCGGCTCATAAGTTGAAATTATGAAGCATTGGTTTTTTATATCGATTTTGCTTAAATGCGCAGAAATACTTTTGAAGTAAACAATTGGCTTGTTCTTGTTAATTATTCAAATTTCACAACATTGAAATTTTATTTCTTCATCAACACATGCAGTTTTTTTTTACGTTTTATTCTTGGAGTGCTTTTTGTTAAATAACATTTTGATTTCTTAGTTTCTTTTGTATACTCGCTTCGCTGCAATCCTTGACATTTGCTAATACTGAATTCTGTTGAGCATTTCCTGGGATCTACGACCTGTTGAGCCAACGCCTGACTGCCTGCCTATGAACTCTTCTGAGCAATTTAAATTAATTCAACTTTTATGTCGGTGTATAAAAGTGTCGTCCAATCGTTTTGGTTTCTTAAAGCTTTTCCATTTCCTCGTTTGTTCAATCAACAATATCAACTCTAATTCTCAACTTGGGTACAGGGAGCTGAGCTACATATGTATAGGTATGGGGATGTATATAGTTGGGGTACATATTTAGCCGATATATGCATGTCTGTATGTATGTTGACATTTGGTTTCTAATTTACTAAAAATCTACAAAATATAATATTCAAATTTCTGACTCTCTCTCTGCTAAATATATTCTGCATTTTACATACATATTTTATAATGATTGTTTTAAATTTATACATATTTCTTTATGCAAGTACACGTTTTTATTTATTGGTTGTGGTTTTTCCTTTGTTGTTGTTGTTTTTTTTCTTTTTGTTTTGGTGTGGTTCTTGATGAGGTCAACTTGTTTAATTTGAAACATTTTCTTTTCGTCTATTTAAATGGCAACACCTAAAAAAGGCCACGAATAGTTTTCACAAAATAATCATTTTGGAGGGTAAGTCTACGGTCCGGCGGAAAAGCAAAGAATATTATTTAATATAATTTACCAGTAAATTCGGTCCATTATCTAAAAACTTTAACAAAATTTAGATTTATTTTTAATTAATTTACCTATTAGTTATTTTTTGTCCGGAGTATAGTCTGTTTTTGAAGAAATCAAATACAAATCCTTTTTAAATAATAAAATACTTTATATAAAAATGAAATTATGAGAAATAATTAATTGGATATATCAAATCGAAGTTTGTATGATACCTAAGACTTGGAGAGCCCCCATATATTTGCAAAAACTACTCGTGGATTTGAACAAAAGTTTGAACTTGTAGCTTAGTGTTGTTGATATGTGTTTACTGTTTTTGGATGTTATGAGTTTCTAGCACTTTATTGCTTTGCTTATATCTTTACAATTCCCAAAAGGTTAAATCGTTTCCTTTCATGTGTTTGATTTTTCTTTAGATTTTTTTCATCTCTTGTTTTAATAATATTCAGTCTATATAAATATTCATTTATACATTTAAGCTAAATTTTTGGAAAACAAATTCGGAAACAACGTGCATAACTGAAATATGTTCAGTTCTTCAAAACAAACTGGGTAAGTGTGTGAGGATAATTGTGAGTATGAAGAAATAAGATAGCTTGAAGATGATCTGAGGATGACCTGGTTAATATACTCGTGTGTATGTATGTAAATCTATCCAAAATTAATGGTTGTTTACTTTACTTGGCTATGCTTTTACATATATAGTCAATATTATATAGTATGTGGGAATAGAGTAGTGAGGGACTGCTATTTGGTATGTGATTGTTTTTGTATATTTAGTTAAATATTCTCTTGTATTTTGTTTAGCTTTTGCTTGTTAACACATTCCTCTTGACGAGTTTTATTCCATGCATTTGATTTCTAGTTTTATGAATTCCTCTTTGAATTTCTGTATTCAAGTTGTTAGGCTATATTTTTTACGCGATCTGATATTTTCCTTTAACAGTTTCCTAATTTGTTCTTGTTTGCTAATGCATTTGAATATAGATAGAATCCGATGAACATAATGAGCTATTTACATACACATAAATATGCATAATACATACATTATATTGAATTCCGTTTCGTTATAACTCTAAGCCCTGTCTCCACAGAGAGCAACAAAAGGAATTCGTGCGAATTTTCGTAGAGTACAGGAATTTCGATACCTATGTATATTTTCGGAGCAAAAAGGAAAACGTTAAGTAATACACTTTTCAACATCATACGCTAAAATATTTATTTCTGGTAGTGTTATTGGTAACTTTCTTCGGGAGTGGTGCTCTTTAGAATAATGTTTATTAGAGTGTCTTGTCAGCGCTCGAGCTAGCTGAGAAATTATTAATGTAAAGAAACGTATTATATATATATATGCTATTAATTCACTAATTACTAAGCAAATCAATGCCAAGCATGTCCTAAAATTAAGGTTTGCTCTATTTTCTGTTTGTTTTCTATTACCATTAAAAAACTGCCAATTTGATTAGCCATGTCCATATGCTCATTGATCATTGCACCCAAAAAGAGCCACTCAATTTTAGTGGCTTCTCCGTCTGCCCTTGATGCTCTTGATGATGCATGAGCTGGCCGTACACCTGCACCGATATATAAACATTTCTTTGGATTAATGAAGGAAAACCTATGCTCAAAAATATATAAAATTTAAAATTTAAATTATCGTAGGCAGTATTGAATTTGTCTTTCTTCTTCCTATTGATCGTGTGGAGCAGGAACCGAAAGTAATTGTAATACTCGCAGTATAATTATATTTTGCTGAACACAATTGCGTTATACTCGTACATAAGGACCACAATCTGAATGGAGCATCAAAATAATACACATATGGGGATATAAATATATAAATATCATGTTCAACTTAGTCCATTAAAACGTTTTAAATTTGTTGGAACGACTTGTTGAAGGGATTACCCCCAAATTATTCGTCTTAAAGGAACATCTCTAGTATTCTAAACTTAGTACATGCTACATAGGCGGGCCCTGGCCTGACCGCCGGAAAAGCGTCTACACATTTAAAAAAAAATTGGCAAAGCTTTTACAAAATTACGAAACTACGATTACAAACTACTTTGCCAAACAACAATGCCAATGTGCAATACTGATTTTGGGGGCGATCGATCGATTCGGCCTGGCAGGTAAGGTATTTGAAATCTAGACAGACACGCCTCCAAAGCAATTCTATGAACTAACCACTGTGCTCGTGGGCATAGCCAGAGGCGGAGCCGGAGCCGGAGCCACCCACTTCCGCCAAATGGCGCTGCTCCTCGCAGACGGCGCTGCGCGTCGCCTCGCATTGGGCACAGTGCTTCTCCAGAAACTTCATGGACAAGTGGAACGTATACCGGTGCCGGGTGCAACGCCTTTACATCTTGTACTCGACGATCTTGTTGGGATTGAGGAACTGCTCCCGCTGCGACGCCTCCAAATGGGCCACGGTGCGCGTCAAGGCCGAGCCCGATCCCGAACCCTGACCCTGTCCCTGACCCTGTCCAGTTCCCGATCCGGAGCCCGAGCTGGCCTTGTGCTTGCCATCGACACCTCCTCCGCTAGTGCGTCCGGAATCGGTTCCAATGGGCTGGTACACACCCTCGGCACTGATTACGCCCACATTGACTCCGGCGACCACCGGCTGCTGCAGATAGCCGGAGTATTGCGGCGGCAGCTGGTAGCTACCCGGCGGCTGCTGCTGCTGCTGTTGGTTGCTGCCCGCCCGCGGCTGCTCTGTGTGGGCAATGGGGTATTGCTGCTGGTGGGCATACTCCTGGCTGCTGCCCCCAGCGCCAGCGCCAACCGCCGAGCCACCAGCTGTTCCGCCACCGCTGCCAATGCCACCGCCTCCTGTTCCGACGCCGCCACCGCCACCGCCTCCGCCCATGCGGGAGCCCGAGTCATCGTTGAGGCCCTCGCCCATTTCGCCGTCGCGGTTGTGCCGCCCGCGGATACAGAGCTTGGTGAAGAGCCACACCCGGCCGCGGTAGAGGAGGTAGCAGCAGAAGTGCACGAAGAACGTAAAGATGATGGCGCAGGCCGTCACAATGATCGCCTTGCCCGGCTTGGTCCAGTCCATCATCGGGTAGATGGCAGTTTGATTCTTCCTGCAAGCGATTCATTATCATCAGATTATATGTTTTACCAAAGTCTGGTGGGACTCACCTGTCTGTGCCGCCGGCCAAGAAGTAAATTCCCGTAAATATGGCATAGGCCAGGCCGATTCCAGTGGTGAAGTAGGCGTGGCTCATCTTAATCGGATGTCCCACCACGGCCAAGTCAATGAGCATTATAATCGAGTTCAGGACGTGCACCATGATGTTTAGTGTATCGATCTTGTGGATATCTAAAAAGCGATTGGGTTTGAGAATATTTTAATTGTTTCAACAGTAATAAGGAGTTATAAAGGATTAACGAATTTTATTCCAGATTTAAGGTATTTCTTAAAATTTCCTAATACAATTAAATATGACTTTATGTTGAAATCGTTAAATTCGTTATTCAAACAACAAAATAAGCGAAAGAATTCTTGGTTTAATTTTTTAAATTCTTTCTTTATTTTTCGTTGAGAGCCATAGATACATATGTTAGTATTGCTCTCTATTTTAAATTGTATAGATTCGATCTGCGAAATTTATTTTCTACTTATCATCTTGTAACAACAATTTGTAACCCTACAAATCAGTGGTACGCACGACCTTTTATCGCGGGTCAGGAAATTTCTCTGCCTGGTCTCTGCTGCCACATGCACACTATCATTGTTGGTCCATTGTTATTTTTTAGTTAGAGCAGGCCGTTTTTCATGCTAAATTACCAAAAATGTTACCTATTTTTCATCTCTAAGCACTTTATTAAATTTTCCACACTTACAAATGCAATGTTGGCATGAATAGAGCAGATTGTATGAAATACAAGATCTTAATTTAATAATGTTTAGTATTAAGACTTTGAAGTCTAGTCTGTATATAATTTGTCTGTATATAAATTTCTGATATTCTTGGAGAATTAAATATCACAGCTTCTCGCCATTTATCTAAGAAAAATTGTAAAAGAAAAGACCATGTTAATTTTTCCCATAGTAATTAATAATTATAAATTACTGGTTCCTAAAAATTACTTGGTTCAAAGCTACACAATTTAAATAGAGCATATGCCTTCTTTTTTTCTCAGCAGGCTTTTACTAAATGCCCGATTTCGAAATACGTAGAGTGCCGAAAGTCATCATCTGCTCACATATTCTTATTGTTCACGATACGCAGAAAGAATTCACGTGTTGACGGTTTGATGGCATAGTAAAAGAATGGTCCAATAGCATCAACAGCCGCTAGGAAAACGTAGGAGACCAGAAAGTCGAACAGCAGCATTATCGAACAGAGCGGCTTGTCAAACAGCACCGGCACATTGCCACAGTAGCCGGATATCACCTGGGCCTGGACCACGATGCACGGAAATGCCACTTCCCAGAACACAATGTGCGTCACCACCTCGACGGCTAAAAGGGGGTCGTCCATGTGATTGTAAGCCACCATCGCAACGCAACTGGCTAAAATTGCGAAGAGGTACCAGCCGATAAAGAGCTGGGCTACTGTGGGCCAGTTGGGCAATTGGTAGGAGCCGTACAGCAGCAGCAGCGCCATCATTACCAGAACCTCCAAGCTCACAAGCAGCACGCGATCGGCCGCCTGTTCAGACTGAACCGAGACCGTGCCCAGGGTCAAGAGGGCGGCAATGATGCCGCAGATGATCCAATCGAAGGGAAACTGACGGTGCAGCCAGGTCACACATACGTACACGCACAAGAAGATCAGTCCCAGGCCGAAGAAGATGTAGGTGGCTAGGACGCTCGGCACCATGGGATATCTGGACAACAGGCCCGGCAAGATGAGCAGCAATATGGCCAGTACGATGAGCACCAGAGCCGCACCGTAAGTCCACAGCCAGACCTTGATGCGGAGGCGGCCGACGTCATTGTGTGGCTGATCACTCATCGATGTGGGTCTTTCAGTCTCCCCTTTTATCCGTGTCCGGGGGTCGTGTCAGTGTTATGTCACTGAAACGAGATTTCGGCCTGACAGCTAGTATGCTAGGCATTAGCAAATCGGTGTCAACACCGAATTTCAAGGAGGCAAACGACTCGCAGCGATCCCCGGATACCTCTCGTGGCAGTCGATATGCCCTGGACTCCAGTTCGGAGAATGGCCAGTTGCAGTTTGTTGATACGGCCACTTCTTTTACTTTCATATTTCCGGGGAGATCCACCTGCGTCTTCCGGACCTATGTGCTACTGCTGCTGGGCATACAGGTGTCTCTCGCTTCGCTCCAGTGGATGGGCGCGACCTACCGTTGGCGGCCGCACGTGACCGCTGCGGAGCGTAGCCTCTGCTTCCTGCTGCTGCTGCTCTCGTGGACCAACATGACTCTGGGCTTTTTCGGCTTCCGTCGTCTCCAGTTCGCCTTTCCGCTCAACTGGATTATCTTTGGCTGCATCTTTGAGAGCCTCACGCTATTGGTAATGTGCCTGCGGCTCATCGAACAGGACATCACCTGGCCGTTCATACTGGTCGGCCTGGGGGTGGTGCTCGTGTACTCAGCCCTGGGACTTTGGGTGCCCGGCATCCTTACTGCCAACCTCTGGATCCTCATACTCGCCAGCATGATAGTGCTCGTGTTCTCCGCCATTGCACTGGGCTGCAGCCTGCAGATGCGCTACTATGTACCTCTCAGCCTCTGTATAATGATCTTCGGTCCGTGGGCCATGTACAATTCACAGTGCCTCTTCGTTCCCAAAAAGCGGACCGGCTACAAGGGTAGCCACTATCTGGAGGCCGCCACCAAGATGTTCATTAACTACGCCTGCACCGTGGGCGCCATCGTCTTTGCCCACCGATTTTCGGCCGACACCTTGGACGTCGAGTGATGATACTAGCGAGAAACCTCCTGTAAGTCTTTCTGTCCTCCATTCGCTTTGTCCAAACTCATGTAAGCACAAAGAACTGAATTATATACAAGGCAAGACTTGGGTTTAAATTAAAATTGGGTTCAGAATAGGCCACAGCCGCTTGTATCTTGTCCCTCCAGTCTTAGCAAGGCGTAGGGTAAAGTTTAATGTGATATATCAACAAATATATCCAAAACTATAGCACTGATCGATAAAATAGCGAAAATATCGATGATTTTAAACAAATATTCAAAAATGTATTACATTTAACAGCCTTATTTTACTGGCAATATCTAAAACATTTTTGAAACTTATCTTATTTTCAGTTTCTTATATTATTTTCACCAATGTAAACCTTACACTAAGGACAGTTAGATGTATGAAAAAGAAAATCAATTTTTAGCTTATATATTGCAAAGTTAAAATATCGATACCATAGAGATAGATACAGCATAGATATATTAGTATTTTCTGTCACCTCTAGCAAGACATCTTTTTCAGAGAACTATTTGTGGTATTATTACAACAATCCAGCATTTAAATTAAAATTAATAGCTGATAAAAAGTCCCAACAACATTCATAATAATATAGAATTATTGAGATTCAAGTTGGCAATAATAAATAAATATTTTCAAGCCCTGAAAAACATAAAGTAAGAACCAAAACTTCTGTGAAGTAGTTCCTACTATGCCGCCACAACGCCCTAAAAATAACATATTTTAGGCATGTATTATTTGTCACTTAACCTTTTTTTTTTGAAAGCTCACAGCTAAAAGATTGACATTTAGCTTAAGTAATTTGTGCTGAACTCCATTACTTTGGGTTGGACAAGGGGCAATAGTGCAGATCAGACCATTAAAGTGATTGCGTCAAAAGACGTTTTATGTCTTGTGCTTTTAATGATGGATTAACAATTTAAATGTGTTGAGTAACTCAGTCATTTATTAATGTCTAATAAATCGTATTTCTTTTCATTTTCAGGGTTACGTGTTCTTAATTATGAGATACTTTTAACAGAGATCCAAGTTATGTATTTGCGTCGACTAAAAAATTAATAATCTACGGTTTTTAATAAATAGCTGGAAGACTACTAATTGTTTCCAACTTTGTACAAATTGAAAAGGTATGTGACCTCACTCACCTGGATTGTGCACCAGAAGCCAATAGCACATGGTGACGATGAACGCGTAGACAGTGGCACAGGTGTAAAGCACCCAGTACAGGTGATGTAGCCGACTCTTCTTCGCCTGGCGTACAATCTCAAAGTCCTCCCGCTCCACCATCATGCCCTGGGTGACGATCCAGGCGGCCAGCCAGGCCTGAACGGTGCAGAAGAGCAGTCCCCAGTGGGTCAGGTAGATCCACCACTTGGCATAGTGGTGCTCGAAGTGCTCCTCGGTGCGGCCGATGTCCAGCAAGGAGCAGACCAGCGCCGCCAGACAGGTGATGGCCGTTATCCAGCGATAGAAGAGGTACACGATCCGCACCTGGGTGTTGCGTTGCCACTGAGGGGAAATTTGGTATTACAATAAGGGTCAGAAGGAGAATCACTTTTCACTTGTATTTTAAGTCGCCAATTGGTTTAATATACTATATATATATTTTGATATCAGTTCTTTACGATTATAAGAGTAAGTAACTTATAGTACGCTTTCTTCGGTTTAATGTGGTACACAAATTTAATTATTTTAGTATAGAGTACTGCAAAAATCAATTTGTATTACAATTGAATTTTTTGGTGGTATGTAAAATCCTATAAACGGCTGTTTAGCGTCACACGCAAACATCCTCGTTATTCCGATCGTTGATCCAGACTGAATAAGCTGGTGGGTTTGCTCACAGATTAAGGCTACTTCAACGCAGTTCGAGTGCGTACTAACTTAGGTTGAACTCATAAAAAACCCATTTACGATACACACACAGTATTCGGGGATCCGACAGCACTGTAACCCATTACGAGAAACTTAGGAAACTTTGAATATATTACTTGAAACCTTTATTTTGACGATTAAACTGCTGACTTTATGTAAATGGTATGACAGACATTTCCATAAAATAAGAGCATATAAATGGGGAATGTTCGGCAAACCATTGGTATATTTAAATATTTTACTACGGAAATGTTGACATATGACTTGAACACGAGTTATATGTATATTTGGAGAAACCACGTGAAAATTTGCATTAAGTCAAGGCTGCTTAAGGCTGTTTAAATTTTTGACAAAAAAATAAACTGATTTTGATTTACCGAAGAGTATGAATGTAATAGTTCTATGCTCTTTGCTCATCCACCATCCGCATTTTCCTCATCGAATACCGTGGGACTATTTTTTCAGTACTCAACACGAAGATGAAAGGAGCCTTTTATGATGACTCAGCCACATAAATAATCCCTACCTGAGGTACTAAAAACCATTCCTTGAAATCACATAAAATAACAGGTCGGTAAGATTTGTAACCCCGATATCAAACCATACTTTTACAAAAGGGTTTTAGTGCGCTGAATCCAAATCCGACCACATAATTCCTTTATCACACTTAGTTTTTGAGATATCTATTCTGACAGTGCAAATAACACGGCTTTTGGCTTTGAATATTTTCCTTTTTTGTTTTGAAAATACTGTTGAAAACGAATAAAAATTAATGAAATGAAAATTCGTGTCGTTTTCGTTTATGAGAACAATTATTTGAAAAGTAAAAGAAAAGTAATGATTTAGTTTAATTTTTGTTTAATCCATGCATGAAAATGTGTATAGTCCCAACATTTTATCAAAGTAAATGGAATGGAATCAGTACAATTTTGAACAAATAATAGCATTCAAAGATGATAGAATAATATAGAATCCTATATCAAAATATATCACTTACTTCTTGTGTATAAATTGTAGAAAAAAGGTTTTCTTACTTTGTATATATATTTTCGACAATCAAAATGTTTTACAGAATGATTCAAATCAAAGCAAGAGGCTACAAAATATTCTTTATATTAAGTGAAACATTTAATATTTACTGTGAGTAAACTTTACTTTATAAATTCTATAACGTGAATGGATAAATCGATAGACTACTCACAAATGTAAATTAAATATTAATATGTTGAATATTATTTTGAATTAATATATAATTTGTCTCACCTGACACAGATAGAAGTTGTGGCGATGCACATGATCCGGAGTGAACTCCGGGAAGCAACTGTTCCACAATTTGCTAACCATCATTCTCTGATTGCCCAGGCAGCTGCCTGCGTTGGTGGCGAAGTGGTTAAAGCCCTCGCAGCTGTCCTGCGATGGATATTGGTACGAGTGGTACGCCTGCTGTTGCTGCGCCTGCTGAAACTGATGTCCTTGCTGCGGATACTGCGACTGCTGGTGCTGCTGCTGTTGCTGCTGATGCGACTGGTGCTGGTGCTGCGATTGCTGGTGCTGCGACTGCTGGTATTGGTACGGCTGGTAACGCTGCTCCTCCGAGATGCGCTGCGAATGACCTCCGCTTCCCACTTCGCCCGTCCGTCCTGCTGCTCCTGCCGCTGCGGCTGAGCCGTGCTCCGTCTGGTACTCGTGTTGCGGCGGCGTCTTGTGGCTGTGCAGGCCGTCCCGGCCGCTGCCGCCGTACGGATGCAGAAAGTCAGGCAGGTCAAGGATGTGTGCCAGCTGCGTGGCCACCTCGTCGTCGTCCTCGTCCTCGTCCTCCTCCTGCAGGTGGAAAAAGCGCACGTCCTCGAGACTCGAGCAGTCGGTGGAGAGCAGTGCCTGGGGCAGGCAGTCCTCAAGCAGGTCCTCCTCGTCTTCGGTGGTGCTGGCGAAGCCCGGCAGATAGCCGTAGTTGTCGTAGGCGTCGTACCGCCTGCGGGGCGTGGCCTTGTAGCGATAGCCAGCTTGCAGCTCCTCCGCCGCACTATAATCCCGGAACGGCGATAGTCTGGCGGCTGCTGTTGCTCCCGCCGATACCGCCGCTGTTAACGCTGACGCTGCTGCTGCTGCCGGTGTAGGTGGTGCTGGCGGCGGTGGCGGAACTGTCCGTGTACTTCGGCTGGTAAAGTAATAATCGGTGGCTACACTGGGCGCCGGCGGTGGTGGCGGCAATGCCGCCGGTACGGTTAGCGGCGGTAGGTAGCCCGGTGAGGTTCCCGCTGAAGCTAGCAGTGGAGTGGGCGAGGCATCGAAGTTAATAAGTGCCGCCGCCGGATATCCGCCGCCGGAATAGTTGCCCAAACTGCGGTATGGATACGGATAGGCTGTGCTGTCCGCGCCAGCGCTGGCTGCTCCTCCACTGCTGCTGCTAGTGGTGCCGATGTAGATGTGGGCCGAGGTGGAGGGCAGGTTGTACCAGCTGGCTAGGTTGCCGCTGCCCAGACCGAAGCCCAGGCCCAGTCCCAGACCCAGGCCGCTGCCGGTGCCGGTGCTTGTGCTGCCGCGACTGAAGTAGTAGCTGTACTGTTGCTGGTGCTGCTGAAGCTGTTGGTGCTGCTCGAGCTGCTGGAGATGCTGGAGCTGCTGGAGCTGCTGGTGGTGCTGCAACTGCTGCTCCTGCTCGTAGCTGGTGAGCCAGCGCTGTCTGAGGGCCGCGTAGTTCTGCTGCAACTCACGCTCGAGTCGCTGCAGCAGCAATTGTTGCTGCAGCTGCTGGATCTGCAGTTGCTGCTGCTGCTGGGCCAGCAATTGCTGCTGCACGAGCTGCTGGTGCTGCTGCTGGCGCTGTTGTTGCTGCTGTTGGCCACTAATTGGCACCGCTCTAAAGTAAAACTGCGCGTAATCCAATGTGAAGGCGTTGCTCTACAACTCCGGCGCGCCTCTATCGCTTTCACGCTTGCCAATTATGCCTCGGCTCGGCTCGGCTCGGCAGCTGCTAATGCTTTTGTGGTCTTTGTGGCTTCCTTCTGCTCCTGTTGCAGTTGCAAGTGGCAATGTCTGTCGGCCTGTAAGTGGAGCAAAAGGCATAAAGGCATTCGGATGAGTCGGTTGCTTATCACATGCGAGTGGATAATACACTAATTAGAAGGGCGTTGAGTATACGCCTCGTGGTCGCGGGCAAAGATTGCCGGGCAGGGGGGAGCGCGCACCGCTGAGCACAGAAACCACTTCTTTGCGACACTAATCTGCTGCCGCAAGGCGGGAGTGAACAGTTCTAAAGGCAGATACATATAAGGATGTAAGGAGTAAGCAAGGATGGCATGAATACCTTGAGGTAGAGATACAAAAAACAGGAAGATAAATTCCAGAACCAAAACTCTTTTAGCTTAAGCGTATAAATTAATTCATGAAACATTAATAACATAAGAATTTCCTTACTTCCTGTGGTATATTCTTTATAAATACTCATGTTTCTAAGTATAACTTGAGTTACTAAGAGATTACAGAAGAGACTGAGACCATATTTCCATAAAGACCTAAAAAGAAACTTCACTAATTTCCCTTAATTTCCGCTTGGGGTTCAGCTATTTCCCCCGTTCAGCTTTATACTGAAAGCATCACGATTGTGGCACTTTGGTCGCTGCAAACGTTTGCCCATGGACATAATATCCTTTGAGAGTGTAGGCGGAGCAATAAAATCAAATCAAATCGCGCGTGCCTCAGCAAAACGCAAAACGGCGACCAGGAAGCGCCGTTGCGGCCATTTTGGTTGCGTTGCTTTTCCGCTGCAGAGTTGAGTTCCCGTTAGTTGAGTTGTCTGCTTCGTGGGAAAACGGCAAAAAGGGGAGAAAGGGGTGCATTTGCATTTGTGTGTTTATATGTGTGTGTATGTGTGTGCGAGTCTTTTGACGTCATCAGCAAATACTCTTATTGCCATGAACAGTGGGCGAAATGTATACTTTTTTGGTTATTAAGGGAACTAATTTGAGATATAAGTTTACTAAATATTAAAGGATAATGCCAATGAAAGAAAATGTTCTTGATTTTATGGCTATGTAATTAAGCTATATTTTCAATTTTGCTTACATCGGGAAACAACCTGACCGATTAAGTATAATTTAACTAAATATAGCTAAAATTAGAAATAATTTTTATACAAAACTGCTCTACTTCGGTGACAGATTGTTTTATAAGGATTTGGCATTGCTCTAATCCGTTGAAATCTAAAATTCTATTATCCAAAAAAAGACGCACAAATATTAATATTTTGTCCATCGTACACTGTGTGTCCTGGTGGCGTTGTTGCTTTTGCTGCCGCTGTTTACACAGCTGTTGTGTGCCGCATTTAGTTGTTGCCGCTGCTGCTGGTTGCTGCAACATTTACATTGGCAATTTGCTTGGAAAAGCACTTACACCACAGCCCCACCTCCTTCTTGCACTAACACAGTTACCAACGTGCACACTTCCGGCCACAAGTCTATGCTTTGGCCTAACCCGAACTTCCGACATCGCCGCCGAGCACCGAATACCCTACGTTCCATTGAGTCCCCTTCAACGGTTAAGGAAGTGAATCGACATTCACTTTATCGTGCGCATCGATAATAAACTGTGTCTCTTTAGGCTTTTTACTCTAAGTCCCTTGACATAAATTTTAAACTTCGTTTTCCTTAAAATAATAAAGTCAATTGACTGCTTTGGCGACGTTCTAGCTTTGGTTTTCTATTCTGGTTTTGTGCTTTAAAAACTTCGCTTAACTTGTGTGCAAACTTTTCACTTCAATCATTTCAACTCTCTTCTTTTTTATGGTGACGCACAAGAAGGAAAAAGCGGCTGACGAGCTAGCAAAAGAAAAGGGGAAAAAGTTTTGTTCAACATTTAGTTAAAGTCTCGATGCCATGGTTTTCCACCCTGTGTGTTTATTTATAGTCCACTTGGCAAAAACGTAGGAAAGACAGAATTTGATAATAGTTTTTGCAGTGGCAATTAGCAGCAGGAGCACGTGGCTCTAAATGAAATTCTGCCAACTGTTGAAAATAAAAACTTAATGGCACTCAGTAGGGATCCCGCAGAACAATAAGTCGTGAAAATGGCTCAATAGTCGGCCGATTGTGTGCTTAAAGTGCTTCATAAATCCAATCGAGTGTCTAGCGGAGCGAGGAAACGCAACGTGTCGTATGAGCGATATTTAATGAAGCGTGGCTCTGGCGCCAATTAAGGTGCACAAAGCTGCACACATTCTTTAAGGATAGCTCAGTTAAAATGCAATATACTCCCGATTGATGGGCAACGTTTCTTATTTGGTATTTATTAAACCTGGAATTCTTTGAACTTCCCCTAAGACCAGTCGTGTTCAGTCAGTTTTCCAACTCCAAGCAATTAGCTATCCCGCAGAATAAGTTGCCGGGCTTAGAGCTTTGTATTACGTTGAAATTTGCAGCATTTTCCCCGGCGGCACCTACTACATTTCTTCTCTTCACAATAAACGAAAATAAAATGAAATTTCGTTCGTTTTAATTAAATTGCATTCTCTTCGCATTTGCCATTCTCAGCTGGCACCGAAGGAAAAAGGAACATTTAAGTCAAGACCTTCCACTCCTCCTTCGCCTTGGTGAGAGACTTTCACTTGGCTGACTTGGAATTTCTGTTAATCAAACGCAGCGTTCAGCATGAAAGTGCTTAATTGTATTATTACACAACTTTTACATAACTCTGGCGAGTGGAGCTCCACCAGGGAGGGGTCTCTATAGTTCCGTTCGCTACAGAGTCGCTGGCAATAATCCATGCGTTGCCAAGGATAAATCGATGCGGTCTCAAAGGATAATTAATGCGTCACCAGAGCACACAGATCTGAGCATGACAGGCGCGTCGAGTGTGTTATGCCTGGAATATTTAATCTTATCAATGGCGATATTCCAACCCCCACAAATATGTGCTAATGAAACTAAGCGAAATTCCCAAATTATAAATCAAAGCATTGACACAGAGCTCTGGCTGCGGGGGGCGTTTAGCCAAGGCAAACAGCGAGTAAGCCATTCCACACATACGAATTGTCCCTACAATGTGTATAGAGGCACTTCCTAGTCTGCTTCCTTTTTTTTTTTTATTGCTATCTGAAACCTTGTCGAGCTAATGTAGAATTTTGTGCTCTTTGAAAAGGGCTGCCAAGTGAAGGGCGGCCAGAGCCACGGGGACGTGTGACAGGAAAGCGGGGGCCGCAGGGACTGTGTGTACGCCAGGCTGGCAGACACATTGACGTGTTTGTTTATATAAACAGGAAGTGTTGCACCGCAGGCAATGTTGCAACCAATAGTCTGCTTGCTAAAAGCCCCGTCCCCACCCATCTCATGGGTTCTCTGGAAAAATATTTGCCTACACCAAACTATAGTGGGGCCAACATTTAATGAATGGCCTGCTCCTGCCACCTGTGATATGCTTTTAATGACCTAAAATAAGGAGCGCATTATGAATGGGTTTTGGCAGGCGAATGTTTACCGTAGAGAGCAGCGCATCACGTCTAAGCTTTCACATTATTAGTTCGTATATATAGTATAGTATATGTTACATACATAAATGCGGACATAATTGACTGTTCGATAATGGTATTTTAAATATAAATTACAGCTACCAGTGAACCTCCTATATAGTTTACATAATTCCATTTAAGCGTCGTTTGGCATATATTGTTACCATAAAAATTGATTGTCTGAAAGGGCTACTCAAACTATGAATAGAATGCAATATATCTGGCAATTAAAGTTATATTTAAAATGCAGAGATAATCACTTCAATTTAATCTTCAATTGTGGAAATACTTTCTCAAAGTTGAGCACTCTAATTGCTGTTCAATAGATTAAACAAATTTCCACATTTACTGTATTAATTTAAGGCGAATGTTATGCATTTTTAATCTATCTGCGGAAAAGGGAGCTACTACAATTTACCTCGAATAAATACTTGTTGGCAAAATAGCCAAGGGATGTGGCATGTTTTCCTTTAATTCCAGCTTTAAGGTCCCTTTACCAATCTGATAACAGTGGTCCTGTTTTGGAGTCTGGACTTTTGCTTAGTATTTGTTTATGGCTTATATGCAAAGTTTGGTAGGGAAGCAAAAAAAAAAGGATCTGCCATAAATCAAATGTAAAAAAATGGGAAAACAAACTCGTGTCCAGAACAAATATTGCCCCAGCAGAGCAAAGAAAACTTTAAAAAACTACAACGAAAGGAAAAAACTGAGAATTCCACGACATATTTGCGGCTGACAGGGAGTAAAAAAGAGGGGAAATATATTTCCGCCAACGACAATCAGGTGAAATGCAAAAAGTGTCGAGGAAGTTGTCAAAACATTCTGATAACATTTTCTGGTCCTGCTGCAGTAACGGCAGCTGATAGCTGGCCAACGGCAGACGAAGATGATGGGGTACATCCTGACCCTAATTAAGGGCGGGGTCCAACTTGTCTCGGCCGTGGTCTTAAAGTACATTATTTTCCTGGAGAAAACTTTTCCAGGCTGGCGGCTTCTGCTGGACCCGCTTTATTTATTGTTGAAGCCAACGCAGCGATGGTAATATATTTTCCCGTGCACCGCATTTTACATAATATTTTTTTTTTTGCAGAATATTTTCAAGGAATTTTTGCAACAGCCTTCGAAAGAAATTACCCTGTCGACTGCGAAACCGGCGAAAATTTACGAGGTGCTTCGCCAAAGGTGATATCATATATATTTCCGCCAATAAATTCGTTCAATTCAGATGTTAAATGAATGCAGCTTAATACCAAACGAATTAATCCACATTGCGCCTTAAATATATGCGTGACAAGTCTCAGATAAGTTATTTCAGATCTGTTTACTTATTCTTTTTACCTGCCAGGGTAACACAAATCGCTAATTTGAATTGAAAACTTGAAATAACGAATATAAATATATCCAAAAAGGAGTTATATTAAATATCTTACAAATATTATGTGTATAAGCGCTGTCAATTTTAAAACCTAAATCAATTCACTATAAACATATAAACAATGGAAAATAAATATGTGTGTACTTATTAATTTAGATATATCCAGCTAAGCCAATGTTTCAGGTAAACAATTCTCTCTAGTTTCAATTAAGAAATCAATCCCCTGTTTACGTGCTAGAAAAAGCAATGGTTTGTACTATAATTGAAGGCCCTTTATTCCCGACATCAACTGGTATTAAACAACATTGGCATAACATGGTACCCTGTCTATGTTTTATCCATTCCCTCGACGGGGGTGCTTGTCCTAGAGAAACGTGCTCCTTTGCCAAGCAACACACTTGGCCTACACAATTTATAAACTCGTGGAACCCACAAAGAGCCATCACAGTGTGTGGGAGGAGTTGTAAACGCAGCATTCACGTACATGCATCAGTTCCCTCCTCCTCCGATCGCAAACAAGTTGACCTTGCACGGCCGTTAATCACTTTAGTTTATTAGTGAACTGTAAAATGATTCGAACTTATCGTAAATCAGCTGTTCGCGGTTGACACTCTTGAAAAATCATGCAGGGCTGCTCGGCAATACGGCTAAAATGGCATAAATGGCATGCAGGACTCACTTCGATTCGGGTTGCCTGCTGACCGCCATAAATCACAAAAATGTGCGACCACTTCAGCAGCAAGCAGTAAACATAAAAAGGGGGAAATCAATAAATAAACAAGAAAGTAAGCTTACATGGGGAAAACGAAGTTTGTATACCCTTGCAGAAATTGAACCTACCGTTTTCAAGCTAAGAAATTAGTAGAGATGCTTAGAAAATTAAATTTAAAAAAAATTTATATGTTTCGCCTATTTTTTCCCGATTGAAAATTAAACCATAAGTTTTATGGGTATACATCAGTGGTCCTGCTTAGAGATGAGAACAAACAATACCAGAAATTTTAGGTAAAATGTATCACATATATGTAACTATGACAACAAAAATAGCTATTTAATGATAAACCCCGAAATGTTTATCTACAACATGAGAATGGCGCATCAGTAATACGCTGCTTTCATTTGCCGAGAGCTTACGTTGATAGCTTACGTGCGTCGGCAGAGCACCAGCAGAGAAATTCGCAGACCCGCGACATAAAGCCGCTAACACTGAGAGGATTAGACAGGCAGTATAAAGAGTAAACACTAACTCTGAAAATATTTATAGCATTAACTGTTAACAAAGAATTGGAAAGTTATGATAATTAAAGGCCACTCATTGTTGTAATACTTATACGTATTGGAAAAATCACTGGCTATCTGTGTCAATACATTATTACAATGAGAAATTTAAATATGATCTTCTACTTGAATGGGTCAAAAGTGCATTCTTCAGCCTGTTACAAATGCTCGCATAACAAGATATTGTAGTACTTGTGCTGTGTATCAGATGTAAAAAATCATCTCTGCATACACAAATTGATTTTAATTAAATGGCGCTGCGAGGCATAGCAGCTACTGAGCATATTACAGAATTGCAGCTGTGTTCGGTAGGGAAAACAAGCTGAAAATACATACAAAAAACCGTTAAGGTATTACCAACTAGATGTATATTTTTGCTAAAATCGAAGTACAGGCAGATGATGGCGCAAAAACCACAAACATAACAAATGCATAGGAAAAACTAAAAACAAAAAAAACTCAACTGGAAAAAAAGAAGGTAGAACTGGCAAAAACAATGGACACAAAGGACAGACAGATGAACACAGGCTGGCAAATGCAGAAATTGCGTTCGCTGCGAATCAATGTGGAGCCAAACCAAGCAAAAGTGGAGGGGAGCACAACAATAACGACGTACTGAATAACGTCATGCCGGCAAGGACCATGAACACACAGAAAAAGCCCAACAAATATACCTCCCATAGAATTCATGGCAGAATTTGTCTGCCGCCCCGTTGCACATGCTGCACCTAAAACTATGCACCGCCGCTCTTGCAGCAGCTGAATCTGCTGCGGTTTCGGTGGTTTCCTTTTTGTATTTCTCCATTTGCCGTCCAGGTGGAGAGACAAAGGCGCATCACGTTGACCGCAATTAAAGCGAAATGCTCAGGTGATGGGGAATAAGTGGGACAGATGCAAGCCGGCATTGCTACCTGGATACTTGCCCGGCGAAAGAGTGAGAGGAGTCTGTATTTCTTGACAGTTGAGTGAAATTGTAGCTCAGCAAAATGTACTGTCATCCAAGAGTAAACACTTTTTTGGAGGCAGCCAGAAAATAAAAGACGATGACGCCAGCCAGGAACTGGCAAGGCAATCTGACCGTAGCCCTAGGAGGAAATGCTTTCTTCGGCTTTGACGTAAGCTAAAGGAAGGAGGGTGTGTTATAAAAATAAATACAGAATAAGTTTGCCTCATATTTTTAAAGACAAGACAAGTAAGAGTTGCAAAAATACATCAATAAATGTATGTTAATCTTCATTATTTTTCAGTATTAGTTACACAACTCTCATATTTTATTTAAAATTTAAATTGATTAATTCCAAATGCCATTATGTGCATCGAAATGAAACCGTAAACAGGATTACCGAGAATACAATTAGTGTGCGATAAATGTCCTTCGTGGCCAAGTGTCCATCTTGAGGCAATTGAGGCAATGCCAACGAGGACAACAAAGGGGCCAAACATTATATATCTAAGTTCATCTATTGAAAGTCATTGTGGTGCACTAACTACCGGCAGATGGCTGCACTTCCAGACCGCCTGCCATTTGATAGTGGCATGCCCCTCGAGTGACCGACAGTCCTTCTTCTCTGCGGCTATTGTGTGAGTTGGGCCCCAGCTGTTCGGCCTATTTTGCATTTTGCCAGACGATGGCTTAGGCTGCAATTAAAATTGTTAACCCTGCTGTAAAATCGCATTGGGGCCCGGGCCGGGCCAGGCCGAGCAGCTGTCGCTCTTTGCGGGGGCCAGAGTAAGCCAGAGACTACGGTATACATAATTAAGATGGGCAATTTGGTGGTGACGAGGAAAATAGAGAAATTACTAACCTAACCCAAATAGAATGGGGCTAGCGGAGGTTATTGACATTGCGAGAGTAATGACTTGAGGAGCACCAGGGGTAGGTTGTTCTTCTCATCTGCTGTGAACGGCTTTCCTTTAAATCTGCACTTAATGGCCAAAACATCAAATTTCATGGCACGCCATTAAAGGCTCGCTTCGCTTGGCTTGTCCAACGAGAAGAGGACGGTCTGGTGCAGCCATTCGCCGGAGTCTTCTTCACTTTGGTTCGATAATGTGGCCAAGGAGATGTTCTATATATACATATATCCGAACAATCAGATTTATGCTCGTGATGGTGCATAAAATCGGGATCGGTGGCAAGTGTTGCACATGGGAAGCTGTGGCATGTGGAAACATGTGTCGACCCAATTGGATGCATGGCCCGAGAATCGACATGATGTCGCCCTAAAAACATGCAAATGTGTCTCGAGGAGCCCTAGTTCTCTTCTTGGCTCCTCCTCGTGTGTTCAAGGCGAGGCAAAAACTGTCAACGGCTTGTCGACGCCTAAATGTATGCAATGAATTTTGTGTGTGGCCCGCATATTTGACGGCTGCCCTCCGCAAAGCAACTTTTGCCTTCGACATTCAACCTTGGAATACTCGCGGAGAAGGCAAACTTTTGCTGGCAATGCCCGGGACCTGAAAAATACGCAATACCAACTGCCTGCCAAACAATCGGCAAATATTTATAGCCTAATTGTCGATGCGATTGAGATTGAACAAACATACTCTCAGACAAGCTGGAGGAAACCCACCTTGGGGTTGAGCAACATCCAGATACCACCTACAAAGAAGTCTTCAATTATGCTAGCACACAAAAGGATGGGGAGCCCAGCTCCTGGCGCAGGGAAGAGGTTGGGTTCACATTCACAATCTACGATCCGGGGTCGCAAACTTATGGGCGTCTGTGCCTCTGTGTGTGTGTGCACTCGCATATCCATGCATCCATATCGAAGGCGCGTCTTTTGTGCTCCTGACACTTGTCAAAGCTATAGGAATTTCCGAATAAACTATGTAGGTATAAGCCGAGAGGGCACACTGGGTTTAGGGTGGCAAGACTGCGGAAGCAGGAATTCCAGCTAGCGGCACACTTTATGGCGGATACACATCGTAAGGTCACGATTTTATTTGTCTATTGAACTGAAGAAGTTAGGATTTCAACAACTTGGATAAGAGCATTATCCCAAGTATCTGTAATTGAATTTGTATTATAAACAAAACGAATAATAATACTAAATATATCCCAAACATCTTGGTATATTTAAAAATGATCTTTGTAGAAAAGAAAATGCCTTTTTTTAGTCTTTGTTTCTCATGTCACCTATATAAACAGAATACATTTAGCTTCTTTAACAGAAATAGACATATATTTCCTTTTTGGTCCTTCGAACCGGATGGACCACACTGATTTATCTATTCAATAAAGATTTGTGAAATGCCATCATTCTTTAGACATATTTCTATCGTTCCTAACTAAGATATTTCTTAGGAGCCGCTTGTTTCATATTTCAATATATTATATATATAATAACATTTGTATAGCTTAAATTCTACGAATCTCAAAGAAAAATCACTGTTTTAACCACTGTATTTCCCCTCTGAAGTCGAATACTTTTGCTCATGTGTGTGCGGGCTTCTATATGTATTAAGTATTCGTGTGAGCATATTGGATGGTACGGTTTGTTGAGCAGCTGCTGGTTGCTGAGGACGTAAGAAACTCACACTAAGGCATCCGAATAACGATACACACACACACAGCAAGAGCGAGTGGAGACCCCACACTGTCATAAACTAGGATTATGTTGCATAAGCCCGTCTGCCTCATTGTTGTTATTGTTGTTGTGGGGATGAATGGATTCCATCGAGTTTTAAAGGAGGAAAAGTTCTGTTGCTTCGAAGCCGATAATTACATTTTCGTTGGCAATTGATGGGTCCATGTCATTCTTATGCCTGGCCCGAGATTGCGTGCACGAAATCCTTGCGAACTAATTGCTGCCCCCCCCCGAGGGCAGAGTCAATTCTACTCTACGTTTTGAGAGCCAATTAGAGCTGGCGACATTTGTTAGGCAAGGCTTAAATGCGTAATGTGATCTATTCGCCAGATAAAAGTGCCGGCCAAGGAGCGCAAGGTCGACTGGCGCAACTTTCCATTACCGGCAGCATCTATATCAAATTTTCCCACACACCAGAGCATCCGGGGTCGCATAATCAATACGCTGACTCGTGCCTGTATGGGGTTTGGGTTTGGGTTTCATTCGGCCTCTATGTGTGCCAGTTGTGGGCCCCGGGGACAATGGCGAAAAGTTCGACTTGCTGCTTCATTAAATTTAATTTATAAACTTGCCATAAGCACTAAATCACCGTGCAGCAGCTGGAGGAGAAGCCAGCAATGGGAGATACGATGGCTCGAGTAACTGCGTCCCCGATGCGTTGGCACACAAGGAACTGCATAAAATGGCGACCAGTGGCCAAAATGGCGGTCCATAAACATCCGGGCTTCTTGTTTTTTCACTTTCGCTTTGTCGCTGCTGGCCATAATTTGCCAAGCAAAGGAGGAAAAGCGCCAAAGAGAAAAAAACAAAATATTTACATATTTATGTAGAAGGGCACAAGAAGTCCGAGCAAAAAGAACCCTTGTTTTATATATTTTATCTGAACCTTGAAGTTCTACTAACCACAATATTCCTGGCTTTATATTATTTATAACTTTAAATTTTTTACTTGTTTTGATACGTATACCTATCATAACAATAAAAATAATAAAAGTCGCAATATCGGCAATAATAATATAAATTTGTGGGGAAACTACAACGATAAATACACATTAAACCAGCTGAAACCAAAGAAATCGAACGGATTCAGATATGAAAAGCCAACAGCAATCATTAAAACGCTTGACATACAGAACTGCAACAACAACAAGAACTATTACAATAAAAAGGCCAACATTCGGATTTTTTTTTTTATTTCAGCTGTCCCAGTCGACAAGCCAGCTATTTGTTTGTTGTTGACATTTTTATACTCCTTGATGTTGTTGTTGCTGGGGCACAAGCACTTCCGCTTGGCGCTAAAATGTGTGCTACAGTTTTTTTTTCTGACTTGCCCCACAAACACCCACACCTTATCCACATCCACACCCGCACACACACTTAGAGACGGCAGCCTGTTTGTGTCAGGGACCGTCTTTAAGGCAGGACAATTTATAAGGCCACGCCCCCAAAAGGCGCAACCTGCCTCGCATTTCCTTCTCTGCTTTTGACGGGCGCGTGTGTCGAGTGATTTTTATGCGAGTCGACTTCTGATATTCCTAGTTCCCAGTGTAGTTTCCAGAAATCATCACGTTGTGGTCGTTGTACCTTTTTTTTTGTTGCCAATTCGGTTTGTATGCCGCCCTGGCTGGTGACTTTAATTAGGCTTCGGCCTGGGGGTCACAACAAATGGAATCTGGACGTGGTTTGCGAATAAGAAATGGAACCTAAGAATTGCGTGTCTGCTCATTTTCATAAAAACTGTCCTGAATATTTAAAAAAGAGACTATGTTTCGTTGGTTCCAATTTAATTTTAAACTACGCTAACTATAAATTCAAATGGTTTTAATTTTGTTCATAGACAAATATTTAAAAATAATAAATTATAATGACTAGAAATCGTACCACTATATTGTTTAGCTTTAGTTAGTATATAACCGAGCATATTTTGAATTCCGATAGTAAGCGAAGTTTACTGATGACCTTTCGTGGTGGAAGCGAAACAGACTGTACAAACAACATCCTATAGAACACAGATTTCTTTGAAGTCCAGCATATAGTATAGCAAATACATAGCTTCATATGATTTTTATTTGATATCAACTGCTTAATTAAGCTTAAGGTAAAACTTTCCGAATTTGAGGTTGATGGTGAAGCACGCACAGTCTTACTGAGCATCCCACGCACACAACTTGTTCAATTGTTAATTGTATTTTACGTATTCTACGCGTACACCAGAGAAAAGTGAAAATTCATTGCATTAAAAGTTTCCCGAAATCGGTGTATCTGCATTTCTGTGTGCGTTGTTGCTGTGCTCTCGGGTGTTATGCTAATATTTCTCAACGAAACTTTGTAAGTGCGTAGGTGTTTCGCATGCACTATGTACGGAGTCGAAGGCATTCATGGCTGGCTTTTAATTTCAACTCTTGCCCATTAAGATTTAGTATAGTAAAAGTTAGATAACTAAAACAGGATAAAAAAAAAGCACTGGGAGCACTGTTTAAGGCTAAATCTAAGAGATACACACCAGCGTAAACGCTTCTAGTGAGATTTTAAGGTGTATAAGGAATATAAATAATAGTTAATAGCTTAAGAAATTTAGGGAATTATTTATAAATAATTCCTTCATTAGAAATATTTAAAGGCACATGATTATTTTGTATATTCCATGTTATTTAGATTTTAAACTGTTTACAAACTGTGTTGTTTTTAAACAAGGTATTAGTCAGAAATAATGGATCCTTAATGGATCTCCTGCTAAAGTCCACATCTTCTAGGATAAGTAATATTATTTTCAAAAGGCTAAACTAACAACATAGAAACATCATAAAACATTCCTTCGTACAGACTGTGAGCTATTGGAATAGACAATCTATAAACTATTAGTATCGAAAACACTATAAATCTAAGCTATTGATATATCTCAAAGGCACACTTTAACTTTAATTTGAAATCCAATTGTTTCTAATAATTATTTTAAAAGCAAATGTTCTCGCTTTTGAATTCCCCACTGATATATTTCGTTTAAAAATTTAAAATGTATTGTACGAACTACTGGTGCCAAAATTCAAAAGCTATAATAGTAAAATGAAAATAAAATGTTAAGTTAAATCAATACGTTCTTAGGACCCTTAACCTCCTTTAAAGTATATCACTCATACGCACTGTTGTCTCTGCTTGAACATTTAATTTAACAACAGTCAGCGTTATGCTTATATAATTAAATACAAAAGTAATATAATTAAAGTGTGGAGCCACCTTAAGCAATATTCAACAGAAATATAAAGCAAAACAAATGAAATTAACCTTTGAAATAATTATTTATTGTCAAAGCTACTTAGAGCATTAAGTGGACAAATAGATTCCATTTCTAAGAAATAGTCATTTTCATATTTCAAACCCCTTCAGACATTGTGGCGCTCACTAAAATCGAAAAAGCTATTGAACTACTGAGCGCCCAGGTAAGAGACGTCGGGTGGTTCTTTGATTTATGCTAAGTGAACAGAGATGAGTCTCTGCAATTGCATTCCGCTCCGATCTATTTAATTTCAGTTATTTGTGCGAACTGCGCCCAATGGCTGGCGACAACAAAAAGACGCTTGACCTTAGGCCGTAAAAGGCAAGTGCTGAGTGCCACTCACAGGACGAAGGCGATGGAGAACATGTTTGTTGCCAGCAACAACAAAAAATTCGTTAAAGTGACACACTCGCAGCGAGAGGCTGCGAAGACTGCCACGCCCAGTCCGCCCCCCACGGCCAGGCTCGTGTTCATAATGATGAGATGCTTTTTGCCATCGCACTCACTCCCTTCCCTTCGCCACTCCTCGCTGCCTTTTTTCGCAACAACAACGACAATTTTCAATGTTGTACGCGAAATTGTTGACAAAGTTTGCCTCAAGGCAAATACAATGGCAAATTGGGGGATGGGCCAGGGATTGGGGCTGGGGTTGGGGCTGTGTCTGCTTTGGGGGGAGGTGGGAGTGCGTCTCAGTTTCAAGGCAGCCGCCTTCGTTGACTACATAAAAATAAAATTACACAAGAAATTAAATTAGCGCAAATAAGAGCGCAACAAAAATGAACATTTTTCTGCAATAAAAACGACTGCGACAGTGTCGTGGCACTCGACACGAGAAGGGAGAACGGGCCAGGGGAAAGCGGGAAACTGGCTGTGAGAGGCTGGATTGAGGGGGAGAAAAACAAACAGCGGTAGCTGAGGCAGCAAACGAAAACAATAAATTAAATTCAGAGGAGCAGGGCCGCAGAGCCTGGCCGCGTCAAAGGCGACTGAGTGTCCCACGAGTGGCAGGCCCAAGGACCTGCAGTCCCGCCCATGGTCCTGTCACCTCGCCTCCATCTACACCCCCCCATTCCAGCTGTTAGACGTCTCGGTATCAAGCCTCGGACTCGAGTGGCCTCATAATAAACAGACAATATAACAAGTGCGACTGTGACGCATTTCAGGATAGTGCGGGGGCTGCAGCATCCACCACAAGAGCGATAGCTGGGCCTGAATAATCAAAAAGTGAAAGGCAAAAGCGTTTTGCCCAGAGAGTGGGATTTATGCTTACGAAAGCGACAGGTGGTTGGGAATAATGGATACATTTGCAGAAAATATAAGGTAATATGTTTTATTAACATTTGGTTATTCAAGGAATATCTTTGTTATAATTATATATTGAAGTGATCATTAAATTTTCATTTTTAGCTGTCAATATTTTAGTTTAATGTTTAAAGAAAGCATATGTATGTAAACAAAATACGAGTTCATAAAAATAATCGTTGATTCTTTTAATTGAGTGTAGTATGGAAATTAATAAATAAAAATAAAAGTTTTTATCGTGGTAGCAAAAGGAAACCGAAAAGAAAATACCGATATGACATATTATCATCATATATCATATCGAAAATATCGTAATAATTTTTTTCTGTCTTGCCTAAAATTAACTAAACTATATATTTTTTAAGAAACTAATCAGGTTCTAATATTTTAAAGAATTTTCTAGGATCTTCAGTTGCATCAACATAAATATAAGCTTAAAACCAATTGCTTTCTCGGAAATACTACAAAAAGGAGGAAATATTAGTTTGGCGATTTTCTGAGCCTTACATAATTATTTATTTATAAATTAAAAATATATGACTATTTAGAATTCCTACATATAAAATGCTATAAATAAATCAAAGATACTTCTTAATTTTTATTGCATTAAAACCTATTTGATTTTAAGCCATTTCTTAATTGTTTTTATAGCCGCCGGCCAGCTTGTGAATCTTGACAACAAATTTGGCAAATGGATTTTAGTCGACCGTTTTTGGCAACCTTGTTTACCTTGGGAATTGGTCGTCTGAAGGACGGAAAAGCGGAAAAGTTCTCCGTGTGCCCCCGCCGCCGCCTTGCAATATGTAAATTGTGCCATTTCTGCGTTTTACTTGTGTCAATTTAAAATCTGAATTGCGACAGCAATCTGGCAACTGGGAGTGGCATTTAGGGCGTGGGAGGATGGGGTTTTTTTTTTGAAATAGTTTATCCTTGTCGGTGGCGATGGTGTGCTGATGGCGTGGTGACGAGGGAGGCTAGGACGAGGGGAACTCTGCCTGCGTAATGAAACAGTGCGTCAAATATTAGCCGATGGAGGCAAAAGTTTGCACAACTGCAGCGAGGAGCGGCAAAAGCCGCACCAAAGACGCCGGGAAAATGGGGAAAAACGTGTGCAGTCGCCCACATGTGTATTCGGGCGATGGGCTCCACACACACACATAGTGGATGGAAAGATACATGCAACTGTCTAACTATCTTTTATATTATTTGTCGTGGCCCCCGGAGACAAGCTAGTGAAACAAGGTTATCTCCAGCCCTCCCACTCGCTCTTTTCTGTCCTTTGGCAAAACTGCTGCTACACCGAAGAGCGTATACTCTTTTATTTTAAATCTGTTCTATAATAGTATATAGTTTCTCCTCGATGTAACTTTAGAAACCAAGGATATTATAGCATAATTTAAGATATCTAAAGCCTTACTAATAACCTTAATAAAAAAGTGTACTGTAAGTCATATTTCAGTTTCAATGACATACATTTATTTATGAATTCGTATCTGTTGGAGAATGATTGGATTATCATTGTGAATAATATACCTTTGTTACGAAGCTATATATGATCCACATACCATCGGCATTGACATGGGAACCTCAATTCGAATCGAGCTTAGCCGCAGGCACATTCCATCCCCCAACAGCAGCCACGGAAATCTAATTAAATTAACAATTGCCAGGCGGCAGTTGGCGCTTACGGTGTGCCAACATCCATCGCCATAATATACACCGCAAGGCAAACAATATTAACCACAATTCAAATCCAAAACGAGGGGGTGCGCACACACAAACGTGGCTCAATAAACGTTCAATACATACTGGGAGTCAATACACATTGGAATCTCCCTTCCCAGCCATCCCTTCTTCTTACAGCCCTGTTTTTTTTTCTGCAAACACTCGGCGTTGTCGTTGAAAAGATCCCAAATTGAAACAAAATGTAAACGAATTCCTTTGCTGCAAGGGCGATGATGTTGGGGTTGCCAACGATGGATGCCGCTTTAAAGTGCTCCGGAATGTTGCCTATATTTCGGGCTGCTGCGCAATCAATCATGGCGAAATCAATTTCCAAGAACACACACTCACCCAGGAACACACACACACACACACCAAACTGATGGAAATTGCGTAGTTTTCGAATGACACCCAGGGCTCCATTGGCTGTGCCCTTGGTCTGTTGTCTATTTTAGCAGCTGCCGTTGCTGAAGCAGAAGCAGAAGCTGCATCTACACAAACAATGCTCATTAAAATTGGCAAATCATGTGGAAAATGTGTAAATAGCAATTACTAGATACCCAATGCGCACACGTCGTATGTGTGATAATGATTTTGTTTACTGCGCCATGTAGCCATGGAGTGAAGAGATGGCACAGATTAAAGGTGGAAATCTATTTGCTACCAAGACCGACTTTCGTGAGAGTATTACGCATTCACACTTTAATATTTTGTTTTATTTTTAAACTAGATAAAACCGAATATCGCCTATGATTTCCAATTTAAAAAATAGGTCATGAATAGGTCAGTTTTGTTTAATTATCTGTATAAGTAAACAACAAAATATTTAGAAAAAAACTATTAAGTTTCCTAATGCCGACATTGTCCTTCATTCTCTGCGGATGATGTCATTTTGCGGAGAAAAGTTACAAAAGCCGGAGCACCAACTTTTACATTTTGGCAAGTAAATCGCATTGCACTTCTGATTACGTACATATTTATTTTTGTTCGAAACAAATGTGACATAATCCTTTAAAAGCAACCAATGTGGGCTTATCCTTTAAAAGATTTTCCCATTGGAAAATAAAAAAAAAACGTTGTCTTTACTACTAATTGTTTTATAACTTCTTATATCCTTTATGATTTTATTTTATTCCCTTTTTAACCACGCATTATTAATATATCTATTATATTGTCTTAGAGAGCTTTGTGGTTGATGAAAATTATAGCCCTGACCACTTATATCCTTAGATTGTGTCCGCGGCAGGACTTTCCTTTTTAATTACACATTTTTGGGATAGAGGAGAATTAAAGAAAATGAAAGTCAGCCCTAATGATTGATGGCCCAAGTGGGGTTCTTTGTTGCGTTGGCCGAAACTTTTTCTGGGCATTTGTTATTGTCAGGGTTGATTACCCGACAAAAGTGTTGGTTATGGTAAATGACAGAAAAATTTGGTTTTAAAATATGGTCAATTATATAACGGCACATTAGCTCTGAATTATTTGGGCCATTTAAATGCTCGAGTGGAGCTCTTAATAGGGCTAGCTTGGTGGCTGCGCTATAATTACCATCGATGATGCGGTTTTATTGGTATCAACTGGAAATAACGATTTGAAAAGTAACCATAAATCATGTTTTATAAGACTTATGTACATAAGGCTAATTACAATTTTATTTGAAATTAAATTTTAAGCTTTAAAGAGGATTTTTATTTGAATCAATGATTTGACACAACAATAATGTTAAAGCTATATTAAAGATGGTTTTCAAAACCTTAAGCGGAGAAGTTACCCAAAAGCGTGTACAGGAAAAACATAAAGTATTATAGAGAAATTTAATTCAGATCTATTATCGCGTCTACTAACCCCTATCCCTAACAAGCACGTGCTAAACGTAGCATGGGCCACGTGAGTGTACTGACCGTAGTGCATCAACTTCTAACATGCTAAACATAGTAGTATTTACTGAATATATATGAAATGGTTATAGCTTGATTCCTTCTTTTACAAAACCTACATTTATTTACCTAAATTGCATGTTGGTTTTCTCTGTGTGTATTTTATGCGACGCTAGTAGTCGCTTTTGCACCTATTCGGCAATTAATTTGGTCCAACACTCGAAAGTACTTCAGTCTCGGAGCCTAGAAGCTGCAGGCAGTTGGCCATAAAATCAATGCCACATGTTAAATATCGTGGGAAAAACACAAATACAAGTGGTGCCTCGGGGGCGTGGCAGGCGGGTTAAATGTTGAACGAGAGTGGGAAAGAGGAGGAGAGACAGGAGCTGGCAGCAAATTTGCACAGCGCAAAGCATAATGAACATTGTTGTCGCACTTCCTGTCTCTGCCACTGTTTCTCCTGTTGTTGGGTCATAAAAGATGGAAATACTTCGGGCGCACAAAAGGCAACGGCATTGACGAAAAGCCAACTGCCGTGAAGTGGAGCCGGAGCCGGAGTCGGTCGGCCGGTAGGTCCTTCGTCCTCCTGCCGGTGTGCCGTTAAGTGTGCAATATTTATTTTGTATAAAACGCGTGTCAGGCATAACAACAGCGGGTACGCAGAGCTATTAAATGAGACGCAAAAGGTAGAGCCTATTGGCTTTGCAGCTCGAAAGGATATTTGACTTTAGTCCAGGCCTTAAAAACAAGGATTTCCACGAGATTTATTTATATGGAAATTAATTAAGAGGCAGCCTTGAAAGGTGTTAACCTTCCAATTGGTTTAAGACCCATACTTAAGTTGGGAATATTTGCTTAAAGTATTTTAAAGGGTATCCTATAGCTACCTAATTCTCCAAGAAAAGGTTTTTCGCATTGTTTGTGATGGTTGCGACTCTGCTCTGACATTAATTGAAATATTCATGCCCGAATTCCTGATGTAGGTTTATTTTTAGCCAGGCGAGTCCGCGCTTAAGGACAGACAATATTTGTACAGTATTTTATTTATTCATTTAGCCCTCTGAATAATGTTTCATTTTGTAAGAATCATGAGAGCTAGTCAACTGCAGTAATCCTGCAGTTAAAATATATTTATATGTATCTTAATAAAATATATAAATGCAATCGTGTGAATAACATACGCAAAATAACAAAATAGTCTAACAAAATCAGTTAAATTCTTTTGTAAAAAAGGCTTTGACTATGTTGAATTATTAGAATTATTCAACCTTATTTTAATATCTAGGAAATCCAGAAAGAAGAGCTAAATGAAGTTATATAGTTGTAAATATAATAATCAAGATTTATCCATTGAAAGTACCCCAAGTTTATATAAATTTAACATATTCTCCATTAGGAAATCTTAGTTAGTTTAGTCAGTTTTCCATTTCCTTTAATATTTTCTATTCAGAGATAAAAATGCATCAGTTTGCATCTCTTAACTCAGAAGGAAAGTACTATATAGTAAGAGTGGAGGAAAATCTTTCAAATAATTCAATTAACTTGGCGAACCTTTCGGTTAATTGATATTGCCTTATGGGCGCGCTGATCGCACGCACTTTATTATGGGCGGAAAAAACATTTTCCCACAATACTGATTGCAATTTGGATGCCATTTGTCAATATCAACAGATAATTCAATATATATTTAATTGACTCAATTGAATCAGTTGGCTGTGCCCCTCATAAATTTAAAATCAGTCCAATTATGCGGACCGATCGATGAGAGTGAGGTGCTGTGGCCAAAAAAAGTGTCGGAGATGCATTGACTTTGACATTGCCCCGGGATTGAGAGACAGCACCAACGAGGTCAACAAAGGTACATACGTCGCACGGGCAATTGAAGGTGATGCTTGCCACATGCGAGCGAGAGTTGCTCCAATTTGGGGCACGTTGATCAATCGAGCGATCGTGATCGCGATCTGGCTTGGTTCAATTTAATTGACCGTGCTGGTGACGTCGCACATGCAATAAACTCATCGGCGTGGGAGCTCAGCCGCCTCCATAGCAGCCGTCGCGATCGCGTCGACAGCGAAGAAAGTGCCGCATAATTGTTGCGTGTGTATCCGCGTGCCGCAAGGTCGCCCCGATGTCAATTTGACCAAACGTGCAGCGGTGCGTGGCAGGTGTGCGTGGTGGTGGTGCAGCTCCAGGCAAGACCGCATAACCAAATGAGTGCAACATCCAGCGGGGCCTGCCAGGAATTTATGCTCGCAGCTCGAATAATTCCAGCGGCGAGGGTTCTCAAGGACAGGGCCGGCGCTTGTAACAAAAATAGGAAAAAATAGAGAAAACCCACGAAAGTATGCAGTGGGAAAAACACACTTGCTGCGTAGAGAATAAAATGCCATTTTAATTTCATTGCACAGTGCGCTTCACTAATTTTTCTTGGCTTCTCTTCTAGTTTCCTGCCATTCCATTGTTGTAACCGCATTTTACGAGCGAAGCGAGAGCCAGGAAAAAGATTTCCCAGCACTGCCAAAACATTTCATTTTCATTTGTCGTCCATTAAAATGCATTAAGCGAAAGGAAAGAGGTTAGGGTGGCAGGTTATTTTTTTCAGTTGGATGTGGTTTAAAGAAGACATTTCGATTTACAAAATGCAGAAGCACACAAAATTGGTAAGAGTAATTCTTTAAAATTGAGCTTAGAGCTCTAATTTTTTCCTAGTGACTTTAATTTCATAAGTCCCCATGTAATAAATAAATAAATGACTATCTAAAATAAATGGTCTTACTTATTTAATGCTTCTAAAACTCTTACTGACATCTACTCAATTTGCATTTGCATTTCAAGTGACTTCATAAAGCCTTATACACTTTGTATTCTTTATTTTACGTTTAAAGAACAAGATTACCTGGCCGAACCAATTTAGAAATCAATTCAGAGCAAGTAATTAAGGTTATTTCCAACAATCTTTATTCTAGTTTGCCATTAATTTTTAATTTAGCTTCAATTTTGTAACGCAACATCCTGGCTCCCGTTTAGGAAGAAAAACTTTGGGCGTAGGGTAATTATGCGCTTATCTGTGCTTCCTATCCTGACCGGCACAACCTTATAGCTCCTGGACTCTACTCTTGGCTTTCCTTCCCCAGCCCGGTCTAAATTCATTACGCATGCAAATCGCGCAGTTTTCGCCAGCTGCTGATTGCCTCCAGTCTTTTAAACGCGTTCTCCATTCTTCGATTGTTGCCAAGAAACAATTTAATAACGAAGGAGGATACTCTGCTATAGAAATATAAAACAAAAGAAACTAGGAAACTCTGTTATAAAAAGGTTAACAAATATATTCCTTAAATTATTGAGTTTTCAAAACTGTAGGAAAATATTTTTACATTTGCAGCAGCTTCTTTGTTGGATCAATCTTTATAAAGATTGCATTATATATTAAATTTTAGCAGCGTTTAATTCCCATTTTAAATTTAGCAAAAATTATTAAGATGCGAACTGTGTTGTGAAACACATATACCCTTTCCGTGGAGAGTAACAAAAACTTTGAGTAAAAATCTCATTAAAAGTTTTCGGCATTCTTTGCTCGTCTCTGTTGCGTCTCGAATTTGACTCACAATTATTCGGCATAATAAGCCAGAAAGTCGCGTGTTAACCTGTCCAAGGACCTAAACAGCATTTGTTGATGGCTATTCATGCGTGCAGGGTTGGGGCAAGGAATGCTGAGGGACTGAGAAACTAAGGAACTAAGGGACTGCCGGCAGTGCAAAAGGTTCATAATAATTGCCTTTTATGTATTTGAATTTGCTTTGTTGCTGGCTAGGGCAGCCAGAATCCCGTGCAACACGCTACGAAAAATCTTGAAATAAAACCTATACACCCATATAGGTATTTATTAAAATAATAATAGTAATTAAAAATGGTTAGGCTTACGCAGAAAAAAGGGGAATAAAAAAGGGTAAGGGATAAAAACTGAAATAAATGGTGCTTCCTATCTCCATATCCCTGTGACCTGCATCGTCGAGGATAATAAATAAACTCAAAATAAAAACATAGTTGTGTGGCAAATAGTTCAGAATATAAAAATAAGTTTTACATGAGTGATAAATATCTCTGGATTAATGCTAACGAAGGAGAAATTTTATAAAAATGTTCAGCGGGTGAAAGTGGAACGGCAGAAAGTGTGCTCCTAATTCCCTGGGCCGTGTTGGGTGCATATGCCCCTGACATTTAAGCTTCATGCGAGCTGCTGCTGCTCTGCCACAGGAGCAAGAACAACACGAACAACGGCATCATTTGTGGCACCACCAGCAGCAGCAGCAGCATCCAATGTCAGAGAACGCTACTCGCTGATTGGCTGCCCGCTGGCCGCTGCACGCTGCATTCGCTGGATTCGCTTTCGGCCGTGTTTTCATTACTTGCCTGACTTTGTGTACGGACCTTTCCCCGTTTTCCCCAGGTGTGCGTCTTACCTGCACTTTTGGCGCTACATTAGATTGAAAACACTGGGCGTCGTCGGCCGTCGATGGCTAAATGGATTTTCCACTAATTTCTCGCACAATCAGAGCACTTGGCATGTCGATTTTGTTTTTCTTTTCTTTTTTTTTTACGAATGTTTTCTTTCTGCGCGACAGAAAGAATTGCTTCAGCTTTGTCCCCTTTGGGGTCACACACAGTCGGAAGTACAAGTATCCTTTGAGCAAGGTGAGGAGCGCTGGGCTGAGTTTTTGCCAAACATTTGCAAGTACCGTTTGACTCTTCCACACGGTCCACACTTTTCCAAGCTCCCGATTTTCTGTCGAGTCCAGCAGAGTCTGTCGCCCAACTGAGACCGCGAGCGAAGCGGCGAGGCAGAAAAGCTACTGCTTTCGCCAGCGCTTCGGAGAGCGGATTGAGCGGCCGCGCTTGCCGCTGTATTGGTGTGTGTGTTCCAGGAGCCACGTGAACGTGCGTCAGCTGTGCCACAGTCCAAGGGGGTTGCAAAGCGAGCATAATTTTTTGCCACTTTTCAAGCCGCTCTCAAAGCTCTGAGCGAGCTCTCGCTCTCTACCTTTACTCTCGCAGTGCCTTTCTCTTCCTCCCTCCGAGCTTCACGTCACCTGATGTGGCGTCATTTCTTTCCATTTGTTTTCGTGTTGTTGTTTGTTGCAAAAAGCCGGTTTTCCTCCTCAGTATTGGTGAGCGTCGAGCGTCGAGCGTCGAACGTCGAACGTCTAGCGAAGGAAAGTTTTAGGGATACCAAGGCAACAGCAAACCGCTGTCTTTGCAGGGTTAGTCCATATTACGCGATTTTCAGTCCCAGGCAGGTGGACTTATAAATGATGGATGAATCATTTGTCAGATGAGAAGGCTTTCCGCTAAACGTCGAAAATCGATTTAGGGCGGCATATGGCATGTGCGCTGATTCTGTCGGTACTTTTCAAATATAATGTAATTAGTTTTTTTAATTAGGGTTTTAATTTTAAATATAATATAAATTTCTTTGCATGTGACAAAACGAACTATTGAAATTAATTAAAGTGAAGCCTACATTACGTTACAATTTACAAACACACAAACGGGGGCGCTATGGTAATCTCAAGCGGTTTTAAAACCCTTAATATGGTGTCCGAAAATATGCAAAATATGCACAATGTTATACATCGTTATAAAAAAAAAAAAAATTCACTAAATTGGGTATCTCAAACATTTTATAGTTTACCTTCTACGAATTTCTCTGCTGCCGCTCTGCCGACACAATCACGCTATCAACATTCGCGCGTCTTCGGGAACTTCGGGTACGTTATAAAGTTTATAAACACAAACGCACACTATATACTTATAATTTATATGGCTATGATTGCCATGTCTGCAACAATGTAATCTTAATATTGGTGTTTTTTAATTTATCATGTGACATAGAACATGTAACATTACCTATGGTGCTCCAAAAAGCACTGGATTTCTCAAATGACTTTCTTATTTACATTATAGCAAAGTTTTTCAGAATATTTTAAGGAGTACCTTTCGAATAGAATTTACAGAATTGTTTGTCAAATTCACTATTACATTTTATAATTGTACTGTATTTTCAAAAGGATCTACAGTTATAATAATAATATCCTTTGTACATCTAAAGTCTGAGCTCCATTTAGTTGTTGTTCTTCAACCGATCCCAAGATAGGATCAAACTGGGAACATCCTGCGAAATCTTAAGCTCTTTCCGTTCCCGTTAGACAGTGCGGCGTCTGCTCTGTTAATGAGGAATCTCAGCTCCAATGCCCATGCTCTCCCTCTCTCTGCTGCTTTCAGAATCTCTCGCGCCAAAGGATGCCGTGTGCACCTGCCCCAATGTGCGTGCTCAATGAAAAGCTCGAGAGAACCAAAGAGAGAGAGTCGGGTCTCTCCGTTCCGAGATTGATGTAACACATTGGCGTTGAGCTTTCCGTTTGGCTCGTGCCATACGAAATGCAGGGCGCTTCCTGTATTTTGTTCGCTCCTGGGCGGGAGCGGGGTGCCGTCGTCTTCGCGGCCTCTGAAGGCCGTCGCAATCATTTTTTATTAGGAAAGGTTAGTTGTGGTTGCTCTTGTTTTTGCTTTTGGCCCGCCCGCCTTCTGCAGTGTCAATCGCTGAACGGCCAAAAGCTGCGCGATGTGCTTTTTAGCGACGGGCGTGGGCGTGGCCGCAGAGCGCTCGCCACTCGGCCAGAGTTGCAACATTCGGTTGCACTTGCCACAGCGGCAGCTAAAGTCAGGCACAATACACATACCACCGCCTCCCGAGCAAGGGAAGCTGGCCAACAGATAAACAGAGCCAGCGAAAGGGGCGAAGGAAAGTGAAAGTGGCCTTCTAACCTGGAGATTTCGGCTGCTCAGTCTGCAGCTTACGATTCCTTTATGTATTTATCAATTTATCAATAATACAGAGGCTATTTAAAGCTTTTCGAGGTCCTTTAAAAATGTTGCAATTTTTGAATGCTTCGCTTGAATATCCTTGCATATGCTTGTTAGGCGAACTAGCCGTTGTTTTAACAGCTATACCACTATTTATAGTAGTTCGATAATTACTGGAGGAGTAATTATCCGTACATATAAAATATACAAGTATATTTTTTATTTTATGATTTTTAATGTAGATAATTATAAAAATTAATCCTTTACTTTATTAAATTTTTTATTGAGCTTAAGATGAAAATACAACATATTTCGAACATTTGAAAACCCGAATTCACTACATCTTATAATATAAAAAAAAAGAAAGAAAGCTAATTTCAGAAAGCCGAGTCAAATCAAAATAAAACAGATTTATGACATTGTCATTTATATTTATAGTTGATCAATGTTATAGACTCTTTGCAAGATGCTAAAGTGGATGAAGTCCTTTGAATTCCTGTGAAGAATGATAACTTTTGGGACTCTGGTATCGCACAGTCAATCCCCCTAAACTTTATAATTTACTTTTTGAGAAAGGTTTACTTACCCATTTTATAATTTTTTTAATAATAATAATGTTTGTAGCTCCTTTTGAGAAACATACTTGTTGGTGAGTGTATTTGAAGAATATAAGAAGTTCTTTACATCAATTTACATTTCGAAACAATTCACACTGCTTGCAGAGCTTACAGTAAACTTTAATAGAAGAGACTTGTCATCGTTTTTTACATTACTCAGTATTTGTGAAAGTTGAAAAGCTATGAATGGGCTCGGTAACAGATGAGTTCAGCTTTTAGATTTCATTATTTTCTCTACCTGCCATTTCGATTATTAAAAGCTAACGAAAGCTGGTTCTAAACGTTTCAGTTTTTGCAATGCAAGCGAACACTCTCTGTATCGAGCTGAGTGCTGCGTTTTATAGCTTTCAACATTATATAGCACACAAAAAGTAAGTATTATATTTTTATTAATTTCTTCAAGGTATAATCTGAGAAGAAAAGAGTACCCTACTCATTATTAAAACTAGTCTAGTTCAAAGATAAGAAAGACATAATTTTCTAAGCTGTACGCAGACTTTTGCGGGTACATGTTTTCGTAGTGTTAAGTTTAAAATTAAAGACAATTAATTATAGTTATGTTTGGAAAAAAAAAATTGTTTAAATATATGAATAAATAGCCGAACGATTTTGATTTGAAATTTTTTTGGGTGTACGTGAATTTAACAAATTAAGAAATTTTCTTTATTAAATTAAACTAAAAAAAAAAAACAAACTGTACAATTCCAATTATACTTTTGCTTTAATTCAAGAAATACATATTTACATATATCATTAATTTTTATAATTGTTATGTTGCTATTCATTTTACAAATCTAATTTTTTGTTTTTGTATTTGAGCTATTTTTAATTTGAAGAATTTATACATTTTTTATTATAATAACTAACTATCAAGCTTTTATTATGAAAAGAAAAACATAAAAATAAAACTTTTTATAATATATTTTCACTTAATTTTACGTTAATTGAATTGTGACTTCTTCCCCCAATAAACTAAAAGTAATTTAAAATCTCTTCAACTTAATTAAGGCTACACAATAGCTAAATGAACTTCTGGTTGCTTGTAAAATACAATCGAAGTAGTACAATTAGTATATTATTATTTATTTATTTATTATTCTAGTACAGAAAGGTACAGTTAAATGTGTAGCAATACAAACTTAGAATAAAATTAACCTAATGACCGAATTGAGAAAGTAGATAAAAGACTAGAAAGATTAGGCAACAGAAATATATGCATAAATATGAGCATCAATTTATTGTTCTTCTATTCTTCCAAGCCCGGCCTACACTTCCTACATTAACCCAATTATATGATACGAACATTTACTGCGACAGTAATGGGGCTTGACCGTGCATTTAATCAGATGTCTGGTGCCATGGCAATAAATATTTAAAACTGTCAATTGGAATTATCAGCTCGAATTGTAACCCTGAAAATCTGTCCAACTGAATTTTGCTAAAGTTAAAACTTAATGCCGGTCGATTTGGATGAGCTATATCATTGCGCTCATTTTGTGGCATTTTAATACGATTATGCCTACAGGCAAGTGCAAACCAAACATTTATGTAATTCCATATTACTCAATTAATTGATAAATATACCAGTTTATATATGTATATGTGCAATGCACATTGCGCGTACAAACATACATACATATTCACCAAACAACAATCAATGTGTGTACACATTAATGCAATTAATTTTTGCATTTGTCGCATGTGAAAAACATCAAAATATAATTAAAATGCTAGGGATTTCGTGGAGTTTTACACTGCAATAAGTAAACAAGTACACAATGAGAAATATTAATAGAAAATAAATATAAAAGAAAACCAAATTGAAAGCACACTTAATGGATTTCAAAAGAGTTTATAGTCGAAGGAGATGGGTTGACAAAAAATATCGCCTTTTAAATCATATCAAATATATCGTAATCTTTGATATATGGAAATTGTAAATATTGAAAAATATCACATATATCGTTTAAATATCGATATATCAAATATAATTTATATCTTATCAATATATCTATTTTTTTCGCTATCTCTAATATGCAGAATATGAAAATCTAAACGATAATTTCCGCTTATTTCAATCAATAATTTTACAGATCTTATAGATTTAAGAAATATAAATATTTTGTAAGGCCACAACAGTGTTATCTTTTTCGCAGTGTAATGGCTACTATAATAATGATAGAGTTAATAAACTTTTTTCTTAGCTCTGCAAGATAAGTTCCACGTACTTTTTTACTGACAGCGTTGTGTGTTAAACTTTTGTTTATTTATGGTTAAATCCTGTTTGCGGTAGTTAATTATATTTTACAGCTAATGGCGAAATGTCAAAATAATTAAAATGCCCACAACAGCTCAGCAGTAAATGCTGTCCAGCCTAAGGGATGTGCAAATGTTGCTGTTCAAAATATTCAGTGCATAATTGACAGGCGGTTGTCAACTGTCAGCGCCGATTAAGGTGCAAAGCCGCTTAATAATAAATTGAATATAAATAAATGCAGCAAGTCACATCAGTTATTCGTATTCGTTCTCTATTGAATGCAATGTTGAATTTAAACTGATAATAGTCGATTGAAAGTGCCACGTAACCCGAACGGGTTTTGTGTCTTTAATGAAGCGACAAAAGATGTGGCATCCGAAAACTCAAATGAGAAATTTATTATTAATAGACAAATAAATAATATGTAACTAGACTGGGCGGCATTTAAACCATTTCGTAATTAGCCAGCTGGAATAATGCACAAATAGAGCACAAAAAAGTTGGTAATTACACGGCATAAACGAAAGTTTATAATTATATATTAAAATCTAATTAAATTAGCAGTCGTGCAGACAATTGACATCTATTCAACTGAATAGATGCGCCGCAAATGCAGGTGGCAAAGGATGGGGTCATATTCTGTCCTCCCACACAAAGGTCGCACCATCACGCGTCAATGACAACGCATAAAGAATTGAATAATTTAATAAATCAGTTGCCGTTGCCTTTGCAACATTCAACTGCATTTCACGGTTCAGGGATAATCGTTTTCAACATCGCACAAGTTGAGCTTTAAAACAGAGCGTCGCCTATTTCAACAGTCTGGGACATCATTTGTAGGCGACCAGGTTCTTTGGCTAATTGCCGACAGAGTTCATTACCAATGCCCTGTCGTCTTTCGCCAGCACTACGCATGTTTGTGCATTTATGCTAGTCTCATTAGCATAGTGATATTGATTTTCTGGTTAACCATCAATCAACAAAACGTTAGACACACAAGCCCGAGATTGCTATGCAATTGAGGCTTCAAACCGCAGCACGCCATGCCCGAATGCCTTTAAGCGCCTGCCTGGCATGCAACAATTTATGCTCAACACACACACACACGCAGGACACGCAGACGGCCAGGATGTGGATCCTCATCCGAGAAGGGAGACTTGGAAGCCAGCCCAGTGTCGTTGTCTTTGCGCGGCCAACGGGTCTCGATAAACAATTACGGCTTGGCTCCGCCCCAGCCAAGTGAATTTACAACACGACAAGAACAATTATCGTTTTCGCAATTGTCACTAATTAACTATTAAACCGAATTTCAGCCTAGTTGGGATGGATGTGCTGACCTTGCCCATTTATTTTACCGACAAATCGTATGCAGAGCAATTAGTAAATGCATATACTTCTATGTACATAGCTCATCTCAATCGACACCAAAGAGAGATGAAAGCATCTTAGTGCATTAGCCCTAATTGATTGAGGACAAATGATAATTATTGTGTGTTATTTAATAATTAACACTAGGCTGCATCGAGGAGATTTCTAGTGCAAGTTAGGAATACTTGTGCTTTATCAAGTTAAATACAAATATGTTTCCACGCATAATTAAAAAACTACAACTGGAGTTTTGGATTAATTTTGGCTACGTTTATGCAAGAAGTGCAAAGATGGGTGCAGCACCTGCACAACAGAATTTGCGTGCAAGATTATATTCATTCCTTATAGTAAAATGCATATGTATTTTAGGTGTTGGGTTGTTCTAGTCAAATCTACTTTTATTCATATCGAAACTAAGCAGCGAGTTCTGTTCGTCATCACTGCGCCTGCTTGACTGACTTGCCTTTCTTGTCACTTTCACTTGCCAACTGTCTTAACCATGTGACTTTCTTTCTTTTACACGTCTCTAAGCTTATTGGAACCGCAAACTTGGAAAGTGAAACTACAAAGAGCCCTCGGTACTCTAATTGCGATTTATACATAAATCTGTAAGACTTTTTTATGAATAGATCCCCCTTTCTATACTAGTGTATCCCTCGAGTCCATTTTTTTCATTTTTGGTCAGAAATGAGAGTACATTTTCGAATTTCGGAACAGAATGATCCATAAATGATCATTTTTAGCATTTTGGATGCAGCTTAGGCCAAGGAAGACCGTGGTGTTTCCTTGTTGACGTTTTTCTATGTTGGTCCTTCGAGTCGGATTGTGATTCGACAACTCTGCAGTTTTCCCGTCTACGGTAAGTGACTCAGGGAAGACAGTAAATTTATGTTGGAATATGAGATAAGGAGGCAAAGAAAACGTAATTAGCAAACGGATACAAAAGAGTCCTCCTCTTTTTATTTAATCTCTACATCTGGTATGTAAGTCTATACATTAATCTATACCAGTACCACCTTAAAGTTTCTGCTCATTCTCCCTTTGAATAGGGCCTCAGAGAAGGGTTACCACAAAATAAATGTGTGGTAAATATTTCACACATAAAACCGCAAACACCCGAGGCGCGGCAACTTGCATTGATTTCCACACAAACGGAGTCCTTCACAATGCTCAGCATTCCGCAACTCAAAGACACAATCAAGTCGCTTGAACTTGGTATTGCATTCGTTGACTGACTTCCGCTCTATTTGCTGCGACAAAGTAATAGTAAAATTTCATACTTCCGCAAAATCCCTGCGTTCCTGTGCGCACTGCACACTGCACTGGGCGCGGCCACGCCCACATTCTTGTGCCGTCGACCGCCCTCTGGCTTCTGTCGCCTGTCGCATATTTTGTGCTCGCTCAATTATACGCTAAAATGAAGCTGCTTTTCAAGTCGCGCCCGGAGGCCAACGCCAGTCCGGCCCAGCCCCAGAAATCCCTGCCGCCGCACACAGAGCCCCGCCAGCCCCGCTTACCCTAGCTCCTCCGCATTCCAACTGGAGCCCTTGCCCCAGCGATTTAACTGTTTGGTTTTGTTGGCATTTCATTTAAGCGCAGCAGCATATTTTGTTGCCATTGTTTGCAATGCGTCCGCATCCGCATTCAGCACGAATCTCCATTCTCACTCTCCAGTCCCCAACCCCCAATCCCCCATAACTCCATCCCCCTATTTCCCCAGGGGTACACAATTGCCCGATCCGCCCGGCGGGCGTTCTGGGGTTTTGCAGCTTATTTGGTGCAGATTTAGCGAGGATGTAAATCAGTTATTGATAGCCTCAGTAATGGACGATTTGCATTTGCGGTTTCTGTTTTGTTTTAAAGTTTGCTTAAAAGCTGCCGATCCATCTTACTGCGGATCATAAAATGGATAAGGCCAAGCAAATTGCACTCCGCAAATGATACAAGCACTAAATTAAGTAATGAATCTTTAAGTATTGAAATAAACTAAATGTGTCTTTGCATCAAAGCTAGACTATTGATATTTCTGTAAAGTTCACTTGGCGAAATTATGACTCTATAATTAAAGTATATTTACCCAATAAAAAACCCCTTACCCCAAAGCATCTCATTATAAAATCCGTTAAGTCAGTTGTGCAGCAGAAGTGACACCTGCAACGGCAACATCAAAGAAATGTGTCAACTCAGACACACGGTGTGTCCGTACAAAAAAGCCGGATTCCAGCGAAAGTGTGCGAAACGTTGCGCCAAAACTATGAGCAGCAGCAAAAAGAAGCATATGAGGTACATATCGTGTACTCCTGGCTGCCGAAGAACAAAAAGCTGAGGAAGGCCCTTGACACGTGGACAGGTGTGGCGGGGCAACTGACATTGAGTGTAAATGCCAAACACAAGCCAAAGCCAAAAACCGTCCGGCGACCGCGCTGAACCGTTGCTTATGCGCACAGAGCAAAAAATGAGAACGTGTTGTTGCAAGCGCCCCGGCAAGGTGTGCTTCGGCGAAAAACACAAAAACTTTAACTACTTTTTCAATTGTTTGTAAAATGCAAATGTGTCCCCGTCTACCATATGCTGCCGGCGCCCTATCTGCTTACCAACATGTGTATATCCCTTATTCATACAATATTCTTCGATTTTTTTTGTTTGCCCGATGACTGCCGCACATTTTAAAGCTCTCTAGGAGCAAAGGGTGTCGTCCCATAGTGTAGATGGATACTACTTCAGATCTTATACGGCATTATGCGAATGGAATCAAGTCCTGGAGAAGATCGAGAATGGAACTTATCCATCATTTTGTATATCCATAAAAAGGAATAACTATTTATTCTAACGCATACCCTAATATATAGAATACATTTTCTTAAAGGCTAAGAAAGGATGAAAATAGTTGTAGCCACTATTGTAGCGACTATATCTCTCACAATAACATCCCAACTCCTTCTTACCATATGCCTTTAACTGAAAGATACGATTTCAAAAAAGTCTCGGCCGATAATTACGAAGAAAACCAGACATTAGGCCTCATCATTGAAGCCATTCCATTCGACAGCAAACATCAATCAGGCGAAGGCATTGAACCACACCGCCAATCGCTTTGCACACACAAACTGGCTACAATTTACACACAAGGATATGTATGTATAATGTTCCCTAGATGTTTGTATGTCGCTGTAGGACTAGTTTCCTTCAGAGCGGCCAATTATGGCAGCTTTGATCATCAATCAAGGACCACAGTAGCGGGCGCCAAACGATTGACCCCAAAGTAGCACAGGCATCGCCGGCGAATCTGTTGGCGTTGAACTAATAAACCGGAGACTCAAAGACTCAAGGACTCAAGGACTTTGGAGTCCTGCCAGCCAGTCAACCAGCCTGTCTATGTCTGCGTGTGCAAATTTTTGACAGCTGCCAAACAAACGTTGCACATTAACAGCAATTGCTTTTAAATTGATTGATTTGCCTAGGCAAGAGAGGCGATAAGCCGCCGCCGCAGTCCCAGTCTCAGACTCAGTCTCTCTCCCATTCTCGGCGCGGGATAGTGCACATGCAAACACCAGCAGGACGTGCAGGATGTGCAATGCTCTGGCACTGGCAGCCTGATTGCATCCCACCTACTAAATGCACCCCACTATCCACCCAGCAGCAGCAGCAGCAGCTGCAGTAGCGGTGTCGACGCGCCACTTCGCTCAAGCAGCTTTTGGCAAACAAAATATGATTGCTTGCAATTAGGCGCCACGATTTTGGCAGGCTTCAGTACCGGCCACTGCAGTAACACCGCCTCGCCGGTAGTGGTCCGCCAATAACCACTCCGCCAGCAGGCGCATTAAATAAGAAATTTTCAAAAATGGCCCCAAAACACGCCAAAAACTAATTACTCGCTCGGCCCACGGTTGCACTTTCATCTGCAGCGGAATGCTAATGAGGAGATGGGCCCATGTTGGCGATTGTGTTTTTGTGGCGGTGGTTTTCATTTTTTTTTTTTTTAATTGTCAAAGTACTGCCTTAAATGCGGAATAAAGGAAGGATTTCTAAGCTAAACCAATCAGAGCTTACGCCAGTCTTTAAGGTTGATGAGATCTGGGATTAAATATATAATGAGTTAAGCCTCTAATGGCCAGGCTTGTTTACAGGCGGTGTGCTTCTTTAAAGTTATATGCAATGTGTAGTGCTATATACCAGACTTTATTTGTATTTATAAACATAATCGATTGGGTATTCCAATAAGCAAACCACAACAACATTGCATCCCACTATCAAGGTTTTTGCAATAATAAATATGTTATAGGAAAACCGATTCAAACCTACTGGAGAGTAGATATTTCGTTACAAACGTAAAAATAGTAATGGACGTAAGATAGGAAAAAATCATGTTGTTTCGCTATAATAGTGATCATATTGATACAGTTTTTAACTTGTAAAATAATTTTATAAATAAAAACGGTTCCTTCATCGGTTTTTCTAACCAAAAATTACTTTAAAATATTTTCTTCAGCTCAATCAATAAATTTGCAGGGTTAAGTTCGATTCCATAAGCTAATAATTACATAATTCCCCATGTCTAATTTAAGTTTAATAGTAATAATTAATGTGAAGTGTTAATCGATTTATTTTGAATACCTTTAATTAGGAAATCAATCATTTATTATATTTTACGCTGTTGCTTTTCAGTAGAAATCGTTTACAAAATCATCCAATCTTTCAATAGTTTTATATATGCATATATAAGGACACTGACGCTCCGCGATATTAAATAATCCCCATTTGCACTTGTATTGTCTATAGGTAGGCATTTTATAGGAACAATGAAGGCGAAATTTTCAAGTGGTATTAAAACTTAAAACGATGATCTCTTCATTTTTGTTCAACGCACTTTTAATCAACGAACTGTTGATGCAGCATCGGCATCGGCATCGGCAACACCCACACTGAGAGCTCACAGCTCACAGCTCGCAGTCGAACGCCTACATGGCCACGCCCACATTGGGGCAACACAATGCAGTAGGGCATCTGAAATTGGCAATTTTGCAGTATCGGCAGTTTTGTGAGCAATCAATTTCGATGCAAATGCACTTGTACTTGACGACTCAATGAATGAGGCGAGACTCTGCGGCCAATGCAACGTGGCGTATGAGTGATGTTGCAGCCACATCGGCTGCAATGGTGACCAAAACGGCGACTGGCCACTAAAACCGTAAAGGCAAGGGGGCGAGACTAATTCAGGTAAATGGCATCAACCTCGAGCCCAGCAATAGCCAAGGAAAACCATTCAAAACGATTGGCTTGTCGATTGGGTTTATTGGATATGCTCGAAGGATTTAATTGATTTAAATAATATTCTTTCCTTTCTTGTAGGGGAAGAGAAAGTTTGTATTGTATCAAAGACTATGAATATATATAAATATATAAATCTATACACATTAATTGTAGTGAATGTGCCTTTTTTAAGCATTAAAATATATAACTTAATAACCTATGGGGAGAAAGAAGGTCAGCGAAGTGGTTATGTTTAATTTATATAAAAATATATTTAAAATTAATTTATATTTAAATATTATATAGAATATATTCTTATGAATACCTAGGAGAGATGTTTTATCAATGATTCCTTTTGATTATATAAGGAGGAGTCAAAAATCATTAAAAACGTCGGAGACGTAATAAAAAAATGTAAAAACCGCAACACTTTCACCTTTAGGACTTGGATTAATTAAATTAAATTTAATTTAATTTACAACTCTCTTCTAATTATCGATATATTTATCTTTGATTTCCTGCGGCATAGCAAAAACTTAAAGGGATAAATCCAATTTATTTTCAACATTAACCAAACATTAAACTAAATGGCTTTTGGTTTATGTAATAACTTTTTTTCACAAGGGATTAATGTTTTTTAAATATAATTTTATGAAGTTACAACAAAGGATGTTTATAGCTAGAAAAAAACCTTTTGCAATACCGTGTTTATTAAGTAACAAAAAACAATGACCCTGGCTAAGTTACTTGCCAGATCACTGGACCAATTAAAATATTTTATAAGCCTATTATACAAAAAAAAGGAAGAGAAAAAAAAAAACCAAAACAAAAGGAGACAAATTAATTTCACTCTTATTTATATTCAATTGTTTGCTGCATCCCCAGTAAAATATGACCGCCTCTGGTGGTGCGTGCACGTGCGAATTGCATCAAACTTATGCGCATTCATTTCAGGCCGCTACCCATCCCTGCGACCACACAGCAATTTAAAACGCGCTTTAACTTAATTTTTATTGTTGTCGTGATTCGCCACCAACTCCCCGCCCGCCGTCGTCATCGTCAACCTCATCATCATCATCACCAACATCATCGTCCGTGGTATGTGTGGATTGCATTTTTATTTTAATTAAAAAGTCGTCATCACAAAGCGAATCGGTCGAGTCCATTCCTCCACCGATTCAAGTGGCCATCGTCCGATGCCAAATGTATTTACGGCTTCATTTTGTTTGATTGTTTATTTCCGAGTTCTTTCGAGACTCTGCCTTTGACTCCATCTCCATTTCCAGCTCCCAACACTGACTTCGCCAAGTGCCAATCTCTGGCATTTACATTATTATCAATTAAAGCGGAGCCCAGTTAATACCAATGATTTTTAGAAATTAATAGGTATGGGAAGTAGGTACTTTAATTAAATATATTATTATAAATATATTGTATTTCGTGTAAAAAACATTAGCCAAGCCATGTGGTTTTTTATTCGAATCAGCGGCAGTGCTGCCATTTCTATCATTTTTTGTGCGGACAGAAATTTCCGATTTAAACCGTTTCAGGGTATCGAAAAAATATATACATGTACTTTATTTGATTAGAAATTAATCTTTTACTGCGTGGCACACATTTTCTTTAAATTGTAATATTCTACAAGGGACAAGAAACTGCCGCAGATTCTAATAAAAAAATTATGGCAGCACTGATCTGCGGTACAATTATATTATTATTTTTGTATGCCTTTTAAAAGGTTCAACTGTCAGTCTTAATCATATTTATGTTTCCACCACAATGGTTACATTCAAACTTACATAACATATCGATTAAGCAGAATATGCAAAAATATATTATATATACTTTTTAATAATGGCAATGATTACTCGAAAAGGAATGTAATTAGGTAATGTCCTAAAACAACAAAGAGGAGAGAATTCAGGGGCTACAAAAACCATCAATTTGAATAAGGCGATAAGTAAATTCTGGTGACAACTAATATTTTCCCTTAAAAGGTTTCATTGACTTTTCAAGCAAGGCAATGTTAAAAGTGAGATAAATATACCTGAAAGCGATTGAATAAATGTTCATCAAATAAATTAAATAAAAATAGGACCTGCACTTAATTATTTCTTATTAAAGATATTTAAATGGGAAAAAGTAAGAAGTTAAATAAGATGTTAAAGACTTCACATAACATAGTTCTGAAATCTTTCGTCCTACATCCAACATTAAGGTCCTGTTAATAAAAGGAACTCCGCTCAATCTACATTCCAACTCAGTTTCAACTCAGTTACTTTAACTCCCAGTGAATTCCTCTCATGGCAAGATAAGAGCATTACTTCTTGCCGAATTTTAACATTTGAGCTTAATTTTCATTACTCCTTATATACTCTTTATTCTTGTATTTCACTCCACTCATTTGTTGAGTTCGAAACTCATTTTCTCTTAGACAAAGTGAAGAGCATATTTGAAATCACTCGCCATGAGTTGAGCTCCATCGGCTACACTCCAGGAGCGAGTGAAGTTCCTTCCACTCCATGCACACTATCTGGAGCACTCATTTCGGGGCCAGCTTGCAAATGCGAGTATTTCAGCACCGCCACATGCAAACGTTGAGAAATAATAGCGCTAACACAGACACAGACAGGCGCCGATGAAAGCGCAGTGCTCCGCGTACATGAATGCAGGTGAATAAAAAATTGAAGCAATTTGCAATGATTTATGATTTTGATAAATTTTCTTCGGGTGACTTTATTATTTTTCCTAATAATGATCTATGGCAATGTGTGGCAATGTACAACGCATGCAGAGCGGACTGCATGTGTATATTTTGCAATGAAAAAGGAATGAAATAGCGATTTTAGTCCTAGATTAATCACGTGCAAGCTCAAATTATAAATAAATCATTGAGGAGTTAGTTTACTTCTTAGAAAAGTCACAAAAACATGTTAAAGCCTCCAAAAGCAATTAAAATTCTATCAAAGGTACATACTTTGATTGAAAAGTAAAACCTTTGGGCTTTCCCCTTCACAAACGCCATCATTAGGGACAGCTTAAATTTATTTAAATTTATTCCAACAGCGCTTCTCTAAACAACAGAACTGATTGTCCGTTAGCAAGGTCAGTTTTTTAGACAGCCTCAATCTCTTATCGCCATCATGCATTTCACACATTGTTTTCAGCAACAAATTTGAAGCAATAATAAATGCATTTTCATGTAATTGCCCTTAGACCGCCTCATGCCGCCCACTTGCCAAAAATATCAAAACTTTATTGAGGCAAAAAGTTTGGCATGTCAGCAAAAAATGTTCCGGGGCAAATAACAACAACTGCTGCCGAACAACAAAAACGCCATCACTACAACGCATAAATAAGGAAACATTTGAACTATAAACCAAAAAACAAGAACAACTCCTAAAAACAGCAGCCAGGAACAACGCCACCAAAAAACAAAAAAATAAAACATAGAACCACGAAAACTTGCCTAGTCAGGGCGACAAATTACGGCGAAAATAACGCAGCGAAAGGCGAAAATAAAACCAAACAAACAATCTGAAAAAAAAACACAAATATTACAACAAAAACGATGCTGGTGCCTGTACAAAAAAATTCTAATCCAGGATTCATACCAAAAAATTTAAAATCAATAAAGACACACTGAATACGGTTCACGGTGTTTAAATAGAACTAGAGTTATCCGTTTATATTTCACAAAATAAAGAAAATTTAAATAAGTGAAGCCAGAGGCGTAACTTTAATAATTAATTACACATACGCGGATATACATTTCCCCGCTCTTTTAAGTATGTACAACTTAAATTTTTGATAAAAGCAGAGGTAGATAGAGATAGTGGCACTACCTTAGTACCGAGCAGTATCTACATTAAAACCATGATGACATTTCGCCGGAGCTTAACTCGAACTCGACTCTGAATCCCCACGAGGACATTTGGCATGTCAACTTAATTGCCTCGAATTAACTTTCCGCTTTTGCTCTGTAAAGCCATACATAAGCAACAGCAATTTTTGGAACTGGTGGCCAAGCCAAAATTTGGACAAAAGTTTGATCACATTTTTGGGCCAAAAAGCGCCTGTGTGTTGGCTGTTCTCTGTTTGCCTGTGTTTTTCCCTTTTCAGCGCTGATTTATGCTGCACAATTAAATGCCAACGCAGTTGTTGGCGCTTGCTAATTTAATTAGCCAACATTCAGGGGTCTCCGCGTTCCGAATAGTTTTCAAACATTTTGACAGTCTGATGTTTTTCGAGGTAAATAAGCGATTTATTTGATGCTAACACTGCAAAATGAACACATTGTTGGTAAATATATATTTTGTGTGCTGAAAATGAAGTGTCATGAGTTGCCTATAAGGGGTTAACATTATGTTGGATGCTTCACTCGTTCATTTCTCTATTATAAAAGCAAATATTTAAATGAAAAACTAGTGTTTTCACTTTCAAATTTTATTATGAGGAGATTCTGTTGTAGTGGCTTGTTATACTAGTTTTTAATGTTGTTATATGGTTGCCGATTTTATAAATTTAATGATGCAAACACATAAGCTATACGATATCTTAAGATACATCTACTTAGTATTGGTAATAAAAATGTATGAAATATGGGAAAATGTATCATTTTCTTATTATTTCGTCAATGTCTTTATTTATAACGTTATCGATTGGCTTTGCATACAACTCTCCGTTTGGGCAGTTTAATGAACGAATTCCAATATGCAGGCATATGCAGAAATTCATTTATTGGTCAGATATTTTTCGCTTTTTTTTTTTAATAAAGCGCCATGCATACACAATTCGTTTTCTTACGTCAGGCGCAAACGCACACTGGGACGCCCACAGGATCCCATACACATAAACTCAAACGCATTAAGGACTATCGTGCGTCCAACAGACACGACACAGAGCCAACGACAGCGACAACGACGTCGGCTCAGCTGCCTGGATTCGTGGGCTGATTAAAACTGATTTATTGCTTTAAATGCAATTTACATAAAAATCAGACAATAAGTTCTGCTGAACGGAACGCTTTTTTGACTTTGTACGTTGTAAATATTCAGTGGGAAAGTGGAAAGTCCCATAAAAAACCAAATAGTAGTTTGATCGAATAAAATCAAACCGATTTATACTCACTCATATAATATGTAGGCGGTAGGGTTCGAAACAGGATATATTGTTGCCTCATCGACCTATCCCTATTTGAACATTTAAACTTAAAGAAAATCAGTTCTTCTTAATGATATATAATCTAAGTATGTCTTTATTTTCTTTGAAACCAAATATTTGTCACAAATGAAGACAATTAAATTTAGATTTTACCTCTTAAAATAACAAGTCAGCAGGGGGAGCAGTAAGACATTTTTTACATTCCGATAGTATAACGATGACAATTCTTTATTATTTTGATAACAAAACGATGACAGCAAGGTTGGCAAAACCAGAACATCAAAAAACGGAAAGGCAAGCTATTGTAGAAATATATTTTTAGAATATTCGTCTGCCATTTCAGGAAAACTTTAATAATAACTTTGTAAAACGAAGAGAGTTCGCTGATGCTTTAATAATAACTATGATCATTTATAGTTATTATTAAAGCATCATCGAACTCTTTTCGTTTTACAAAGTTATTATTAAAGTTTCCTTTAAATGGCAGAAGAATAGAACTCTCTTTTATGTCCTGATCCTACTAAAACAGGAAACGTATCTCAAGCGTAAACTCAAAAGGTTTATTTAGTCTACATTTTTAAGGGGTTCGATTTAGGGATATATATTATTAATTAAATAAGTAAACCTCTTTACTCTTCATTGGGTTAAACGATGCGCAATCCTATTTCCCCACATGCAACACCTAAAGCCCGTGCTTCACTTAGATTTGCAACTTGATTACAGTTACTTTTAATTATATAAATTAGCTTGGTCTCTGCTTTATTCGATGTGTCGGCCAGCTCCCTGCTCCCTGCTCCCTGTGCTATTGTGACAGCCAGCCAGCAGATCGCTTTACCAAATTTTCGGCGGACTAGGGGAAGGACACCGCAGAATAAAGTGATGGCCCCTGTGGCTGGCCGCATATGTGGGCCAACTTAGTGGCAATAAGTTAAATTAGCATAAACTTAATTAGCATAAGAGTGCTGGGCCAACTGGGAGACAGATAGAGGCCAGGTGGGTTGGTGGCGCTAGCTCTGCCCCCATCCGGCACAGGCTCTGCGCCCCCTGTGCATATTTCACAGCAAATCCGCAGCGCATTAAAAGAAAATACGTGGCGAAACGGAAAAAAATAAAATAAAATGCACAGCAAAACAATGAAAACGGAGCGAAAAGGCAGCAGCAGCAGCAGTAGCAGCGCGTCTGGGGATTGTGCCAATGAAGTAAGGACCGCACACAATGTTGGCCAGGTTGGAGGTTGGATGGCAGCAGTACGCTAAGTGACTGCTGTTACACATTTAGCAGGGGCTGATGGGATTGCCAGGCGATATGGAGTAGCAGATACGGCCAAAGCTGCAGATACGTTTACAGTTTACAGTTAGAGCCGAGAGCCTGGGAGCTAAGAGTGCCCGGCCGGCATTCGCATATGAACAAATGTACACGACACGACTCCGGCTCCTGGGTCCCACCTGGCGTTGGCGCCCGTCCCCCAGAGCGACCAGGAGCGCGACAAGATAAAAGCAGACCCACTAAATCTGCTGTATGTGCGTCCAGGGACCCAGCGGGCAAGCCGGCTCAGCCAACCATCCACTGCAGTTCTCGTTCTCGTTCTTGTTCTCGTTTTCATACCGCTTCCTTGGCAACGCTGCGTATGAGCAATGCCCGTATATATGGCGGTATGAGGAGGAGTCTCTCCTGGTGGATTTGGCAACTGGGCCTTATTGCGGTCTCCTGCATGTACACGAAATAATGCGCTCAAAAATTTTTCCGCTCGTTGCGTTCACTTAGACCAAATGCATTTTTATAAAATAAATAAGCGCAATCTGTGCGATGCTTTACACATGCACTTAATTCAGATTTTACCACAAAATGCTATTTATTGGTTCTTATGGCGCTGCAAATGGCGCTCTGTGCAACATATTTTTTTAAAAATATTGAGTGAGCTTTTTAAGAGACCCGTCAGTGGTGTCTGTTCATTATTTAAATACGGAATACATAGTTGGTAGTTGTGCTCAAATTAGCCAAACAGTAAATTGAATTTAATTCTTGGCAAATGTCAAATAGATTCGGAGAAACTTAAACATAATTGAATCTATTCTACATAGAAAAAATATTATTTGTTAATTTATTTCTCCAACGTTTTTTTTGTTGCATTAAATGTAATTAAATAGAATTTAAATAGACTTTAATATAATTGTAATGCGAAAAATACCCAGTATGATGAACAATAAGTATATGATTCCTTTTAGTATTACAACAATGGAAACCTGACAATCTAAAAATATTTTTATTCTTTCTATGGCATCGAATAATTTAAAAATATCGTATGCTGGCCTTGAAGTTAGAAGTTAGTATCATATTTATTTAAAAGATTATCGTTATCATTGTCTATATATTTTGAGCTGTAAACTGAGGCATTGAAAACGGGTTCATCATTTAAGGAAACTTGGTAATGATATATTTCACATAAATGTACTTCTAGTCTCCTTTTTATAAAACATTCTCTTGCGAGATAGCTTAACTCACAATTAAAAAACATATTTCTGTACTTTCTGTTTTTAAATTACTTTCTAGTTTTACTTTTTAACAGTTTGCAGTAAGAGGAAAGAAAAATACCATCCAGGGAATGGGAATAACGCTATAAACCAATTCTAAAGTGCACCTTGGATGTAAAAACGAAGAAAATATAATTTATTTACTGGGGGGGATTACCGTACCGTATTTACCGACCTCCTGAAGCCCAGGGCTATCATTAATGTAAAACCATTATTTTACAATTTTCTTCTCTTATTTATATTTTGTGCTATCTGAGGCAAGCCCAATGTGGGCCGAGTTAATTTCAGAGAACACTTTACGCGGTGCAATTTGGAGAGTTTCAGTTGCATTCGGGCCGCAGCCAGCCACACATTTGGTAAGCAATAAATTGACCAGCGCCATCATCTACTTTAAAAGCATTTGCTGCCGCCCAGCCACCCAATCCTGCTGCTCCGCCTCCAATCAGTACGACCTGGTAGCGATCCGCCAGGAACCCACGCGAAACTCCTAGAGCCCGCACCACCACGACTTCCCTCCATTTGGCAGCCGGCAATACTCGAAGCGGCGACGACGCTAAAAAGATACCGGAAATGTTACAGGAAACAAAATGACTTAATGGCCGCGATTGCAACGGCATGGAATCGTTTCAGGCATCGTGCCGTGGTCCTTCCTCCTTGGTCCTTGGTCCATGGCCTGCTGGCCATTCATTGCAGTTGCCGAGGTCAGCATAAAAGCATAAAGAAGAGGTTATCTCTAAGTGAAGGTCGCAATGCTCTTTCGCAGATCAACCAAAAATAATTTGTAGGCATTCTTCTATGGCAAAGGTTTCAGTAGTTCGAAAGGTCACCTAGGTACAAGTAGTTACATTCAAAGGATTCTAGTTTCAAAGGGATATATTCATATTTTCTGAGTAATGGTAAAAATAACTAGGTATTGTTAATGGGATTTCTGTCATTTTGATTTTATTTTTTACTTTAATGACAAAATTAAACCTGATTTAGAAAAAGCGGTTCTAAGTTGCCGGGGTCTGAGCTCCTTAGTAAATATATTTTGGAATAAAAATTCGAATCAATGGTTATTCTTCTTTATCTCAACAAATGCCGCACATCAAATTTATTTATTTATTAATCTAATATTAAATAAATCTAAGAATGGAATAATTCATATATTCTTTGGCATATGAACAGCTGTAAGGATAAGAATACCATACTTACCATAGAATAATTAATATAGTTACCATAAATAAGTTAAGATGAGTATTTTCACACAAGTGTTTTCGGCATAAGGTTGTGTTTATTATTATTTAATCAGTTTTATATAAATAAATACTTATTTATATAAAACAAAATAAAGAGTTTCTATTATCTTTTGGCAATAAATGTTTTTCCCTTAGAATAACGTTAAATAGGTAAGTTATGTGAGATATTTCTGTTTCAATATTACTTTTATGGAAAGAACTAAAAATTGTAATGCCATTAAAATAAAATCAGTCTGTCAAATGATAATTGTATTACAAATTAGTTACATTGGTTTGGCAAATTATCATTTATGTGATTTATAATTATTACTATTATTATTAATCATCTTTTTAATGTGATGAGTTATAAGAACGAGTTTACAAACAGCACTTTCCCCCTGCATGCTATATTTTTGCTTAAAGGTTTTTAGTAAAAAATGTACATATATGTTTATATTTAAATAAGAAAGTAACCACACTTTAAAACGTCTTTGATTTAGTGCTAACAAATATACTTAATTGCTACTTATGTTTTTCTAGCTTACATAATATATCACATTTTCAATATTCCGTCTGGAGAGAATAATGTTGGCGTTTGACAAGCCTTTGCTCTGATTCAATATGCACATTGGGAAGCTTCTATTAAATTGCTTTCGTTCAATAAAGCACACACACCCCACTCGCTCTGTCCTGTGAATCGGCCCGATGATGAGCCACGAAGTGAGCAAGGTCCTGGCCAACCGAGCCAGCCTTGCCCCCAACCCCCGGAAAGCATGTAGAAGTAATTGCAATGGCCGCATAATTATCATAAGCTAAATGGCACTGCATGCTATTGAAACGGTTTTGAGGTTTGAATTTCTTTTGAGCTGGAACATATTTCTAATTAAATTAATTAAGCGAAGCGAGAATGTGGCAAGTATGCAAGCCAATTAGTGGAAAATGCAAAATTAAATGTCTGTGCGCAGCTAGAGAGAGAGAGAGAGAAAGAGAGTGCAAGGAAGAATCGGAAACATAGAGACAGGCGTGGGGGGGTGGGCAACTGTTTGTGCCCAGGTTCGTCCTTCCTCGTCCATTCGTCCTGCGTCCTTCGGACTTCTTCTTTTGTTGGCCACGCCGCCCGGGCAATAATTGCGTTTAGTCATGTAAGCTTTTGTTTTTGCCGCTATGCGTGTATCTGTGTGACAAAGTTAATGACAGCATAATTAAACAAAACTAACAGCAGACTAATAAAATGTTTATACTGCATGTCGCTCAAGGGCTCGTCACATCGTCACCCCCTCGCATTATGTCTGTATATATATGTCTACCTTTTAAGTATTCCTCGTCCGTGTGCGTCGGCGTTTGTCAAGCGACAATTAAAGTCATAATAAAAGCAAGCAGAAGACAATCATCATGCCGCCTCTCCATCCTCCTCCTCCTTTCTCTTCTACGGCAAAAGGACCTTCTTGCATCCTTCTGCCTCCCACTACCCCCGTCTCCGTTTCATTTCGGTTAGTTATGCATAAAGTTCATCACAAAGGGGTATAACCTGAACGTAAACATGTCGACTGTCGAGGCTCCTTCTCGTCCTTTGTTTGGCAGGCATATAAATTTCAAAATTAAAGCAAAGTTTAACCTTTGTCTTTGTGCAAATGTGGGTGAGCGTACGTGTCCTGTAGGAATGTGTTATATATGTATGTACGTATGTATGTTTGTTGCCCGCATAGTGCATACTTTAATTTGACAACGTTAAACAGCTAATTCATTACATTTTAACGCTTTCAAACATGTCGTGACTTTTTAATTATTTTCCATCTGTTTATTAATATTCTAATTATATAAATTACTATACAGGTAGGCAAATGAGTAAATAAGGACTTAGAAGGATTTTAGAAACCGGCTACTCTGACAGGCTGCTTTAAAAGGGTGCTCTTGATTTATAAAAATGTCCATATAGTGCTATTTCCCCTTCTCAAATATGTTCATTAAATATTCTCAATTCGTGTTACTAAAATGGAGTAGGGATGGCAGAAATTATTGATATATCGTAAGAGCTGATATATAACTTCATATTTATTAATAGTTTTTCATGTAGATATGTCGAGCTGTGTCAAAGAATAGCCTAAGTTTAAACTATAATTTTTCAAGCTGATCAAAATCAAGTTTAAAAATGTATTCATTATATTTATATTCATCATATTTTAAGTTAAATGCTATATTTTCTATATTTTAAATGTCTATATATTAAACTTTACAACATATTTGATATGAAATTCAATGTGATATTTTTCTCGATACATCCTATCGGACTTTATCGCTCGATTCTCATCACCAGACATCTTTCACATGATACAATGTATTTTTCCAAAGACTATATAATCCATAAGAAGCATAACAGTAATACATTTTAATTACTATTTGCACTCACTATTTTATTTTTCTAAAAATAGAAAGCGCGAATGCGTGAGTAGGTAAATAACTTGCTTTGGTATTCCGCATCTTGTTTGCTATATGGTCTTAGGAACAGTACTAATTACAAAGTAGATACCTCCCAAATTGTGTATGGAATCGATCAATAGCCCGTCGGCCAATCAAGAATATATAAACACGTTATTAGTTTAAAACTAATAAACCGTTGCAGCCAGTATAAAAAAGTGTGTTCATTCGCTTTCTTTGAAAAGTTATCCAACCCGCATGCCATACTCGCGCTTATTGTCCGCAGTCGTGACGTAAACGGGAAAAGCGGCTGTTTAAATATTAACTAATTTAATAAAATGCATCGCACTGCCAATATTGAAACGTTCTATTTACGAACGCGCAGAGGCGAGCCGTATATAAAAGGCGGCCAGGGGAGGAGCAATGATTAGGCTATCATTCGACCGACAATGCACTTGACCAAGCCAACACTGCTCCTGCTCGCCCTGACCATCAGCGCCGGCTGTGTGGCGGCCACGCCGCAGCCTAGTTTGCTGGAGGGAATCTGGGATGAGCTCGGTAAGACCGGCCAGACCATCGTCAGCGGTCTGGTTGAAGCCACCAAAAATGGATCGGCCATCGCCGAGGGTTTCGTTGGCAGCTTGAAAAACTCCACCAGCAAGTATCTCGAGCAAACGGCCAAGTACGCCGACCAGATCGCCAGTGCTCTGCACGCTGCCGTGTCGCAGACACTGCAGGACTTCTCCGCTGGACTGCGGGCTGCCGTTGCGGGACTGAAGGGTGCCATCGACCAAGTCTCCAGTCGCATTAAGCGCCAGGCCCTGCAAGATGCCCTTGCCGGTCTGCAACGTCTCAATGCTTCCGTCAGCGATCTGGAGTCTGCCCTGCAGAATATCACCGACCAGCTGGAGGACCAGAAGGCCCGCTATAGCGCCGAAATTCAACTGAAGTGGAACAATTGGGCCGCTGCTCAATTGGAACGAGTCGACGAGGAGACCGATGGCGTCGGTGACGAGGAGGCCCAAGAGATCCTGGACGAGCTGGAGAACCGGTATTCCCGACTTCTGCACAGCTGCCTGGAGGAGCAGCAGGTGCGCCTGGCCACGTACGAGCAGGAAATCCACAATACCGTCGCCCGCTACCAGAATGCCACCAACGATCTAGTCGCCCAAATCGAAGTCTGCCAGCAGTCCAACTCAGGACCCATCTCCTGTCGCATTGCCATCAAGAAGGCCCTGATAGCCCTCCAGTCGGCGCCCAGGGATCTGCTCAAGCTGAAGCTCCATGGACTTAGACTGCTGGCCGTTGGCCTTGACCAAGCCGGATGTGTGGCACAGACTCTGGCGGAGCACGCCCTCGAGCGGCCGAGCGTAGAGCGTCAGCTGGATGAGATCATTGAACGGTACCAGGAGCAAAGCTCTACCGACTCCGCCGAGGATGAGGACGACTCGACTGAGGATGGCTCAGAAGAGGAGTCAAGTACGGCTTCAGAGTCGAGCGAAGAAAATACCGACTCGGGCTCAGATGAGGAGTGAAGCTCTAATTCAAACTGGAGCTCAGAGTAAGAGGGAAGCACTCGTGCTACCCTTTAATCGTCTTAATCAGATTGTTCACAAAACCATAAAACGTTAATCAGGTGTGGGGTATAGGCAGCAAAATAAAAACCTTTTCTTCAATGCAACAAATTAGAAAAACCATTTTAAGTTACTGATTATTTAAAGCATCGAACCTGTTTGCTGGGGGAATCCTTGGTTATTTGGAAATGTTCTACATAGAGAGGTAATATTTGGGATCATAGGACACCTCCAGAGTATGATATTTATTATTTTATTATTCAAATTATCCAAGCAGGTCAAACATCTCTTAGCTTCCTTAGCATGTATAAAAGAAAATGCATTTAAAATTGAAATTTTAAAACAGTCTAAAATATCTACATAAATATTGTTGAAAATTCAAGAACTAGTTATAAATTCATACCTACTAAGTTATACCTTTATTTTAATAATTACTTGCAATTCATTAAAATATAAAACCTATATAAAAATGGAATTAAGTTTGTCATACTGACTTGCAGACACCGATTAACTTCGTCAACGAAAAAACACACTTTTGTGGTTTGCCTACACATTCAATTTCGCTGAAATAATTCTCTTTTGAAGGGAATATGTGCCATTTCTGGCACTGATCCCAGCTTAAAGTGAATCCCATATTTATGAGGAACTGATTCAGTTTAAGCTTTACACTTTCAACTGGTGTTGCATCTTTCAATGCTTTTGCTTATCTATTCACATTTTAGATGCACTTAACGACTTTACCTTTTTTTAAGTTCATTAGTGTAATGGTAAAATATTCAAATAAGAAAATAAGTCAGTTTTTGTTACTTCTGTATAAACTTTACATTTTATTTAAAATAATTGTATTGCTTAACTAAGAAATATCTAAAAAAAAACGGAACTTAAAACAGAATCACACCAAAAATGTTGTTCTTACAGTATTTGCAAAATGTCTAGTTTATATAAATACCTATAAGCACCATATTGCACTCAAAGATTTCTCCTCTTTAGGTTCATTCAAAATGAACACCTTTTTTGATTTCGATACCCCTTAAAATGTAATATTTTACTATTATACAAAAGTTGTTAAGCTTTTGAAAAGTTATAGCTCTAACTGGGCCTAAAAAAGCACAGTTGTGTGCGAATAAATGAAGGTATAAATTGGTATACTTTTATAACGGAAAAGCTTTTAAGAAGGACTCGAAGAACTCAGCTAGTTTACGCGTAACAGCTTTTTATAGCTTGTAGGCCTTCATGCTGCTTAGCACTTTAATATGACTTTCTGGAGTATTCCAAATTATAGCGTATACGCCCAGTATAACAAGTAGAAGAGTTCATCCATTCACTTACTCTTAAAAGGAACTATGTTATAGCTCATACGCCCAGTATAACACGTAGAAGAGTTCCCTCTGTAATTTATTCGCAAAGGGAACTAAATAATAGCGTATACGCCCAGTATAACAAGTAGAAGAGTTCCCCTCAATCACGTGCTCGAAGAGTGAACTAAACAATAGCGTATACGTCCCTTAATCACCTTTTCGAAAAGGGAATCGGAATGAAGCCCAATAAGTAAAAGCAACACAAACAAATTTTCGTATTTGTATCTTAGTTCGTCTGTTTACAATTTTATTGACTTTCTTGTATCTTTAATATATTTTTTCTTACAAGCTATAGACTATCAGATATAAATATATTAATTTTTGCATCATTATATCTTTAATGTATTTAGTGATTCATGGCTCTTTGCGCGCTAAGCAAAACAAAAAGCTTTCGAAGTTCGAAGCATTACAAATTCGTTTCAGTTGCTGTTTAACTTAAATGTGATTCTAATTTTATTTGTATAGAGGGGGGACCCGATTAAGGACTAGGAGATAGCCAACATAGCTCGGAGGATATTTTCCTGTGTTTTAAGGGCTGGCAAAGAAAATGCGTTCATATAAGACTAGCACTTTATATATCTTAAATATGTTATAATCTATATGAGTAGACATGCTTTATCATCTTCCTTTCTATTTCTTGGTGTATTTTATAGCTTAGTCTATAACACGAATCAATGGCTTTGCTTAGGAATTCTTTTGAATTTGATTTAGGAATAATTTTGCATTAGGATTACCAAAATGGAGAACGAAATCCGAAATCCGACCTTAATATTGGCTTAAATCTTTCATTAGTTATCTATCTAGATTTTTGGGAATTTTTTCGATGTGTTTTTGTGATAAGAAATAGCTTATGACTCTGCAGGGTGGAAAGAATGTAAGTAAGTGGGTTTATGGGAACATCCCTTGAGTTAAATTCCTTCAAGTTGATCACGCTTTCTTAACGTTCCAAGAGAAGTGTACATGAGATTCGGTGATGGTTGCTTCAAGATTACTTATTTTTTTAATCTTGCAGTATTGCTTTTGGTTTGGCGTGCCTTTCGAAAGTTTTAATCCTACGGTGAGCAACTAAAAAATACTTAAAACCGAGAGGGTCAATTCAATTGTTGAGCATTCTCCTGGCACTCTGGCCAAATAAAGCTAACGCACAACCTAAATGAACTTTCCGACCAATTGGCACGAAAACTAAAACTATACTAACCGCCTAAATGTTGCCGATCAAGTCCGTCACTCATTGGTACTCCACCCGGGCCACGGGCACCCCAAAATCATTGACCTCGAACACGATCAGTTTCCGTTTCTTGCGGACATTGGCCGAGGGCAGGGATTGCTTCTCGGCAGCTGTCGATGCCTTCGTGGTCGGTTTGCTCTTGGGAGGCTCCGTAGGATTCGATTTCTCCTGCTGCTTCGATGCCACTCTTTTCGTTGTTGCCTTGCTTGTTGTCGTTGTTGTTGTCCTGGTAGTTGTTGTTGTGGTTTTGGGTGCCGATGTTGTCACTCCTTTTGGGGACACACTCTGATCCCGTGTGTCCTTGGCACCCATTTCGCGAATCTGTTGCACTAATTTCGGTTTCTCATTTGGCTTTTCCGGGGACGTCGGTTGCTTAGCCTTGGCCTTGGTCTTGGGCTTGGGCTTGGGCATCGGGGGAAGGGCTGGAAGATCACAGCGCTGGCGCAAGTGGCGGTACACTGCATCCACACGCTGCACCAAGCGATTCACATACTTTGTGGTCGTGCGGTCCACAATTGAAGGCGCCTTGATGCAGTCGTTGCCACCGAACTCACAGACCTGCCAAAAATGCAAAATACAGGAAAAATGGAAGGATAAGGAAATAAAATTAGTCCAAGAAAGGTTCCGTGCTTGTTTGTTTCTTAATTTCCATTTTAAAACAGTAAATAAAGAAAGTACTTACACGATAATGCTGCAATATGGCCTCCTTGGGCGGCACATTGAGAGAACCCTTGCCCGGCGCAAACTCCCAAACGAAGTGGTTGCCGGCCTCAACCACAGCCTCTGGCTTGCAAATGTACTTCGACCGTTGCTTCTGGGGATGCAGCTTGTATCGCCTGGCGAGGATGTGGTGTCAATACACAAAGTGCACCTCAAAGGGTTAGGTATTGCGGCCAACTCACCTGCGTGTCTTGCGCTGGGTGACCAGGGATGACCGAACACTGGCCAGCTGCTCGTTGCCACCATCGATCCCAGAACTGGCCAGGACATCGTCTGCAAACTGAAGATAGTAGAAGGCGTTCTGGAAGGAATACGCTCCCGTGTTGCGATTGCGAAAGCGCTGATTCAAGGAGCTATAGAAATAGAGAAAGAGATTGAAAAATTTATGAATTTTAAATTAGAATAAATATTTAATATTCAAGGTTAATAACGCGTGTACTTCAGTTTTTCGGGCTGTCCCTAGATTTGTGTAGTTCTCTAGAGTTCGCTCCCAGCATTCTTAAAATATTGTTAAAAAGCCAGATAAAGAGCTCTCTAGAGTCAGACGCTACAGCGGCATCAGCCGACAAGATCTAAATCTGTAAGCAATTCGAATTATGGACGTAACGCATTTTGATATTACAAGGTCTTTGGTAAAATAAAGGAATATTTATAATTATATTTTCCATTTCAAATATCTCTATTTTAAAGATATCTTTAAAGACCCAACTATTCTTATCTAGGAAAGATCCTTAATAATTATATTTGACTCAATCGGACAAAAATATCAACATATTCCAAAATAATTATCATTTGGCACTTCTGGTTGACCCAAAACCAATGGCAATACCCACCTAATCAGCTCATTAAGAGTGTCCGAGTAGCGTGGCACAATAAACTCATCCAGATCGACCAGGGCCAGATACTTATACCGGAACATCGTGCGGTAGAGGCAGTCGTTTAGCGCTGCGAAGAGTCCTTCGGTGCGAATCTCCTTCTGGCTGCGCATTCGCAGATTCCACGGCAGAATACTGACTGTAGGCCGTTGATAGTGCTCCGATGTAAGTACGCGTGGCGTAGCATTCCGTGCGGCCTCGAGTGGCAGCAGGGGCTGCAGATCGTGAGCAGTTAGGTTACCGGGTACCAGACCCTGCTGGTAGCTCTGCAACACGCAGGAGGCATGCGGCCCCAGCGTGTGATTGTAGAAGGTGAAGTGTGAGACACCGAGCAGGGCGTAGAACTCCAGGTACTCCATCAGGTACAGCGCCTGGTCGTAGTTGAAGTGGAACGGCTTTACGCAGACGGCTATGCGATCGGGTATGTTGTCGCCACTTGGAGGCGGTGCCGGTACCGGTGCCCCCTTCCTAGCCGTGCCGTTTCGCGCAGGATTCACAAAGTCAACATTCTGATCGGTGTTGCGAAGGGTCAGCAGATTGCCCGGCGGTGCTCGAAGACGGGATACCACGCTCACAAACTGGGGCACCGTCAAAGGTGGTGCTCGCACCGGGCAGAGGATGAAACAGGCGCTATACTTCAGATTCCAGTTCTCTCGAATGATCTGTATTAGAGAATTATAATGGAAATAAAATATTAGTTTCCTCTAGTTCTATATAATTTTTTAATTAAGTTCAGTACAATATAATTCTCATGATTAAAGCCAAACAATAAACTTCAGCAGACTCACCTTGACGCGAGCCATCACAGTGGCCGACGTGTATTTGGCACGTGCTGAGGTTGAGCCCGCCTCGGTGGCATTTGAGGAACTGGGGCCATACCAGAACCGGCACCAGACCCGCTCCGGTCCCCGTGTCTTTGTGGCGCCCACCACTCGCACCAGGCGGGCTCCTTCGCGCCGATCAAAGTAGGCCGAGTAGACAAAGAACTTGAAGCGGGTGCCGTTGACAACCTGCCAGTCGCCATCGGTGGGACGCGTGCCAAATGGAAAATGGGGCAGTGTCTCCTCCACCTTGTCGGGCAGAACCTGGCCCCAGGGTATGAGGGGTACATTCACACCGAACGCCCCAGCACCCATGCCACCACCGCCACCGCCGCCGTTGAGGAGCATGCCTGCCAAACGCTGGCCATCGGCGCCTGTGGCTTCTGTGAAATTGGAAAATGCATGAGACATGCGGCGTATACGTAATATCCCATTGTCATAAGCATCCCTTTTGTCAGGGACTCCGCATTATGTTTGCCGGACAATTTTGAGTCTCATTGTAGGCCACTGATTGCACTGGATATCAATCGCAGCGGGTACTCACCTTGAATTTTAAGTTTATTGTCACGCAGCTGTATAAAACCTAATTTATTATCACTCAAAATGCTGGCATCCAATAGATCGTAATCGTCCTGCATCGAAACGGAAATCATAATAATGGTTTAGTTCTTTATATATTTTTATTATCCTTCGAAATTCCCAAGCTTAAAGCAATAAATGAATCCATATTTACATTTTCCTTAGCTCTTATTTTATTGTGTTCTACCTACCTACCTTTAATTTACCCAAAAACTAGAATTAATATAAAGTTCATTTTATATTCTGCTAGAATTTTCCTCGAAAAAAAAACCCCAACAAAGTATACTTTCGTATTATTGCAATTAGCTATTCAAATCCTCAGCAAGTCCAAAAAGCACATCTTCCTGTGTTCCCACAGGATTTCGAGGCCGAAAACGAACGAGTTGTCCGCCATGCCGCAAGTGGCCCTTTGGCGACCAGATTTGCATAAGAAAACTCACCTTAACATTATCATAATCCGGCATCGAGTCGCCCATCCGTCCGCCCAAGCTGGCACCTCCTCCGCCGCCCGCACGCATGGCCACCATGCCGTTGTGGGTGCGTTCGTCGATCATGAAGACCTGAGAATAAATTAACAATTTTTAAATTTTAGCTAAGTGCCATCACACTCGCACAAAATGGCATTCGTTAGGAAAGGCTAGGCTGGTCTTAAACTCCAAAAATAATTTGTCGATTGTAACATCTGCTATAACATTAAACATAAGTCATATAGCGTTACGCATCTATTTTGAAGGCTAGTCTTATAGAAATGTACATACAATGTACATACAAATGTACAATTTGATCTGATTATTAAACGTTTCAGCCTTACTAGTCAGGGTTCAGAAAAAGTTGTCTACCGTGTTAATGATAGACCTAACTATAACAGGGACTCCAATAACAGGAATTTCTCATGGTAGCGCTTAACAGCACAATTCGGTGCTTAACATCATTTTTCGTTTAATTAAATTACAGGAGGTTGGACAACTGATTTGGTATTTTTCTTGTATTTATTTATTTCAGGTCTCAGGGACTTTAAGAGTGAGAGGTAGAAGCCTTCCCAAGCTTACAAGGAAAGGCATAGTATTTGACTAACCTCGGTCAGGATAATCAATCCGAAAACAGCGAAGAAGGTGATGACGATGAGGAAACTCATGCCCGAGCGCTCTCTGGTACCCCACTGCTTCTTGCCGCGCTTCATCGTGGGTGTCAGCGAGGTGCGGCCTCCGTGGTGATGATGTTGATGATGATGCTGCTGCTGATGCTGATGCTGCTGCTGATGCTGATGTTGCTGCAGCTGGTGCTGGTAGCAGGCGTGGGAATGACCTTGCTGCCCGTATGTGGACTGATAGTGACCCACCAGCAGCGACGAGGAGCTGGCGGAGGTTACGGAACCGACGGAACCTACGGAGCCGACGGAGCCCCCCGGGGAATGCTGCTTGTACTGGGGGGGGCTCCGGCTATTCAGCATGTTGGAGTGCAGGGAGCAGGGGATTAGTGTCTGGTCTGAAGGTAATACCTTAATCCTTCGTTCTTGGTTAGGTTTTAAGTCTCTTAGTGCAGCGAATCATTGAGGCTTATTCATAATTTATCAGCGTTTATGCTTTTTTGTCGTTTTATTTACATTTTGCGCGGAAGCTTGAGCCTTTAAATTGTTTATTTGCGAATGTGCTTAGCAAAACAAAAGGGTGAAAGGAGAGCGGCACCAGGTCTCAGTTGGAGAGAGATAATGCGAAAGCAGAGAGCGGAGAGAAAGTCCTCTCTTCGTACACTTTCTTTCTGGCCAATTACAAAGGAAAAATCAATAAAATCGTCGCAACTAAAGTTGAATGCATTATTTCGTGAAATGTAACCTTATTAGTCGGAAATAGGCTACGTTCTTGGCATTGAGCACGTGCTGGCTAATTTTCGGCCTCAACTGGTGCATTTTTATTCATTTTCACTGAGTGGTTTGCCGCAGTTGACACCTTTACACACTCATCACCTTTTTGAAGTCCTTCACTTCCTCAATGTGCAGACCCTTGCTAGTTATGTTTTCATACAATATTTGATATCACTTTTTTGTAAAACATATTCTTAGTTGTAGTTTAAGTGAATCTAAGCCGATTTCTGTACAATTGTCTAGCATTAGAACGAAAATTTAACTCGCGTCGACAACAGCAGGAAAACAATGCGGCACAGCTGAGGAGTTCAAGGCGAAGGACATGCGCACAGGACATCAGGCACAAGCAGCTGATCGAAAACATTGCCAGACTTTTACGAAAATTAGATAGGCGAAGATATATCCTTTTCAGCTGAAAGGATCTTGAAATATTGAAAAATATTATAAGTAATTGAATTTTTTCGAACATTTCTTAACTACTTTGTACAATATTTCACTTTATATTCTATACAGCTAGAGCTATTGTTGCCAAGGGTACCTAAGCACTCACAGGCTTAAAGACAATAAAAATATTAAGATGCGTAACTCCACATGCTTTTTGCACTAGAAATTGTTGAGTTAATTCTATAGCTGGTTCTGTCTGTACTTTCAATATTTATTTTTTGTATTGCTTTTCCACAACGATAGCTTTCGTACTTGTTCTTTTTTTAGAATAAGTTATCTAAGTTAAGGACAACGTTTATTCTAATCAAAACAACTGCATCTAACGTTATTTAGCTATAATAATTTAAAAGAATTTATTATATATACTACATAGTCTAAAAATATATTATTATTACTGCAATAGACATCAATGTGAAACTATTGAGCAGTTCTTTAAAAGATGCTTGTCAATTTGATACTAGTTTGTCCAAGAGAGAAGCTAATTTCCCGAAACAGTAGTATTAATTTGACACGTTTAAGGTGAAGTTTATAAATTATTTTATATCAGTTTCACGTTGCGCTATTTAGTATCAATTTTATACTAGAAAATTACGTTTAGTATTGTTTAAGATTCATGAACCTGGAATATAGGAATAGGAGGCGATGCTCTTTACGTCTATATTTTTATCAACATCAAGAATAAAGACCAAGCTAGTTTATATATTAATAGAGCTTTCATGTTAAACTGTATATCTTTTTCAGTCTATTTCATTTTAAAGTTTGTTTTGTGGTGGTAAAGTTCTGCCCAGATAATGAAATTTAAATAAGTTGGTTTAAAGTTAAGAGCCTTGGTGAAAGAATAAAAAAAAGAACACTTAAGAATATTCCTTTCTTTCCTCCTGAGTCAGAGAAATCCCCATAATTTCAATGCATTCCCTCACAAACTTCTCGACTAAGATAACCCTTTCAGACTTTTAGTGCCTCATTTATGGATTTACCTTTGTCTCCTTCAGTCCAGACTGGACAAAAGAAATTAGCGGAAGCAATAAAGTTACGAAAACTTTTCGAAAACCAATAAATTCCAAGTGTTGGAAATCAATTGGGAACAAATTGCAACAGACACAAAAACTACGACAGATAAAAGGCAGCCAATTGATATGGGTGTGGAAATGGAATGTGTGTTTGGCCAACTACATATATGTATATATGTCGGTGCATATAGGGATATATGCATCAATATGTGGCTACGTATTCACTCTCATTCATGGCATTCCCCTTTCGACTTGATATTTGTGCGAACATTTTCGCCAAGCAATTGTAAAGTTTGTGAAAAACAAATATGCAAAGAAAAAGGTGCTCGCTCGGGCACAGTTGGAGCAAACACTTTTGTTTGCTTAACTTTTGTTATCGCATACTTTGGGGTGCGATCACAATGGCAAAGTAATGGCCGGAACCGGCTAGGTGAGGAGATTCGATTCGAACTCGAGTCCTGACTAGCATCACGGTGAAATGTAATTTAAGCAAATATGTGCGAAGGCGTCGCTAAGTGAGTGAGGAATAATTTCCATTATTAAACTTAACTAACGTTTTGTTATTAAGATGCTGTGCATACATGTAATTGCATAAATTGTTTTGCCTGCCGAAACGAATCCAAATTGTTGGCTTACTATTTGGGCAAGAATCAACAAAGTGATTGCCAACGGAGGCAAATACAAAATACAACAGCTGGAGTGGCCAGGAGGACTCCAGCCCAAGCCCCATCCTTATGCTAATCCAACTCGAAGACGTCCGTTGCTGCACCTCAAGTGAGATTAAATAAAAGTGCTAGAAAATTGAAATGAAAATTCGGCAGGGCAAACACAAATTCGAGACAAGTTATAGCAGCATCTATGAGATGCCTTACCGACTCTCAGCCTCCCGTAAGCTCCTCGGCCGCAATCCATGGCTGACTGCCGACTGCCGAAAATATTTCATTTATACAGATAGACCCACTTACATATATTTGCTGGCAACTTCCACGTCGATGTGGGTTGTGGCAGCTTAAGTTACTGCCGGGCCGCCGCAGCACCTCTCCAATATTTCGCAGGCACAGACAACTTAACTTTGATGAGTTTGCAAAGTAAAAGGGTGGCAGGACCAGGCTCCTTCGCCGTGCGTACAGCGATGATTAAAATATCAAAAATAAGATCCGTCTGCAGCTAGTGCCTGATATTGATATAAGTAACCCAAAAAAGTACTTCCAAAACCTAATAAGGCGGTACTTACACAGCCAACCAGCGAGCAACTTATTTGCAAAGTAAATGAATAACTACCATCAACTTGCGACAGTTGATGAAGTACCTGTGAACTTATGGAGTAAGCACATGGAAGGAAACAGGACCTAACACCTAGAAGGAACCAGGTAGACCCTGGAAAATCATACTTCAGCAATCGAAATACTTAGATCAGGATTATTACAAATATTTCCATTGCCCAATTTTATTTATTATAAACTGTTTTATTGCAACTACTGTATTACTTTTATATTACTTTTGTTATAATATATTATTCTATTTTAGATAAATACTCATCATTCTATAATATAAAAATTGATGAAATTATCAACAGGAGTGATGCAGATAACACTACAGTTTTTAAAACACTTAAAAGGATGTTCGAAATAATACTTAAAATATGTTAAAAATGTTCTCTCAGTTTAGTTCCTCAAAAATAAATAATTTTATACTTTTATAAATTTCTTAAGGGTTTTAAAAATCTTAGTTATTTTTGAAGCAGGCTAGAATATGTATATTTTTATATTTTCCGTCTACTGATTAAATAAAGATTGAACTTTTAGCCGTACACTAATAAAGAGTCTTAAAGGCTTCTCCGGAGACTGAAAATACCGCCTTACCTGATCAGACGAACACTATGCATAATATTAAGCAATGAGTATTTGTTGAGTTATATATATTTATATGGAGGGGCCACAGAACTCTCTAGGGGTTTTAAAATTACTTTAAATAGAGTCTAAGGGAATATATTAAAATGATTGAGTTACCAAATTAAGTGTATTGAGGCGGGAGTCCTACAGAAATGAGTATAAGTTTCTAAGCCCTTAGAAAAGTGTCAATTTCTGTAGCACACCCGACAGAGCAGTCTGCTGTTTAAATAAATATAGAACTGAAAGTCTTACACTAATAGGAAGACTCCAAAGTCTTCTCTGGAGACTGGAAATACCGCCAGTGCCTTATGTGGCCACTACTCCTGTTTTAGATGGATGGACAGGCCATTGCCGATTTGTGGCAAACTCAGGAATCAATACAATGAAAGCGCTTGAAAGGGAAGTAGATCGTATCAAGCTTGTAAAAAAAACATCTTTGATTGAATGAGGGGCGAAGGGGTCCAGCCATTGAGCAGACAAACCGTGAAGAAAGCTACGTAGCATGCTTCCAGGCATTTCATTAAATTCACTTCATTTTGATGCTCTCGTTATCCGTGGGAAAGGATGAGGACAATGATGTCTGGAAATGGCTTACAGCACTGCGGGCGCACATCTGCCGGATGCGCGGGTTGTTTGGTAATTTCCTTAACGGAAGTGCATGCAATTGCAAGACCATAATAGGAAGAGCCAGGATATGGCGCTTTGACTGCCGGCTGGAGTCGACCAACCACAAGTTGGATATGGTCAGTGTTCGACAGGCGGCGAGTGTGTGTTCCAAAACTTTTCCACACACATTCCCAAAGCTTATGGAAAGAATAAAACAACCAATCTCTAGTCCGTGGCCAATGAGTTTTGATTGCTGGCCACAGAAACACTTTTGAATTGATTTAACACTGTCTGAGTGGTCACCAAAGGCACACAGCTAGGAATCTAATTAATGGCAAGGAAAATGTGAAGACAATGAGGCACCGGGGACGGTTCTCTTTTCATTTGTTCAATATAAATTATCTAATAGTTCGTTCATTGCCAGCACCTCCTTCTATTCTCAGTTTAAGGCTCATATTTTTAGGCTCGCCATTAGGCTGAGTGCCAGTGGGTTTGCTACTAAAATTCTCAGCAAATTAGTGTGAAAAGGGTGGGGATAACCATCAAATGCAGGGACCGCAAGTCTGAGGCAATTCGTACATAAATTCAATAGAACGATGGCAATAAGTGCATTAGCAGCATATTTCACAGATTGGCAGACACGTCGCTAGATGTGGTCCGTGGCCAGCCGGAGGAGCCAGCCAAGCAAGCACACCAGACTACAGCGGCCAGAGAGCCGGGCCAGCAGCCCGACCAGACAGTTGCCAAGACCAAGCAGTAAGCCACAAATTGCATGAGATCATAAATATTTCAAGCATAAAGTACAAAATATGCAAAAGTTTTCTATTTTCCTTTAACGTTCTGGTTCGCCTTGGCTATTGCTATTGCCATTGCCAATGCCACGGTAGTTGGATCGGATCCAGTGCTGCCAATTTGCGCTTTTCTCTGGACAGATATGTCCCTATATTGGGGTCATCGAGAAAATACTTATATCAAAGTAAAGATAGAGCAAGAAAAATCGATCTTTTTAAAGTAACTTAGGTACTAAAAAGAGGCAGTCGCCTTGTCTTAAAATATATTTAATTATCTCTAGAGGTTCGAAAACAGATTTTAAACGATTCCTGCTAATAATCTTAATCGATGGCTTATTTATTCATCATTTGTTAGTACTCTTAAGCTTAAGAAGCACCTCCTTTTATATCTATTACTAACTGTACGCTGAAAATAGGATAAATCGGGGAAGCAAAGGCAAAAATATGTTATCCGAATGCCCCAATTTTAAATAGTTCGCTGGCATCACTAGTTGCTGGTGGCTGTTGCAGTTGGCCAGATACAAGGGACGTCAAACGGAGTAAGAAAAATATATTGCTAAATTCTCGCACAGGAAACGGTTGCAGCAGCGGCAGCAACAGCCAGCGGGTGGACAGCGGACAGGACCTTCCGTAGTCTGCAGTCCGCAGTCCGCTGTCCTCAGTCCTCAGTCCCCAGTCCGCAGTCTGCAGTCCGCAGTCCTCAGTACGAAGTGCGGAGTCCAAAAGGCCGGAGTCCTCTGTCCGGCACGTGCACTATCCCGAAATGGCAAACGGAAGTTCAAAAGAGCAAAGAGCATGTAACGCTATTTCGGTTCTCTTTTCTGCTTTCCCTAGTCGAATGGCCAAGCGATTGCGGGCAACAAATTTGCAATAAGCAATTTTTCAATTTTCAATTTAGGCACCAAGGACAACGGCCACGGGGTGGACAAGGATATGCAAAACAGCGGCCACATATCGCGCGCCCATAATTCAACACAGGAGTTGACCAAATCCGATTCTCTTCTGCCCCATTGGACAAATTAGAATTCTGAAGCGGACAAGCGAAACGTCAGCCAGAGAGGAAATGACTGCGTACTTATCATTAATTATACTTCATTTACAGTTTGGTTGGATAAAGGATTGTACAACAAAATTGGCAGAAGTCCTTTTTAACTGCATTTGAAGAAAATCATCTAAAGGTACGAGGAAGTACCTCCAGTTATAGCAAAGCGACATTAGTCATACAAAATATAACCCAATCTAGGGTGTTTCTGAAATCACTAGACTGCTGTCCATATATTACATAATAACCCAGGGGAAGGATTGCAAAATTGTTATTGATTGTTGTGGCAGTGGGGTAAGCAATGATTCCGTAATTAATATTCTGTAAATATATTTAAGAACTATTTATTTTGAATTATTTTATGGAAAATAATTTGTATGATTATGTAAGGGGAGCGCGTTCATTTAATGATTACTTTCTGGGGGACTTGTTTCTATTACCAATATAAAGCTAGAAAATGTAGCTGTAGATAATTAATTCTTGCTTAATTCTGTTTTTTTTTCTATTTATTATTATATTCTACATTACTTAATAAACATTAACACCTGATACCAAGACGAAGGCAAAAAAGACTTGATAATTACTGCTTATGTTTCATTTGCATCCATCGCTGACAGATTACCAAAGCCGCTAGGATGAGCCACATTATACAGGCAACATAAGGATAAATGGATACGGCAGCCTCTTCCTTCGATTCGAAGGTTAAAACAAAGACAAAGTTTCGGTAGTTTTGCTCGCACTGGGCACAGCCCGTAAAGTCCACGTCCACAAAGTCATCCTCGTATTGCTCGTCCCAGAGGAAAATTTGTGCCCGAACAGGAGCTAGGTAGAATCCCAGCAACTGCAGCAGCAAACAGATTAGTTGGGTGCCCATCGGTGAGTCCAGACCAGGTATGTCGCAGGTAACACCAGTTCTGGCCCTCTTATAAGCCGGGGAACAAACAATCTGGTCATGGGACTGCACGAACCGAGGGGAAAATGTAATGTGATCATAACAATTCGCCAGGGTTTGCAGTTTAAATGTACTTATAGGTTCTCGCTAGCCACTTACAGTTTACACCTGTACGTTGTCATTCAATATTTAAGTAAACAATACTCGTAGACTAAACGTTTTGTTATTCATGGAAATGTGCGTAACTTGGCGATGAAATTATACAGAATATATACAGCGCTACACCATATAGTGCCTTATGTCGAGATCGCGTTCTCTCAGCTTAAAATCGATCCACTGTCGGTAGAACTGAACGTTCGTGTAAATGCCCAGCAACTGGGTTCCGTCGCAGCGTACCGGCCTGGCCAGAAGACCGGCTAGGAGAAAGCGGTCATCGCGGCCAGAAAGCGGACACATCAGAGGCACGCCGGCCATTTCAGTGTCTCCGCAAACAAAGTCACCTTTGTCTCCGCCCGCGCACAATAGAGACTCGTTGTGGGAGTGTCGCCGCCCCAAGAGGGACAGTCGCATCTTGGCCCTGCACTGATCAGGCGGCAGGGCGTAGAGAGTCCATCGCTTGGGCAGGATGGCCGCTCCACCAAAGTCGCTCCTCTGCCAGCCGGACACATAACACTGGCTGTAGTTGTACACCATTTTCGGAGGCGGCAGGCAAATCGGCTGGACATTGGGGGCCAGGCGAAAGGGAGCATCCGTGGCCACCAAGATCATTGCTATGTTGTGGACCAGCGGCATTTGCGTGTAGTTGGGATGCAGCAATAGCTCCATCACTGATCTCTCCTGGTGCGGCAGGGGCTCCAGTTCCACGGCAGCATCCCATTCCCCAGCCACCACTCGCAAAGTCTCCGCTTGTTCGTTCTGCACGCAGCGAGCCGTTGTGATCACAGCCACAGGTGTGATAAGTGTTCCGCTGCACAGGTAACCTTCCTTGTCGTAAATAGCCGTCAGCCAAGGGAACTCGCCAAAATTCGCCTCCTGTTGCTTGTAGCCCAGTGGCCGCAGGTAATACCAGAGATCATGGCGGCCGCCACATGTCCAATTGTGACCTTCTACAGGAAGTAAAGGCGAGGAGAGCTGTAGGTATTTATAAAAGACTTTATCAGAAAAAAAAACCATTCCAAACTAATATATTCTAAGAGTATTTTAAACAGAAAACTTAACTTCTATTGAGGCCCAATTGTTTGGAACATTGTGATGTCTCTTACAAAAATATTAACCTCTGATTTTATATTGAAACCCAAGCGACCTCACTCTCTGCTTTATACTTACAGTATCGTGGTTGTTGCAGCATTTTTCCATATAGTGGCACTGCTCATCCAACATCGTTCGACTCCGATCCGGATAGAATTTCCCATCGACGTACAAGCCCTCATTGCATTGCTCATAGGGCACACACTGCTTCTCATGTCCGCAATTTTTGAAGGCCTCCGACGAGGACCAAAGGATCGACAGAGCCACAACCTTAGCAAACCACATAGTGCCACGGGGCAGGTGCCTCTTTAGCTTAAACTGCGCTTCTGCCTTGGGCTTTTATAGTCGCGTGAAAGGTCAATCCTTAGGCCTCTTCTTGATTGGATAAAAATAGATTTAAGTGCACCCACTGCGACCTATTAATGGGCTAAAAATAGGCTGTGGGCTGGGAAAAGGTGACTGGACCCACACGGACGTATGTGAAAGTGCATTAAAGAGGGATAACAACATATTAAACAAATATTCCCTTAATATAATTATTTATATAGGTGTTTAAGCTGGCTTTCCACTTACTTTCAAGTTCTTTGTAATGGCTTAAGGTAAAATTTAAATAAAGAGAAATTAAAATGTGTAATTTTACTGACACATAACTAATCTTTAAACTTGTGTCCAAGTTATTGAAAGTCCCCTGATAATCCCAATAATAAAATTCGGTGTACGCCACTGCCTTAAGCAATCAAGTACTTAGTTTTGGCAATGGGTGCTGTAAGTCTATCTATTAACACACTTTCTTTGGAGAATATAAAACATGAATAGAAGCGAAAGAACAATTTCATAAAAAATAGGAAACATCCTTTATAGTTTCATAATATTCTTGCATGCACTTAATTTGTTTTAATACCTTTTGGAATATTTAACAGCTGATTTTGTAGGCATCCTTGATTATTTTCAGCTAAAGGTTTTTCCATATTGTGCTTAAGAATTCAATTTAAATGTCTCCAAAAAATATGCTTAACTATGTTAAATCTTTTAACAGAATTTAACTTATTCTTTTGAACCGAAAATACATAAACTTCATATACTTTTTAAAACATTATCAATAGATTTTAAATATAAGGTTTGAAGATTTGACAGAAGGTTTATTTATGTGATTGATGTGATTTTTATTTTTTATTATCGTCCGATTAAGAAATCTAAACATTCGAATATGTATAAACACCAAGGGGTAGCCAGAGGGTAGCCATTCTCTGCTCAATTACTTAGATGTATCTTGCCTCAGTCTGCCGACACCCAACACGTATCCGCATCTATTACGGAGCACTCGGATGGGCCTGGGCGGAGGCGGATTGGATCAGCTGTGCACTGGCTCGAGTTCTGCGTCATATCTTAATGCACAATCGTCGCCTAAGTGCACGTAAATTGAATAAAATTTCGACAAGTTTTAATACACAAGACATGCATACAACACACTCCGAGGGAAACAAGGTGGCAGCAGAGCATCTGGTGAGCTGCAGGGCGGTGTTCGGGCGGAAATGGAAATGGATTCCATGCAGTTCGATAGACACACAACTCATGTGGAGTGTGCTGTGTGTGTGTCTACTTGGACATATTTGTTGCACTTACTTGTTTGGCTGAGATTTACGCAACTTAAACAGATTGTCAACAGGAATTGTGAAGGATGGGATCGGATCTAATGGAGCCGGAAGAGGGACGAAGGACACCAAGGAGGAAGCCAGGCAAAACACGCGTCAAATGTGTAGAAAGTTAACGTGTCCTGTGCCTGCTGGTCCCGCTGCCGTACGAAACTTAATTTGTTCAATCGTGTTGCAACACTTCTGAACAGATGTTATCCTCGAGGAAATGAATTCTGTTATTGTCCGCACATAGTCATATTGTTGCAGGCTATCAAATTATACAGATTTATGAACATGTCGCGCCCACAACACACACACACACACCGCCTCATCATCCTACGATTTGTGCCTTGGCAAATATTCAATTATTTTGTCAATTTATTATACCAACAACTCAATTGAATGGATCGGAAGTTCATTTTGCATGGATGAGAACGAAATAAAACTATTTTGGCTTTCAAATCTGAATCAAAGGGCTAAATCGAGGCAATCGAATATAAAAATGAATGAGTTAATTAAGTGTGACAAAAATATGCAACAAAACATTATATTAAGACAGAGATTTATTAGGACTTTGTCCACATTATATAACTTTAAAAATAGCATTTAACGTATCTGTTTAATGTCGATACAAGATATCGATAATAAGATATCGACATTGTCTTACAGGAAATAGTATTGGGAATTCTTACTAATTTGTATCTCTTTTTATTAAAATTATACATTATTATTTGTACAACTATTATTATAAATATTATTATTAAAGTTTATTATTATTTTTATAAGTTTAGGTATTGGGAAATTTGGAAAACTGTTTGTAAACTAAAGAATGTCATATCAAATTCAGCTGAAATGTAAAAATAATGTTTCCAATCATATTTACGGTTGTCTTTTTTAAAAAATAACCCAAATATGTCACATTTTCAACACGCTTTTTATCCTTCTATATTAATTTAAGTCAAGATAATTTTTCAGGCCTTTTCGGCTTAGTCAAAACTCCTTGCAAGGATTTGCTCGGCCAAATTCAGTTTGAGAGCTCTAATTGAGTGAGAACATTTCAGACTCACCAAGTGCATCTAAATGGCTCTCTTAAATGCAATTGAGTTTGCTCAAAGGTATATGGAGAGCTTGGTTAACAGAGTTACCCAACATAAGCTGTAAACTCAAGTCTAGGAGGCCACAGAAAATGAGTGAGTTAGAAGTTCATTTTTACATAAGACCGTAACAGATGAATGTTAAACTCTAACCAGTCTTGTTTTATATTGTGAATTATTTTAGATAAGTCTTGTTTATTGTTAAAAAATATATATAATATAAATTAATCTCAAATACTTCATGTAATCATTTTATATATTCGATGAGTACTTAGCTGCCTATATATTTGTGTTTTCTATACTCCAGAAAAAGATAAACATTTGTCTCTTATTTTTTTAATGGTCTTTCACGACTGAGCACTAAACCAACAATTATGTATTAAAAGCATGAAGTGTAAAGTTATAAAGTTATAAAATAAAGTAGCAACCGGTAAATTGGCTGTAATAAATAATCACAAAGTCTGACAATGTCTATAATCGCCGAAGATACCTATAGATCAGTATTACTTATTTGAAAATAAAAAACTTCCATCAAATACAATTAAAAAAAAAAAATCACGTTAAAAGTATTAAATATAAATTAAATAGGTAGCCTAAAAATCTGGAACTAAGATAAATTTATACTTGCACATTTTTACTTCAACGTTTAACAAAATCACCAATCGGGGATGTCTAGATTATTTGTAAAAATATATTTTTAGAAGTTCCCTTTTTGTGGTAAACAAAGTTAGAATATGTCTTAGATTCGACTCTAATTTGGAAACTTCAATTTGAGATTAAGATTAAGAAAGTTTTTCATTTAATAAATGGTTTCCCTTAAATAAGTTTTTTTTTAATTGCAGATAATCGGTTGATAGGCCAGAATCTTATTGATTTGTGTGCGGAATCGCCTCTTCATGTTGACACTTCACTTCGTTGTAATCTTCGGACTTAAATAGAATAGCCGCTGGCCTGCATTTGAATGTACTTAAGCCAAATAACTGAAAATAAATAAATAAATACAAACCTTTTACTTACCTTGCTCCCTTTGAAATAATTTCTATCTATGTATCTCATGTTACATATACTACGTTTGCTTTTATTTCAATATCAACTTGGAGGATAGCTTGAACATAAAATGGCCTACAAGCAATAGTACATTAAGATGTAATTGTATCTACTAAAAGGTTAAGGGATGACGTTAAGTACATGTCTTATGCGGATCTCATAAAAGTAGCAAACTATAAAAAAGTACAAATTGCCGAGCTGATGCGGCAATAAATAATATACATCCATTTAGTATTTAAAGTTATGAACATATTTCATGGAATAAAGCTTAGCGTACAAATAGAGTACGTTTAGACATTTTATAAGACCACCATAAGACATGTCTATAAGATGGAGAACTGTCTTCTTGATCTCCAATGACATATCAGAGAGCAGAGACTTTTCCACATTGATATCTCTATTGGAGAGCCGTAGTTCAGCACTTCTGGGGATATATTATTTGTAATGCTCCTCATCCTTATCCTCGTTCTCATTCTGTTCCAGCCCCATTCCCGCCCCTTCCACGCAATGTCACAGCGTGTCGTTAAAAAGGCGCTTTGCTTTGAATTTAGGATCAATCGGGCCCGGCAACACATGCGGCTTGAGGGCGCTCTTACCGGGTAATCGGTCAGCGTCGTAGGGTACCTGGGGCGACAGCTTCAGCTGGCGATTATAGTCGTTCTTTGTATACTCGCTGTTGCACTTGGTCATGATCCTCACCCGCTTGCCGCTTCTTGGCTGTGGAGTGGCAAACTGTGCTCGAGCCACTGGCGTATTATTTGTATTCTTCTGCAGCACCTTGCTGTTGGCCTGCTTCACTTGTTGCTTGCGCGAGGGAACGAAGATCTCCTGCTCTCCATGCTCCAAGGGAGCATCCCAGCCATTGGCTGGCTTCTGGGTGGCCTTGGCTATTTCCTTCTCCTGCGTTCCGGCAGTCTTTGTTTGTGGTTCCGGCTCAGTTTCGGGCGTGAACGTCGTAGTCTTCGGCTGCTCATCCTTTTTGGGCTGCTCTTCTATCTTTTGATGGGACTGCTCCTCCTTTTGGATCTTCGCCTGTTGCTCCTTCTTGGGCTTCGGCTGCTCTCCCTTCTTTGATTTTGCCTGCTCTGGCTTCTTCAAATTGAGCTGCTCGTCTTTTTTCGTTTTCTTTGCCTTGGGCTTGGTGGCATCTGGCTTTTTTTTATCTGCAAATTCTGCCACATCTGGCTCATTCACTTTTTCGACCACCCAGGCGTTGTTGATGCTTGAACGCACCTTTGCATTATGCTTGACTTTCTTTTGCAGCTCCGGGGGCAAGGCCTTGCCAATGACCTCATCATAGTTGTGCTCGTCCACCTCCTCAAAGTTAATAGACTGCAATAGCCGCTTGCGCTTCGACTTGTTGAGCTTCTTCAGTTTTCTTCCAGTGCCAAACACCTCGTCCTCCATCTTCTCGAGGTCGGTCACTTTCTGTTCTACCATTTCCGCCAGCGTTTGGCCTTCCACCTTTGGCATGGTGCGCACACCCAGTGGGAACTCGCCGCCCTTATAGGTCTCAAAAATCTGGATAAGCTTGCGCAGGGCCTTGCGCCGCTTGCTGTTAAAATCGTTTGTGCGGATCAGAGTCTGCAGCTCATCGAGCACGCAGTCGGCGTTGAGGGGCAGCTCTGGCATATGCACATCAACATCGCCCGCCCGGGGATCGAGGGAAGTGGATCGCGGTGTCTCCTCGTCAGCGTTGCCGTCCTCGTCAAAGCCGGAGTCATGTTTTTCAATGTCATCGATGGAGGCCGTGGGGAAGCCCATAAGCTTCCAAGCATTGTATTTTTCGCTGTATTCACGCCCCAAGTCGCTCTGGTACAGCAGGTGGTACAGTACTCTGGTTCGGCACTGTGCCACTAGCTTGGGATCGCGCTGCGTGGCCATATAAGTGACGAATGGACGCAAAAAGATATTGACCTGGGCTGCACTGATCTCGCCATCGGCCGCCTTAGCCAGTTCCTCGAAGAAAACGTCTAGGTAGTGCATGGTGAGGCCGCGACTCTTGGGCTGCTCGGAAAGGACGGACTGCTGCATGCTTTTGTTGAAGGCGTTAATCAGCTCCGTTGACCATTTACTCTGCTTGAGCAGCCGCAGAACGTAACGCAGCATGCGACGGACGAGCATTTGGAATTTGTCCAGGCGCCACTGGTCGATGCCAAAAAACTCCTGGCACATGGTGCGCATGAATGCACTGAAGTAGGCCAAGCTGCAGGTCGTGTTACCACCAAAACTGTCCACCATCTGGGCCAGCTGCTCGGCCAGTTCCTCCTGGACCAGCGGCTTGTCCGACATCCACATGGTGTAGTACAGACCCTTCCAGATCCGCATGAAGTCCTCCTCGGTGAAAGGGTACGAGCTGCTGGCCCGCAGCTTGAACCACTTGGGCAGCTTGCGGACCTGGCGATTCCGCTGGACCACATCGTTACAGGCAAGGGCCCGGACCATCTTTACCTCCTGGGCGACAACCAGCACCTCCTTGGGCACCTTCGCTTGCGTTGCCGCCTCATCCTCGTCGTTATCGATGGCCGCCGCTTCGGCGCTGCGCTTGATTGGCTTCTTGCGCGTTACCATTGTTCCGCTAATTCAACTTTAATTTGCGAAAAATTATTGTGCTGTGTGTATTGAATGCGGCCTGCACGTGTTGCAGCCAGCGTGACCGTGTGTATTTCGATGAAGTACACAATCGGTCATCAAAAAATATACTAACAACACACTAGATTAACGGATCGATAATACAATTTATTCTGAATTAAAAACGCAATATATTGTTATATAGTAATTAAAAGTATAGATAATATATAAGTTGAAGTTAGGAATGTAATAGCATATTTTGCTAATCCATAATTAATTCATAATTTGAAGAAATCAATTGCATACTTCAAAATACTTTAGGTAGTATTTTTTGTCCATCCAAATATATTATTAGTATTTTGAAAATACTACTTTCCGTATATTCTGTCCTACCAACACTATCCAAGAAAAAAACGTTTCTCAGCACTAATCTCAGCTGACAATCGGCCTGCCTTTTTTATTAAATTTATTCCATTTTTCTCGGTAACTTATATTGAAATATAAGTAAAAGATGCCCGTTGTGGTAGTGACTGAAGCCGGTGAATACCAAAAGCTCATAAATGCGGACAAGACGACAGTGGTTCTTTTTGCCGCCGACTGGGCCGAGCAATGTGGTCAGGTAAAAGATGCACTGGAGGAGCTATCCAAGATAACAGGCGACAAACTGCAATTCATCAGCCTGAATGCCGAACAATTCCCAGAGATTTCCATTAAGCATCAAGTAAGTTAGCAGCGAGCTTGTGGCACAGAGATACCGCATTAACCAAATGAACTATCGCAGATCGAAGCTGTTCCCACAGTCATTTTCTTTGCGAAGGGCTCGGCAGTGGACCGCGTCGATGGTGTGGACATTGCTGCCATAAGTAGCAAAACCAAGAAATTGGCCGAAAGTGCCAGCAGTGCTGCGGCCACGGGCCAGACCCTGGAGGAGCGCCTGAAGGCCTTAATCAACAAGGCTCCGTTGATGATATTCATGAAGGGCGACCGGAATGGTCCTCGCTGTGGATTCTCCAAGCAGCTTATTGCGATTGTAAACGAGACAAAGTAAGAATTGGTGGACTATTCTGTTTCCTTTATTTAACTAAATACTTTGTTCTGCAAACAGTTTGCCGTATGAAACCTTTGACATCCTGGGCGATGAAGAGGTGCGCCAGGGCCTAAAAACTTTCTCCGACTGGCCCACGTACCCGCAGGTGTACGTCAAGGGCGAATTGATTGGCGGACTGGACATTATCAAGGAACTACTGTCCAACAATGAACTCGAAGCAACGCTCAAGGGTTAATCCATCACACTCTCCCTCAGACAAACCACAAATCAGGAACAAACTATTTTGCTTAGTCCATCGACTTTCATATGGGTTAATAAAAAAAGATAAATAAAATTTTAAAAATGTTTTCTTCGGAATCTATAAACATATTTCATACCTGTGAATTTAGTAAAACAATGCAACCAAAAGAATGTTTTTAAAACTACACTATGTCATATATGGGCACCAAATTACAAGGTCGGAGCCTTAAAGTAGTGACTCACGACTCGGGACCCAGGCAGAATGCAGGCAAAAAACAAAAAATGACTATAATAGCCGAAGTGTATGGAACATTTTCCAACTACGTACTTTTGGATAAATATGAAGAAGTTTTTGTAAATATAATGAACATATAATATACTAATATTTCATTAAACATTTTATACTTTTCACCATTTTACTTGTCCCAATGTATTCAACAGGTTGAAGGGTAAGTTCTTCCTTAATTTTGTCTCTGTTATGATTTTGAACCGATGGCGGTGCTGTGTGCGTCATTGATTATAGAATTTCATTCATAATTTAAAAAAGAATAAATCAGAAACCAGAACAATTTCACAAAACTCGATTTGTTACTCTTATTTCGTTGGTTGCCTGGTAACTAGTGACCAACTAGTGATATGTAAACAGAAGAACATTATACACTACAACTGACTAAATATATATAGAATTTAAAAATAAGAAGACCTAATTTAATATTTCCAATTTGATAGTTTCAAATGAATTGATATTCATTTAATTTCCGACGGTTTATTAATTCAAGTTGTGCCTATATTTTAATCTATAGTGTCACCTCTAACAGCTCTGTCACCCCTATGCCGATTACCTGTGACTGCTCAAATATCAAGAAGAAGACGCATAACAAACGAATGTATTTTTTTTTTTTTGCATTATAAAAGTGGAATAAAGTAGAGCATTTCCTACGGTTCTGTTGACCAACAGACGACCCAAGGACGACAAACAATGATCCCGCTCCCGCTGCAAACCACAGGCTAAATATAAAATCTGGTGCGTCAATATGACGTACTGAACGTCGTCATACATATTTTTCTTTGTTGCCTTTTCCACGGCTGCAGATATTAGTGTATATTAGTGTTGAGAATTGAATCTGGTGCATAACGCATTAGAAAAACCGATCTCTCTGCCTGCGTGTCGCTCCCCCAGTGCTCTAAGTAATAAATTATATTTCTCAGTCACTCAACACATGGGACTGGCGATCATGGATCCGAAAAAGATCACCGAGCTGGCCAACCTGATGCGCCAGAACGGCGACAAAATACTAAGCTCCGAGTTTACGCTAACGTTATCAGGTGAGCATACATGCGGGCCTTGGCTGATCCGCATTCGATTGCTGACTTCCTCTATTTTCCGTCATAGGTTCCCTTTTGAGGGCCCTCAACGATTCCTTCACTTTGATCGCGGACACTGAGATCGGCGCTGGCGCTGGCTCCCACACGCAGCAGCAGCTATCCTTTCAGGTGGTAAAATCAATCAATGCCAAGTCCAGCGTTTTCCCCGACCTGCAGCTACTGCACGACTTCGTGCAGAAGACAACGCTGCTCAAGCTCACATACTTCCCCAGCGAGCTGTACTTCGAGGGTGCCATTGACATAGCCAAGTTTAGGGCCTTGAGACGACTGGAAGTGCACAAGATCAATATTGGTCAGGTGGTTGGCATCCAGCCACTTCGCGGTCAGCTGCAGCATTTGATCTGCGTAAAGAGTTTGACCAGTGTGGACGACATAATCACGCGCTGCGGCGGCGACAACTCCAATGGCTTCGTATGGAACGAGTTGCAGTCGGCCGATTTTAGCTACAACAATCTACGCAGCGTAGATACGGCCTTGGAATTCGCCCAGCATTTGCAGCACCTGAGCTTGAGGCACAACAAGTTGACCAGCGTGGCGGCTATCAAGTGGTTGCCACATTTAAAGACCTTGGACATAAGCTACAATTGCCTTACGCATCTGCCACAGTTCCATATGGAGGCATGCAAGCGCCTGCAGCTTCTTAACATCAGCAACAACTATGTGGAGGAGCTGCTGGATGTGGCAAAGCTGGATGCCTTAAACCATCTGGATCTGTCGGACAACTGTCTGCTGGAGCACTCACAACTGCTGCCGCTGAGTGCTTTGGTTACACTGACCATATTAAACCTACAGGGAAATCCAATGGCCTGCAATCCCAAGCATCGGCAGGCGACGGCCCAGTATCTGCACAAGAACTCGACCACCGTGAAGCTTATCCTAGACTTTGAGCCACTCTCGAAAGCGGAAAAGAGTCTAACGGGCAGTCAAAAGTGGCGCTACATTAGCTCGATCAACAACCATCGACTACCAAGGAGTAGCTCCGTCTCTATTAACAGCTCCAGTGCCTCAATCAATACCAGCGATGGCTCCCAGTTCTCCAGCTTCGGTTCTCAGCGCTCCATCTCCATCAGGGGCAAGGACTACTCGTCTGAGACAGAACAGTCGGAGGCCATGGACACTTCACAGACCAGCAGCAATAGACAGAGCTTCAAAAAGAGTTCTAGTCGCATTAGGACAGTCGATATAGAAGAGCACGATGAGGATGTTCCAGAAAGCGGAAATGTCTTTGTTCCCAAGAATCAAGTCGTAGCGATCAGACCCGAAATTACAACCGATTCCTCCCATTTGGAAACGAAGAAACAAATTGAAACATTGCGTCTCACCTACGGCAACGAGTGGCTGAAGACCGGTAACGCTGAACTAATGCTGGGCATCGAGGCAACCAAACCCACCGAAGCCGAGTGCAACGAGTCGCGCCAGCAGTTTAAGGAGTTCTTTAGTGAGTTTTCAGCATCACCGCAGGCGGAGCATTTCAGCTCCACGCCGACCGACAACACACACCAATTGAGTTCGAATATCGACAATACCCTGACCCCCATCAAATCGGATGCGGAGGCAAATGATTCAGCTGATAAAACAATTTACGAGACCTGTGATGAGAGTGACGAGACCAAGTATGAGAGCATCGAAAATAGCACTGTTGATACTGCGGCGACGGAGGACCCAACGCTTGATAAGCATACCGAATTCCTTAGTTTATATGCGAGCAGTTCAAATACTGTCGAGGATGAGGAGCCAGGTAAGGCGGGGCTTGGACCTTGGAATAATTTATTCTATGGAAAGTAATACTTCAACATTTTGCAGTTTCTGATGCGGAACCCGACGAGGAGACATATATCGTCTATCATGAGCAAAAACCCAGCGAGGCCTTGTTCCTCACTGTATCCTCAAACTTTATACGCGAAAAGGACACTTTAAGCGAACGGTGAGTGGAAAAGCTGTATGACATCCTTAACCCTAGACTTAGCAGACTTTGTTATACCCTTGCTGGAGGTTTTATAATTATGTGATGATATTTTCAACACAGTGAAAGAGGCATCTCCGCCCCATAAAGCTGTATTACTAGGGACATTCCTTTCTGTATATTCGTCTGTCTGATTGTCCGTTTGTACTAATCTTCATGCAATTTTTAAAACGACTTTATTACCTAATTTGTAATTTAAAAAAACATGGATGCAACAGATAATGCAAAGGATTTGAAATAGGGATGGCAGAAGATATCGATAATATCAATGCTGCAGAAGACCGATATGCGTATAAAACGATATTATGCTTAATATATCGGATTAAATTTGTAATTTAAATGTGCCAAAGAACCTAAACGTTGTTTAAGCTCTTATTGTTGATAATAAATATAAAAATGTTATCAAAGTTTAGTTTTTATTATGTTTTAAATGTAGTCTTCAAAATAACAAATTAAATACATTTTTAAGTACATTTATTTCAATTTTATTGATAATATCGATTTCGTTTTGTTATTTCCGATATCTAGGGATTTTTATGACTTTTTAATAGGTTTAGGCTTAGTAATATTAGTTTGAATCGAGGGGTATAGTCGGCCTTATTTCAAAACAACTCACCACCCTCATGTAATCAATAAATCAATTAAACTTACAAAAACCTTTGCTGTATTTTTTTTTAGGACTAAAACCAAGTGGAGTCTGAAGATACTGGAGTCTTGTGAGCGCCTAAGATCGAATACTTTACGAATCAACTTTGACACGATGCGAAAGGATAAACAGGAGCGTATATATTGTGTGGAGAATACGTTGTGTCAGGAACTGGAAAAGAAGCTGCGCGACATTCTCGCACAGCGGGATCTCACCGAAATGAACATAACCATATATCGCTGTGTGAATTGCCTGATTCAGTTTACGATTGAGCAGAAAAGCAAACGATACAAGAAGGAGGGTATGACTTTTACAAAGTACTTCTTAACAGCTGAAAAACTTTATTATTATTTCATAGACTTGCGTTGTCCTGACTGCCGCAGCGTCTATGTGGCCGAGGTCACGGACTTGTCTTCTTCCCTGGATAAAGCGTCGCTGGAAGTGGCATCAGAGCCAAAAATTTCGCCAGCCATGATTGTGGAGGAAGTGGCAGTGAGGCAGCCACAGCAGCAGCCTGTGGTGGTGGTGGCCAGCAAGGAGGATAACAACAGCATTGGCAAGTCATTGGCCAGTCTATTCTTTTATGTTGATACCATTCTGGAACACTTTTAAAGCCGTTTTTCTGTGTAGTGGGCTAACTTTTTGGTTTCCAAGGCATTTCATTGAGTTGTTATTGCACTTTAAATATTTTGTATATTTTTAAGTTTATGTTTGGACATTAATACTGTGCATTTATTATTTAATTTGTATTTCTTTCTTTTTTTCTTTCGCATGCAAACACAAATCGTGAAATGGCAATTACCAATCTCTAACTTCTGTATATTTACATTGTTCCCTTGTACTTTTTCTCTCACCAACCACCACCAACCGGAAACAAATAACAAACAAAATAAAAATGGTTGTGATGTACAAAATTAATTAATACACTTTAGTGGCCAGCCAAAGCAGGGTAACAACCGCTAAAAGTACACCCAAGCGTAGGACCGTAATAAGAAGTTAATATGCCAATTAGTATACGATTTTCATTTGTAACCAATTTGCATTTTGCCTTTTGTTCTTTGGTAATGTGAAGCAGCAGGATGTCCGATTAAAGGGAAAGGTCTTCTTACACATATATATATATATTATTGGCACTATCATTCGATATATTTATTAATTGTCCGAACTAACATAGAGATCTTGAAAGTACCCAATTTCCCAGCTAGGTTTTTTCCAAATTTAAAAGCAAAAATTATGAAACTTTGTAGAAAATCGAAGGCACTGCTGCTTCCATTAGATATTGCATATAAGTCTATATGGTGAGCACATCCATTAACATCTTCTCCCTTACCCAGGCTCGGCCAATTCGCTGAACGAGAGCAGCTCCTGTTCGAAGATTAGCAACTCGCAGAGCTCCTTCGACTCCAACCAGTCGGTGGTGGGCAGCTCGAACACGGACCGTGATCTGGAGTTTCGGGCGAATGAGAGTGACGTCGACATTATCTCCAATCCGAGCCAGTCCAGCATAGAAGTGCTAGATCCCAATTGTGTGCAAAGTGCCAGCCGCAAGACATCTGTCGAGCGCGGCATACCAATTGATCTGCCTGAGCCGGATCAAGGGGTCGTGCCCTCGCAGAGCTTCATCGAGCGGGAGTTTGGACAGCTAAAGGCGGAGCAGGCACCTACAGCAGCAGCAGCAGCGCCTTTGGCTCCTGCTGTGGCACACATTCAGTTAACGGAGAGCAGTTCCTCGGGTTCCGTAACGGACAGTATATGCACCAGCTACGAGCAGCAGGGCAAGCAGTCCTCTCAGCTCACTGAATCATTGGGAGGCAGCAGCCAGATCAGCCACACTGATGCTCCGCCTGAATCCTCCACCAATGGCAGCCTCTCCGGCCTCAAATCTATCGTGCAATCTACGAATCTACTGATGTCCAGCACCAGAAAACTAAACGATTCAAGAGAGGCCACGCAGCCGTACAAATTCAACTATAGGAATTTCAACGAGATAGATCATCGCCTGAAGCTCTACTTTTATCAGCGCAAGTTTAAGGAGCCGGGCGAGCACTTCGAGTGTCTGGCCAAGGGTTTCATTTACAATGAAACGACACAGGCCCTAAGCGATGGTATTGTTGTGGTGTCCACGAGTAAATGCTACCTCATGGAGGCATTCGCACCGCCCCAAGAAGATGTGTCCAAGTGGCTGAGGCAGGTTGTTAGTGTGCCCCTCGATCGCCTGATGGCCATAGAGCTGCTGCCCTGGAAAATTGGCTTGTCGTTCACCTTGAAAGATTGGGGAGTATTTGCCTTGTTTCTGCACGACATGCTGATAATAGAGAGCTTGCTTCTTCACTTACAAAGTAAGTGGAAATGCTAATAAATTTTCTTTATTTTTTATAATGTATTTGATATTTATAGAACACCCTCTGCTTGAGAAGCATCAGTTGAACACACTATCCCCAACCCGGTCGATTGCCATGGGAGAGGAGGAGCCCCTGACCATGTGTGCTTTGTTACCGAGCTGCCAGTGGAGTTGTGATCAGGAAAAGAAAAGCTTTGTGCCCTGCCTACTCCTGATCACAGAGTCGCATTTGTACCTCTCAGGGAATGGGAAATTCACGTGGGTTTCGGAAAAGGCCACCACACCCATTTCACCAGAAATTAGCCTCAGCCAGCCCATGAGCAATTTGGTGGACGTGGAGCCCTCTACGGACGAAAAGTACCTTATCAACTTTATAGACGATACAGAGAATAAGTGCGAGATTTGGCAGTTGGACTTCGAGACGCACGACAACGCCGAGCGCTGTTTGAATGCCATCGGGCAGGGCTGGGAGAAGCTCTTTGGTGTGCCATTTCGTTACTCGGGAACGTAACCAAGATGGGACCAACTCTAAGCTAGGCCCCATGCAATCCCGCTGAATGGACTATGTTATTTAAATCCGATAAGCTTTATCAAATTGTTTTCTAGGCTAGGTCTTTTAGGTGTGAACAATATATATATATATATGAGACATGGTGCTTACTACGAAACAGATGTATATATGTATGTATTAATGAATGTAATCTAATGATGGTTATTAATTATTAAAGCCTCTGCAATATTTACAAATTATAATGAAATAAACATTTTATCAAAGTATTCATCAAGTCCTCCTCTGGGTCTGTCTCATAGGTTAAGGTTTTCGTAATACAGGACGCTCTACTCAAACAATTTTGCACTTTCCTACAGTTCCATATGTCATCAACAGGCCACTGTTATCGATACATTTTTGGTCTAAAATGTTAACGACAAAATCCAGTTTTTGTTGATGAATCATCAATGAAAAGTTGAAGATTTTGTCACTTATGACAGCCTAGGGGACATGCCCATTTTAAATTCGGAAATAATAGTTTTCAAGATTATAATTATTTATTAATCTTGGTGCTTTATTACCGAATATTGGTAAATATTATAAATATTAGCATATTCAGGTATGCTACAGAAATCACTGCGGTTTTTAAAATCCTTTAAGAGATAAACAATTTATGTTACATTATTTTAAATTGTAACAAAACGACTTAGGTACCCTTAAAATAGCATTGCATACCTTTTGACACCTATTTGAGAGTTTAAAAACCCGTAGTGATATCTAGAGCACCTTTGATTGCCTTTCCAATAACTATCTGACCTTTATTTACATTTATTACATGTGGTTTGTGCTTATACAGGGCAATATATTCTTTGAATTGAATTACTTATTGCCCAACTGCTCCGCAATCCAGTCGAGGTGCTCCTCCTTGAAACGGGGATCCGCCATAGTCAGTGCGGTCGACTTGGAGCTGTAATAATAAAACACGGACACTGCGGCAGAAAAAGGGAGTATTTCAGAAATCGTTTTTCGGATGATCGAACATTTTAGTAACTTACTAATACGTTGGCTCACGGATAGAGCAATTAGACCCAGAGGCCACTGCTGACCATCGTCTACATCTGGCGGCAGGCTGTACTGGTAAACGATCCAGAAGTGCTGGGAGGCGGACAGCAGGAAATAGATTGTAATGCTGGCCAGAAAGAGCTTGCAGTGGCGCAGGATTATGTGCGAGGCGACCACCTGGTATACGCAGGTGGAGTGCAAGGCCAGGGTGAACAAAAGATATTCCGCTATGATGAGGACGTCCTGAGTGCTGTGACGGTAACTTGGTGCTATCAGTAACCAATAAATGCAACTTTCCGAGCACTTTCCGAACTCGGACTCGGCTACTCACACAAAGAAGAATATAGCGGTCTGCAATCGATTCCTTGCCAGGGAAGGTCCAAAGGCGTTAAAGAATAAGTCCACTCCCAGAAGGGCAAACTGGAACATCAGCACCCAAGAGTACCTACGCAGAGTTAGCTTCATTTTTGGACTTCAATGCAAGTGAGTTTTCTGCTTATTCAGTTTGTTGCATCCCAGATCGGGGGTTTGAGAGGTTTGTTGTGTCCTTGACGTCCTGGTGACGTCAAAACACAACGCAGTCATGCGCCCTGCAGCCCTCTATGCCAATGGGTTATCGATAGGCTGGGGTAAGTGTGAACAGGGTTGAAATTAATCAAATATTTCAAGATATTGTAGCGATTTTCTTGTCTATAAAAATAGAATCTTAAAAGGAATGGGAAATATATACATATACATATGTATATGTCCAGGTTCTAATTTTGTATTTCTTTAGGACAATCGAAAAATGGATTTTATATTCGTTTATTCGCTTTTTAAATATAATATATTATAAGCAAAATTAAACAAATATTTGTAAATGAATATCAGTGCTTTAGTTTTAATTTAGTAGAGATTTTCAGTCAAATTTTACAGATTTATTATTCACATTCTACCTTTATTTGTTCATAATCATTTAATATTAAAAAATTGCTATTTAAAAATATCAAATACGTTTAGTTCTCTGATTAAACTCAGCTACTTAGCTACAAAAATATTTTCTTTAATATAATTTCCTTTTTTTATTTTTAATTGTATTTACTGTTATCCCTGTAGATCCTCCCAAGAACATATTGTTTGATTTTAGTAGCAATAAAAAAAACAATAATTTATTATCATTCTTACTAGCCACTATGCCAGATATTTTATTCAAAAATAAGTACTGTTTCCTTAGATATACTGAGCATATTCGAATAGGTGACGTTGTCGCTGTCCTCCCAGTCCGCCGCCGTGTCTTCGGAATCGCCTGTAGTACTGCTGGTTCATCTCGGAATAGAAGTTGGTGGGCAGCAGGTGAGACCAGCTTTGATCGCCTTCGTCATTGGGTCGCTCTAGAAACTGGAACATCGATGCGGATGTGGCTTTGGCGAAGGTAGGAGGCCAGCTCGCATTTAAGGTCATCAGAATGGAGGCCAGTACCAGCCAGAACGTCGACATGTCGGCGAATGCAGCCAATGTCCGGCACGCTGGCACAAAGCACCACCCTACACCCTGCAGCCAGTTGGCAGCCTGCTTGTGGGTTGTCAGCAGTTTTTTGGGACTCTGTCGCTGCTTCCATGTGCACTTATTTGTCAGCTCGCTGACTCTGTATTTCAGGGCGATCGACGTTTTCGGTGTGGGCTATAAAGTTGGTTGGCTAACAGAGTTCAACCAACAGTCAACAGCCTTCGTTCGCCACTTCAGCAGCAAGTAGAGACAGCTCAAGAACCCTCCGCCATGGCATCTTTCATTGGTCAACTCCTCATCGCCGCCGTTCTGGCCTTCGCCGTCGTCGCTGCCGAAACCATCCAGCTGCAGCCCACACAGGGCATCCTTATCCCGGCACCACTGGCCGAGAACATTCGTGTGTCGCGTGCTGCTTACGGCAGCTACGGTGCAGCTCCTGCTGCTCCGGCCTACTCTGCTCCTGCTGCTCCTGCCTACTCTGCTCCTGCTGCTCCAGCCTACTCTGCACCCGCTGCTCCGGCCTACTCGGCACCTGCTGCTCCCGCCTACTCTGCTCCCGCTGCCCCTGCCTACTCGGCGCCCGCTGCTCCGGCCTACTCGGCTCCCGCTTCCATCCCATCTCCGCCGTGCCCCAAGAACTACCTGTTCAGCTGCCAGCCCTCTCTGCAGCCCGTGCCCTGCTCGGCTCCAGCTCCATCTTACGGATCTGCCGGCGCCTACTCGCAGTACGTGCCCCAGTATGCCGTGCCCTTCGTCCGGGAACTGTAAGAAGTCCGAATCCACCAAACTGGCCTATTGAATCTACGAATAAAGAGAATTGATTATTGAAAAAACGCTTTAAGTATTTTTAATTTGGGCAACTACAGAAAATACTTCTATTAGATTAAATCTCACTGAGTTATTCAGGACTTCATTAAATAGGAAAGTTAATAGAGAATATGTGGGCTTACAACTTGAAAAATATAATTTATAGGGGTTTTAGAGCACATTTGAGGCTGCTTGACTTTTAGGATTCCCTATACCAAATCAATGCGAGTCAAACAAAATTTGTTAATAATATGAATTTGAATTCTTATATACAAATTTTACTGAAACAATGATTTAATTTATTATATATTATTATATTTATTTATATATAACTTTGGGTGTCAAAAGGGGCAGGGATTACATGAGAATTATTCCGAAGCCCTTTGAAAACGTGCTGCCCGAAGGTCAGCGCAGTGAGGTTGTTACTGCCGTTTACACTCAGAATAAAATGGCCTTTTTTATCATAATGAAAGCTTGGATGTCAATGACATCGTCTTAAAAACACTTTAGGCTATCCACAGCTCGGAATTATAGTATTTAACTAACAACTATCCACCTTCCGGGAAAAGAAAATCGAAATAGTTTTTATAAATATTATTTAGCTTCAATTAATTTTGAATTGAAGAAAAGTTATTCAAAATTTCGCTTTGAATTGAAGAAAAGTTATTCAACGTTTGGGAAGCATTCAAGCGGAAGCATTGCATATATATCTTTTCTCAGGACAACTTAGTATCCAATACTAATAATACCAACCATAAAATATATTCAAAAAAAAAAAAATATATATATGAAAACAAAACAATTTTAATTTTTTTATAAAATGTATGTTCATAAACAAAGGCAATTTTTTCAGAAAGTTTAAACTACTTCAGCTTTAAATTATTCTTCTGAGTGTAGGCAGTCGGTCACCCATTTGATTGGATCCAATATCGGATTACAAAACCGTTTGCACTTTCCACTTTTCCGCTTTGCTATTCGATTTCTTTCCTTCATCGCGTGTCGGATGTGTTGCAATCTTTTCTTATTCTTCCGCGACACAATGCCAAAAAAAAAAGACTTTATAATTTTTGGCTTGTTCAAGCATTAACTGGGGTTAATACAGCCCCTCCCAGCAACTTATGCAACTTATGAATATAGGTAAATTTTACTTACTTCAGTTAAGTGCAATACAAAAACTAGCCCATCAATATCTGATTTTGTGAACGTTGTCAAATAAATGAATAATACAAAAATTAATGTAAATAATGTAATTAATAATGTAAAATTAGTAACATTAACTTATTTTATTTTAATCAATGTAATTTAAATTAACTAAATCGTAACAACTGTGCTGTTTAGTTTAGTCTAGTAAGTAGTATAATAAGTTGAAAGATAATGTAGTTGAACAACATGTTAACACTTTCAATTTGTGGGCCATTTAATGTTTTAAATGCCTTTTAACCTTATGATTAAATAGACCTAAACATTGTTAAAAGAAAACGGACTGAAAATAAAGGTAACCAAATAATGTTAAAGAAAACATAATGACAAACTAAAAAACTAAAGATTTTGAACATACTTTTATAATAAACTTTTATAATAAACAATTCGACTGGTGATGCTGATCTAGAAAATATATACCTTATGTGGACGGAGATGGCTTCTTCTGCGTGTCTTTGGTAAAAGGCAAAGAAAATGTACTATTAAATGTAGATACTTTAATAACTTCCATGTTTTATGTTTAAGTTTTCAGTCCGATATCCAGGAAACGACCGCAAAAGTCCTAATGAAACATCATATTATAGGTTTGTTATCCCATTTTTTCATGATTTTGTGAGCAGAAAAGGAAACTAAAAATAACTTGATCTATATAATATATATAACTATATATATATAACTTGATAAATCGGACAGAAGGACATGGCAAGAATATATTTCCTATATAGAGTTTCTTCTACCTGTTACATACATTCTCGATTGGCACATATCTATTAAACACTATGGGTACCCGGATATACAAATATTTAATCTTATATTCTACATCATATTTTAATACTTATAAAAGCTTTAATTCATTTAAAACAATGTTAGCCTGCTTTTGGTTTTAAAATTTAAAATAAATACAAAATGATATTAATATAAATGTTAAAATTATATATTATATAATATATAATATTATTGTTCAATACGAATTAGATTTAGTTTAATTCCCCAGTTTCTTTAAAGCCTTATTTAATAAAACAATGATAGAATTTTTTTTTCGTTTGCAATAAATATTTTTTATTCAATTTTTTTTATCCATAATTTTTTTTTATATCTCTGCAGTGGAGTTCATGGTCCGTGGGCGAGGATCAGGTGGTAGCTGTGGCGGGCCAATACTTAGTACTGGTAGCCATAGTTCTGGGGCATGTAGGCGGCGTTGTAGAGCTGCTGCTGGGGGACACCGTATGTGGGGGTGATGTAGGAGGCCACCGGGGAGGAGTAGGCACCGGCGGATCCGTAGCTGGGAGCGGGAGCGCTGCACGGCACTGGGGCAAGGTTGGGCTGGCAGCTGAACAGGTAGTTCTTGGGGCAGGGAGGAGCTGGGACGCTGGAGCCGCCATAGCCGCCGGAGCTGCCGCCATAAGCGGACTTGCGGAGACGGGTCAGGTCACCGTATCCTTGGCCCTCCGCCTCGGTGTTCTGGGTGTTCACGCCGGTGGCTCCGGCGGTGGCGGTGGACGATGCCACATTGGTCGGGGAAGCCAGGGCGGCGGCGGCGAAGGCGATGAGGGCGATGCACACAAAGGATTTCATCTTGATGTTTTTGGTGTTTGAGCTGGAGGCTGCTAGGAGTTGGTTTGACTGATTGTAGTTACCAAAGGTGACTGATGATATTCCCAAACCGTCGTCTAGTTTATATAGCTAGCCAATCTGTCTATTTAGCACAAAGTGATGACTTTAATGGCTGTAACTATTCTTCGTTTTTGTCTTAATTGTGGCTTTAATGCTCGATCAGCCCAATGCGAAAATGTATACCGCTGACATCGGTAATCCGCCATAGTCAGCTCTTTTGGGGTCATCACTAAGACAGAAAAACGTTTGGGTCTGCGAAAATGTTCGACAAGTGTAAAAATTGAGTGCAACGCACTTCAATTGTGGGTGGAAAAATTATTAAAGCTATGTGGCCCAATTTCGGTGTTTCGAAATCTGTAAAGTACGTTTAAATGGAACGTGTTGAGAAGTTAAATAACGATATAAGAAATTTATATATAGCACACATGAAAAGTAAGAAAACTTCAAGACTTAGCTTGGTTGGTATCTCTCATATGTATATTTTAAACTGTATTTATTATTTGTAAACACATGTTTATAAGAATTTCAGAAATTATTATATCATATATTAATAAGTTTTAAACCTATGTTTATATAATGGATAGACATCAGCAAACAATGCATCTTCAATACCATAAAGTATCTATATTTATAATTAGCATCATTAGGCGAATCGATCTAGTTCGAATATTCTTAATAGATCTATCTAAGTACTTCATTTTATGAAGTTCCCTTTCTTGGCAGAGATATTATACAGATAAATAAGAAATACACATTTTGACAGTAAATTATAAAGTTTATGTGGAGTTTCCTTTCATGCTAGTTGCAACTTTAGTAAAATATAATAACTTATTTAATTATAATTTATTGTAATTCTTTATGTACTACAAAAGTAAATATAAGCTCATAATATACAAATATAATATTAGTGCAATTTGTTTAAATTATGGTTCTTATCAAATATAGTTATAATATAATATAGATTGAATAAATAAAGAAAACTACGATAAATTAAATTGATAAACAGCAACCAATTGTAATAATTAATAAGATTTTCTTTCAGTTAAGTACATTAAACGATTTGATAAATATCTACCAAAAAGCTGTATGCTTAATTTCATTGGTGCAAGCGGCAGAAATCAGCTTAATCAGTTTTACCTGACAAGCGTTTACCTGAGCTTACCAGACGCGATCAGAACGAGGCGAGCCAACTGAAATTTTCTTGTAATTGTTTCCGCAGAAATTCAGGTATACGCTTCGTATGCTTTAAATTAAAACATATATTACAATTTTAGGTTAGTATTAGTACTGTATTCATATATTTTAACAACCAAATTTACAAGGAAACAATAAAGCAATTAGATACTGGAATATTCCAACTAAAATAAAGGGGACAATGATTTCAATTTTGAAATGGATCTTGATAGGTAACATACTAGTTATAAAAGTATATAAGTGCATTTTTAATTCTTTATAATTTTAAGTTTAAAGTTAAAACAAATCACATAGGTGCAATATGTTTAAGAATATGAAAATTTAAATAAATAAGCTGGAAACTTAATTGTAACTTTTAATAACAATTTTCTATTTTTAAATTATCATAATTTGGCATAGAAATTGAGTAAAGAAAGAACATGTGGAAAGCACCATGCTCTACGGCTCTACGAATAATAAAAACAACTTACTGTAGCCCACTTTTCTTAGGCAGCATGAATATATATATTATTTCTATCTTGTAATTATTGAAACCATTTGAGTCTGGCTGGGCATTTCACTGCCACCGATTTTTGTAGCGCGATGTCTCTGGGTGGGTGCCCAGTGTTCCGTCGTTTGTGTGATATTATATGTTGGGTTGGCCATTATGGGGGTCAATACTACATTCAAATTTAAGATACATTTGTAACATATGTACACATTTATTTTAAAAATATACATACACACTTTTGGGATATTTTCAAAGTCTTCGTCTCGGTTTTCCACGTTTAATTTCGTGGTTTTACATACTTATGTGTTCGGTATGCGTGATAAATTTTCCAACTCAGGCCAAATATTCAGGTCGCTGGCACTTTGCGAAATTTTAAATTGCTTCGAGATACGTGTGCATATTTTTCTAGAAGAAGGTGTGGGAGTGCAGTGCGAGACTGAAGAAGATTCATAATTCAAAATAATAAATAAATAATAACATTTTTAATTAAGCTTAATATTGCTTGACGCTAAAATAAATCAAATCCGTTCTTAATATGCTTAAAAATATGACTAAACAAGTTCAAACGAATTACAGACAAAGTCATAGCCATTGCAATATTATAACTTTTGGTAATGTGTTTAAACTTTATTATAAATATATATATTATAATTATTACACATTTGTTGAACTCTTTCTTTTCATAGACACTTAACAAAAAAGATACACAACGTTATAATATAATATCTTTTGTATAATTCTATGATGTCAAAGAGACCAACAAATTTTGATGAAATAAAAGTTTTGTGTACTTTTATTATTAATTTTAGCTACGTTTATCTTCTTCTAGCATTGTGTAATAAACAAATAAAGCCCTTGTCAAGTTGTTGTGTTTTTAAATGTTCTTCTTAATATTAGACAGATTTAAAATGAAAAGTTGTCATTCCGCATAGGCACTAGCGACACCAAATAATTTATAGTTTACTGTGGCGAAATAGCCCGAAAAGAGTTTAAAAAATCCTCATTTTGAGAGTTTTTAAGTCTTACCGAATTATAATTCCTTTTGTGTTGCGATATCCACTAGTTTAAAACTTATCATTTCATTTTTAGTATTAAAACAAGCAACCAAAATAATATTTATTTATAGTACATCAATAACAATCGCAAGTAATGCTAAATATAAGTCAAAACAAACCTTATATTACGAATTTAATAAATCATTAAGTCTTATGGTATGTATATTATTTATGTATATTATTAACGTCTTGTTTTAAACTTTATTATTATTCTCTCATGATATACAAATTTTATTGTTATTCCTTTAAGCTGTTTTGGGACATTAAATCAGATACATACATAATGTCATAACGTAATATCTTGCATTTAAAATAAACAACATAAACTTACTCTACTCTCTTGACAAAATAGTCATGATTTTATTACCAAAAGTATTTGATTTTGACCAATTTGGTGTGTAAAAAGTAAACAAAATTGCTTAAAGATCTAATGCTAAGATAATTGTAAAACTATAATTAATTTTATTATTACCATTTATTTCTCGTTAACCCAACAACCCAACCCGACCGCCTGCCTTGTGGCGTCACGCATCCGAGCACGAAGAGTGTTAATGTGCAGCGCTGAAAGGGGAGTGACCACATGAAAGTGCGGAAGAAGCTACACCTGATGGATATTACCTGTACTAATTATGATATCCACCTCCTACGGTGAGTTGTTAACAGACTGCACTCACTTTCACAATGGTCATGGTCATGGACTCGCTCTTGACTCTTCTGCAGACTCCTCTTTTTCTGGATGATTATTACATTTTACAACGCCATAGGGGAGAGGGAGCTTGGGCTTATCTTGTGCAATTTGTCATGGAATTTGAATCTGAAAGCGAAAACAAAGGCGCTGACTAACCCACCAACGACCAACTGGCCAACATTCATGCTGACGTCATCACGGGACTGAGCTCAAGCGAGAACTCCGAGCCGATGAAACAAGAAACCTCCAAATGGTCCAACACATGTTGATAAGTAGGTCCGGCGGAAACGAAAGTCTTTGCAACTGAACAAATAGGCGGGCACAGTTACATTTTCCCGTTTAAGAATGCAACTGATTAAACAAAGGAAATTATCGAATAGCAACAGATTTTGTAAACATCTTACATATGGTTTCAAGCGAAAGTAAACTTAGGTTTCTTGTTTAATTTCAACCGCTCCGCCACAGGCTGTGATAACCTTGTAGTGCAATATCGGATTAATAAGAAAGAAGTCTAGAAAGCAGTATGTAAACAATTTTACTAGCTTATTTTACTGAGCTGAGGACAGCTTTAAAGATCCACTTAACTGCAGATTTTAAGATTTATTTTGTAGGGAATACCTATTTACGTACATAATTATAATTCTCTTCTTTCTTATATACGCTTAACCATCTTCCAATTTTGATTATTTCCAAAGTTATAGCAATTTAAAGTGAATGCTCATGTACTATGTTTACTCCTCATATGTTTTTATCAATCTAACTATAAGCTTGATCAATTAATCAGATTTTGTCTATCTAAAAACTGTTTGAATGTACATATATAGTTTGTACCTCAACTTAAAATTAGCAAGAATAATTATTAAATTGTTTAGTTCTTCAACATTGTGGAAGTAAAAAATTTAACTGCCAAATGTCATTTTTATAATTTAAATCATAAATATGCAATTCATTTTTATAAAATTGTCTGAAATTTAGTTCAGGACGTAGAAAGTTTCATTATCTTTAGGTAATGAAAACGATTTTATTTTTCGTGTCCACTAAAAGAAACTACAGACTTCAGACTTGTCTGCCAACTAAATCTGCCACCTTGTACCCGCCATTTCCAATATCCTAAATGTTTTGTAAAATCCTGAATAATAAACTAGTTTAATCGTCAAACACGGAAGATCCTATGCTCTTTCATTCTTCCACAAAAAATAATATAAACGTGTTCCTTATTTTTCCTAAAATCGTGGAGAGAGTCCCTTTAAAGTTAATAAAGTTGGGGAAGTTAAAGTTAAAATGAAACTAAAAAGCAGGCTGACCTTTTTGATTACCCGCTACAAATTTCTTTAAGAAACAACAGACTTGGAACTTGTTTCTATGATTGTGATTCTATCTATTTCTAATTATTATTTGGTGTTTAAGCTTCACAAATCCATGAAGGCCGCTCAGCACATTAACCAGCCATCAAATAAAAGTACATAATAAGATGCAACTAATATGATCTTTCAAAAATTGTACTGGACTATGACTTCCAAGTTTACACGACTTTATTTAAATAAAAACAAATTTATAAGTTCTGAAGCAATAATTTTCCTATGGGCATTTGTATCGAAGACATTTTAAACGAAGACATAGGAAAAATCAAAGTACAAGATTTTCTATATTTAGGGTTTTGCTTTTATTTCTGAAACGGCTCTAACGATTTTTAAAGTCACTCGAGATATTAAAATTCGCACTCTCAAGATATTATGCATATAAATAAATTGGAGTTCACATTTCACATTTACTATTCACATTAACTTTTCAGTGGAACGTTCAATCCAAAGCCCAAGCGCTCGTTTTCCCAAATAACTAATAAATAAGTAAATATATAAATAAAAAATAAATAAATAATATGATCTTATGGACCGCCCCAGCTTGAAAGTATTGTTTGAAACTCTATTAAACAATATCCCTCCCATGACCACCGTTAGGTTAACAATTCTCAAGTAAACATACTTCAAAATATGCTAAATAATGTGGCAACAAAAGGATTGGAAAAAATAAGTAGTTTCGTACGTTGTTGAGCAGTTTTTGCCAGCTATTTAGCCCTCTCCAAAAAGAATATTACCGTTTTTTATTAGTAAAGTAACCCAATTTTCATTATCTTAATAGCCCAATAAAGCCAACACCATGCGAAATCATTGAATCATTTTTATTTACAAATTTGACAGAGACCAACGATTCCCAAGCTACAAGAGATTTTGGGCCAGGCGATAGTTGTACTCCGCGAAGAGTTCCGGGGCCACGCGATATGGCTGATCGATCAGCGACAGGCGCAGAGGCGTCTGACACGAAGGAGTCGAATAGCTGGGCGATGCTGACGGTGCCGGTGGTTGATAACAGCTCGGAATGGGTGGCAGTGACTCGTAAACAGGAGCTGAAGATGGTACCTGGCTGGGGTAACTCTGATCCTGGACCTGGGCTGCTGGTTGGGGTGCCGGTGAAGCGGATAGGTAGATAATCGGTTGGTAAACTATTTGCGGTGGCTGTGCAGCGACATAGCCTGGCTGAACGGCCTTGCCATAACCATCGGATGCGGGCTCTGTTTGGGCATAGCTGCTGGGTGCGACCGGTCCATAGCTGGCGGAAGGTGGTACCGACTCGTAGGTAACGGCAGGTGGTGCTGGCGGCTCGTATGCAGGAGGCAATGGTGCGGGCTCAGCAGGTGCATAACTGTCTGCCGGAGGTGGTGCTGGCGCCTCATAACTAGGAGCTGGTGGAGCATCGTAGACAGGAGCTGGAGCTGGAGCGGGAGCAGGAGCCGGGGCCACATAGCCGGCATCGCCATCCCCGGCGCCATTATATTCGGGATAGCTCGGAGTCAGTGGTGCAACATAGTTGGTCTGAGGTTGACCACACCCACCGCCACACTGAACACCACAGGGACTTGTGGAAGGAAAGAGATCGGGCAGCTTCTTGAAGAGTTTCATTTGCTTGAAGGGATCCAGATCCTGGAGCTGCAGGCCATTGTTACAGTTGTTGTTGTTCACGACGGGTGTGGGTGGTAGCACGGCGGCAGGTGGATACGGCACATTGTTGTTGTTATTGCAACAATTATTATTTCGGGGAAAGAGATCGTCCCACCACTTTAGGAGCGAACGATTGGTACGCTTCAAGGATTCGTTGGGAGCCACCGTGGGTCCCGCATCCACCAGTTGATAGTACTGGGCCTGACCCGGCGCCGCTATGCGATTGGAAATGCCCGCACCCTGGGCGATGGATGTGGTCAGGAAGAAAAGGGCCATTGCCCAAAGGGTCGGAGCCCACGAGCTACTGTTTCCAGAGTCCAGCATTTTCCTGCGATTGCGATCTTGGTAACCTCGCGTCTTGAACTCCCAATTGCAACTACCAGCGACGCCAGCTCCGATTCCAAGCGGTCAACTCAAGCTGCCCCAAATCGGGGTGGATTAGTGCGAGGTCAGCATTTCCCTATACCTTCGACAGGGTATGGTAGTTCACCATTAAATTTAAATTATAGATTGGTCTTCAGTTAAAAAGAATCATCTTTATATTGCAGGTAATCCTGCATATCATCAGTCTTTTTATTTTGTATTCGAAGAAAAGATTTAATCGAATACGTTCCTTTAGTTTTCTCTCTGCAACGAGTAGAATAAGTTCATTGATATTTAAGTATAATGCATAAAGAGCATTACTAGTTCTTTGTGACACAAAAACCACTAAAAAAAAAAAGAAAATGAAGAAATCTTATTCCAAAGTTTGAGTTTCGCAACGCCTTAATTTCCAACCCAAAGGTGTTCCCATTTTATTGAGACTTCAAGATGGCCCAGTAATAAGCATAAAATTCTAAAATACTGCAAGTGCAACGTCTTCCAACTATTACTTGTGCTTTTTCCTGATTTTTGTATTGTTTTCTTTATTGTTTATTGTTTATTTTCGACTTCTTACGTGTTCGAAATCGCTAACCACCAATGCGAGCTTTCTGTTTGATTCGTGGAGCGTGGCTGCCACTGCCTTAACGGAAGTACGGACCGGGAAAAGCAAAGAGAAAAAGATACATTGTACACATAATAATTATAAATATATGTATATATCCTCGTAAAATACTTCCTAAAGTGGTTGGTCATTGGCTTACTCATCGCGGGATTGGCTTATTCATCGCGTGTCCGTTTGGCAATCGGCAAGGTTGGTCAGTTTGAAAAGATGAGGAAAACTGAATTATAAATTATTGTCCGATCAGACTCAGAGTCATTTAGCATTTATGCATACCGAAGATATACCCTCACCTGGCTAGTGGCTCTTATTTTTGTGCTGGATTACAAATATCAATTGCTTTAAAATATTAAAAACAAGTTATATATTTATATTATATATCCTTTGTACTTTAAAATGATACATGTAATTTTTGCTATATATTTAAATATGATAAATAAAAAAACGAAAAAGTTTAGACCACAAATTTTGCATTTTATTTTGTTTACCAAACAAAAGATATTAAACATTTAACTATTAGATAAAATATACTTAACTTATTTCTAATTCAATTATAAAGTATATTTTATATATTATTAATGGTTTTTACAAATATATTTCTTAAATAAAATAAATATATATATAAATGATATTGATATTTGATATTTAATTGTGCTGTTTTCTTTATTCTTAAAATATATCTTTGATTTAATTTAATGCACAGCCTTAGGTTATGATATTTATATTAATTATCTTTAGTAAGCAATTTCAAGCCTCTTCGGTATTGGTATTTACAATTTGAATACCTTTCAATAGCACATGTCTTTTATTTTTCATTATTGTAACTTTCTTAATGCATAAGCATATACTTTATACATTTTTATATCACTTAAATCAGAAGTTTGCAACGCTTCGATGTTGATTATCAGCAGCCGAGTCGATTTAGCATGCATTTATGCAAGCTGGTACGACCTCAGCTTTGTGAAATGGCATTTTCTTAAAAGACTCCTTTCTGTATTTGCACTATTTAAAAAAACTGTTTACCTAAATCAAATTGCTGCCTTATATAAATATAAATATATAAATAGCTCGAGCTGCAACTTTGCATAATTTGCATAATTTTGAGTTAAATGAGTGATCGTCTTTTTTTAAACACCTCTTTCATATGTGTTGTTGTATGAATTTCCTACATTGATAGAAATATATCTAAACATCTCAGTTATTAACTAAGCAATATTATTATAATATAAAGATTTTGTTATAAAATTTAATGCCACAACACAGCGTGACAGAAGAATGAGGAAGTTTGGAAAAATATTCTGCCTTTGTCCCAGTGTCAGTTCAGTTCGAATCGAATGTATTGGATCTGCCATAAAATGTATAACAATTGTTAATTAACCCAGTAAAGTGCTCCGAAATCATTCAATAATTAACAAGCTAAGATTTTCTAATTCTTTTGAAAACTATAAAATACATTTTATTCAATTTAAGGGTTCGGTTTACAAAATGTTAAGACTACAACTGCTGCAGATATCTGTGCTTCTGGGAAACGCGGCTGCTGGAGCGCGAATTGTGGCGCTTGCGTTTTTCCGGCTTCAAAAGATCCGCCGCCTTGCTAACAAATTGCCTGGCGGTTATTTCTGGTTTTTGGCTCTTATCGAGAAGGTCCTCAGGTGGAAGGATTGTGGTCCCCAGCAGGTCTTCCCCGTCGGTCTCTTCGACGGAGTCATCCTCCTCCTCCGAATCATTGTGCGCCTCGCCCAGGGTGTCAACCTGCGTCTTCTCTGAGGTGGACGGCGTCTGAGTACTGCTGGCAAAGTTCAACTTTCCTGATTTTTCGGTGGTTGGTGTCTCCGAGACAGTTGTTAATGATGCCTCTGTAGTCGAGAAGGCGAACTCGTTCGGATTGAAATTAAATACCCGCTGGAAGAAGTTATTATTTGGCGCTGGCGTCGTGGGAGCCGAAGCTCCGAGAACTCTATTGAAGGGATTGAACGGATTGAGGGCTCCAAATGGGCCGAAAGGGTTTAGTCCCATACCCAGCTGCATGCCCATGCCGAAGGGGGCGCCCAGCTGCTGATCCATGCCAAAGCCCTGGGACATGCCATAGGGATTGTTGCCCATCTGGCCGCTGATCCCGAATCCGCCGCCGAAAGGATTCGCTACTGGGGCAGGAGCCAAGCCAAAGGGAGGTTGAGGTCTCTGCAAGATACCAGGTGCTGCTCGCGGCACAGAATAGTAGGGCGCTGGCTGCTGTTGTCCATAGCATGGCATGGTAATGATTACAGGCTGGAAGCTGGGACAGGAATTGCTATAGCTCATCCCATTATCCGCTGACGTTGGACATTGGAGCGGTGCTGAAGGCGGTATGCATCCGTTGCAGTACGGCGTAGATGGTGTAGGACTGGGTGACATTTCCGCTTGGTTGTAAGCTGGAGTTGGTGGCGGTGCCATTTCTGGATATTGGCTGAAGTTCGGGGTATAGCTTGGAGCACCTTGTCCCACCATTGGTTCCCCCGGAGCCAGCTCTCTTCGGCTATCAGCGGTGGCTTCCTGGCTCTGTGATCCTGACCCGGCTAAGCTGCCGTAGAAAGCTCTCATCACGGGATCATTTTGGGCATCGGATGAATGCGATATGGGGACCCACATCATCTGATCCTGAGGCTGACTCACTGGTCGGCGATATTGCTGGTTGAGTTCCTCCGGCCTGAATCCCACATTGGGCATGGCGAGAACATCGCCATTTAAACCTGAACGATGCCGAGGGCTGCCAACTATCCCGAATTCCTTGTTGGGACGGTTCGACGCCCCCTGATCTGCTGCAGGATCATACGAAGGGGACGTGGCCGCTGGGCCTGTGCCATCTGGAACTCCAGCTGGAGCTGCTGGCGGGCTGCCAACAGTTGGGTAAGGAACTGGCGACAGGCCATGCGAGTGCGCTGCAGGTGCAGCTGAAGGGGCAGCCACGGGCTGTCCATAGAATCCGCCTTGTCCAAAGGCTTGGGGCTGCTGAGGAAGAGACTGAGGGTAGGCTGACTGCTCCTGGTATGACGTCGGTGGCGATGGCGGCGGTGGTGGGAATTGTTGAAGCGGATTGTCTGCGAACTGGGGTTGAGGTTGAGAAGACCCGCCTCCAAAGGCGGGAAAGGACGGAAAGGTGTGAACGGATCCAGGCTGCACAGCAGGTTGATAATTTTCAGGAGCGGGTCGACTCTCGTCACCCGGCCCAGACCTTGGGGGATCCATGCCCTGGCACATGTAGACAGGCTCCTGACCTCCTCCCTGATTCCTGACCTCCACACAGCCCTGTTGTCCGTTCTCAGCGCCGAAATTGGCACCCCGGCACATGTAGTAGGGCTCATCCTGTGGCCCACTGGGCCTGATCTCCACGCAAATCGTGGTCATTGTGCGCTTGCTGCGATGCAGTGGCTCCTCCGAAACGGAACTCATCGCCTTTCCGGTAACTGTCGCACCTGAAGCCAGCCAAATGGACAGGCAAATCCACAGTAGTTGCATTTTCCGGGCCTGTGGATGGGTCTCCATGTTGTGGTTCCGTTCTAACTAACTTCCGTTTCGGCGTCGGGCAGGGTTTTTATAGTTCTGTCTTGGGAAGGGAAAGCAGCATTAGAGAATGAAAATGTAGCTCCCGACAAACACTGCCACCCATGACTTACCCAACTGGAGTTCCTCAGAAACGTCTTCCGCAATCCCTCAATCACTTGGCTTAGTTTATTTTCCGGTGCCTTCTTTTGACACTTTTCTGAGCTTCTTTTGCTTGAAAATCAACTGACTGAATAAAAGGCAGAGCTCTGGCCATTGGCGAACGGACCTCATGGCGCGGCTTCCAGACTTAAAGGTAATACTCTTTCAGACACGGAACTAACGAACTTTGAACTCACTCAACAATTCAATTAAATTTATTTATTTTGCATCGAAATTCAATAAACATACTTGAAGATTATGTATTTACTATCATTAAACTTGTTACGTGTTGTTATTTCTTACAGACTTTATTACTTTGTGTTTTAAGTGATAAAACTCATAGTATTATATGATTAGATTAAAATAAACAATAGCAATAATATAACTTTTAGGTAATTGCTTAGAAAAGAGCATCCTCAATTCTACAAATGCTCTTTATTTGTCTGTCGCCTTGATTTTAGCTGAACCTCGCAATTTTTGTCTAGCAATATGAATTCGCGTGCTGGGCAGTTCAACAAACTCCTCAGGTTCCTACAAGTTATATCCACCGATTTGCCAATAGTCAGCATTTTTAAACTCTGATCGGAGTGTTCGGAGCCCTCGAAAGAAATGGGTGTCCGACATAAAGCCAAAGGCGTGGTTATAATTCGGTTAGTCGGTCAACGGGTGTTAGATGGCAAATCAAAGAAAACCCCATTCATTGCGCCAAATTGCTGATATGAAATATAGTGTTAATGGTGAACTAACCTTCAAACGTTGGAATAATAATTTCAATCTATCTACATATATAAAAAACTGTGTAAGCCTTTTTTTTTTAGGGGTTATAACAGTGTAACCCATGAAAAATGAGGCAATTTTATGCAATTTAAAAGAAAGTTTTATTTATAATGTATTGAAGTTTTATGTAAAAAGAAAAAAAACGATCTTTTAAAAGTATCACTCTGATATACCCCCTTAAGCGTAAATTCTCCTGCTTATGGCTTTGGTTCCGTTGACTTTATATTTTTTTAAGCCTTAATTGATCATTGTCGTATTCTTTTTAAATTATCTGGGACAACTTAACTCAAGGAAGACCGTGATGCAAAGTGAGAACTCTAGATCAGTGAGCTGGAGATGCCCGGTCTATATTTATTTTACTTTTTTACTAGGATGCTCTGTGAATGGTCACATTAGCTTTTCATTAATTTTCATTACTCTCGCCCACATGACGAAAACCTGAAACTTAATGTGTAGCATACTGAACACTAAAAAAACTTTTATCTAAATTTTGCAATAACGTAGAATGGACAAAGATGAACAGAACTATTGGCACCTGCGACCCCTTTACAAAGACGACAATGTACCAAGCTTGCCTCCTGTGGACGTGGTGGAGCCGCTGACGGCACGGAACCTGCTCCAGCTGTACCTCAACACCTTCTTTGCTGCCAACTTTGCCGAGTCCTGGGTGTTTTGGATGGATGTGGCCAAGACCCGGCTGCAGGTGGAGGGCGAGGAAGCAAAAAAATCTGGCGCCAGAATGCCAAACTTTCGGGCCACCATTCAGAACATGGTTAAGACCGAAGGCTTTACATCGCTATATGCCGGCTTTTCGGCGATGGTCACCCGAAACTTTCTGTTTAACTCACTCCGTGTCGTCCTTTACGACATATTTCGGCGCCCAGTTCTCTACGTCAATGAGCGCAACGAGGAAATCCTCGGATTCCATTGGGCCTTGGGCTGTGGCTTCGCGGCAGGCTGCATTGCCCAGGGTCTGGCCAATCCCTTTGACATTGTCAAGGTGCGAATGCAGACGGAGGGGCGCCGCCGGCAGCTAGGCTACGAGCCGCGGGTGAACAATATGGTGCAGGCCTTTCTGGACATCTACAGGCACGGCGGCCTGCCCAGCATGTGGAAGGGAGTGGGTCCGAGCTGCTTAAGGGCCTGCATGATGACAGCCGGCGACGTGGGCAGTTATGACCTCAGCAAGCGCACGATAAAGCGTCACCTAAACCTTGAGGAGGGTATTCCGCTGCGCTTCTGTGCCTCAATGTGCGCCGGCTTCGCGGCATCCGTGCTGAGCACCCCTGCTGACGTGATCAAGTCGCGAATGATGAACCAGCCGGTGGATGAGAGCGGAAAGAATGTATATTATAGGAATTCCTGGGAGTGTATTAAAACCCTGGTCAAGGAAGAGGGGGCACTGACCCTGTACAAGGGTTTCCTGCCCATCTGGTTTCGTCTGGGACCCTTCTCGGTTCTCTTCTGGCTGTCGATTGAGCAGCTGCGCCAGTGGGAGGGACAGGCGGGATTCTAAGTTGTAGTGTTAAGCCTTTAAAAGAGTTAAGTATTTCAATGGGACGAAATTCTGTGGTATGTTGACCCGATTCAAGAGATTATTTCTTTCAACAATCCTTTTTTATAAACAAATTTGAAGAACTTAAGCAAATACAGCCCAGTGTAACTTTGTTTTATACGTCTTTATGAGGGTATTCCCAATATTGTCCAAAGGGAGGATTAAAGGTAAGGTAAAGTATTTATTAAATATTTATAGTTTAATACTATTTAACAGATTCATGATCATCGGTTTGTTGTAAGACTTAAAAGACTTATGACCTCCCCGGTAGTAGGCATACAATTGATAAGGATATTGTCACCAAATTTAGTAGCTTTAGCTGGTTTAGTCTATGAAATCTATTTTCCTATACAAAAGGGCAGACGGATCAAGAATACATATTCTTTATGGGGTCGAAGATGCCTTCTTCTCCTTCTGAAACATTCATTCTTGTTTGGGCATTTCATTATAAAATAATATATAAATAATATATCATTATGTAAATAAAAAGTACAAAGTAATGGATCCGGTAGTTTCCATGCCTACTACATATAATTTCGATGATTGAGAAATGATTGATCTCCGTTTGCTTGAGAATTGCAGCTACCTATTGGTAAAATCATTTTTAGACAACCGCCTAGATATCGTGGAAATATTTGCATACTTTATTGAATGAATCAATCTCGCCCGCAGCCAAAGAAATTATTATTCGCCGTTAGAGATGGAAACGAAGGCACACGCGTATCAAATTACGAAGTGAGCAGAACGGCTAAAGGCCAACGGCATAGTCTGTGATTAATTGCTGAGTTGATAAAAGTTGTCAAGCAGCTACAGCCTTGGCTTTATCTTCTACCCACCGCTCATCAAGCTCTTTCTCCGATATATTTTAAGATCCACAGATACTAAAAGTAGCCAAAACAAAAGTCGAGTATTTCGGAAAAAAAAAAGGGAAAGCAAATGAAACTGTCCAAGGGGAACAAGTGTAGTCTCAAACGTTTGTGAAAATAATTTAATTTGAGTTGTACATATCTTTGATTTGTTTTTCGGCCGATTTTTTAATATCAGGTTAATTCTTGTCATTAAGGTAAATTTGATTTTAAAGTTATTTAGTTTTGTCAGTAGACCTCTGCTGTTAGGAGTTGTCAGTCATATAAACAATAACCTGATTTTTGGTACTAAATTACCAATTTGGTCGATAGTTCCTATAGCACCTAAATATATGATATAGTAGTTCAATTTTCACGAACTTTATAATCATATCCCTTTATAATCATATCCCTTTATAATCATATAAAAAAGACAATTTGAAGTTTCATTTGGACATCTTTAAACATTAGCTAAAATATGTCATATTGTCCAATCGTTTCTATATGATATAGTAGTCCGAGACATATTTATATGCTGCCTGCAAAAGAAATTAGAAGAAATTGCTGAACATTTCAACTGACAGACTAGTATGCTGAGAAACCGGAGGACACACAGTCGGACAATGTCTAGACCGACTCGGCTGGTGATGATCAAGAATAAACATACGTATACACTTTATGTGGTTGGAGAGGCTTTCCCTCAATTTGTTTTCAAATATCATGATAATATTATAATACCTTGTGCAAGGTTATGCAACAACATTTAAAAGGGGTAAATGTTGCTAAGTTGATAAAGCTAAGTTGATTTTGAAAAATTGACCCTTAAAACTTATTTTTAAAATCAGTTTCCCTTGATTAGTGGTGGTGTTTCTATAACTTGCCTGTCCAAGATACCAGTGAATATTTTTAAAAAAATATATATAACGATTTTTTTTAGGTGGCTTCTTTTCAGAAAATGCCTTGCTGGTATGTGGCACCACATGTGGGTCAATGTTTTTTTTTTTTTGCAAGATGCCAGCCGAGCAGAAGCGTACAAAACGACAATTACTCACGTCTCCTCCGCTGGCAGACGAAAGATAACGACAACTGCAGAAAAATTAATAAATACACATTTCTTTTTTATGTATAACATTTTGAAAAGAAAGAAATAATTGCGCCATTGCGTCAGCCGTTTTATATGAAGAATTCGCGACGACGAAAATAGCCCCTGGCAAGTCGGCATAGACCAAAAATGGTAAAGAACGCGAGACCATTGACTTTCAATGTAAATTCAAAGAAAACATATAAACGCACAAGACATTGATAAAATAAGATATAAAGAATATGTGCAGAATATTTATGAGGTTACAAAAACTCAAGATTTGACTTTTGGCAGCTTACCAAAAAATTGATGGATCCATGGATTGCCCAATGTAGCAGCCCGCCCAGAAATAATAATTTGGTGTTTGCTTAATTTTTAATGAGGAGCATTTTCGGTTGTCTCACTCGCATTTTTTATTTCAATAGTATTAAAGTATCGAATTATATATGTTTGTTGCTTTTTGTTTTTTTTTTTATTTTTTTTATATCCATATATTTATGCGTTCAGGGTTTCCTTCTTTCTTTCTTCGTTTTTCTTTTTTGCTTTTTACGAAAAATGTCCGGGAATGGTGTAGGCGGGAAAGGGAGGAAGCTGGATCGGGATCGGGATCGGGATCGGTGGCGGGATTAGGTTCTCTAATGGAGAGAAGTGGTGTGTGAGAGCGCAAAAGAAGGCTTTAGACTTGAAGTGTTAGCTAAACATAATAAAAAAAAGCCATTTCAATATTGAATGCTGGGTAATACTCGTACGCAGAGTTAATTAGTAACGCTATCGTTATGTAAATGGTAAATGGCAATCTGGTCGGATTCACGCAAGGAATGTGTTGCTTCCTCCAGGATCTCAGCCAGCTCAGACATAACAGAAGCTATGCTATAATGCTTAATAATGCATTTAGCTGCATAATTTCGCTAGGACTTTCGGTACGATAATGGAGACAAAGGGACTTATCGGAAGAGTGAGAGAAACGGAACTACCCTACATATAGACGGACACGGGGGAGGGGGAATTCAAAATTTTGGAGTGTGAACACCTAGTTGTGTGGTGATATCTAAGTTTTTCTCGATCTCTCAAAGCTTTTGTATAAAAAAAATGTGGCCGCTTCCATGATTCCATTTTTCGTTTTTCCCTTCTAACCACATAAATAGAGTAAAAATAGAGCACCGGGAATGGATCTCCAAATAGTTTACATATATAAATATATATATATAGGCATATTTATTTATATTGGTTGGTATTTCTTTTTCTTGTGTGTTTGCTGCTTTCTTTGCCTCTCTTTTCCCTTCGCTTTATTTCCGTTGTTCTCTCCCTTCATCTTCTTCTTATTTGCTGTCCGTCCGTCTGTCAAATTGAAATCTTCTCTCACTCTCTCTCTCTCTTAGTTTTTGTTTTTCTTTTCTTTTCGTATAAAACCTGCGTGTGTGTGAGTGTGGTTTGCATGTATAAATATACATAAAGATCTTTAAAAAATTTGCCTGCTCATTTTCATGGGTGTTGTTGTTGTTGTTTACATTGAAAGTTTCCAATACATTCTTTCGTCTTTGATTTTTGCTTAATTATGGGGATGATGCGCTTCAGTTTTGAGTTTTCCTTTTATTCTTTTTTTTTATCGTATAAACCAAAAAGTTTTAAATATATAATAATGCAGAAATTTATAATTTTGTTGTAATTGGGTAATTATTTTTGCGTTTGACATTTTTTAGCAATTGCATTTACTCCTTCTTCCGTTTCTCCTGCTGCTACACACAAAGAACCGTAAATTCTTTTGTTGGCCGTTGTTGGTTTGACTCCATTCATTTTTTAAATATTAATAATTACTTTTTTTTATGGGTTTTGTTATTAGTTAATTTACGGTTTCGTCTCTTATCAAATTTGTTGCTGCTGTTGCTGTTGTTGTTGTTGTTGTTGTTGTAGGTGCGTGTGTAGGTGTGTGTTATGTGGATGATGGGGTTGTGTGGTGTTTTGTGTGTTGATTTATTCTCCTAGTACCCGCAAGTAATCAAATAATCTCCAAGTTTCTCTACCACGGAAGCGGCCTGCTGGGGCTGAACGGGATCCTCATAGATGGACACGATCACGGCTGCAAAGAATAATAATAAATAATTGATTAGTTTATAATTACACAACAATATATATATAATAGATTACTTATTTCAATTAATCTAATTATAATTTACATTTCAGATCGGTTGCTTTTCTAACAATTAAAACAGATAAAGAATAGATGAAGTTCCTGCTTAGAATACTTGGACTTGGTAGTCTACCGTTCCAATGAGAAAACTGACATTTACACGAACCTGGGACCTCCTGTCAAGTCTTTTTCGGATCGATAAAATAACAGCTGATCTCAGAAGAATTTGGGAAGAAGTAACAGCTGCTTTGAGTGAAGTGCTTTGCGTGTGGTTGCGCTTTAAATTACAAATCAGCGCTTAACAGTACTCTGTTAGCCTTTGTCGTTGCGATAAATTACAGGAGAATAAACAACTGATATGCTTTTACGACCAGTTCATTTGGTATCTTTTTTAGCGCTAATAAACAGTAAGCAGTAAGGATGGAAACTGCGAAAACCTATGTAAGATTATCTACTCTTATTTCATGGAATCGATGCACCGGCCAGTCTGTTCCCCTTTACAAGATGCATTGTCAAGCAATCTCAAAAGGCTTAAAATGTTGATAAGCTGGTGTTTATCAGCAGTAATTCAATGGCTTCTTACTAATTAAGAAAGCTTCATCTTGGCAATAACTATAGAACCTTTAAATTTAAAAAACTAAGCCATTCAATTCTACTTATTATTATTATTCCTGTTACATAAATACTACCTTATAGGTTTTCCTGTGACTATTTTAAGCATAAATGTATTCTTAAATATAGCCTCCTTCGTAAATAAAATTTATTTAAAATTATTTATTTCTATTAAATCGATTTTTCCGATTTCGAATCGAAAAGAATCGTTTGCAGCTCTAGTGCTGCATCTTCGAGGCACGTTTAAGAGGTTTACGATCGCTCTCTTTCTCTCTAATATTTATTATCCAATCAATTTATTTAAAACAAACAAACTTTCCATCAATTTCATCAATTTTAAGACCAAATATGCACATTAATTAGACAAAAATCTCAAGTCATCCATCAACCAACAACTTCATAATAATTAATTTGAAATTCTTATCAATTTTCGTTGTTGTGTGCTTGGCAGTAATGCAAGGTAATAAAAATAACTGGTGGTAAAAATCAGTAGAAATCCAGTAGTCTATCCGGTTACCGATGATGCTCTCAAAAGCGAGGAGAAAGCCACCGGCTATCGACAGTGGAGAAATAAAAACTAACAGTATATTACAACAGCAAGCGGCGGCAGCATCGGCGCGACAGATAGAAATTATGAATAAAAAGAACGCGCAGTCTGAGGTGAAAACCGGACAGGCCACCGCTGCTGTCCAGACGACACGTCAAGAGCAAACCAGAACACGAGCCCCAAATGAGACAAGTCTCGAGTTGAGTGGCTAATACACACATTAATCAAATGAGCAGAAAAGTGATGGAAACCTAATTGATTGAGCGCGAAGCAGAGCACACAGCTCAACGCAAATCGAAGCGGTAATGGAAGTACACCAGCTCGCTCGAGGGTCAATAAACTGGGCCCAGCTCTCGGCCGATAAGCCGCCAGCCACAATTTCAGCAAAATATTCAAAATATCACCTGCGGTGACCTGCTGTTGTCAGCTCTTGGCCCTATCTGTGGAAACGCCCAATCTAATGAAGGAGACTAAATTAATCTATATACTATATAATAAATACAATACAAATGCAATTAAAATATATGGAAAGTCTATTGATTACCTCTAAGGTTAGCAATAACAAGAGAAGTAAAATATATAAAAAATAAGACACATTTATGGAATTGTGGTTGCGAGATTTTGGTCATAACATGGAGGAAACTTTGATTTCTGTTTCTTTTTAAATATATATACCAATTTTCAAGGAAATATTATAGGTAGGTTTAATATTATGTATGTTTTTAATTGATCTTATAATATAGTGAAAATAAACGACCTACGTGTGTCAAAGGATATTTTCATTTCACTTTTCCTTGTTCATTTTTATTGCTAGATCCGTTTAACTCTGGCCAATATTGTACAAGAGATTTGTGGCTATTATACACCTGATTCTAAGTTAAAATATTAAGCTTTATATTGATTTTACAATATATAATTATTTACTAGCGTCATTGTTATGACCTCGCATACATTTACTGCAATAGGTTTCTGTTTGGTTTTGGTTCTTTGCTATAAACTACAAATAAAATGTAATAAACCAAACAATGGCTTGACAATACATAAGTTTTCACTAAGTAGTAATAATCCCCCTTCTAAATGTACCCTCCTAATGCGAATTTTAAATAAGAGAAACCCCATCTAAGAGACACATTTTGTTTGCTTCCCCGACCGACGCCAGTTAGTTTCTCAAGCATAACCAAACAGAGTGATATCGAATTGCGTTTACCCTTAACTCTGACGGTTAAAGCGAATCATAAACAATGCCAATTTGTGGGTTGGCGGCGCTCCAGCAGCAACCCGACGACATTCGGTCAGAGAATAGATATTTCAAGTAGAGTGTAAAGGTGTAATTTTGTGTGGCAATGTAGGCCCCGCAGCCCAGCCAACCGTTCAAATTACCCGATCAGCTGTTTTGGGGGCAGCTCAATGGCCGAGAAACAAGTGTGTTGGCCGGGTCCAAAGCCAACTGGCCCACGGAGGAGAAGGAGAAGAACCAAGCTGAGAGAGAGACCGGGGCAGAGACAGAGACCAGTTTGGATTATTTTTACCATTTCTTGCCTATTTTCCTATTTTTATGCCGCTCCTATACACTGTGCAACGTTGTTTGCACTTGAAATGGATTATGGCAATAACCTTGAGCTTGTCGTTGCATTCGCGGTGCGCGGAGGGTAATGTGTGTGTTGAGTGTGTGTGTGTGTGGTGTGGTGTGTGGTGCGCGCAACAGTTGCCGCAAAAACTGTACAAATATGGACGCGCGGAACGAACGGCTGACGCGTCAGCAAACAAACTGGTCGTAAATGCAAACAGCAGCAGCAGCAGCAACAAAAATCAAAATTAGCTTCTTGCCATTGAGGCACTGGCTATCTGTGTGTGCTGCTAGCGGCATTGACATGGCCAAGATGCTTTTTTTTCGTTTTGTTTCTAGCTAGAACGAAACGAAGCGACGCGCTTGTTGACCCAAAAAAAAAAAGCGGAGCAACACATAAAATAATAATGATAATGGTCCCTAGTTTACCACTCTCTTTTTCTGTCTTGCAAATTGTCTAAACTTCTTGGTAACAGAACCTACAATATGTTGGGCTCCTAGTCTCCTAACTAAGGGGGAATCCACTCATTGGGGCTACCAAAATTTCTTTTGGAATCACCAAAAACTTATCTGCTACTGTGTGGTGGTTTTTTTTTGGATTAAATTCTTTGCACCAACGATAATGAGTGGTATTAAACCATTTTGTGGGATGTCTGTGTGCGTTTGCTTATGGATTGTCGTTGTTCATACAAAGAAACAGCTGATAGCGGTTATCAGGGCGGGGCAGACATCCCATCGATAACGTGGCAATGGTATATGAAATTCCCTAAAATTCCACATTTCCCATAGTTAACTTTTATAGAGAACGCTCTCTTTGAGCATAAGATCTACGAAATAAATAGAAACTTGTCAGAACAGAAGCTAGCTGGAGGATTTGTCAGTAGTTACCTAATCAAATGTGAGTCAAACAGAATGAACAATAAACTAAGCCAACTGGGGAGCTGAATAATCCTGAGGGACTAATAACATAGACAAGTCACAATTAATGACGGAACTTGTTGGTTCCTATTAATTAAGAAAAATAAAAAGCAATGAGCGAACCAAGTGTTCGCAATTAATAGAAATATTTAAATTGCTTTCAAGCTTGTCTTGTACAATTTCATATTTATGAATTTGTAAAGGGAAAAAGAAGAGCTAGTTGGGTTAACTCTGCTAAATTGTTTTAAATTTGTTGAGTTTACGTTACTATTTTTATAAAATGTATTCCCTATCTATATAAGCATAAATTTAGACACAATACAAATTAACTTCGGATTAGAAACATTTAACAATGAACAAAAACAAGAACTGCTAACATTATATAAAAGTATCTAAACCAATCTATAAAAAGTGACCAATATAGCATTTGTTTGTAAACCACAATCTTTGCTTAATGCTTCCAGAAGGTTTCTACATGAGTGATTCATACAAATCAGACAGAATTGCATTTTCAAGGTTTGCTTCGTGTGCGGCAGAGGCCAGGCAGAGAAATTTACCTAAGTGCTAGCAATAGGGCCGGACTGACCACTGCTATAAAAGCTAAACAATGTGGTTACATTTTTAGCAAAGCTATAATTGATACTGTTAGATATGTTCTGAATATCTCTTTAATTTTGCTCATTTTATCAAGACTTTTGCTTTATCCAATCATTGTTCTAAACAGTATTGGAATTTAAAGTTTGTTAAAGAAGTACTAAGGTCAACTGACAATATGTAACTAAGTTAAACAAGATATTGGACTACAGCACTTTTACAAATATTTATGGAAACAATAAAAACAGCTGCACTTTTGATACCTCACAATGTTAAACATACTAGAACACAGAATATATATATTATATGCCGTTTGTTGACAAAACTGATCTACAATAAAGGGAGTAGAGCTACTGTAGCTTCTTGTGTCGACTCACCTTGTGTTGTCTTCATGCAGTGCACTCCGCTTCGGCCGAGCTTGGCGCGCACCACACGATCTGTGCCGGACAGGTAAATGTACCGCTGGCCGGCGAGTGTTACGCCGTTGCTGGTGAGCAGGTCCTGCTGGTCAAAGCCGCTAATCAGTTTCGACAGCTCCTCCTTTGTCACCTGCAAGATATGAGGAGGAATATGGGAAGATCGGTTTTGGATTAGTTTCGAGCGATGACATTGCTTGTGGAATGGCTGTGGGCTTTTAAGGGTCACGCACGCATATTTCAATAAATTTCGTCCTAGTTCTTACCACTGCCGTCATCTATATGCGTCAGGGTGTGCAGCGGAGGGGATGGATAATATGGGGCAGAAAAGATATTGGAGTGGCGGCGGCGGCGCGCCCTTTTCAGGCGCGCACACACAAAGCATTAATTTCTGTTAAAATATATCAAAGTAATCAGCGACGGACGGCGCAGCGGCAGCCCACGCAAAGGCGAAAACCAGCAGCAACCACCAACCAGCGAAAACCACCACCCATTTTGCCAACAGTTGGCAACAACACGCGCGGCCACATCGACGACGGCTGGCAGGCAACTCATTAACAAAAGGTGGTCGTCGGTCCAGGCAAGTGGTGAAAAGGGATTTGAGGGGAGGAAAGTGCCAGGGGAGTGCCGTTGGGCCTTTGGAGAAATTAAAGCAAGTAGAAAAAAGGATATGGCGAGAAGTTCTTTCACCTCGAAACTATATCCTATATTGGGTTGAATGAGCGCCATAATATTGGCTTAAAAAATGTACGTAAGGATATAGAAACTTCGGCTTGAGAAGTTTACTTAGCTTCGTTTCTCGTCGGTTTCAGAAAAACAAGTTTGCAAACTTGAATGTCTTGTCCGGCCAAAAAAGAGTCACAAGGAGAGAGGGCGATAACGAGAAAGAGAAATAACAGAGAGAGAGCGAGAGCGAGAGATTGTGAACGCGGGAGAGCATTCCAATGTCATTAGACTTAATCAAACCAAATGCAGGAAACAGCTGCTCTTCAAAGAGTGAAAAGTGAACGAAAAAATGAATCTATAAATCGAGTGTGTGTGTGTGCGTGTGATTAATCGTTACTCACTTTCTGAACCCCCCACCCCTCAAAACGGTGACACATGCGCAGCACCTCGCAAAGCCACTCAAACACAGCATTCGAGAAGTTTCTATTGAGCGGCGCGAGTGGGAGAAAGAAAGTATAGATGAGAGAGCAGCGGCAAGAAGCCGGTTTTTAGCCTACAAAGTTTTGGCAAATATTTTATTAAACTGAGCGAAGACAACAAACATTCAAAACAAAAAACAATTTAGATATGAACAAAATGAACAAAAACGGTCATTTGGCGATGAATTCTAAAGTATTTGCACAAAATAAAACACATATTTGTTCGCCTTTTAAAGCAGGTTTTATATTTGGCAAGCCATTTTTGCAAAAGGCGAATCCAGAGACAAACAAAAAGTGAACTTTTTGATAAGCTCCCAGAATGGCTCTCTCACACCGGAGATGTCCAAAAACAGTCTGGCAAGGCTTAAAGAGCAGCTGATCATCAGATCAATCGCGAAAGGAAAAATACTTAGCTATATTCAGCGTAGTGTGAATCATGCGAATAAAAAAATAAAAATCGAAAAGCTAAAATCAAAAGTAGGTAACTCAGGTAATGCGAAAGGGAGAAAAATAAACAAAAGGCAGATGGGAAAGCAATAGGAGGAGATAATTGAACGAAAGTGATACGCGTGCAGAATATGTCAAGCGAAAAATGAGAGAGGCAAGATAGAGAGGAAGAGCAGCAGCAGCAGCAGCAGCAACTCCGACGGCGACGAAGAGATGATGACGTTGACAACGGACCAAAGCGGCTTAAAACTAAAATATTGCTGTGGCAAGACGACTGCCAACTCATGACTGAAAATCGGTTTATAGTGCAATTGCGATATTGTTGGAAGCGACGACAAACAAAGCAAAAGGGAGTGGCTGAAGTCGAATGAAGCGCAACAGACGGAGAGCAGGATAAAAGCACATGGAGTCAGGAGGAAGTCGCACGCACACACACTCAAACACTGAGAGCACATAAACTCATTTATACAAAACCAAAAACGTGGCGCGCATACGAAAAATGCTCAAGAAATTTTAGGGCGCTCTCCCATGGTGACGCGGCATCAAGATATATATATATATATATACATATACGTATGTATGTATGTGTTTCCTTCATTTCGCCCCGATAAAGAGATTTTTTTGCGAACAACAATAGAAGCGGGTGAAGATAATGAAACCAACACAACACGACACATCATATCGGCTGCAACTGATAAAGGCGTATAGAGTGGACATTTCCCTTTCTTGTGCTCTTCCTAGAAAAAAGGGAGTGGATGCATTATCAGGAATCAGTGTTGCATAGCTCCAAAAAGTCAACATCTGCACATTTGATACTACTGTTGATATCACATTTCCCTCTCTCCACTACCGTCTGTTCCTCAATTACCGCAAACTGAATCTGAGTCGGCGGGATGACTCACCGAAAATCACAAATGTCAATTAGATAGACGAGTGATTAACAACCTAATTGCTCTATGAAAATTAGCAATTTAGCGACAGCTCTTATCTATACACTAAGCTGAGATTAGAAGATGAATCTCACACGATCACGCACACACACACATACTCGGGGGGGTCGAATGAGAGCTGGCCTGCGCAGAGAGCAACGCTCCAGGGGGTGAACTTGGAGAGTGCGATTGAGCAAAAGAGGGTGGGAGTTGAGTTGCTGCTGCTGCTGCTTCTGCTGATGCGTTGCTCTTTATCAAACCGAAACTCAAACGAAATAATCATGGCGGCCATGCATGTGCGGCGCCTCCTTTGTGTGGGAGAGAGGGAGAGCGCGCGAGTCACACCCTTGAACTTGCGAAAATTCATTGTCAACTATGCGGCGCTTTTCCAGGGACATCAGCAGGAGGGATTGCGATTTCCCGTATCCGTACTCACCTCAAAGCCATTGGATTGGGCCCAGATGTTGCCATCGTGTCCGGCGATGCACGCCTTGGTCACGCACTGCGAGGCCAGGAGTTGGTTGTCCACATAATCTTGCCAGCTCATGGTGCTTTGTTTTTGGTGGTCGTGGGTGCGGATTAAGAGTGGATTGGTATTGGTTGGATATCGCTGGTTTACCGCACGGCGCGTCTCTTCTCTTTTTTCGTTTTCGGGGGTCACACGGGAGACAAAGGAAAATCGCTAAACTGACGATTTTTCTTTCTCGGGGTTACTAATTTCGAACTGCAACGAGAAGGGGGGATAGAGAGTAGACATAAATTAACATTTATCGTATCGCAAATCGCATAAATAGCCAATTGTCGCCCCCCGCTAACTTCGCAAACTGTACGCTCTTCATCAAAGTTGGCTCATTTTCTCTTCGGCTTTTTTTTTTTTTCGTACTTTGTTAGTATCGCTGATTACTGACTTTGTGACTTGCTGGGCGATAAACTAAGCGCACACTTTGCACCAGCGACAGCGACGAATCGAATTTTATTCCTCCGAAAAACTCACATATACACACACACTATATAGGCACAGCCACACGACACGAACAGGCGGCGAGGGGGTAGAGACCAAAGACTGAGACAGAAACAGGGACCGTCGTACGGCAGCAGCTCCAACGACACACGTCCGACTTGCACAAAGTGAGAAATTGAAATTGACTCAATTTAATTGAGGGATTGACGGTAGAGCTGGTCGGCGGCCACTCTCGATAGTATCGATACATCGAGTGCTTCGTTTCGATAGCGATTGTGAGCACAGTTCCAAATGAATGAAGTATTTTACCGGCCCAAAATTAGTCACCGCCATATGGCCCATTTCCGTTTATGTCCCCATTGCCGGCTCCCATTTCCATGGGCCCCAAACAGCTCTGTAAATTTCAGCGTGAGCCCCATTATCGATGTTCCGATAGCGATTGTTTGCTTTCTGGAAAAACCCGCTCAGAAATGCCGCAAAGCACTCAATCGTGAGTCACTCGAATCTCGGAGCGAGAGCGAGTGCAGGCCGCCTGGAGCGTTAGTGTGTGCGAGTGAGATGGGCGTGTGCGGCGGGCCGTTATTAATCTGCCGGCAGCGGACAATGCAAATGAGTGAGAGAGAGCAGACGATGACTCAACGGGTGTTGGTGAGTGTATTATGAATCGCCTTTCCTGGCCGGCACCGAGTGTCATAAATTAAAAATAGACCTTTAATTTCAACACCTATATGTGGGCGATTTTACTTATAGTTTAGTGATTCGCCAAATTTTTTTTGCACAGTCTACCGGCAGCCGAACTTTTCCCCACTTCACTTTTTGCACACACATATACACACACGGACACGACGACGCAACGCCGCCCGTACATGTGTGGGTTTCTGCTACTCGATTCATGGCGCAAGTTCTGCATTCCAGTCTCCTCTATTTTCACAAATTAACCCAACAGTTGGCAAATACGCAAAATTGCAGGATAATAGCTAGGATTTCGAGGAGTCCCACTTACATTGTTCAAGAAATCGGCGATGAAACTGAGTGACCGTGTCGCAGAACTCTCAAAACATTGAAAACTACAGAAGTGCAGATTGCTTTTTTATCGGTAGTATCGATAGTTTTTGTGTGGCCGTTAACTCAACATTTTAAGTGTGGTATTACTTTCGCACTGCTTTATTTCGTTAGGGTATGCTTGAACTGCTTTACCGAAATTGTCTAAGAAAATTAGACCTTCATATAAGGTAATCTTTTTTTAAAAAAATGTAATCTCCTGACATAAATAATTTTCCAACATTTTTATTGTTCTATCGAATGCCTGCAATAAAAGATTTCGCCGAACTTCCCATTATTTAACACCTGTCACTATTTTTCTTTATCTGTTTTAAAAAGTTTAAAGTTTTAGTTTTTTGTTTCCTTTTTTATATTTGTATTTTTGTTTCTTTGCTTCCAGGGGCAGTGATGTCAAGAGTTCGGACTGTTCAAGGACCGATTGATAGTATCAATAATTTTAAATAACGCTACACTTACATCATTTAAAATAAAAATAAAATCTTGTAGTTGTGAAGTTTCGCTATTATTGGGTTTAAATCAATGGAGGAAATTTCAACGCTTTGTATTTTCCGCAAAAATAGTAATAATTGCGCATCGAACAACAAAAAACAGATCAAAAGTAAGCGAGTTAAATTTTTATTTTGAAATAATTCATTTATTTGTCTCTCTAATATCCAACATTTATTTATTATTCGTTATATTAGCATTATATTAGTATTGAAATATTGATATTTTTCACTGACTTAATTTTTTGATACCTTTTTTGTCTTAAATTCTTGTTATTTTAAAACAAACAAATATTTTTTATAAATTGGAAGAAATTTCAAGGTGATTTAAATTGCGTTCATGTTCACTTAACGTCAAATGATTACGTTTGGCTTATGTACGTAGGGTGACCAGCTGCCTTAAAGGAGGTCCGTTAGTCAAACTTGGTGCGGTCAACAGGCTCTATCTTGACACAAACCAATTTTCTTACTTTAGATATTATTTTTTATTTGTGGCCCCTTCTCAGCCAGTGTGGCCAGGCGCCGCTGGGGAGAAAATCCGTTCATTTTTCGAGCTAATTTCAGGGAAACAGCGGAAACGCTGGAGAGCACACTGGAGACGAACTCTTTTGCTTTTGGTTAACAAATCAGTAGCAGCACGTGTATAAAAAGTGCCAAAAAATTTTCAGAAAATGTTAGTATACCCAATAAATTAAACGTTTAAAGTGTTAGAAACAGGTGGGCGAATGCGTGGCCCGTCGACGGCGTTCGGTTTCAGGCGAATATACGTGTGCGGCAATAGAGAAAAGTCGATTTGAAAATTTCTGATGGTCGAAAATATGTGAAACACAAAGGAAAAAAAATTACACGACGGCTGTCCGCGAATGACAGACCGAGACGGGAAGTGAGAGCTGCCGAGAGAGTGAGAGAGCGGGATCAAGTGAGAGCGCGGTGGTTGTTCCATTTGGCGTTCTGCTGGGTGGATTTCGTACTTCGTATTAAATACCAGAATGCAATGCTGCGAATTAAGCGAATTTACTGCCGCTGTCCGATGACGAAGGCGTTTGCTTGGCGGCCATTTGCCTGCCACTTGACTCATCGTCTCGCATAATGACTGGACAAAGACGCACCGGACACTTCAATGCCGTCGTCGATTCTATCTTTAGTAAATTGCTATATTTCAGGCTGTTGCCCCCACCCGCTACCGCGCTCTCCCCGCTCTCTCTAGCGGCACACGCACCTTAAAAAAAAAAAAAAACGCCAGTCGGCATTGTGTCCGTCCGGTCCTACTGCCATTTTCAACCGGCTACTACCATTTTGCGAACTGCGAACGTTTAGCAATACTGGCACCGCAGTTACGTGCCTAGCCCATATCGCTCGACTGCTCTTGCAGCGGCAGCAACCACTGACATTGACAAACGCGACGCTAGGGTCGTCTCGCTCGCACACCCCCTCAGGGGCGGGCGCTCGCCGCTCAAAAGGCCGCCTAGCGGTCGTCGCAACTGGCAGTCTCATTTTGTATTTTGTACGTGAAAACACGGAGCACAAACGTAACTGAAAAGAAAAAAAAAAAAAACATTCGTCACTCGACCGACTGGCAGGAAAACAGAGCAGAGAACTCTCGAATTCTCCATTACTCATTTGTCTCAACCGACAGCAGAAGCAGAAATTGTTTGAGTGAACGGTGTGCAAGTCGTCGAAATTCCGGATATAAATCTATCTAGTCAATTTTTTATCGTTGATAATGTGAGTGCAGCTCCTGTTTCAACGACCGATGGTTGCCAAGCGCGAGTCGATGCGCTTCAACATAACCTAGAAATGCGGCTGGAAATTTTTCCACCACTCCCCCCTCCTATTCTGGAGACAGACAAGCATATTAACCCATTTTCTTTTATTTTGCGTTCCGCAGGGATGATCGAAGTGAAATAGCTCAGGATGGTCCCGCCGGCATGGACCCCGAGGGTGTCATCGAGTCCACCTGGCATGAGGTGTACGACAACTTTGATGACATGAATTTGCGTGAGGAGCTGCTGCGCGGCATCTATGGCTATGGTTTTGAGAAGCCGTCGGCCATCCAGCAGCGCGCCATCATTCCTTGCGTGAAGGGTCGCGACGTCATTGCCCAGGCGCAGTCGGGTGAGTGTGCTCTCAAGTTCCCCTCTCCTCCCCCCCGGACCCTAACACAACAAATCTTTCGAGAATGTTAAAAATTGATCAAAACAGAAAAAAAGAAAAAAAAAAAAACTTGTGGATGACTCAGCGAACAGTGTCGGACATTGCTATCTTCGAGTTGTGCTTTGCACTCTCTTTGCTTTTACTCTCTCTTTGTGCGTCTCTCTTCCTCTCTTGGCGTCTTTACGCTTGCGCGCCACTTTTCGCTAGCCAGCTGCGTTTTGTGGCGCGTTTTATAGCCGCCTGGGCAGAAGAAGAAAGTTCCTGGAAAGAAAGTCAGTTTGTTCAGACTTTCTACCTAGCGGTTAATGCTGATCTCTTGCCAATTCTAAGCCACCAGCTACCTAAAGAGAACCCCGACCCCATTTCGTACTAATCCAGTTTGAAGGATTTTGGAAAGAGAAACACGAAAAACGAACACAAAGGGAGAGAGAGAAAGAGAAGACCTACCCTTTATGAAATCTGCCTGCCACACCTGCGAATGCTGAAAAACCATTTGCTTTGTTTTCTACACTAATCGTTTTCTGTGCACAAATAATCTTCAGTAATGTTAAGGCCATGTATCACTTAGCTCCAAAAATGGAAACTGAACTAAATATGTCCTCGTCTTTGCTAACCAATTTCCCCCCATCCTCATTTACTCCATCGCAGGAACTGGCAAGACTGCCACCTTCTCGATCGCCATCCTTCAGCAGATCGATACGTCCATTCGCGAGTGCCAGGCCCTGATCCTGGCCCCCACTCGCGAGCTGGCCACGCAGATCCAGCGCGTGGTAATGGCGCTCGGTGAGTACATGAAGGTGCATTCGCATGCCTGTATTGGCGGCACCAATGTGCGCGAGGATGCCCGCATTCTGGAGTCCGGTTGCCACGTTGTTGTGGGCACTCCCGGTCGCGTCTACGACATGATCAATCGTAAGGTGCTGCGCACTCAGTACATCAAGCTCTTTGTCCTGGACGAGGCTGACGAGATGTTGTCCCGTGGCTTCAAGGATCAGATCCAGGATGTGTTCAAGATGCTGCCGCCAGATGTGCAGGTCATTCTGCTGTCTGCCACCATGCCACCGGACGTGCTTGAGGTGAGCCGTTGCTTCATGCGCGAGCCAGTTAGCATCCTGGTGAAGAAGGAGGAGCTGACCCTTGAGGGTATCAAGCAGTTCTACGTGAACGTCAAGCAGGAGAACTGGAAGCTGGGCACATTGTGCGATCTGTACGATACGCTGTCCATTACCCAGTCGGTTATCTTCTGCAACACCCGTCGCAAGGTTAGTAACGCACCCGTTTAGGTTCCCTTATATCCAGATAGCCAGATTTGTAAGCTTCTTAATTTGTTTTACAGGTGGACCAGCTGACCCAGGAGATGTCGACCCATAACTTCACCGTATCGGCCATGCACGGTGACATGGAGCAGCGTGATCGCGAGGTGATCATGAAACAATTCCGTTCGGGCTCATCTCGTGTCCTGATTACCACTGATTTGCTGGCGCGCGGTATTGATGTGCAGCAGGTGTCGCTGGTCATTAACTATGACCTGCCCTCGAACCGCGAGAACTACATTCATAGGTGGGTTAACTATTCAATCTCGAGAATCAAACAGTATTTGACATATTATTCCTTCTTCTCTCCTCCTATTCAGAATTGGTCGCGGTGGTCGTTTCGGTCGCAAGGGTGTTGCGATCAACTTCATCACAGACGATGATCGACGCATCCTTAAGGATATTGAACAGTTCTATCACACAACTATTGAGGAAATGCCTGCTAATATTGCCGATTTGATTTAAATAGTTTTTCCTGTTGACCCGCAAAAACAACTAAGAAATCAAATTCTAAATAAAAAAAAAAGTGAGTGAGCAACAAAACAGCAAACAGCAAAGCAAGCAACTGCGGAAAAACGACAACAACCGAGCGCATAAATAAAAAAAAAATTTAATAAAGTTAAATATTTATTATTCAATCAACATTCAATTCAAAAAGGCAGCAGAGCAGAACATCAGCAAACCAACCAACCAACAACTAAGGGACTAGACACAACGCTTGCATTAACAACAACAGCAGCAGCGGCGGCGGCAACTCCATCATCTCCACCAGCAATCATGGCATCAACATCTTGCGATCGTTGGGGCAACAAACATCTCGCCGATGGTCAGCGAAGAAGACCATGTAACCATTTAGTCCTTCCCTGTGTAACATCAATTTTAAAACTGCGTCGTCAACCAGCAATAACAAATATATACAAATATATACAAAATCAATTTGCATCTATCTAAAAAGAGAATATTTCAAAGAGAAACAGATTCAAGGCACCACCACTCGCTAAAACGGGCTAACAACTAAACGCAAAAGCCACAACATCCAGAACATCTTTTTGCCACACCTTTGTTTTAGCGCTTTTTCTAGAACTATTGATAAAAAATATATTAAAAACAATACAAAAATACATATGTACACATTATGTTTAAATATACCAAGCCTAAGAAACAAAAACTACTAAAACACGCCCACGTCGCTTCAACATATACAATGGCGTTCAATATGTCAGCATTATGTATAGTCTATATTATGTAGGCTTTATTGGCGGAGGTGTGGCTGTGTGGTCTGGGTATATTTGGCGGCAAAGGTACAAATAATTACAAGGGGATCATTTTTTAATTTATTTTTAAGAAATCCAATCAAGGTTCAGGCACAGTTGCTCGCCAAGCCTACCCTTGAGGTACAAGGTAGGTATAATAAGCAAAATTGAACGCTTTTGCATCCTTGAATAAGAAAAACGTAATTCACTAAAAAACTGATCAAGTAAACATGTTTATTTACAATAGTTCTCTTTTGGTTCAGTTGTTTAAATTTGCTCAGATCTTTAAATGCGCTTTCTTCCTCATTTTTGTTCACTTTTCCAATTTGCTTATTGAGTTCAACTTTGTCTAATTTTGTTCAGTTAATTTCTTTGCTTAGTATTATCTCAAAGCAGTGATCAGTGATCACAATGAGAACTTTTTATAACTGATCAGTTGTGCGTTAGCATGATCTGAAGAATTTTAATCAACTTGGTGCATTTGGTAAACGAGCATGGCAAGTTATGCACTTGCATATTGTAATATATAAGGTTTGAACGTAAAACCTATAATTATGTTTATTTTTTCTGTTTACGAATAGAGAAAATGTGAGCAACTAAGTAAGTATATTATTTATGGTAAGGGGTTCTATCGTATCAAAATCCCCACCGACGAGGATGACTAGGTTTTCAGCTGAGTCGGGGAAAACCTTGCTATATAAAAAAGATCTATGTTAACTTGGAACAAAGTCTAGTTTCGATTTACTTATATAAAATTGAAGGCAATTATACCACGAGTTCCGCTAAAACCCATCATAATTACATATAATATTTAAAATATTTGTAGATAATCTAGTAAGATTATATATTTTTATATTTAAACTTTTTGTTTTGTGTATTAAATATATTGTACATTTTTTAATCATAACAGGCTAGGAAAATGAAAGTATAGGCTAACTTTTGTTTTAATTGAATACATATTGGATTTTTTAAAAAGTTTAAAATGCAAATAAACGCATAGACTTATTGCCCCTACGTCAACATGGTGTTTTCTTTACATTACGAAGTTTGATTACGTTTTTAGCAGTTGCCGTTATTGAGAAAATTCGACAAAAATATCGATGTTCCGTTGAGACAACAAATATTTTATTTAATTTGTTTAAATGAACCAGAAATCTCTGGGAAACTATAATAAAATAAATGTTTGTTGTGACATAAACTAATAGTATTCGAACGAAAATATACATTAAAAACATCAACAAGAAATAAAGCTAAAATCTGAAGTCAAGTTTGTGGCAGATTGTAATTTCGACAAAATTGGATATTGATCGATTTCTGTCAAATAATAAAAACAACATTTATATATAAAAACATTAAATTTTTACTGATTAATTTCAATATAAAAAAATATATTATTTTTAATTATTTAAAAATACATAAATACCTCGGAGAGGATGAAAGCATGTTAAAAAATACAACAAATCTTTAATTATTGGTCTCATAATTTCCGAAAACTGTCAGAATAAGCAGGCAATAAAATAAGAACATCGGTTGTCAATATATCATCGACGTATAGAGCTGTTTCCCGAACATCGATTATATCGATAGTACCATCGATGTTTGTGCAGCCCTACTTGATTTCGGTTGAGAGCGAATTCATTGTTTTGAGCACGCCGGTTCGGTCAATAATGTCAACTCGCTGACATTGAATCTTAAACTTGTTCCGTAAACAGTAGAATTCAATCCTTGCATCCGCGATGGGTCAAAAAGTGTCGCGCAATGATTTCGAGTGGGTGTACACGGAGGAGCCGCATGCCTCGCGACGCAAGATCATCCTGGAAAAGTACCCGCAAATTAAGAAGCTCTTTGGCCACGACCCCAACTTCAAATGGGTCGCCGGAGCGATGGTGCTCACCCAGATCCTGGCGCTGTTTGTCGTAAAGGACCTGTCGTGGTCGTGGCTGTTGGTGGCAGCCTACTGCTTTGGCGGAATCATCAACCACTCGCTTATGTTGGCTGTGCACGAGATCTCGCATAACCTGGCCTTTGGCCACAGCCGTCCAATGCACAATCGTATCCTGGGCTTTATCTGCAACCTGCCCATTGGCCTGCCCATGAGTATTTCGTTCAAGAAGTACCACCTGGAACATCACCGGTACGTTCCATTTGGCTGATGGGAATCCATACGATTCCATGACGTTTTCCGGGAACTAGCGCACACACACACACACAACCATTTGTTATTGTTGGGGCGTAGTCAGCCGCTCAGTAAACTGTGAAAATATCCCCTTCCGCCAGCTGCCCTGCCCGGCCCTACCCATCCCCTTGTCATCCAATTTATCCATTAAACTGCGTGTGGCGCGCGTTGCCCAACACTATCCCCGTTCCGTCCGCACCTTGATAAGCTTGTGACTCAATTTTCCATTCCTCTCCACTTCACCCACCGTTCGTGGAATGGCTAGGTTTCGTCTTTGGTCATCGAGTGCGTCTGAATTGGCCCGATAAGATTACTCCCGCTAAAATTTATAGGCTATATGGTAATATGCTTATGTATGTCGAGCTTCTTGCTTGCTTCTTCAATTGGTCACGTAGCTCACTCAAGAGCCGAGCAGAAGCCGGTTGAGTTGAGTCACTTTGTTATCGAAGGTCCCACATTTTGCAAAAGTCCCCAATTGAATAATGCCGGAAAAACAAAATCAAAAGCTATATCTACCAGTTATTCAGAAATGCCATGTTTATGTTTACAGTCGCCCTCATTCACCTAAAGTGTAGCCTAAGATAAGCGCTTATCTAATCGCTCAGGTGCGCTTGTTGTGCGATCGTTGAATGTCGCTCAACAACAGTTCGTTTCTTTAAAAAGTAAGCGGTCTCGAGATTGGGTTAATCCCGGTTTTTCTTCTTAACCAATGCCCATGGTTTATGTTTATTTAAGGGATTCGGTTAAAGGGATTTCCCTGCATTTATCAGAGATTATCAATAATAGTTGTAATTTAAAGGTGGCTCGTTAACTGTTCCATGTCTGAAGGTTTTATCAAAGGATTGTCCAATGAGACTTTGATTCTGATCAAAACCAACTAGCACCATAGTCCTTACATTAAATAATCATATTTTAAATGGTTACTGACTTCTATATAATCAGCAGTACTTAATAACGATCAAAACGTCCTTTTTGGGAGGGTTATTATTAAAAGACAAGTTTTACTAGTTCCCTTAATTGAATTCTAATATATACCTTACCTTAAAGTACCTTTTTATGATACACTTTTTTATGATGCACTTTATAATTTTTCCTTAATCCCAAATTTTATTAAAACAAAAGATTTTTAAATGATTAAATTTACAAGAGCTTAAAACAATTTATTTCGCCGTTTTCTTAGGAAAATTATTTCATTTGATTTGTTTTGAATGACTCCCTAACTAGATTTAACACCTTAAATGCGATATTTTGAGATCTTTAAAATATCGAGTTTTTAAAGCGTACGATATGTTCGATAATAGAGCGATATTTTTTTGATAAATCATATCGTCTTGTTCCTTACATCCCTAGTAGGTGTTTACGATCTATTACCATTATTAGTTACCAGATCTCTAATTATAATTTTTTCTCTTTGCCATTGCAGTTACCAGGGTGACGAGGCTATAGATACGGACATACCCACACTGCTGGAGGCGCGCCTGTTCGACACGACATTCGGAAAGTTCCTGTGGGTGTGCCTGCAGCCGTTCTTTTACATTTTCCGTCCATTGGTGATAAATCCGAAGCCACCGACGCGCCTAGAAATCATCAACACTGTGGTGCAGTTAACGTTTAATGCGTTGATCGTTTACTTTTTGGGCTGGAAGCCATTGGCCTACCTGTTGATTGGCAGCATTCTAGCGATGGGTCTTCATCCGGTTGCCGGGCACTTTATCTCGGAGCACTACATGTTTGCCAAGGGCTTCGAGACGTACTCCTATTACGGGCCGTTGAACTGGATCACATTCAATGTGGGCTACCACAACGAACATCACGATTTCCCGGCGGTACCCGGATCCAGGCTGCCGGAGGTGAAGCGCATTGCCAAGGAGTTTTACGAAACAATGCCCCAGCACACCAGTTGGACTCGTGTCTTGTACGACTTCATCATGGACCCAGCGGTGGGCCCGTACGCTCGCGTTAAGCGTCGCCAGCGCGGCTTGGCCTCCTAAGTGATGATTATGGATGATGATGATATCAAGGTTTCCTGGCACGAATGCAATCTCAGCGTTTGACATAAAGCGGCTTTTTATACATGTATATTGTAGACACATTTACCACGCTAGGACCGGAATCGAAGGGGACAACTGCTAATCTCCAAAGAAGACGATTAGATAAAAGAAAAGGCACTCAGGCATTCGCAATGTCTGAGTTGAACAATTACGTGTGTATATATATATATTATCTGGTATTAATGCTAGACTGTGAGCTTAGTTTGGATCGGTGACCTGACTAGGGGAACACTTTCGAGCGCTTTAATTAATTGTTACCTCATAAGTTGAAAAGCCTATTAAATCTAGTGTATAAACTACTTGTCCTATTATACTATTGAATTCGACTTTTCGATACATATATATTTATATTGCTTTCAAGAACATAAATGTAACGTCACTGCACTAAGCGTTTTCTTTCATTTCGTGTATTTCGGGGATACGTTTAATTGTACGTCTGCTGTTTTGGAATCTATTTCTAGGATCTATAAATCTATATCTATAAATCGCCTAAGCCTACCCAATAAGGATATCCTTGCATTAACCTAGTGGTTCTGTACGCTGATGTATTGCATTGCGGCGAGAACCAACCTGGAACGGGGTGTTCCAGAGAAAGCTGCTACCCAGGATCTCGTGCGAAGAAAGGTATATTCGCAACGTGGACATCGGCAGGGACCTTCTAGTCCTTCAATCTGAAGGCAATCCTATCCGAAAGTGCTGGTTAGGAGGCCATTGTCTAGCTGAGCCCAACGAAGACTGGCGGGGATTAATCCTCTTGATCTCCCCCGGAGGATAATCACATAAATTTCACCCCTTAACAACAACCCATACCTTAACCGATTTCTTAATCGATTTCTTAACCGATCACTTTACCTTAACCGATTTTGTATATTTTTCTTACTGAAGTTGCTAAATTACAGTTACAGGATACTATACCAAAACAGATTTTTCAGCTAAATAGTTTTGTAATGAGATTCCCTGACCGATGATACATCTCCCTGAAGCATGTGAATTGATTTGCTTATGGCAATTACGTTGCGTGCCGCACGTCATGTGGAAATGTGGGATGTAGAATGTAGCCTATCAACTGATAATAATAATAATAATTCTGATAGGCCCCTATCGAATGGCACAGAAATGCGGTTATATGACTGCTTTTGCAAGATAACTAGTGGACCTTGAAAATACAACTTTATAAACTATATAAATGGGTACACATATTGATTTCTAAGGCAATGAGTTTTATAATAGCTCTTAAAGCACCTTAGATTGCAGTTTAAGTCAAAATTGTATTCGGATTTAAGCAATTCATTTGAAATTATTATTAATGTGCGCGGACAAACTTCATTAGAACAGCAGTTTAATTTTAACAACCTTAAGAAATTAGCCATTTATATACCATATAAAACAAAAACAATATGTTATAGCCGAGTGCCTATTTACTGACAGATTTCGTATCTATAGCTTCTTTGTCATTATACCTTGCAGGGTATCAGTAATTTTTGTCAGTAGCTTGCAAAGATCCGACGCTATAAAGGTTACGTATTCCTGATAAGCACAAACAGACGAGTTGATCTGGCAATGTCCCTTCGTCAATATCTGTCCGTTTATACGTAAACTATGTTAATATCAGGGTTAATGCAAATTGCAAGCAAGATAAAAACTTTCGATACCTGAAGCTAGCTTTCTTTCTTTTTTACTTAATAAGTAATAAGTAATTTCAAAAAAATAAAAGATAGTCATCAAATATATAGTTTATAGTCTAATACAGATTTCCAAAGGACTATTTTTTTTTTAATATTCATGGAATGTACAAAGTAATGTATGTAATGTAATGAGGGTTTAATGGAATTACAATATAGTATTTTAATTACTTTTACTTTTAGAAGTATGCTTTTTATTGTGAAACTTTATCTGGAATACCTAAATAATCAACAAACTATTATTCACAATTTTAAATGAAAAAAAAATATATATATAAATCATTTTCCCTACCATTATTTCGACCGCAATTCGATGTGTACAGATCCTTGAGTCTCAATCCCAAAGCTGTCATAAGGCTTTCCTACTAATTGGTAAACTCTATCGACTATCTTTTCCATTCCACATCTTATCTGTTATCAGTTTGTCGTATTTTTATGACCAGGTGTTAATCTGCACACCTGTACCGGCAAGGAGACACAAATGAGTAATGGCTTTAAACTGTAACGATTGGTGTTTCCCGTAGATATGACTATTCTTAAATATTATTCATTCAGAGATGGATATCATATAGAATATATCAGTACTCATCAAAGGCCCCCAAATTTTCCTGACCACCCTCTGCCGGCACGCAAAAAGCAGATATTTAAATAAAACAATGTGGTGATTTTTAATGCTATTTATATATAATTTATTTATATTATAGAATTACATATTTTGTGGGGAAGGTGTGTCGTGAAGGTTAATGTTTTTTTTTACCTTTTTATTTGATTTTTATTTTCTTGGGACTATTCATTGAAATCATCGTACATTATGGACTTACAGAAATTAAATTGTTAATCCTTAATATGTTTAGGGCTCTCCTTCTTGTTGTTTTTTATGTTTTTTTTTTCTGTTACCGATTATCTTGGTTTGTCACTTGTTTAGTTTTTTATTTTATACACATTAAAAAACGATTTACAAAGTGTGATTCGCTTTCTTTCTTTGATAACTTTAAGCATTGTTTGTTTTTGTTGTACGTTAATATTTTACCAAGACGTTTTGCCATTTTTTTTGTGTGTTTTTTTCTTTAAATTTATTTTTACTTCCAAGTTATGGTTCTAGTCAGCTTACTAATTATAAATTAAGAATTATACATTTTTCATTGTATCTTTTAAATGTAAACTTAGCTTTAAACTGCATTTTATATGTATTTATGATCGTGTTTTATTAACAGGGTTGTTGCTTAGGTTTCTGTTTTGTTTATTTTTTTTTTTATTTTTATAGTAAACTTGGGGATCGGTTTTATGCTACAATTTGAAATCGATCGTTTTCAAATATAAACATTGAAACATACAAAGAATAATAGGTGAATACAAGGCGCCACGCGTGTAAATTATTGGAAGAATGTTTTTCATTTGTTCAGGAAAACAAAAAATGTACATAAGTAAAAACGAGAGTTGAGGAAACTAAATCGAATATGTAATAATATTCTTAGCTGCGCGCGCATTGTACGAAAACTCAAGCCGAACACAAAAAGGGAATTAAATTAACAAAAACTAAGAATAGCAGGTAAATGGTAAAGTTAAATAATAATAATTAAAACTTTTAACGAACGTAAAATGTGGCTGAAATTAAACAAGAAAACAAATATTTATATGTTCCTCTTTACGTTTTTTTTTTCCTTTCTTTAGTTTCTCCCTTAAACTATGTTTTTTTTTTACTATGCAAATTTCTTATTACCTTTTCTCGTTCGGCTTTTTGTATTTTCCTTTCTTTTTGTTGTTTTTTTTTTTCTTTTAAGAGTGTGTGTGTGTGTGTTTTACGTTTTCGGATGCGTAAATATATAGAACTATATAATGGTAAATATATGTACTACAAAAACTTTCAAGTGACTTTTACTAAACTTTTCAAAACGATGAAGTTTTCTGCAAGTTTCCGCTTTAGTTCGTAAAAATCATTGCGTAAAACACAAATCGGCTGTTACTGTGAAAAAAATCGATAATCTATCGATCCTCCCTCTATCGCGCCGATTGCGCTGCTGTCCGCTGCTTGCCCGGCGTCCCCGCCCCGGAGCCCATAGCCGCTACCGCCACCGTTTTGGTGCACCGAATGCAGATGTAATCGTCATCCGCCTTGATCTGGCTGCGTATGAGGCCCACGCAGTACATGTGGAACCACTCGTTGCAGCCGCCATCGCACTGCACCCAGTCCACCTCTCGTCCGGTGGGCTTGTGGCAGTTCTCTGCCCGGCACTCCTCCTCGTCATCCTCCTGGGCGGCCTGCTGCGATCGCTGGGCGTGCTTCTTTTGGCCGCCGCTCGTGGTATTGTTGTTGCCGCCACCGGTTGCTGGTGTCTGGGCAGGATTACTGTTGGCATTGCTGTTGTTGTTGTTGTTGCTGCTGCTGTTGTTGCTATTGTTGGTGTTCGAGTTGTTGTTGTTGTTATTGGCGGTGGCAGCGGCGGTCGTTGTTGATATACGCTTGCGCTTCTTGTGCCCCGAACCAGGAGCAGTTGACGTAGTTGTCCCTCCAGTGCCTGCTCCCGTATTGGAGTTGGTGTTGCCGCCATTAGCTTGCTTGTTCTCCGCATCGGCATCGGCGACAGCGACTCCACCCGGAGCAGAGGATGCTGGCGATGCCTTCGAGGCATCACTCTTGCGTCCCGCAGTCGCACCCGCTCCCTTCTTACTCGGCGTCTGCTTGGGCGTGTTCTGTTTTTTGCGCGGCACAGCGGTATTTCCGCTGGCATCGTTGGAGCGCCGCTTGTTCTTGTTGCGACCATTGTTGTTGTTGTTGTTGTTGGCGGCCGAGGCCGTTGCTCCGCCACTGTTGTTGCTGTTGCTATTGGGACTGCTGTTTTGTACCAGAAGGCTATCGTTGGAGTCCTCCGCTCCCGAGATGGCTGTCAGTGAATTCGACGGCAACGGCTGTTGCCGCTGGCGCTGCAAATGCATGGCCACTCGCTCAATGGCCTCCGCCTCCAGCAAAGTTGGCGGCATCGTCTCCAGGATGCGCCACAGCTCGTACGTCTCGTCCAGGGAGACTTCAAGCAAGTCACCTTCCATCATTAGATCGAGCAGATTCTCAATTTCGCTGTCAGACAGCAGCTTTAGGAGATCAGAATTCGTCGTGTTGGTCACGGCGGTCACGGCAGTTGTGGCGACTGCGGCGGCGGAAGCGATGCGGTGCTCCTCTTCGTCGTTGCTGAAACCATCCTCAACGATACGCAGCCGACAATCGTCATCGTCGTCATCATCATCGGCATCGTCGGACTCGGTGGAACCGCTGGCATCCTTCGACAGACTGGTGCGGCAACGTGGCTTTCGCGGACTATTGATATTGCCCACACCGCCGCCCTCGGATCGACGCTTCTGTTGCTGCTGCTGGGCGAGTATCGCCTCCTGGGCGGCGCTCACATCAGGACTGCTGAGTGCCTTACGAGCCCGATCTTGCCAATTCATTGCACGCTCCGCCAGGCACCGTAATGCCTCGTCTTCGGGCAAACGGATAGGTAGTTGTTGCAGCTGTACAAGCAGCGGCAGGATGGTCTCTAGGCGGGGCCGCTTTGAGCGCACGCAGCTAGGGCAAAGCCACTTCGGACGATTCGTTCCGCCTGCTCCACCTGGGCCGCCGCCTCCACCGTTTAGAATGCCATTTTGATTTGTCGCTGCTGGCACGGGAACGCAGTCCTCGTGAAACCAGTCGCGGCACAGCTGACAGTTGTACATGAGGCTTCGGAACTCTGACTTGCACAAGCAGAACATGTCGCGAAATGGATTCTTGGCCATGTTCTGGCGCCGCAAGTCGCGCATGTCGAGCAGCTCTTGCTCCTCCGCATTCTTGAAGCTGGCCACAATCTCCGCCGGATTTTTCTCTTTTAAAAAGTCGTCCTGCAAAGAAACAGCAAAATAAAATAAAGTTATAATACGATCTTGAGATAAATTCGAGTTATAGCCTTAATTCATTGCTACATATTATCATATTCTGAATGTAAGTGATTCCACTTCTACATTTACATTATTCGGCGACATGTGAATGGCACATTTGAATGGGGACAACTGCCTTAGCAGCGGCGTGGAAAACGCTCATCTCAGGCTTTCTTTTGCGACGCTGGGACGATGTCAACGCCGTGTCCTTGTGTCTTTTTTTATAAGCTGACTTTTTTTATGAAACGGGACCGTTCAAATATATTAACGTTACCCGAGAGAACCTGATAATATGTAGCAGTGGAATCGCAGCAAATTGGCTAAGAAAAAACAAGGAAAGTTTGGCGAGAGTGTTTAGTTTACCTGGAATCGCGGCTTGAGATCCGAGTCAATATTAATGGCATCCGCCCGGGGCATTAGCACCTCCAAAAGCGTATAGAAAGTGCCCTTTTTGAGGAAGGCACACGCCGTATTCTCCTTCCACTGGTGGGCACTGCTGAGGTGGCCCTGCATTCGACTGAGCTCCTCCAGCTTAATGGGTATATTCAGGCCCCGCTCGATCATCGCCTCTAGGGTGTGGCAATAGGTGACGTGGTTATTCTGCTGCAGTTGTTCCACGGCCCGCAACCATTCGCGTGCCTTGCGCAGCGCATCCTTTAGCAGGCCATGCGACGGCACCTGACCGTTAATATCGCTGGCAGATTTAAGGAACTGATCGACTTCTGCCAACTCGTGCTGTTGGGTTAGGCGGCGGAAGAACTTGGACGCCTGCGACTCCCAGGACTCGATGTCTGCACCTATCTGCTGGAGCTTACGCATTTCTTTGTCCACATACGGATCCGTTGGATCCAGATCGGCGGCTGCCATATGCAGAAGGTCCTTCACGTCCTGATAGGTCAGCTTTGAGCTCGTCTCCCTCAGTCCCTGCGAGCGCTTGTACCACTTGCACTGCTTAAGTCGCTTTTGGAGCAAATCCAGCTGCTGGAGCTCAATGCGCAGGGAACTGCCCTCGCTGATCAGCGTCTCCAACTCACTTTCCTCCAGCGCTTCCAGCGTCAGTTGCAGCTGCCCGTCCGCTCGCTCCACAAACTGTTTGCCGAGCACAAGGAGCTCACGCACCGATGCCCCCTCGTCTATGATGCAGCAGAGATTATCGATTTCCTGGACGAACAGCTCCAGCTCCTCCATGGTCAGCTTGTACTGAGCCGCCTCCTGATTGTGATCGGAGCGAGTGCGAACCTGGAAGCGTAGAATTATGATGGTGGATTACAAAATAAATCGATGGAATAAATATTGAGAGCAGAGATCGATATTATGTATCGACAAAATATAATATCGAAAATGTTGTACATTTGGAAATATCGAAATAATTGCATTTAATTGCATTTATCGTTACCCCGTTAACAGATTTTATGTTCGATTTAGGAGATACATATGTATGTAATATAAATGTTTCCACCTACCTTATTGATTCCCAATTGCTGGATTACAGTGACACATTTCTCGGCCTCGATGGCCGCCGCATTGAGACGGTCGATTAGCAACGAAGATGGGAACTTCTTGGTCTCGGCCTCTTTGCATAATTCCTGCAGCTCCTGTAATGTCACCGAGGTTGGTGTATGGGCATCGACGATGTCACGGCAACGGGATAGCCAACGCTCAAAACTATGCGCCTTCACCTTCAGTTTTTGCAGCATTAACGGCATCTCGTCCAGGGTGTAGCGATAGATCAACGTGTGCTTCTCTGGAGCACAGCCACACAGCACCGTGTAATGGCGCAGGCAGACAATCAGCTTGTCATTACACTCACAGGCCACGGCCGATAGGAAGCAGGTGGTATTGCATTCCTGGCAATGGCGTTCGTCGTCGTTAACCAGCTCAAAGGCCCGTCTCTCGGCGCGTGTTACGCCCCACTCGAGCAACGATTTACGCAGCTTCTTCTCCGTGTCAACCATTTCGGCCATGTCGATGTAACAGGCGGTGGCAATGCCAAATGTTAACTTGGCCGGCTCCAAAGCCATCTTGCAAACGAGTTCGTCGTGCGAGAAGACGCAGAAGCGACGCAGCATGGAGTAGTGATTGACGCACTCGCGTCCCATCTTCAGCCAGTCGGCTGGCGCAAAGTTGACCGCCTCGGCGAAGTTATAGCCCTGATTGAAGCCGGCATGATAGGCGCGAGGGAACGTGATCACAAACTCGCCGGCGTGCTGATCGGTTCGAAATACTGGCACTCGGTTATTCATCAGGATGTTGGGATTCATAATCGTCACCAGTTGATGCAGCAAATCGGGTTGCGAGGAGAAGAGCTCGGGAGCTGCCTGCTTCATGGTCTCCTCGAACTGCTCGGCACAGGATCCCGGCACGCCGTACCATGTCTTTGGCTCGCCCCAGTGCAGATAGTTGATCGAGTAGCTCCAGTGATCCTCATTGTGCCAGCAGAAGGCAGCAAAGCACATGCCCACGTACATCCACGGCGCGTTCATGCCACTTATGTCGGCATTAATGTGTCCCAGTATAGAGTCCTCCAGCAGCGGAAGATTGTTTAGATTCCATGTGGACTCGGCGTATTCCTGGTCGCCCGGCAGTAGATATAGCGAGCTCTTGGTGGGGAAGCCGGAGCCATGATCCATTGTATGCAAATCGGCGCCGTATTCAACGGTCACATCCTCGTCAATAGATGAGACAATGCGCCAGAACTCGCGCTCCACCATCTCGGTGGGTACCAGATGCACTGGCTTGCGGAAATACTCCTGCTTGAAATGATCGGCCATCTGTCCAAACTGCTGCAGTGTATACTCCCGCTCCGCCTGTTCGAAGCCAAAGGCTTCCTGCGGCTTGCTGACCTCCTCAACAACGCAGCGCGGACATAGCCATTCGCCTGTGGAAATAAAAGAATAAAAAAGGGTCCATATTATTTATAAAAACTAGGCATGTATTTACGAAAATTGTAATCGCATTTATTTATATATAGTGGCACGATTTCTGCAGTTATATAGGGAGAGAGGGAAACGTGATAACAGACAGTTAACAAAAACTTTAAAATAAAACTCAAGTAATAATACTATATCGGGGATTTTTAAGGAATAATTGTTCATATTTTTGTCATCATTCCCAACAAATAAAAAAAACAGGGCCTCTTCTCTGATAGACAACAGACTACAAATATTTATTAACAGGATACGATTAGGACAAACATAAAACGGTCCCTATATAATAATGCTACAAATAGACACATCCTATCCAAACCAGGAACCACATCATTCTCACCAGATAAACCAATCTAACTCCTAGTTAGCCCCGCAAACGAAATCATTAATATCCTCCAAAGAACCAACCTTATATATCAAGGTTAGAATGTAACTCAATTACAATAAGTATTTCTATGTAAATATGTAACCACATCAAGACGAGCGGTAGGCCTAAGTACCTAATGCTGTTATCCATTTAGGTTAGTTAATTTTTTCTATAAAAACATATATATTATATATACTATATAATATAATAATAATTTAAGCAAAATAAGGAGATAAAGAAGATGCAATTTCACTTGACTTGTTTTACATATATATTGTATATGTATTAACATATTTTGAATTATATTATATTATTCACGTTATTCCGTTTGATTGACATTATTAAGAGAAGAAAGAAAGAAGAACTATTGTCATAATGATGAATCTGAAGGCTGACTTAAAGGCTGGCTACTAAATAACTTCAAATGTTTACAAAAGTTTAGTTTTCTAAAGTGTAAACTTATCTTTAAACAAATGCACAATCAAGAAATGTGTTTTATCGACATTCTCCTGAAGATGCCGATGAAGGCATTGTATTACTAACACTTGGGAAACATCCGTTTAAATTATAATTATAAACATAAAAAATTTAAATAGTTCACTGATAACTGGATAATTTGGCGTGATAAATAAAATATGGAATTACTCACCTTTTGGTATACTTGTCAGGGGCGGAAGCAGACAGAAGGTGTGATAGCTGTCGTCGCAGCCATCGCAGAGGAGCATGGACTCCTCGACGTCGCCGCGATTGCATATGTGGCAAATGTACTTCATTAGGGGATCGACAATTAGGGCCGGCGGTTCGCCCAGACCCTTCTTTTGATTGGCGCCACGAGTGTTGGCCGGTCCACCGCCTGCGGCTGATGGAGTGTTGCTGCCGCCACCACTATTTATCGAAGCATTGAAGCTGCTAAGCAGATCGCGTTTAAATTCTTCCTTGGTCTCCGTCTTGACGAACACACCGGCGGCGGAGTTCTTAGGCGTCGCAGTCGATGTCACACCGCTCAGGCCACAGCTGGCGCTGGAGTTGCCGAAGCGCTTGGAGCGTCGAGTGCTGCTCTCATTTGGCGGCGCAATCTGCTGCCGTGTTGGTATCTCATGGACCTTGTAGTCGGTGCCGCCGCCACCGTCCTCTAGCTTTACAGGTGTGGCACCTGCAGACCCAGTAGCTGCTGCTGGCGTGGGTCCCAATACTTTGCCGGAGGTGTACACCTCAAAGGGGTGCAGAATGCGTTCATAATGAGCCTTTAAGGTGGCTCCCACGCTCTTGCTGGATGGATATTGCATCCGATTGGCCACCTTAGCCCACTTGCGGTCCTTCGTGGTCTGTTCCATGCCGCCCTCCTCTTGCACGATACGGTGCAGCGTGTATAGGTCGAGAGCCTTGCGCTCGACCATCGGGATCTTGAGAGAGGAGCCCTGCAGTTCCCAGAACTTGGCGATCTGGTCGAGGAAGTTCAGTTTGACGCGCGTCTTGGCCTCCAGTTCGTTGAGCCGCTGGACGCGCGGTGTAAAGCGCAACTTGTCCACATCAACGGCAAATGGTGGCGACCAGGAGGCCGGCGGTTGTATCTTGGCAATGCCACACTTCTCAGCTATGGAACGGATCTTGCTGATGTAGGCGAGTGGGTTCTTGAATTCCTCGGTAGTGGGACGAAATACGGGACATTCTGGCGGAGTGTCGAAGTGAAACTCCTCGTTCTTTCCCTGGTCGAACTTGTTGCTGCTGTGCGGTTGCGTGTGCACCGTCTTCTTGTGTCCGGACGGGGGCGTGGGTGTTGGATGGGGGCAGCTATTATGATACTTCTTGCTGGCCGATACGCTGCTGCTGGCATGGTTCATCGGTACACTGGGCATGGGCCGGTCAACCACCATTGTTGGGCCGGCTGCAACGGGTGTGATATGAACACCTGCCGGGGTGCTACCGGCGGGATTCAAGGAGGACGTAGTATCATCGCTGGCATTCGATTTCTTGGCGGACTCGCCACCACTGGCTGCTCCGTGACCTGTCGAGTTGCGAGTGCGAAGGCGACGCGCTGGAGTCGCTGTTCCGTTGGCGGCTGCTGCGCCGCCGGCAGAGGATGATCCGCTGGTGTTGCTGCTGGTGCCTCCTCCGATGCCGCCCGAATTGACGGCCGTCGTATTGTCCGCCTCTGTCTTGGCGGACATGGCTCTAATTTAGGTTCAGATTCGAATTACTGCGCCCGGCTCTAAAAACAAAAGCGAGAGAAATGTTACTGGTTAGTTCCGGAGTTCGATCACAACAGAATAATGTTGAACGCGTTTCGGCCAGTTGGCTTTGGTTGTTGCTAGGGTTAAAACCAGCCCTGTATTGCCCGTTTCACATTTCATGACCATCCCATGCCTTTGCAATTGTTGCTACAACTTATTTATTTTTTACTATCACACATTTCATCTTGTAAGGAGATATTACAACATTCAAAAATAGTTAAAATACTATAAAATCGCGTTAATAAGAGTGTACAGCATGATTTTATAACCAACGAGGGTGATTATGAGTTTCGATTGTTTTCATAAAACTACCTAAACGCATTATTCTCACTTGTTTGCATTTACGTTGCAGAGAACATTTCAAGTAAGTTAAAACCAAGAGTATTTCAGTAAAATGTTCGTTTTAGCTAACTTCAAAGACCCTGTATTGGTAGCACTCATACTAAAGTTATAAAAATTAGAAAACACCTCCACAATATGCAATGCTTTGTGGACCGTGTATTTAGTAGTCGGAAAAATGCGACTAGGGCAGATAAACTTCGATGTATCGGTCATAAACATCGATATTTTTGGCAGCTCTACATTACAGTATTACTTTTAATGCATTGTTCGAAGGCACTGGAAGGCCATAAACAGCGATGTTTTTGCAACACTTCTTTTGATTATTTCGGACACTGGAATACTATTTTCATACAATTTCATCGATATACAAAATTGTTTTTTAAAATTATACAGGAAACTCGCTGGATGGAGTATTAAACATGTGCCTATTTTTTGAGGTAGGGGTGGTGTGTATTAAATAATATATTTCACTGGCTAGCGAGATTGCAGCTCTATATTCCACTATTCTGATGCATTTTTCGGGCACTCGATTTTAATCGATATATTTTATTCATTTGCAGTGTTATACGATGGAGTTTTGAAGTTGTTGTGCTTTTTTTAATGTTGTGTGGTGACTAAATTACCAAATATGGCTAGTAGGACATTTTGTTATTAACAATTGTCATTTGTAGTCCTGTTATTGGTACACAAATTCAATTTAAACACACTTGGCACGGCTCACAATACGACCCACTGTATCTACATCAAATTCAAATCCCCGCACACCTGTATGTAGGTACGTTTTTATGGGTGTATTAGTGGTGCCTGCACTGAACCCTCACAGGTAAACAAACAGTAACCGCGGTGCCAGGGGTCCAGGCGAGAGAGAGAGAGAGAGAGAACTACAAATCGGCTCTTGGTACGGCCTATCCAATTCTGGCAGGATCGAGGTTGTATCCTTTTTGAGGAAAGGGACCTCCTGTCCTCTATACTTCTATACTCGCTGAGAGTGCAACAGCTAAGGGCAGTTACTGAGAATTTGTTGCATACAAAAGTGGAGCACGAGCACGGCCAACACAAACACATCCCCGGACACACACGAGAAGGGATGTCGTCGCGTGTGTGTATGTATAACATGGCGACCAATAAACTTACAAATTCAATATGCTCTACGCGGCCTTAAGTACATCAAGGCAATCAGCTAGTGTGTGTATGTACATTTACATATGTACATACATATGTACATGAATAGAATGAATTTTATTCAAAACAAATTTGGGCAGGACACACTCTTGAGACTTTATGCTTCAAAGGGGAAAGCTAATCCCCACAACTGGGAACCTACCCAGAACTGGGTAGGTGATGAAACTTCACAGAATTTTGGGAAATGTATGCATGAAATCTAGAAACGGAAACGAAGCCATCTTGAAAATCGCTGGTCGTGCCGTCGTCGAGTTCCGGCTGAGGTTTGGAATCAGATTTTTTAGAGGCTTGTCAGCTAGACAGACAAAAGGAAGCTTTGGTGTCGCCGCCGCGGTGGTTGTTGTAACTCACACACTCACTCACAATTGGTGCACACAGAGATGTGTGGGGCGCACTCGGCAGTCACCACTAAACACAAAATCAGCGGCGGAAAGGGAGTAAAAGTGGGTGGGGAGTGCGACCAGCGTGTGTGCGTGTGTGTATAGTTTTCTATGCTTGATCAGGAAGAGCCCGCCGCTCTCTCTCCTAGAGATGAGCGGCGAGAACAGTTTTTGTGTATCAAGTGAGCAAAGTACATTGACGGCAACGCGGGTAGTCAGAGCCGTCGCATGCTGCGTTCGGTGCGCTGCTCGAATTAATGTGTCGCTGCCTGCCCCCCCACCCCGTACGACTCTTGTGCGGAGCGGAGGATTGCAATTGGGATTTATTGGGACTGCTATCCGGGCTGGGCATGGCCAACTGTCGTTTCGGAGGAATCGCTCTAAACAGTTGACAGTGGGGCACAAATTGTTCTCTAGCTCTACGGTTTATTGATCGTTCGGAAAAGCGGAGCCTAAGCCGCGAAAGCTTCTTTTATATAATTTCCATTTTCAGGCACACACACACAAACACACTCGCACGCAGCTTACACAGGCGGCACACGAACGCAGGTACACGAACGCAAACAGACACACACAAACACACACACACAGCCGAACACCGAGCATGTACATAAATATGTATGGTTTTTGGCAAAATTAGCACTGAAATCTAGTTACTTTTACAATGCACACACGCACAGCATTCACTACAATTAATTGCAGCTCGGGGAGTCAGCAGGAGCACCGTGTTGGCACAGCAACAGAAACAACAAAGTACTGTGATTTTTACGCATTTGAACTGCCATATTGCACATTTACAGCAGAGGGGGAGGAGTAGAGAGAAAGGGGGAGCGAGCTGGTTCAAAAGTAAATGCAGGCACTGTACTTTTCGAAAGGCTAACACCCCAAATTAAATATATAAAATATTAATAATATCCATCGTTCCAGGCAGGAAAGATCACAATATTTTTTTTCGCTATGATGGCGACCACCACGGCAGCGACGCAACGCACTTTACAGCGCTGCCATGGCTCTGCTGGCGTATGCAATCCATGCTAAGGATTTGATTCAGCACTCGGAGTTCTCCGCGTTCTAGGCACACTCTCGGGTTGCTCCCCACCTGGGAGGTGGGCTAAAATCTAATAGTTTTTTCTGGCGAATTTTCACTTTTATTACAGACTTTTCTTTGGCCGTCGACTGCGCTGCCAGCAGCACACATACAAACATTTTCATCAACCGAGTGCGGGGGGTTGTTTGCCATGGTGGCCATTGCAATGTGCACTTTTCTAGTCTTCCTCGCACAGTTCTCCGGCCTGTGACCAGGTGGAGAAGGGCTTTTCGTTCGTATTTTGCTGCTAATTAAACATTTTCAGCCATCAGAAGTTCCCCACAAAACTCACGCACACACACACACACCCTCGCACGCACCCGAGCACGGGGTAAAAACTCACTGTCGTCATAGGTAATGGGGCCGCGCACGTTTGTTAAATGATCGAGATGTATCCATAAAACCACAGAGCACGACACTTCCGAGCTGGCTTATTTATTTTAATTTCTGTGTATTTATTTCTCTGATTTCTTTCTCCGATGTCTGCGTTTTTTCCGCGACCTGGCCGTTCGTCAAAAACATCGATGGCACCTATCGATAACTTACGTGGATGCGACATAGGCTGTGGGGGATTAGCCATCGAGTATATTATACACATATCGAATACATTCGACAATACAGTTAAGACTTCAATAATATGACCTATGATATCGATGGCCCGGCTTTGGTCGTAGACACCTTGACCGTCGACACAGAAACGATTCCAATTTTTGTAAACTAATGGTAAGCAGTCTTTACTGGAGGTAAAATAAATATTTTTTGAAATGTCTTTTACCATGAACTTCCTATTTGAATTTTTATAAAAAGAGTCCTATATAAATGTACAGAATAAGTCATTTAAAAACATTAAAACAAATTCTAAAGTAAATGGGACTTAATTCCAATAAATTAAACATGATTAGAAAAGATTAATAAACCATTTACTATCGTTTTCCATTCGTTTCTGCGGTGCCGGTTCAATGCTACGAGTGTTCACAGTATGTTGCGGTGAAATGCGATTATTTACATGACGCAAACACTGAAAAAATTCGATATATCGATACAAACGCCAGTAGTAGTGTTACATCTCTAATGCCAATTGGCAAATAAGTGAAAAGAATCTCGCAATATTGGTTTTATTGTTTCAACCAAAGTTATTTTTTAAGGTAGCCATTCGAGAGCGATGCCCGTGCGCAAGTACCGCCGCGAGACCAGCGAAATAAGCTGCTGTCTGAAGTACCTGCTGTTTGCCAGCAATGTTATCCTTTGGCTGGCGGCCCTGGTGGTCCTATCTGTTGGCATCTGGGCCTGGAGCGAGAAGGATATGTTCCGCAACATTACGCGCCTTCACTTCATTGCTCTTGATCCTGCCTTTGTGCTGATCATGTTGGGTGGCATCGCCTTCCTGCTGGGCTTCCTTGGTAGCGTGGGCGCCTTGCGAGAGAACACTTGTCTCCTGGCAACAGTGGGTATTGTTAAGATTCAAGACTCCTTGGAGCTAATCTCCTCCTTATCCCCCTTCAGTATGCCATCTTCCTGAGTGTGCTGCTCATCGCCGAGATCGGGTTCTGTGCTCTGGCCTTCGTGCTCAAGGACAAGGGCTGGGTAAGCGTAATCTCAACACATTAGTTTCGTACAGAATGTCAACTTAAGGATTTCTGTGATTCAGATTAAGGATCAAGCCACTGAGGGCCTGAAGGCCTTTATCAGGCACTACCGTGAGGATGCCGACCAGCAGAACCTCATCGACTGGATTCAGGAGGACTGGTTGCAGTGCTGCGGTATCGACGGACCCAAGGACTGGGACAGCAACAACTATTTTAATTGCTCATCCATTGCCATTGGCAGTCGGGAAGCGTGCGGCGTGCCCTTCTCTTGCTGTCGCCGACGTCCCCAGGAGGTGATCAAGAACAAGCAGTGCGGCTACGATGTTCGCAAGGAGGGATACGTAAGTTTCTCGGTTTGGGCTAAGCCATCGTCCTATCCAACTCAATGCGTTGCCTCGTATTTTTCCTAAATTTTGTACACGCAAGCAGCCCGTGGATAGGAATATACATGAGCGCGGATGCTTGCGCGCCGGCGAAGATTGGCTGGAGGCTCATCTTATTAGTGTAGCAGTCTGCTCTGTGAGCCTGCTCGTTCTGCAGGTGCTAACACAAATCATATTTAGCTCTTTTTTCGTTTCTTAAAATTACTTGTGATATCTACAAGAGTTTAGCGAAGAATATTTTATTTTTATAGCTTCCGTAAATAATTTCGTAAAAAATAACAACTTATAGAGAGCAATGCGGTTAGGCGCAGGCACGTCAACAGTCAGCAGATGAGCACAAATAAAATGCTCAGTGTAGGGGGGTTGTTAAATATTTTCCTTTGACTTTTTTACAATTCTTCAATTTGAATAACATAAATCCTTCAAACTGAAATGATAATAATAAGTCCGTCAATTTAATTCAGTGATGCCCTACAGATAGACTCTTGAGTATGCAAGTTTCGCTGCCCGAGCTCTGCTCACACTGACAGTGTAAGCGTTCGAATGAGATCGCCAAAGTATGCGTGTGGGAACCACTTATTTAATCCCAGAAACTGTAGGAGGAGATATGGAGAATATATGCTATGAAGTACAGCCAGTCCCGGCTATTTAATGGTCGGAAAACTCGACCATAGATTCTTCTTATTTATATCTTTAACTCTGGTACTTTTATTTATTTTGTTTGCTTTATATTTTATTATTTTTTTTCTTTTTGTCAGGGCATGGAACTGTCCAGAATTATTTATGAAAAGGGATGCGTCCAAGCTGGCGAAGAATGGATGGAACACAATTTAATTATTATTTCGACGGCCGTAATTATAGTGATGTTTTTCCAGGTGTTCATTTTGCCAATGTTTTATATATTCCAATATATACGAATGGTTCAAAGAAGATAATGGGTGTTGGGGTGGCGGTTTACTAATGTAACCTTTCTCAAAACAAGACATTTAAAAGTCCAGCTCACTGCAGCATCTTCCGACAGGTGATCATGAAACGCTGGATCTGCTTCTCTGTAGTCGCCCTGGCTTGAGACACTGTAAATAATAAGCAAGCAAGGATACAATGTGGTCCTGGTATTTACCAGGAAGAGAACAATTTAAACAACCTAACGACTAAAATAACTTGACTAACTATCAGCAACATCTGTATAACCCTCTGTAATTTTTTTGTCGTAGATCTTGGGAATTTGTTTTGCTCAAAATCTGCGCGCCGACATCTATAACCAGAAATCCAAGTGGCACTGACAAATGGCCCTTGCTGTCGTTCCCCCCACAGCACTCTAGAAATGGATAATCGGAGGGGGATAGCACCGAACCTCGAGCCGGAAACTAAAACTACTCATCTACGCTTCGGTTAGTTAACTACTACTATAAATACCTTATCTACTCAATACGCTCCTGCAATCGCCAATATACAGCTGTAGCTATGTGTCTAACTATAGCGAACGCATTCCGTCTTCGTGGACAATGACTTTACATATATTAACTAGGTTGCCAAATTGTTTGCTGTTTTTTACGTCGCCTTCTCTCTGCCCCGAAAAGCCAAACAGGGAGAGATAAGTGCAAAACAGTTTTATACATTTTCTATACATTTTACAATGAAAAGGAGGCATACGAAAAGTGAACGAAAAATTAACTCAAAATGCAACTGTGATATATATTTTAACGAAATGTATAGAGAAACAAACAAGAAATCAAATGCAACAATTTTTTAACAAATGATAAAAAAAAAAACTGAACACGACGCGAAAAACTCAATTCTTATACCGAAACACAACTTCAACCTAGCACCGCCAGATGTCTGTCTTAAGTAATAATCGTTATTTTTTATAACTAAATACCTTCTTTATGCGGGGAAAGAGCGAAATATAAGCAAACACTAGCAGAATCAAGTTAAGTTCGGCAAGCGGATGTTTTCATACCCTTGCCTTGTCCAAATCTAGAGTCATTAGCCTCAGCATAAGGCTTAAAACAAAAAGAATCTATATTAAGCGAATCGGTTCTTAGGGCAGCTATAGTTCATACACCCAAAGCAATTTTCAACCCTGAGATGTGGTCTTACATATATTTGAAGCCGAATGTGAAAGTTTTATTCAGACAGCTCTTAAACTTGGCGAGTAAATCGGTATACTTTAATGCTTGGTTAGTCACTGAATTGCAAGGTCGGAACTAAGAGCCTTTACTGTTACACTCCCCGATAGCTATCTGAACGAAAAATATATATACTAGATAGAATTGTCGTAAAAACTAATCGGTTATCCATCCTCCTGTAGTTTAACCGAACGATAAACAGAGGGCTTGTTAGCACAAGCACGAACTCCACTGAAACCAGCTTTTTTAACTTTTTCAGTTATTTATCTGAAAGTAGACGTTAAGTTTTCGAAAACGACTTGACAGGGAGTTCGACTTCCTGTTAATATTAGTTCGTAGTAGAGACTTTAACTGCCCGCAAAATTTTTACCAAGTTTAACGTCAATATTATAGTAAACACTGCAAGGGTATAATAAACATCAGCTTGCTAATTTGTTGAATGAGCTTAAACTAAATAGAAGCTTAAAAAAACAATATAGGAATACTCATACATGCAATAGCATTGTACATAGTTACAAATATTCCTTTTGTTGCAAAGATCATGAGAAGCTAATGCAGTTATGGCTTAACTGAGTATTATGAGGCGCACAATTAACATTTTGTTCAAGAACCCAATGTGTTCGATATTCTACCTTTTTGTATACGTCCATATATGTTGTCCAACATTTTTTAATAATTATAGGAAATTAAAACAAACTTAAACTGCCCATTCTTCGTTTTCAAAGAGCCTAAAGTCCAATAAACTGCCATACAAAAGCACATCTTAGTCAGAGATATTTCTGCCTTGATATCAATCTATTTTAATAAAGTAATATCACTCTAGTAAAATAATTTCCAGCTGCAATAAACAAGTTCCAGAACTTATAAAGTCTCACCTCGTCTGTCAAGAAATTCCGATCTTATAACTTTGATAAAATTGTATCTTTATTTTAAAATGTAAACAGTGAATCTCAATTTTCGAATGATATTTTACCGAAAGAAATTATAAAAGTATATGCGACCGAAAGAAACACATTCGAACAAATGTAAAAAAGTAATTAACCTTAGATAATAAAATAGTAAAAGCAAAAGTCAATTGAAAGCGTGCTGCAAAATAAACGCGATTTAGTCAAGCACACTAACAATTTTAATTTTAACATTTAGTTTTAGAGTCATACGAATTAGAAGATGTATTAAAAAAGCTTAACAAAGGTTGTTATTGATGCAAATATCAATCAAAACTGCTTCGAAATAAAAGATAACTAATTAATCGTCGATCGTCCATCATTTAAGAGGCACGTCTCCGGACTCTCCATCCAGCTGGGCCACTGCATCGAACTGCACGGCGGGCAGATCATCGCCCGTTGCCGTTTTATTGGCCCGCTGATACTCCAGAATGACGAGCGAGTTATCGCCCACCTGGAGGATTTCGTTGGGCACATACAGAGTGATTTGGGGACCAGCCACCGGCCAGTATCGCCCCAAATTGAAACCATTCACATAGGCCACGCCCTTGCCCCATCCAGCCATGTTCAAGTAGGTGTCGCCGACCTCCTCAACCTTGAGGTTGCCCGTATACAGAATTGGTCCGTTTCGAAGAATGCGTTGCCGAGCCAGGAACGATTCCAGCCTGGTCTGTTGTTCGTTTTGTCCTTGTTGCCAGCGTTTTATGGAGGCTCCGTCTAAGGGGAAAGCGGTGCTCCGCCAGTTCTCTAGCGGCAGGTAGCCACCGTTGTGCAGTTGCAGACTCACCTCGCCAAAGATACCCTTCGTGTCGTTGGATATGAAAAAGTTAACGCGTCCTTGGTTCTCGACAAGCAGCTGGAGGGTTGTGCCCCATCCCCTGCTGAGAGGCAGGGAGTAAATCTGTGCCTCGCGCGAAAGTGTGCCCACCAGCTCCATGTCCACAAATACGTGAGCGCGGTCATTGACTTGGTCTATTTTCAGCAGAGCCGGATCCAGATCCATATCGGGCAGTTCCGTTTCGTAAAGAACGAGACCGGAGTACAGGTCGAGTTCCTCGAAGGTTTTGGGCTTTGTTGCCTGAACGGGGTCACCTTTCGCGAGAGCCGCCCGACCTTCCGCTGAGAGCAGGGCCAGCGACGGAGTTACCTCAACCTTACCGTAAGCCAAACGCTTGGCGGGATTTAACGTGATGCTTGGTATAGTGAGGAACTGGCCAATGGCTTCCTTTACCAGATCGTACTTTGTGGTCACTCCTCCGGCCTCGTCCATCACAGCATCATAGTCGTAGCTTGTGATGTCAGCCGCATAGCCGATACCTCCGTCCAAGTTGTAATTGGCACCGGCGGTAAATCCAAAATTGGTGCCACCAAAGAACATGTATAGGTTGACACTGGCGTTGTAGCTAAGAATGGTCCTGAAAGAGTCAGAAATATAGTGAGTTCTGAGTATTTTAATAATTTTAATACATTTTAGGACGATATTTGTCTAAAGTAGCTTTGGACCCAAAATATAATGGAAAGAGCCACAACAACAACACACAGGGGCGACAGTGGTATTGTTTTTGTAAAGATCAACCGAAGATACACAAAATTAATAATCCGTATCTATAGTAGAAGACTTTTGATTATATTTAAAATGTAACTTACTTCAGAGCATTGGCCACCTCTTGACCATCTCTTCGTTGGTTTAGTTCTTGCCAGTGAGTCAGCCAGCCAGGATAGAACTCCGAGTTGACTAATGGGCCAGTGGGCTGCTGCACTCGCAGCATTTTCCAGATTTCGTCAATTTCGTGAACTGAAAAGGATAGAAGAGATGAAGAATATTAGTGTTCATGAAGATAAGTGATAAAAAAAGGTGCCAGTTAAAAAAATACATAACACGAATGGTGAGACTAACAATTTTGTGAACTTCGCAAAGCTGAAAAAGGTACGCGCGGCAATAAAATGTTGTAGAATTTAAGTATTCCGTATAACTTTTATAGATCTCTACATCTAAGGCGCTACTAGTACAATAAACCCTAACTCTTAACTCACTGCGATCAATGCCAAAGTCTGTGGTGGCAAACACATTTTCAATTTTGCCACAGCTCATCTTCTCGTTGGGAATGTCAACTGTGAAAAGCAGGGCCTTTCCCGCCACATATTTCTCCGTCTCGTCTCTTAGCCAATTGAGATAGTCATGGTCGCAGGCGTAGTCTCCGTACTCGTTCTCCACCTGCACCATGATGATCTTGCCACCGTTTCCAACATACAGATGGTTGAGGCGTGGCATTAGTTCTGCATACCATTTGCCAACTTCGGCGATGTAGTCGGGGTCGTTGGTCCGCATCTTGATGGTCGGGTATTTGGCAAAGAGCCAGTGGGGAAGACCTCCCTGTAGAAAGATCACGAAATCGTTATAATACATTACATAATTCCTTTACAAACTTACGTTATCCCGCTCGGCACAGATGTAGGGACCTGGACGGAGAATAATGTAGAAATCCTCTTCCTGGGCAATCTCCAGGAACTTGACCACATCCGCTATGCCCTCCCAATTATATTCGCCATCGTGGGGATTGTGAAGCGACCATTCCACGTAGCTAATAAATAAGGAAAATACGTTTTGAAATTTCTAAAAAATATACAATTCCATAGCAAAAAGGCTTAGTAATTAGTATTTGATTTATAAACTTTATAGACCAAGTACAAGTTGTAGATGAAGGTTCCTAAAGATAAGGTATATTGCCACAAAGCAAAAAGCACTATGCAAATGTGCAGAATATACCTGCTTGTTGAATTTACCTCTACGGACAATATTAAGAGACATTATAGGGACTTACTACTGTACCGATTACATTATGTGTGTTTGCGGCAGAGCAAGCGGAAGTGCATACAAATGTAAAGACAAACAAATGAGGCAAAAAACTAAATGGAATATTAAAATAAATTATCAATAAACAGAGATAGTTACATGCAATCGCGAAAGTCAGCGGGAATTTTAATAAACACAAAGAAGTTGAATACACCCTATGCAAGGATAACATTAAGATCATTGTGCTAGATACTTTGGTATAGAAATATTCTGAAGAATTCGGTTAAAACCTTGAGAAAAGAGAGGAAGTTCAGAGCACCAAAGGGGTCAGATAATGATAATGATAATGATAATGTTGACAGATAATGAAGCTATCTTTACATTTTTTAAGCTTATTAATGAAGCTGTCATCTCGGTCTCTTTTTGTGAATAACAACTTTAACGGACAGTGGGTATTAAGAATTTCATTGGATGGCCGACAAATCTTTCTATATTTTTAGCACAAAATAAGTCAGCGAGCGAAATGGAGATAGAACTTCTATCATAGAAGGTTGCAACTTAATTTTATATAACTCCCATGTTTATTAACCGATTGTATTCAAAATTTTAAAGTACGACCGCACAAATGTATTTATTACGTACATATTTATTAATCTCAAGACTAAACCATTGTTAATGGTGGTAATGAACTTGCACACATTTCGAAACAAACCTGATTTGCATGCAATAGGTATGTACACAGCTCTAGCTCTTATAAGCCCTGATATCTTTATATCTCTGATGTTAAATTGTATTGTATTGTAAAATTTATTATATTAAAAAAGATTCTGGCAATCCGACTTGAAGTTCGGCTGTCTTTACTTACGTATCCAGCGCATTCAGACCAGATGCACGCATAGTGCGTAATCGACTACGCCAGGCCTCTGGCACAGCCCGGAAGTAATGGAACGATCCGGAGACATAGCGGAAGGGTTCACCATCCAGCATAAAGGTATTGGCTTCATGGTCGATCGTAAATCTGGCCGCGTCCTGTATGGATTAATCATACCCCGCTTAATATAATCGAATCGAAGCTGTTTAATTGAATAACTCTGAGACTTACCTCGCGGACGTCGTCGCCACCGCCCAGACCGACACAAAGGCCGACGGTGAGGGCAATAACTGCGATTATCAGACACCCGCTCACGGCCATAGTCAGCTTTCGATTGCCCCAACAGCCGCTACTCATGGCATCTGGTTGTCGAAGTCCAAAAAGGTTGGGGAAGGCCAAGCTTAAAGCTTCGCTAGACTCGGATTGAAAGGCCCGCCAATATTTGAAGACCCGTTCGCCACTGCCGACCGACGTACTATGAATGTCAAGCGATACTCCTACGAGCCCCGACCACTATTAATTCGTACGGAAAGAATTTTACCCGTATGCAATGTTTAACAGACGATATTTGCAATACCTATTTAGATAACACACACGAACTTATTTTTCTCCGAAAGCTCATTTTATTCTCTTAACTTTAGAAAAATAAATTGTTGTTGTACTTCAACAAGAACAACAATAACATTAATTTTATTGAATGCTTAGCTTAACTGATACGAAAAGCTTGACCACTATTAATTCGTACGGTGCGTTAGCTTAGCTTAAAATTGAAAGAAGAGCAAAACAAAAGCAAAAAGTACAGCATAATCACCATCTAGTCATAATCTAGAAACAGTTATAGAATGCAGAATGTAAGAAATTGTTTTGGATTGCTTCACATTCAAAGTTTAGAAACGATGGCACGTGGTAAGCCGATTTGCAATGAAATAAGATGTTTAATTATTGATTATTATAAATCTGGGAGCACTATTGGTGAAATAGCCAAGCAATTAAAGCTGGCTAAATCATCCGTTCA